>JAJHPF010000003.1:9060120-10260120 GCA_024447775.1 Carex cristatella | reverse complement strand
TACACCATACTGGTAAACTGTACCAGATCCTAATCTGATTGTGCCTTGTTGTTAAGTGCCACTATTAGTAAAACTGGCAGGCATCTACTGGTATCACAGGCTGGTAATGGTGGTAGTGTGGTACTATACTACTATACTGGTAACATTCACAAGGTCCTAGTCTGATTGTTTCTGTATCAGTAATACTGGAAACTAATGCTGCTAAGTCCATAGGGATCTTGCAATCATACCAGTATTTACATATCTTATGGTATAGTATTGCAGTGCTTAGGCTAGTTCCATTATATTTCTTATTATTTACACAGGTATACAGACACAGAATGAACAAAGGTGCGATCAAGAACTAGTGGAATTTAGGCTTGGAGTCCAATCGGGGAGGATCCCAATTACATCCGACCCGTCAAAAATCAAATTTTCTGAGGATGCTCTTGAGGAGCAGAGTCACTGCGTTAGAATTGCAGATGAAAAGGTGGCTTTGGCCACTCAGGCTTATGACATGGTATTTAGAATGCCCTTTCTTGCATGCTCTATACAAATAACTAAAATAGGGAAAGGGTACTGGCGTCATTTATCATGTACTAGGGGTCATATTTACTATCCCTAATTTTGAAGGTTACACATGACTTAGTGAACCTAAGCTTTCATTTCTATAGGTTGATGCTCACATCCAACAGCTTGATCTGTACATGAGGAAACTGGCAGAAATCCAACAAGGCAACCTTTCTCTTGTTCTCTATTATTATCTAAACTTAAATAAAAAATTTGCACACTCACGTTGTATTTTTATTATTATTAATATTACTGTTTTCCCTTGCCATAAACAGAGAAACAACTAGCACTAGCATCAGCTGCTGCAGCTGCTGCTAGCCCTAATACTGGTACAGGTCCCAGTACACCAAATACTGCTAATGTAGGTCAGAAGTTTGGAAGGAGTGGAGAAAGGGGTAGAGGGGGCAGGAAAAAGTACCATTTCTCTCATTTTCTCACATTTCCTTAGGTCCAGCAACCATTTGATGTGAAGTCATATTATTGATTTTTCTTTTGCTTTCTATGTGATCTCAGATCACGATTAAATGCTGAGCCAGTGGTACCACCAATTGATCTAGAGCTTCCGGTGGACCCAAATGAACCCACGTACTGTTTGTGCAATCAAATTAGCTATGGGGAGATGGTCGCATGTGACAATGCTAATGTATGTAATGTTTTTCTTACTTTACTATTTTACATATTTTATTCTGTGTATTGCATAGCACTGTAAGCATGTTATCAGTGGGGTTCATCAAATTGCCCTCTTTCTGTTGTGACTATTTCTCCAGGGTTAGTAAATCAGATGCATAAAGATGAGGTTAATTTTGGAAAAAAAGTTTTAAATCTTTTTTTGCTCATTTGTAAATATTTTTTTTAACCTATTTTTATATCCTCTTTTATCTCCAGTGCAAGATAGAATGGTTTCATTTTGGATGTGTTGGGTTAAAGGAACAGCCCAAGGGGAAGTGGTACTGTAATGACTGTGCTACATTGCTAAAGCGCAAGAAAGGCTCCTCAAAATGACACTTCTATTTTAGGCACATCTCCTACAGTTTACAGCAGCTTTTAGATTTTAGCGAGAACTACATGTAGCAAACATTTTGTAGCTCTCTGTTCAACGAATGAGGAGCTTGGTTATGATGTCTTAGATAGTTTTGTTAAATCTTTCTATTGCCAAGTACAGGTGATATGTTTGTGTAAATTGTTTCTTCGATTAAATATTCTACGGTTATTGGATTTGAATAATTGTTGTATCCTACTTTTGTTAATTCTGAGGTTTTTGGAACCACATTTTACTTTCATAAATGAGTGAGACTGGTAATATGGGTATTGAGGATTGACCTGTACATGAATACGTATATTTATTTTAAAGTTTAAACAGTCAATTCAAACCGTTAAACATGATTTCCATATGAAAATATACTTAAGAGATTAAGTTTGATATGTTTTAAAAAAATTCTACTATGATAAAAAGTAGGTAGAAAATGACTGCTTTGGTATGGTTTAGAATCTAAGGGTGATTTTCTACCTATCTAGTTCAGAATCTAAGGGTGATTTTCTACCTATCTAAAAAATGAGGGTTCAAATATTTCATTACTTCATTTTTTAATCCTATTTAATATCTTTTTCTTTAATTTTAAAGTTCAAAAACAGAATACATGAACGTTCAACATGATATACATGTTAAAATATGATTGAAAACTAAATTTTATATTTTTTAAAAAAAATTACTATTTTTTAAGATAGGTACAAAATCACTATTTCAGAAAATTATGGACCATTTAAAAACAATAATTTTGTATCTATTTTAAAAAATATGAAATTTGGTCTCCAATTATATTTTGACATGGATATCATGTTAAGTAGTTCGGATCATCTGTTTAAACTTTACAATAAAACATAAAGATATTAGAGTACAATTGGGACATGACGCACTAGAGCATTTGAGTCCTAAAAAATAATGAAAAAAAATAATCTAAAAATCTAAATTTGATCTTTAAATATATTTTCAAATTCAAATTTATTTTCATATAAAAATTATATTTAATGATTCGGATGAACTATTTAAACTTTGAAAATAAAAATGTAAATTCATAATATTAGTTGATCCGTAACATGCATTATTACCATAGCCTCACTCTTCATAAATCGTTACAACCATATTGTCCTACTCGAAGAACTTTCCCTTTATGCCCTTGTAGTCATGGTATATCACATCCCTTGCTTGCAACTTTGAATTGGCAGCCAAAAGTGGTAAATAGAATCTGTTCTGGCTATAAGCCTATAACTAACTGCTTTTTTTATCATTAAATAAAAGTGGTAAGGTATTGTGGGTTAAAATTCAATTCTAAAGTGTATTATGAATTATGATGTGGTTCTGTGATTGCATGCACTGTGCACTTATAAACGAAATTGCAAAGAAAATTGGAGATGAATTACAGAGGTGGGGCCTCAACTAATCTTCAATTCTTCATTAAACAACTCACTGCGTGTGAGCGATCATCCATACTTACATAGGTGTTGTTCGGCAATATTAAATGGACTCAGATAACTGTTTTCGCACCCCATCCTCTCTCTATCCCCGCACTAAAAGACAAAAAATCTGCACTAAAAGACAAAAAAAATCTAGTTCCGCATAGTATTTAACATTATGTAATGTATTTACAGAGCATTGAACAAGAATTTAACTCTATTCATTGGAGTATTAATTGTCTGCCCAACAGCGAAAAAATATCTATCCCCACAAAAATTTAACATATTTGTCCCCGCATCCCCGCACTAAAAGACAAAAAAATTAGATTCCGACATTTGATGGTTTAAATTTCCTGTAGTATTTAACTTCAATCTTTAGTGTATTAATAGTGCATTGAACAAGTATTTAACTCTATTCATTGGAGTATTTAACCATCCGCGTTCAACAGCAACACAATCGTCCCCGCGTCCCGCACATCAGTATTTAACTCTAGGAATGTTAGTATTTAACATTATAAACGTTAGTATTTATCTTTAAAGACAAAAATATTAATCTCTAAAATTATAAATAAGTTGCATGGATTCTATTTGGCATCCTATATCTTAGTATTTAACTTTATACACATTAGTATGTAACTTTAGAAATGTCAGTATTTAATTTTAGATATTTAATTTTCTACAGTATTTAACTTCAGTTTTTAGTATATTTATCGTTCATCGATCTAGTATTTAACTTTGTTCATTGTAGTATGAACCATTGACGTCCAACAACGAAAAATGTTGTCCCCCCATATACCCCCACTAAAAGACAAAAAAAAATAGATTAGTTAGCGACTTTCCTTTTTTGGAGGCTGCAGGGATGAAGTGGAGATGGGAATGGGAGGTTCTATATAATTATTCATATTAAATTAAGTCTTCTAACTTTCTTAGCTGCTTAATTTTATCGAACACTGATTTTTTTAATGCGGATTAAGATCATCTTTCTTATCCAAATCTTAATTTTCAGTCTGGACCTTAAGTCACATCTACTCCTTCCTTCAACTTTCTTAGTTTCCAACAATTACAGATTAAGACAGCCAAACATCAATTCATTAGCACTTATTAAGTTCTTAATCCTCTATTCTTAATCTCTTGTTACTGAATGGCCGTATCAGTGATTTTAGACACGTACTGCATGTCTTCGTGCATGTATCGATGCGTCACTGATAATTATCAGAACTGAGAAGTACTGTACCGCCGTACTGTTTTGTCGGGTGCTTGAAAGAATGCTAATTAGTATGAGAATAATATCGAGTGTTATACATTAAAAAAGATCATTCCGTTATCCTTACAATATTGAAATATATTGAATTGATGAAATAGCGCTAGATTGACGGGTTTTTTTTTTATAAAAAATATTATATAATTACACAAGAAGAATAACAATATTTTCAAGTTAGTTCTATTCTAATACATTCAAGAATATCCATCATGTCCTGCATACAATTTTTTTTTTACCACATTTTTTTTATCACTGTCAAAATTTGTTTTAAATTAAAAATCACCCGGAGTAGTTTATGTAAAAAAATATCATCCCCGCACAATGGTTTCGCGCACCAGTCAAGACGGATCCGCACAAGCATTTTGTGCACCAAAGTGGTCTGCACCATGCTTTGGCACACGGAGTCCGCGCAGGAATTTCGCACACCAAGAGGTCCGCACAAGGGTTTAGCGCACCAATTAGCGCGCACAGAAATTGACATACTTGCACGGATTTTAATGTACTTAGCACGGATCTTGATGCAAATCGGATGGTCCTTACAAAATTGAGCTTTGAATGGGCTTTGAATAGCCGGTCAAAGATGCACAAATTTCATGAGTGCTTAACATCAATTGGCTGGGACCTGGTGCGGACCCGGTGCGCCAAATCATTGTGCGGACCAATAGATGTGCAAAAGGCTTGTGAGGACCCGTTTTGACTGGTGCGCGAAACCATTATGCGTGGGTGGTTTTTAATTTATAAATCATGATGTTCATTTGTGTGCTAACTTGCTCGAACTTTTAATCTATCTTAAAATTAAAAAAATAACAACGATATTTTGGTTAGGAATTATGACTCTCAAATAAATCTCCGAGCATGCTCTGAAGTGCTTGATGTCGAACTTTTATTTTCAATGCTCATATTCAAAGCATTTAAAACTCTATTTATAACTTTTAAAATGATATTGAAAAATATTTAAATCTCTGTCTACAAGCATTTAAAATTCTAAATCTAAATAGTTTTAACTCATAACTACTTTTGTACAAAAAAGAAAAAGATTTTTCTCACCCACTTTTTTTTAAATGTTTGATCATTCTCGTTCATTTTTCCGACGATCAGTGATGAATTTTACGAATCTAAAAATACAAATATTTTTTACTCTGTTTTTTTTTCAAATGAGATTCATGAAGAATAACTTTCGAGTTATATTTGTGTTGTCATTTTTTTACCACTTTAAATCTATGTGACTTTTAGTGTTTTATTTTGCTTCCAAACTATTTAAACCTTTGTTTACAAGCTTTCAAATCTTTTGTATAAACCTCGTGCACAAAGTGTATAAACCTCATTAATAACAATTCAAATCTCTATAATAAAATGTATAAACCTCATGTGCAAAGAATTTAAACCTCAACAATAATATTTCAAAGCGTATAAACCTCAACAATAATACTTCATGTACAAAGCTCATGTACAAAGCATATAAATCTCATGTACAAAGCCTTGAAAATTAACAATAATACTTCATGTACAAAGCATATAAATCTCATGTGGAAAGCCTTGAAAATTTAAATGGTTGTAGACTGAGTTTTAGAACTTGAAAATTTAAAATACTCATGAGCTTTACTTTCAAAAAACAAAATAAATAATTTTAAAATAACATCAAAAGTATTTCTTCATAGATCTTATTTAAAAGATAAAATCGAATAGAAAACATTCATATTTTTAGATTCGTAAAATTCACCACGGATCGTCGAGAAAATATATGAGAATAATTAGAGAGAAAAAAGTGGGTGAAATGAATATTTCCTTTTTTGGTCGAAAACAAAGTAATTAGGAGTTGAAAATATCTAGTTGAGAATTTAAATGTTTTCAAATAGAAGTTTAAATCCTTACTAGTAGCATTTTAAAATGTTATAAACATAGCTTTAAATGATTGGATATTAGTGGTGGAAATGAAAGTTAAACTATTTGGGGGTCGCGCTTGGGTATGATGGCTCGGGGCATAACATTTCTCTTTTGATTATTAATTGTTTGACTAGATAATCATTTTAGCTAAATATATGTAATCCGAAACAACAACAAAATTTACATTAATTCGAGCTGAACATAAAGTCAAATTGAATGCATAAATTAAATAAAAAAAAAAAAAAAACATGAAACACGCAAACATTAGTGCGTTTTGGTTCGACTTTTTCAATTCTCACCTACAGATTTTTCTTTGAAAATCTGAACATGGTTTCAGTTAGATTTTGTGACACAGGTTCAATTTTCAAACTAGAATTGTCAAAGAGAAAAATCCTAATAGACATATAAAAACAACTTGCTAGGTGCTACGTCAAAACCCCCTCATCCACTCAACCGTACATCAAGTTGCTCGGATATTTCGTTAACCCAGAAATCCAACGAAAAGAATGTTCTCTTGCTCTGCATGTAGCAAAATGCTGCTGTGTGGATGAATTGGCATGTATGACCTGATTTTCCATTAGATTGCCATACTTTTCTTTAGCATTCGTGTTGGAAAAATATATACCAACGTGCATAAGGAAACGGGGTGCGTCTGATGGATCCGATGTCTCGTGCGTACTGTTTTCAATATTCATGTGGATCAAGTGTGTACAAATTACAAAATGAATTATACTGTTTCCAACAAGCATCAGACCAATCTGAATTCGTTGCTTATCGGCCGCACCATGCTTTCTCGTGCATAAAGCCGTAAATTTATAGAAGAAATCTGGAGCGATCCATTTTGAACTAAATTCAGTCCGGATTCCCTAAAGTAACCCAATCTTTGGATTTTGGATTAAGACCGTCCGATTCGAATCCGTCGCTCAGAATTGTCTCGGAATTCGAATTTGTTCTCGAGATGTATGCTCTTCAAATCCGAATAGATTGCCTTGAATTCAAATCGGACGGTCCCGATTTAAAATTCAAAAATTGAGTTACTTCACTGAATCTGAATTCAATATGATATCGATCAAAACTATGCGATTCGTCTCAAAATTCACACTAACAACTTTACAATTCATGCATTGTTCATTGGACCGTCCCATTCTTTTACGATGCTATCTTAACATTAACATTAATATATAGTAATGAATTTTAATAAGAAGAACAGCTGATAATTTGAGAAATTTAGCAAATAATCATTAAATTTATATCATATAAGGTAACATAATATTTTTGTTTAAATCGGACCATCCGATCATAATTTACACTAATATTAAAGAATCCCTGTACCGAATTGAATCCGGTCGGACGGCCCGGATCTAAACCGAAAAATTATGTTACATCATAGGAGCCAATCCAAAAGCGGCGAAATAAAATAAGAAGCGAGGGCATCTTTTAAAAGCTACTGCTTTTAATTCGAAATCAGAGTTGTGCATCCAAAGCTACTAATTTTGATTTCGTGGTCGATAATTTTGAGGCTGCTTTTAAACTTACATGAATAGAGGACTTGGTCTCAAAAAGGGTACTGGTGCGCGTCGCTTTCTAATTGTAGAGAAGTTGCGTCGTTGGTTTTGTTACAAGTTATAACAAGGGGTTTTAAATGTGAAATAAATATTCGACTTGGAGAGGATAACAGAACGAGAGCAAAGGGAGGGAGGGAGAGGAAGAGACTGAGAGAGATGAACTGCAATTGGTTTTGTTGGAACAGAAATAATGATTTTGCTTTCAGAGAGCCGCCTCAGCTCTTCTCTCTGCCTTTTCCCATTCCTGAATGGCCTCAAGGTTACAAATTTTTCTTTTTTGTGATCTTATGATTTGTAAATAGAAACAAAATATACGTTATTAACAAACATCTATGGAGTTTGCAGAAATTTAGGGGAAATTTTGTCTTTTTAATCTAGTTTTAGCATGGAATTTTTTCAATTGGCATGAATGCTTGGGTAGCAAAGGTACATTGTTTACCATTTCATGTACCTATTATTTTGATATCTAAATCTTACTTTAACAGGTGGAGGCTTTGCTGAGGGAAAAATTTGCATTGGAGAGTTAGAAGTTGTCATGGTTACTGAATTGGAGAGCATTTGGGGTTGCTCATATTCCAAAAAGGGAATCGAAGGGGCCACTTTCTATAAACCAAAAGTACCCGAAGGGTTTTACTGCCTCGGCCACTATGGCCAACCAAACAACCAGCCGTTACATGGGTTTCTTCTTTTGGCAAGAGAAATAACCTGTAATGCCGAAAATGCTTTTCCTGCTCTTCAAAAGCCGGTAGATTATAGGCTCATTTGGAGCTCTTTTAGCTGGAGAGGAGATGAAAGTGGTGAAGAATGTGGTTATTTTTGGCTACCGATATCACCAGAAGGGTATAGATCTCTAGGGTTTGTTGTCACAAAGGGGCCCACAAGACCATCTCTTGACTTAGTACGGTGTGTTCGTACCGACCTTACCGATACATGTGAGGCCGATGATCTAATTGTTGATATGGAAGCCATGTTTCCTGATTTCCCCTGCGAGTTTTGGAAAGCCAGACCTTGCCATAGGGGTATGCTGGGAAAAGGCGTACCAGTTGGAACATTCTGTTGTACTACTGACTGTGTAGACGATGAATTGGGTACTTTTTGCTTGAAGAATTTGGATTCCACACTACAAGCAATGCCAAACCTAGAACAGGTTCACTCACTTATAAACCACTACGGGCCCACTGTTTTCTTCCATCCAAAAGAAATCTATTTGCCATCATCAGTTTCATGGTTTTTCAAAAATGGAGCCACTTTATACAAAAAGGGTGTTAAAATGGGAGAGGAGATACTTTCTAGTGGATCAAACCTTCCCAAGGGTGGAGAGAATGATGGCAAATATTGGATTGATCTACCTGACGATTCGAGAAATGGCTCTGTAAAACTAGGCAATTTGGAAAGTGCCGAGCTCTATGTCCATGTAAAACCAGCTTATGGAGGTACTTTCACTGACATAGCAATGTGGGTCTTTTGCCCCTTTAACGGCCCGGCCACAATAAAAGTCGGTATAGCAAATTTCTCCCTTCCCAAGGTTGGTCGGCATGTGAGTGATTGGGAGCATTTCACACTTAGAGTTAGCAATTTTACCGGCGAGCTATGGAGTGTCTACTTCTCACAACATAGTGGTGGTGAGTGGGTAGAAGCTTCCAATTTGGAATTCATGACTGGCAGCAATAAGCCAGTTGTTTATTCATCGAAGAGTGGCCATGCAAGTTTCCCGCACAAGGGAAATTATCTCCAGGGTTCAGAGAAATACGGCATTGGTGTGAGAAATGATGCAGATAGAAGCGATTTTGCTGTTGATTCTAGTATCAAATATAAAATTGTGGCAGCGGAGTATCTTGGAGATAATGTGGCGGAGCCGTGCTGGCTCCAGTATATGAGAGAGTGGGGTCCCAAAGTGACTTATGGCTCGACATCAGAGTTAGAGAAAATACTTAGCTTCTTGCCATTTAATCTGAGGCTCAAAGCAGAAAATATATTTGACAGCCTTCCGATGGAGTTGTATGGTGAGGAGGGGCCCACTGGCCCGAAGGAGAAGAACAATTGGGTAGGTGATGAGAGATGCTAATATTAGAATTAAGAAAAATGACTATTATTTATGACCTTATACCAGTGGAAGAGCCTCCTTTATTATTATTAAAGCATTTTTTATTTTGCTTTGGCTTAGATGGATTTGTAATTTCTGTAGTTCTGTTTTATCAGAACAAGAAAAGGGAAATGAATTTTTCAGTTGAGATAGTACTGAAACAGATTTTTGTATAGCTTCTGGGAATCTGAGAAATATTATTAGATATGACAGCAGATCTTTGCTTGTATATGTTTTTACTCTAATAACCACTTGTCAGCTGTAACAGTTTACTTTTCTGGATGAATATATAAATATAGATAAATTCTAGATAATGGTATTGACTTGCGGTTTCCCCTCATATTTCTTCAATTAAAGTAGTTATCTGTTTACAAAGTTTCCCAGTGTATTTCAGAAGTAATTGTTCAAATGTTGTTCAATTAAAGTTGTTATCTGTTTACAAATTATTGTATCAATTATTGCAATTGTTAAATAAATACAGTAGTACGTCTTTATGTGTGAAAGTGGCATTGGATGCTACGGTTCCGAGTAGTTCGGACGAAAAATTGCAGGAACTCTGGTTTTTTCCAAAACACGGAAGTTGCTCTCTTCGTGATTTGATAGGAGAGCAAAAGATAACGAATTTCAAACGCGCGCGTCCAATCAGTTGCGTATGAAGTCTCTAATCTCTCATTTTATAAACAACTTTTATTTATTAATTTATTATTGATTAACTTCTTTAAAAATTAAGAAGTTATACATTGACACAATAATTAAGTATTCATTGGTATAGTACACAAATGTGCATTGACTAATGATGAAGTGTATATTTAAAAAAAAATACAAAATTATATCTTAAAGATAAAAATAATTATTAACAAATCTGTTAATCGAATTATTCTTCTGCTTAAAAATTAAGATCGAACTTGTCATAATTTTAGCCTTCTTATCTTTGCTTGCGAGTTTGGTCTAAAGCAGTTGCCTCCTAAGCTACACACTTTTAAAGACATGGTAAGACCAAGAAAATGTTATATCACGATACTCTTACTCGTTATATTTTTCTTGAACTAAATTTTGTTCTCTTATTCCAGAAATATTGGAGAAGTTTTCACAAACAGAAATTAAAGGATTAAAGCTGGCGTTTATTGCCGTTTTAATGTGAACCCCATTCAAGGCATAGAACAAACAAAATGTCCGAAACTCTAAACCCGTTTGTACCTATTAGCTAGTGTATAATTACTACATTCCCCATTTTATCCCTGAAAGAGAAATGGATTTTTCATACACAATACTAAACTACTAGCACTCAATCATCCCTTTATAGACAAATGACAAACAGATAAGTTACTTCACCGAAAGGCACACAACAAGAAGTGTACCTCAAAAGTCCATAATATTTATTCCGTGCAAATCTTGTGTGGACAGTAGCACACAC
Source organism: Carex cristatella (assembly GCA_024447775.1). Lineage (NCBI taxonomy): Eukaryota > Viridiplantae > Streptophyta > Magnoliopsida > Poales > Cyperaceae > Carex > Carex cristatella. The sequence goes on along the minus strand of JAJHPF010000003.1, from coordinate 10,248,913 downwards.
GAAGCAGCTACTCAGCTCCAAAGCACAAACTCGTACGAACATGTGCAATCATTTTTCACTATCATCATCCTCTGAATCTGACTTTGCAAAGACAGGTTCGGGTTGCGTCTGTGCATAGGCAGGTGCAATGAACTTTGGATCTTGTGCTGCCGCATCAGCATGTTTGAGAATTGCTTCCCTTGGATCTTCGTCCATCCATGTCTCTTTAATTAACCCACCTTGCTGCAACATTATAATACATTTCAGTTGTTAACTAACCCAAAAAAATAAGTAAACAACTAATAGTTAATGCCAATACCACTATAACTCAGCAACTTGAAATCTTCACCGAGTTACTAGACCAAGTCTCAAATGAATATAAAATTAATCAAATTATATCTACCAGAAATGAGATCTAGCATATAACCATACATTAAGAAAAAAGATTCTGATAAGCAAATGAAAATAAAAAAGTAAAACACAGGAGGTACCTTCATAAGATACTGTGTCAAGAGACTTCCTTTTGTCACACCAACCCTTCCACCAAAACCAGGACCATCAACAGGAAGGTCCGGCTTATGTGATTTGAGCGGATCTTTAAGTATTTTCTCTCTCTGTCGTTTCCTTGATGGCTGGTCCCTGAACAGAGGCAATGCATGCGGATTGTGGATAAGAGGTTGAACTTCATAGTCATCAATTGACTTTCTTCGGGGCGCCCGACCCACACAAACAAGGGCTCCTCTCTGACTCATAGAAGGATCATACAGTACGTGAGTCCCTCCCTCTTTCTTATCTCCTGTTGTTGCAAAAACCTTCAAAAAGAACAAAAGGAGGTACTTAAAACAATTTACATTTGCAGGAAGAGCGTCAATGGAAAAAATCTTATATCTAATTTTAAGGTCAGTAGAACTAGGTTCTTTTACTGTATTGCTTTCTAATAAGAATGAACAGAAGCTTAAATATTTAAATAAGATAAAACAGAAATGTATCTGAACTAAAACCTGATTAATTCTTGGATGCCAAAGACACCGTACAACACTCAAGCTAGGAGAAATCCCGACCCTTGAAAAAAGCTCGAGCTTCTTTCTATCAAAAAAGCAGAGCAAACTACCAGCACTGCTGTCTTTCTCAATAGAGGTTCCAGTGAATATTAATTGTTCATCAGGACTGAATGCTACATTCGTCTGAGCATAGTGATTTGGCAGATCTCCAAAGACTTTGACAGGACTTTTCATCTGCCTCAAATCCCATACCTCCACGTACAATTCAGAATAAAAGTGAACAAGTTAGACAAGCAAATGCAATATGATGACAAAGAAGTCAGTAGCATGAATAGATGCACAAATGTGATAAAGGAAAACCTACTCACCACATTTTTTTTCCCTACACCCTTTTTCTTAATTTATTTTAGTTGTTTAAAACTTAAGCGACTCCTAAAGACTAAATAGATGCACAAATGTGATAAAGGGCCGATATGTTTTTAGTCACCATCTCGATACCTCAAAATTTGGACCTTGCCATTCCTTTATGCAAAATTAAAAGGTTACCATGTGCCTGGAGTCATGCCAGAACAGTGATGCGCATGAGTTTCCAGCTCAAATTTGCTCAGATTGAACTGAAACAGAGGAAAGCTCATGTGCAACACTGACTCAAGTCATGCGCAGAACCACGGTGCAGATGTGCCAAGTTATAAATTTTTTAAAAGTCGATCGTAATGTCATAATTTTGAAATATTGAGGTGGTAACTAAAAACATTTCGGGATAAAGGGACAAACAGAAAATTTAGGCTCTGGCTTGGATTGACTTCCTTTAGGCTCTGGCTTGGATTGACTTCCCAAAATTTTCTATTTGTAATAAGGAAGCCGTAAAATAGTACTTGCCTTTAGTGTAGCATCCATGCTTCTTGAAAGAAGAACCTGCCCATCTGCTGAAAACTTGAGTCCTGTGATGTCATCAGAATGTGCTTTTTCAACATAAATGTCTGGTCTGCTTCCCCACCCAGTCTTTATAGTCCACAGCTGCAGCAAATAATATAATTATTTACATTCCTGTGAGGAAGTATCTCAAAAGCAGCCTACTCCTAAAAAAGGGGGGGAGTTTAACAACAACAAAAAGTTGGTCCAACACAGTAAGCTTTTGTATAATGTTATTAGAAAAGGGAAAAAAAAATGAGTACTTGTATAGAACCATCTCCTATGCCACCAACTATCCGCTTGCCTTCAAAATCCCATGCACATGCAGTAACTGGTATCCTTGATGGACGTACAAGCTTAGGTTTGATAACCTGCCCAACAAAATTTAACCATGTTAAAGTTATTTCCTGGGAGCTGGTACTTTCAACTTCACCGCTAATTTTAAAATTTCAATAATCACAATTCTGTAAAGATTAGCTGCTACGAGTCCTTAGGATAACCCAGCCCAGACTCTGATTCCAGGAAAATTGGGTTCAGCGACTGTAGTGCCAAATCATATCAAGCCATGGCATGCAGCAAAACCAGTTCTATATATCATCTTTTCATTTTTTTTTCTCATCCGTGACATGTAGCATATATGAAATTGGCAATTAGGTATGGATCAGAACATTTCTTTGCACTAAGAAGCAAACCTGCTTTTGACTGTTGAAATCATTTACATCCCACAATCGCAACGAACCATCTTCAGATGATGTTAGTATAGTTTCCTTGGATTTAGGGTTCCACTCTCCACCCGTTATGCCAGAAATGTGTCCCTTAGTGTTCTTCAAATCACGGATATACATGTCACCCCTTACAAATTCACCTAACGTAAGCCCATCTCTGTCGTAAATCTGTAGAGGAAACAATAATATTTTGTCAATTCCTATGTAATATGTAATTAAATCAGCACAACTAGATTCTCAAGCTTACCTCCACAATCCACATATTGCAGGGCTTACAGTCCAGAAAAGGTGCAAAACTGCATAACCAATTGACCATACCTACCACAAAAATGCAGGGAATAGTTCCAGGTAGCATTGATTAGGCCAGAGCAAGAATTGCAAAACAGGCACCACATACTGTATCATATTAGTCAGTTCCATTACCAATACTTCACTGGCATTGATGGCCAATTTCCCTTTATTATTCGCAGCCTTTTTTTTTTCTTGTTTTGCTTATAACTTTAGTTAAGTTTCATCCACCTCAAAAATTTCAATAGAGCCTAATTACCCATAAATTGAGCTCAAACCATAAAAAAAGGACTAATTATTTTATTCCAAGCCCATAGGAAGAATGGAAATGCCCTTATCATTGTGTTTAGATAACACATTTTTTGGGTCAATATGAGATGGTGGGCACTGGTCTCAGGAAGTACAGTAGTCTATAACCCCTGTGCGAATGCAATGGTACAGGCAAATGTTGAACAAATTTTGACTGAAAAAGGCAACGCCATAATGCTTACAAAATTCTCTGTAATTTATCAAGGAAAGCAACATAACTTAGCCTGAGCAGAGCCAGTAACACACAGGAACTTATCAGATGTAGGGCTCCAGCTCAAACTTCGCACTTGATGTCCCTCAGATGGCTCAAGTTGCCTGAACGACTGTAGCTTGGAGTTCATTCCTTGAAAATCATACATGCGAACAGTGTAATCATAACTGCCAGAAATCACTCGTGATCCAGTGTGGTCAACAGCAAGAGCAGAAACAACCTGAGAGAAGTAAACAGAGATTTACCAAATAAATAATTAGAAGTTATTATTTATTGTTGGCGTATGTGTAAATTTCTTACTTGAACACGGGCTTCCTTTTTAAAATCCAGTGGGATCAATTAAAACCAATGGAGCTGTGACTATAACTAATGGCCCAGTGTATATGAACTTCTTTTTACTCTGACGCTGTTTAGGATCAGTTCTTTTCAAATTAAAGAAATTGTTTAGTTTTCAAGAATGGAAATTGCCAGTGTAATAGTAAAGTTAATTTCATTTGGAGGGCATGCAAACTGAAGCTAACACTTTTCAATTGCAATAGGATTTGCAGAGATGTATATGTAAACTAGGTCTGTGCAAATCAAATCCCGACACCACCTGACAACAACAAATGGATTCTACCACAACTTTAACTCATTTTGTGTGCATGTGTGTCACAATTGGGAAAGCCCTGAAATTTTTTTACTGCCAATTGTTGAGTTTGATGCAGAGGAAGCACCAACACAACAACAAAAACACTTATTATCACAACAACGTACATATTACAAGCAAAGCTTAACATTACAACATAACTCATCTTTCCATACACATGGACATGATCACCTCACACACTCATCTCTCCACACTCTTCAAGAGGATCACTCACTCACTTGTGCTTTCTTACTTGGAGGCTTGATCCCAAATGTTGCATAACACCTCTATTTATTAATAGCTATGGAGGCCGTATTAATTATCTAGAATGTTTGATGGAGTACATATCTAGATAGTTTAGGCTTAGATATTTTAAAGATGGTTTTAAATACTTTCTAAAATATCTATATATTTTTTTAAAATTAAGCTTTCTAGAAACATAAATTATGTTAGGACTTGGGGATATTATACATAAGTTTATGAATCTCTAAATTGTACTATTGAAGTTGGTGATGGATCTCAACACCAACTAAATCACTTCAAGGAAGAGGCACAATGATACGGCCTTCTGCGATATCACCCAAACAAATTAAGATTCAAATTAGTACCTTGGTATGGCCCCGCAACACAACCTCATTGCTCAAAGGAATCCGATGTGAATCTTCTGGCAAATCCGCATCAAATTCCTCGTCTGAATCATAGTCTGAACCATCGGATTGCTTCTGGGATGATTGAGGCGGTGGCCGTGGTGGCCCAATCACCGTATCTTTTTCCCCTTCTTCATCTTCTATCCAACTAGCTGGAGGCGGGCGTGGGGGGCCAATCATAGCCTCTTCTTTTCCTTCTCCATCCTCATCCCTACTAGCTGGCGGTGGCGGCGGTCCAACCATTGCTCCATCGTCATCTTCTTCCCTGCTAGGTTTAGAATTAGGGTTGGCAGTGGAGGTGGAAGCGGAGGTGGGGGAAGGGGCCGAGCGTCGGGTCGAAGAGTGAGCAAGAGAGGAGTTTGGCTGGGGTTTTGAGGTTTTGCCGAAAGAGAGAGGAAAGTAAGCCCTCATTGCCTCGTCCATCTCGTCTCCTCCCATTCGCGCGCGCTCTCACCTTGCTCAAGTCTTGTGCTGTGCTTTCTAGAACTGGAGTCTGGAGATTGAAGAGGGAAAAGAAAGGCGAACAGAGAAGCGAACAAGAGAGGAGGAGACGGGCTTTGTTAGGCCAAGACTAATGAGATCTATCGTGCGCCTCAGTTGTGAAGAGGCTTTCAGCCCAAGAAAGGTTCTGAATCAGTTCGGACGTAAAAGGCGTGTCCTTTGAAATGGCGTTAACAGACAACTCCGGACTCCAATCATTTTCCATATTATTAGTCCCACTAGAGAATGTAGAAAAATAGAGCGAGATATATATTGCTAAACGGAAGAAAAACGTTCGTGTTCGTAGAAAGGAGAGATGGTTGGCATCTCCCCTGACACGGACGGGAATTGGCCTTCGGGCCTGAACACATTTAAGGCACTCCACTTCGGTGATCTTAAACCCAATTTTTTTTGTTTTTTCGGGCTGTAATTTAATTTGCACAGAACGTCATTTTTGTTTGGAGTGTATTTAAACTACCTTTTAGGCCTGTATAAAAGCAATAACTAAACAGTTTGTACTGCACCTTTTAGGCCTGTATTTAAACCACCTTTTGGTTTTATTTTATGATTTTCTTAATAAGAGAGCTAAATATTTTTATAAGAGCTCAGATATTAAAAAAAATGTGATAAATACCGAGGTTTTATTTTGTTTGAAAAATTACGGCATGCATCAATATATGATGTGTGAAAAAAATTGGAATGATAAGACATGTAAATCGTTACAACTTTATTATGCAATCTCATGTTGAACGGTTCAGATCGATCATATGAAAGCATCATAATTTACAAATAATACAAGGTCTGCTATTTAAAAATGCGATTTTTCCATTTGAGGTCGCACGTATAGCCGCCATTTTTATTTATATCGAAAAATAAATATAAATTATCAAATATGCTATGAAATTTTAAACCTACCCAAAATGCCTAATTATTGAGCGGTCCTTATTTTTTATTAGAAAATACCTAATAATTAGGTGGTTCTTACTTTTATTAGAAAACTTGGGTGAAATTTAAACTCAAATCTCGACAACCATAATGTAAAATTATAATCACTAGGCTACAAGCACAAATTTAATATTTCACGAGGAACTACATAAAAACTTGAAGAAAAAAAATCAATATAGCTTTTGGTTGCATTAAGATCCATCATGATTATATTATGATACATAGAAAATATTTTTGTCAGTTCAAATTAAAACATGTTCCCACATTCAGATAATTATCATAGGAATAGGATTAAAAAATAATTTAAATGATCATGATCTCCTAAATGGTCCATTAACAAAATATATAAATAACGCTACGACACACGAGTTACAGTGCTAGTACTACAAATAAAAATATAAATAGTTACTCTTTATGAAATCCAGGATAGACATTAAAGAGTTCTTGCAATTGGAAGGGATGCAAAGTTCACATCCTGTCAGGTGCCAAGCAAACATACCAAAACTTCTATTAGCAACAACTTAAAGTCAGCTCAAATTAAGACACAGATCAATGGGTCAGGTATCCAAGGGAATTCCAACTCAGCTGTATTACACATTATCCCGTTTTAGGTTGTGTGTTCACATAACTGCAATTTGCAGATAAAGTGGACTCGAACAATCAGCTCAATATTTAACAAAAAAATAAATTAAAAACAGCCTGGACAAAAGTTCACAAAAAATCTGATGTGTTGGAAGTCTCGCAAAAGAGAAATGCGAGAATTTTTTAAATCTGATGTTTTGTAAGTCTCACAAAAAATCCTGATCCTCTCTATAAATTGTTTAAATCTGATGTTTTGTAAGTCTCGCACAAGAGAAATGCGAGAATTCAGACATTATACTCTCCCCAACAGAAGAGTCCACCAGAATAAAATGTTAATTACATACTTTCTTTGGTAATGCATTGTGCATCTTGCAAGGTTTGTCATCTAGAGCTGAGAGTTGTTCTCTGGCAAAGGATTTGTCAGATAAGGTGAATCCCTGTATGCTGCATATAAAGGGAGATCTAGTGCTTTCTCTGCTATTCTTCCATCATCATGAATTCTAGCGATTAAGCTCTCCAAAGAAGGGAAATTCGCCTGTATTATATCAAGCAAGTAAACAGAAACATGATTGGAAATCATGCTTTTGTGACATTAAATGATGCTCTGTTAAATAACCTTGTTGTTGCATCCTTGGCTTACTCAATGCAGGACGAAAAAATAGTATGCAACAAGCAGCTAGTATTCTCATTATGATTAAAATAAATTAATGCTTGTGCTTAGCATGATATTGTTGTACCTCCATAACCTCTATTTGACTAGTTACTATTTTAGTCTTTTCTTTTTTTTGACAGTAACAATTGATTTTAGGAAACCATTCATTTCATTAATTCACCCTAAGGCTTGTATGGAGTACACATCTTACATATAGGTCCCTAATCTATTTCAAAATTTTCCTTTAACATAATTGCCCTTTTAAACTTAAACAGTAACTAATACAAAGGATAGTGTCTCCTTATACCTCAGGTCTTATATATCCTACAATAGCAAGGCGTAACTCCTCTCCATAGAAGTCCTCGTCAAATTCATGCAACAACCACGGTTCCTGCAAAATACTACATTTAAGCATTCTGATACCTACGTACATACAGATAATACAAAAAATTAACTCACAATAGTTTTTTCAGTATTGTCAAAATATGGATTCCATCCTATGCTCATGACCATCTTGTATATACCCCTATCAGATAAAGCTGCCCAGCCAAAGTACACTCCTGACGTATGCTCCGACAGTATATCAGAGAAGCTCTCAGCAGATAAATTGGCTTTCAAAATTGCAAGAAAAATATAGATTATCAAAATTGCACATCTTTATGTCAACTATATAAGAAAAAGATAGCACTGAAAAATTTACTGATATTCTGATATACCAGTTGGTATTCCCAAAACTTTCGAGCCACGGCCAAAACCCTTGATTACAGGTCCGCCAATAAACCATGGTTCAATTGGTAAAGTACCTTCTATCCCTGCAGAAGAGCGTAACATTAGAAATAAACTAATAAAATTGATTCACTGCTATCTGTATTAATAACATAAAGTACATATGTCAATATTGCTCGTTACTTTGCAGTCACACTTACTGTCATCAAATGGAGGAAGGCCCCACTTTTCAGGTTCAAGATCAAGCAGAGAATTGAGTACTTCAGAGGCTGTATTGAACTTGTCTGCTTGTTTTGGAATAGATGGCACAGCGATTACTTCCATTCCTGCTGCCTTGCCAGCAGTAACACCCGCTCTAACATGACCATCAAGAAAAATATTCAATTTACTTGTGCACTAACTGGCTCGCTTGCCACCAGTTATTTTCTCAATTGATAGTGCTGTTTTCTTTTAGGCCGTGCTCCAGAGAAGGGAGGGAAAGGGATTGGAGGGGAGGGGAGAGATGCAGCGTAAAGGTTGTACCTCCTTTATACCCCGATTTGAGGGCTACAAAATTTGAATAGTTTGTATATAGAGTTCACCTCCTCCCCCCCCCACACACACACACACCTAAAATTTAATGTTGTGGAGCAAGTAAACAAGAGTCAGTCAAGTCCAGTCACCCTCCTCTCCCCTCCCCTCTTCTAGAGCACACCTTTAGTTAATTTTTTCAGCTTATGAGGGCATTTTGGTCACAGATGTGCTTATTTGGACCGTTCCAATACAAAAATGAATCAAAATAAAAGTGGAAACAAGCGAATTAAAGAGAAATCCTACATTGAATCCTCAATAACTAAGCAGCTTGATGGCTCGGTATTCATCCTTCTTGCAGCTTCCAAGAAACTTAACAAACAGATATCAGTACAACAAGTAAAGAGTAAGCTTTTCCTTGACTAGCAAAATAAATATAAACTGTACCAGCAAATAGGGTATGTGGTTTGTGTTTCAAAGGCTGGGTTGATGATGCAAAAATGGGTGAGACAGAGATAAGAATTATTAGCTTCTAACTCCTGTACCAGTTTCTGGTACGGTAGAAGTAGATAGCTGATAATTCTCTATCAATGATGTAGGTGTGTGTGTGCTGAGACCAGAAAGCCTATGGGTTTTATTTAAGGCTGGGATATAGATAGCATACAAGATAGAGTAATCTTTAGGACATTGTAATTATACTGGTAACTAGTTAATGAATGGGCATATCTGCATATATGCCATTTTTTTTTTAAAAGAAGAAGTAAAAACAATATAATACAGAAAACAAAAATGGAGTTTGTTGTTCTCACATATCGGGTGAAGGCTTCCCCTTCTCTACTTCATCACCTCCAACAATGACAGAAAAGGATTCTTTCCAACCTACAACACAAAAAGATATATATAGTAAACATTAGCAAAACCTAAAAATTTCAATCATGAAATAAAAGAAAACTTCTTTGTAGGTCATTAAATTATTCCCAGTGCCATGGTATCCATCATCCAACTTCGATATGACCCTAGGAAACAGTGAATTTGCACATTTTCTAGAATCGATGCCATGCATTTAAATTTATTTTTTTATTGCTATTGATAAAAAAAAATCAGTATATGGGTAGCAAAGGTATAATAAAAAGGTCAATGGTCCAAAGTTGAGTTACACAAGTTTATCAATAGGAAAATTATACCATCATGGCATGAAATTTTGGTTTCTATGTTTGATTTTGGGGAGTTTGAAGCCAAAGCCATGGGAACACCATTACTTCTTAAATGCTTGATCAATCTGTTAGAGCCTGGTAAAGGCCTAATGTTGCACCACCTACAGCCAACAAAAGCAAAATTAATCTGTAAAATTCTAGCCAATAAATTATCTTTAACTCTTTATAGCTACATAACACCACACACCAAAATAATAAGGGTCATTTTCCAAATTACACATGTTTTGTAGAAACAGGAAAAGGAACAAGTTTCAGTAATCTGCACATAACAAATTGCCATTAAGTCAGCAAAACGAACAAATTTCAACTTCAGTAATTTAATTCAACAAATTTGTTCATAACTGGTTCTTACTTGTTTGTTTTGTTGATTTTGCCCACAACTGATTCTTTTTTTTTTTTTTTTGAAGACTGCCCACAACTGATTCTTTAAAACCAAGAAACAAAAGATTTGAAATTCACACTGCTTCCCAGTCATTTGTATAAAATTCCTAAAAATGAGGTTCATTAACGAGTATGGGAAATATTGTCAATTGGTGGCTCCTATATCTAGATAACAAAAAAACGGAAAGAAAGTTAAACGTGATCATCTTCTAGCCTTGCACATTCATGTCATTTGTAAAAAGGCCAAGTAGTAAGTAGGTAACCATGAAAATCTCAAAAAAGAGGGCACCAGTTGAATTACTGGTTAGCAAACAACGGAGTGGTCATTGAAAGAAATTCCTCTGCTGAGTATGGAATCTGATAGTCTTCTACCACAACAGCTGCAGCTTCAAGAGGGGTTCTACCAACAATTTTATGTGCACTTTTGCCGTCCCACTTCTTCCCAAGCTTCTCAAGAAGTGATTTCAAAATTGGTATTGCAATGGAATCTGCATTTAAACAAGTACATGTCATAACTTTTGATATTAAATTTTGAAAATGGTTTTTCCTGCGAGGTGAACATAGCCAACTAACGGTTTGCCTATTTTTTTATTTCCTAATGAATACATACGTCTGCAATTCTCTGACCCTGCATTCCCTTTTTTTTTATCTGTATCAATTTCTTGACTTGTTAGAGTCTAAGAAGCTTGGCTGAGGTGATTAATGCAAATCAACAATGACATGTGATTAAGGTGATTAATGCAAATCACTTTCTTCATCTGTATCCCTTTTGATCTGTACCAGAATTTTATTTGAATTTCCTGTTTCTTTGCTCTGAAATGAGGGGTGCGATACTACCTGTGTTCAAGAGAGTACCATCCAAATCAACAATGACATGTGAGACCAGCTTGCTGACTAACTTAGATGCCGCCATTTCCAGAATTTGGAGTTTAATGCAAGTTCCAAAGCTATGAATTTTATCAAATACCTGACCTGACAAGACAAATGTATCTCAATGACAAAAAAGACTCAACTCCTTGTAACAACCTAAATGCTTATTGCTCCAATTATTAAAGATGTACCATTAACCCTATGAAGCACAACAGTGACAATTACCTTACTGGAGATTACTGAGCTGAGATGATCCAACCGAAATCGTGTCTCTACTGACTAGGATTAGCTGAAACTGGAAACATAGCAAAATATATAAAACTTCATGCATATACTTTTTAAGGTAATAAAACTGGCTAAAGACCACATAATTAAATGAATGGGTACAATCATACAACTAGTATTAGAGGGGTAACTGACAAAGATTTAGAGAAATTAAGTCCAGATAAAGGGCACAAAATGGATAACTGTGTAATTGTTTACATGGCAACTTGCCATTATTACTATGTGTGTGTCCAAAAAATAACAGGCATAACGTACACAAGCCAATTTCAGAACAATATTATGACATGTTCCTAGCTGGAATCATGGGCGAAAAGCAAAAAAAATTGTGGTCATTCCCTTTCAAGCTTTAGTGATATGCTACCAGTCATAACAGAATTAGGAAAAAGTATTGGCTTAAAACAACAAACCAAAATCCACTCTATTCTCTGATTCCCTCTCTGTATAATAAGCCATGCAAAGCAACTCTTTTCTTAATTTCAACATAAATTCGGTACAAAGTGAGTAACAGTGCAAGTGATAATGCAACTGGTACAAAAAAATTGAGAGACAAAGCAACTCAAACAACAACGATATTACACTTGTAAATCTCTTAGAATTCCTTGATATTCGAAAGCACATCAGAAATGGATTTCAAAGCAAAAGAAAATTTCAAAATACAACAAATCATATGACAAGAAATCCAAAAGGAAAATTCGGTAGGTGAATTCTTTTAGAAGTTGGTGATTTTTTTAATATTATCAATCCATTTTCAACTGGTAACAATTAACGTATTAATTCCCAGGTGTCTTTCATTAGCACCAATAATAGCAGTCTCAGTGAAACAGCATGACAGCACAAAAACCAATAAAAAAAAAGCATGAATTATTTAATCCCTATAAACCTAGCTAAACTGTGTACATGACACAGATGTCTCTCAATTATTTCCTTAATGAGCCTGAATCAAGCTCCAAGCATAAATTAACAAGCCATCAATTTACCATTTAATCTGTTCAGTCTTAAACAAGTAACCGAAAAAAACAAATTGACTTCCAAAAAATTCTAATTCAGAGCTTCAATTAACAGAGGAAATATCAGAAACTAAACTTAAATGCAGCTGAAATCTTTATGAGAGAATTTATCAGTATTATACTATTATTTGATTAATTGCACAAAACAGTGTCACCGAAATTAGTTACCTAAGTTAGTATTTCATGAGTAATGATAAGATTTTTGCATATTCGGGCTTTAATTTAGCCCTAAATGCATATTTGGGGAGTATCGCTGGATGCAAAAGTTGTATAGTCTGCTAAATAGAATATTCACCTTAATATTTGAATGAGAAGTTATCAACTGTGGAGTTCAACTTAAGCAACTACTGATCGAACCAGTGGAGAAGGAACCTAGTTTTGAGACCGGGAGAACACGAGAGGGCCAGAGGGGTCACGGGAGAATTCGTATCCTCTGAGATACCTCAAATTTTTCTGCACGAATCACAAAAAACAAATAATACAGGGCCCTGCGCTATCCCGAATAGTCACCGTACACGTGGGTCACGAACAAATTGAGATATCTAAGAGGATGCGCACTCAGGGAGAATTCGAGAGATGAACAAGATGCCCCACCCAGAAACGTATCCTCCGCTGCAAATTAAATTTGCAGCAGAGTGCTGAAAATTTAATCTGGTCCGTTCGTTTTTTATCGGACCAACGAAATAAAGATTTTAGTACGAATTTTAAAACATAATTAATACTGCTCCTTCCATCATCCGAGCACTCACCGGCTGAGATTAAATCTGGACCGTCCGACAGTGCAGCAGAGGATACGGTTCCGCGCTCCTATGGGCAAGCTGATGATCACTATCAGCCAACCATCAGGCTTACAGGCCCGCGAGGTGGGCCGGCCCGTAATGTATGTCAGGTGCTAAAGACGGATCGAACCAATTGGAAGCGGAGAAAAACCTCCTTTAAATTTGAAAGAATCGTTGGTATCTATTAACATATTCAAAATTAATTATGTTCATTAAAATTCTTTAAATTTTTAATTTTTTCTATTTCAAATTAGAATAATTGTTGCCGAAAAAAAGATTCTAAATCTTATTTTTTTATCAAAATTAAAAAACTAATTTTTCTACTAAAAACAAATAACATTTTTCATGTCTTTCTTTCTTTAATCTAATTTTAAACTTGTATTTGAGCTTATTATTAGTCTTTAACTTTAAGATGAAAGTACTAATTTATCCTTCTCTTCAAACAAACACATTCTTACTGTCTACTACGATCGATATTTTTTAGCATTACAATCAATCAAATGTTAAATGCTAATGTGCAAGTTTAGCTACTTGATTTGTATTGATGAAAAATTTAACCAGTTTAAAAGTTTTAAAATTGGTATTTAATCAATCAAATAGATGTCTGAATTAAAGAAAGGGATATGAGAAAAGATATTTGCTTTTAATGAGGAAAAAAGTAATTTTTATATTTTAATGAAAAATTAAATATTTTTTTTATTGCTTTAGGTACTGAAACATGTATTTGTTACTAACTAGTCAAGTGTCAGTGTATTGCAACGGAGATTGAATATTTTTGGGGCCACTTTTTTTAGATGTGATTAAATTTTATTTGATTTCTTCATCATATATTAGTCCATATTGAGAAAAAATGATAACCTTAGAGCTTGATAATATACTATTTGTTTACACTTTCAACAATTAATTTTAGTGGAGATAATTAATTGTAAGTAATTCCAAGATAAAATATCAAATCTTTCCTACTATAGCATTGATCAAGTATTATATGACATTTTTAATTAATGAGTACCAATTACCTCCTTCCCTCCAAAATTACTAATGACATTAATAAAAATTATCATATAATTAAACACAAATTTTATGTAACATTCATGAAATATATATCTTACGAACAAATTACTTAAATGCATGCATAATAGCTTACGAATCAAACTAAAGCTAGTCAAAGATCCCTGAATTATAAATCTTTCAAGAACTATTGTTTTTATAGGCCACATTTTGTTACAAAACCAAGGTCAACTAAATTTACGTTTTGAACTTAAACAAGGCAATTTAATTCATTTTTTGACTAACTGTACTGAAAATGACCACCACATAACGGGAAATGGTTGCGGTTGTACAATGTTCAGCCGCCACGCCATTCATGGCAACTCCCGGCTGTCCGATGCACCGTCTCTGTATGAGGAGAAACCGGTGCTTAGCAGCTCCAGTCTTTCTTCCTTTCTGTATTGGATGCCGCATGCATTACAGAGTGACTGCACAAGGGAAAACAACAATTGAATTTGAACATAACTTTAATTATGAAAAATAAAACATAACATTGTAAATTCATGACTCGGTAATGTATGGTTTCTACTTTCTACTTTGGGTAAACATAACCTTGAAATGGATCCATAAATTGGAAAGCCATTTGTTAGTCTGTACAAAAATGTTTTTATATTAGAAATTAGAGGATTGATTTGGTTCAACAAAATTACATCAAGTTTTGGTACAGCGCAAGTCCATGAGCTGTTGTTTCTAGCGGAACTGGTGCCTTGTCAGATCACGGTCAATCAGAGAATTTAAGATAAAAAAGTACCGAAATTTTTAATAATCGAAATTAATTAAAAAAAATATCGAAAAGGGAGAACAGATATGATTTTTTTTTTTTAAAATAGGTAAACTGGGTGAATTTTTCCGTTCCTACGGACGGACAAAATTTTAACGTCCGTCTTAATTAATCAATTCACATCTTAATCTCTAATTAACAAACGAAAAAAAAAAGTCAGGGACGTGGGAAATTTTCCCATCCGTGAACAGTATTTTTCAACATCCGTGAACAGTAATTTTTTTCAGGGACGTTATAATTTTTCAGGGATAGTCTATCAATTAAATTCAAATTTAATGCAATTAATTATTGATTAATACATAAACTAAATAACATGTCCTAATCAATAATTAATTGCATTAAATTTGAATTTAATTGATAGACTATCTATGTGTCCGATAACATAGACATATTTCTCAAGTCATTTGATTTAGCTAAAACATAAATCAAATCTCATCATATTGATAGACATAATATCTAAAATATAAATCGTGTCTATAATGTTAAATTTAAATATAAATTTTATTTTTAAAAATATTACTAAACTAAATTATTATTTTTAGTTGAAAAATAAATTATTGTTTTTATAGTTGAAACATAATTTTTCTAAGTTTTTTTTATTTAACCAAAACCAAATCTAATTTTTTTTTCCTTAGTTTTTTTTACTGTTCATGGACGTGGGAAATTATAACGTCCCTGAAAAAAATTACTGTTCACGGATGTTGAAAATTACTGTTCACGGACGGGAAAATTTCCCACGTCCCTGACTTTTTTTTTTTTTTTGCATTTGTTAATTAGAAGTTAAGACGTGAATTGATTAATTAAGACGGACGTTAAAATTTTGTTCGTCCGTAGGGACGGGAAAAATTCACCCAGTCTACCTATTTTAAAAAAAAATCATACCTGTTCTCCCTTTTTGATTTTTTTTTAATTAATTTCGATTATTAAAAATTTCGGTAAAAAAGTATTATACCGCTGCGTGATATATAGTTATATACCAGTATCTACTGTCCACTACTGTACCTATCCTAATGCGTGGTTTCCATGTTTTTCCCTGGCTAAATAACTCAAGGCCAATTACCCCTTGATAACCGAATTCATCACCTGAGTTAACTCAAATTTTGAGTTTAGACCAGGACCGCCTGATCTGCTTTACAATGCACCACACAGCCCATCTCTTTTTTTATCATTTAATCATTGTGAATAGCACGAGTTCTATACAAGAGATATTTCATGGTGATTCTAATGGGTACATGATTTTGTTGCATACTCGATACTTCAAAATACTCGTCTTGGTCTATTATTTTTCAAAATAATTAATATTTCAAATGCTAGTTTCCTTCTTGAAATAATATGTTAACTCTAGAATAGAATTGAAACATGTTATTCTCATTTTTATATTTGTAATCATATAATATGACAAAAGTAAGGTAATATGTGCCCCACTATGCAACTTTCTACTTTAACGAATTGAAATAGTTTATTTTTCAAAATGCTCCTTTCTTGCGAGCGTAATGAATAAGTCTTATTGCTATTCAAAATCCCTCGAGACAACAACTCTGATTTAAAATAAAAAAATTAAAACATGTTGGTTTCCCCCAATCGTATAACAAGAGTATGGATTTGGAAGGCATACTACATCTCTTTCTCAAAAAAAAAACAAAATGTTGTTTTTTCTTTAATATCAATTATCATATGAAATAATAAGAGCAATGTGAATGTGCTCCCTATGCATCGTTCTATTTTGACGGACATGCTGATTGCAAAAAAAAAAATGTATATTGTAGTTTTCCATTCCATATTAATTAAAAGATAGAAAAATAGAACTTTTTATTTCTTGCATCTACGCAATCTGAAGATTCAAACACCAAAATCCAAATTTCTATTGCCAAAAGAAAAGAAAAAAAATAAAATAAAATAAAAGGAGAACGGGTTTCAATATCTCAAAAGAATGATCCATAAACGAGAGTTCTTGATACAATTGATAGAAAACCAGATGAGGTAACCCATTTGGTTATGTACATTCCAAAATCAAATGAATGGAAGTTAAAAGAATGTAGTAGTAATTTTCATACAACCTACCCGTCACACTTTACCCTTTTCTATACCATACCTGCTGAGGTTATATTTTCCACCCTTAAGGGTTTCTTATTTCCTGTCCCCAAAACTATACCAATTCAATAAGGCATAAGCAAAAGAATTAGAACAAAAAGGAAAATTTAAAAGGTTACTACCAGGATACGCTCTAGAATTTGCTTTCAAGTGAAATATATGCACAATTTCACAAGTGCCGAGAATGCCCACCAAAAGACTTTGACAGCCTGACCCGAGTTCCCTGAGGAGGTCTTGCGGGCCCATGGCCAGCAGAGTAAAAGGTCTGGGAACGTTGCAACATGTCAACCATGGAAGGTGTCTGGTATGAAAGGACCGCGCTATAACTCGAAGTGGAGTCCCCACGTGCAGTG
Organism: Carex cristatella; assembly: GCA_024447775.1. Taxonomy (NCBI): domain Eukaryota; kingdom Viridiplantae; phylum Streptophyta; class Magnoliopsida; order Poales; family Cyperaceae; genus Carex; species Carex cristatella. Next base: position 10,231,510 of record JAJHPF010000003.1, on the reverse strand, counting down.
GCACGCTGAGAAAAGTGGGAACTCAGTCCAGAGAGCATGTATGCCCTTCCAGAGACTTCATACCTCTGCCTACTTGCCATCCTTTCCTGCATCTCTCTCAGCTCGGCATCTAAAGCAATGCAGAGCGGATCACGTGCTGCTAGTGACTCAGCCATCAGCTTGCAGCGCTCCTCCAACACCGACACCGCCTCAGCAAGTGAACCCCGCTCGGCTGCCATTCTAGCAACTGACATAGCCTTAGCAGCCTGCACACGGTTCCTCTCACGGTCAACCTCAATCGACATAATTGGTGTTACGTCACTGTTTTCCGGTCTTTTGATGATCACATCGTCCCCTTCCAACTTTCGGACATCCTTCGAGAGAGGATCATTGTATCTGTAACTCACTTCTATTAATGGCATTTCGAGCTCACCGCAGACTGATGAGACCTTCAGAGACAACAAGAAATCTCTCTCTTCCTCAGCATACAAGTCACCTACCTCAACCAACCCGCTCCGGCCATTGTTTTGCAGCTCGCTAGAGTAGCTCCCTGAGTGGATGGAAGTGAGAACCACACCAGGGTGCAAGCATTCCACACGCAGGCTCATGTTCTGAGCAACAACACTGAGAAGGCCACCTATGCACTGAGCAAATGCATCCTGTATCACTTCCTCAGTTTCAATGAATGAGAACGTCCCACGAGAGTTCTGAGCGATGGAGTGCATTGCAGCCGAGTCATGGTCAGTACCGAACCCGAAGGTGTGGATAGGTGCAAGGATTCTTCCACTGACTGCAGCCTGGAGGATATGAGAAGGGACGAGTGACTTGTAACTGGCACGCATCCTGTTGGGGTCGACGGTGTGTGTGTCATGACCATCAGAAAGCAGGATGATGCTGCAGATGGCATTCTTCTGCTTACGTTCTTCAATAACTTTGGCAGCCTTCCGCAAGCCATAGGCTATGTTGGTGCCACCACTGGCATTAAGAGAGTTCACTGCTTGTAGGGCCTGCTGCCGTCCGGGACCCGACATTCGGATGAGGGGAAACAGCCGGTGCGTAGAGGATGAGAATACCACCACAGAGAGGCGGTCAGAGGAACCAAGATTATGGATCACGAAACCCATTGCTCGCTTCATTAGGGCAAGCTTGGTTCCTGACATGCTGCCGCTTATATCAAGAACAGTAACGAGGTCAACAGGAGCACGAGTAGCTTCTTTAGGGGGACTATGTGGGGCTTTCAGATGGATCACGATGCCAAAGTCATCTTTTGATGATGATTGTGGGACGGCTGAATACTCGGGATAAGTCTTGATCTCAACTGTTTGTGAATCTCCACTTCTGACATCCTTATAAGATTCGGAGGGGGGCAGTACAACCTCATCGTCATCAAAAATGGATGGTTCTGTCAAATAATTGAGGTGTCTATTGGGGGCCTCAAAACGGACAAATCGAGAGGAATTTAAAGAGCCAGCTTCATTTGGTGTGTTGATAGGGTTCACCCGAGCTCTCCCATGATTATGTTCTATAGGAACCGGCAAGCCAGCTGGAATTTCCTTCCACTTGGCACGGCAGACGGGGCAGACATAGTTCCCATGATTAACATTGGAGGAGATACATTGGAAATGGAAAGTGTGGGAACATTCTGCTGTGAATATAGCATGACCATGGCCTGACTTCAGCACGCCCAGGCATATCGCACAAACCTTCTGTAAAAAGATTTAAAAAAAAAAGATATATCCTATTAACTTCTCTATTTTCTCATTATTAAACTGGAACAAGATAAATTATGCAAAGTCTCGGAACCCAAATATATCTTGCGTTGTTACAGTAACGATGATACAAAAAGTAGATTTTTCCAAGGAGCAAGAGTATATATGTGAATAAAAAAGGAAAAAAAAAAACTGTCTACAAATCAATTACTATGGTCAGAATTTCCAGAAAGAACATCACCACCACCACCAACCAAAATTAGTCCTATGCAAAAGCAAAGCATTGCAATATCCATTATTATGGTCACAAGAAAAAGTTCAAAGTTTGACTGGTTATCAAAAATTTAATCTTTAAACTATATTTCTACTTGCAGAAACAAGTTGAAACAAAAGAAAGTTGGTTTGGCGCCAGCATTGATAGAAGATGAGAAAAATAACCAATAATTAAAAATTGCCTATGGTGCCTTAATGTCACATCAACCAGCTGTATGATGTAATTGCTGATGCAATCTCCTGTTATATCTATTCATTTACATTTAAATTGGTAGTGGAGTTTTCAAAGTGATTGATTGAATGGTGCAATCAATTCAGAAGATATGTTTGACTGGTTAGCAGTTAGATATGAAAGTGAAAGAATGCAGCAGTTATTCATGCTTATCCTCGACTATTCAGTATCACAAACAAAAAAAAATATCATTGGGCTAAACTCTAAAGACTTTGGCCCCCCTCCAAGTCTCCATTTAATACTCCAACAGAGCGATCAATGATGCAGTTGGTGGCCAGAGAGCAGATTTTGCCGCCTACCAAACAATATCAAGTCTCAATACAAGCAGCAAGTCAACGATTTTCATCCTTACCAATTAACAAAAATTTGTCAATTCCTTCTAGAAAATGAAATAAATTGCTCTGAGAACAGGCGGCAACCCAATGTTTTCACCCTGTTTTTAATTGACAAAATTTTGTCAGATCCTCTTGAGGAAATAAAACAAGCTGTTCTGTAAAAACAGGCTGGAAGCCTGGAACCCACATTTTTTTCATTCATTTTTGTTTTAACAAAAATTATCTGACAAGTTTAGGAAATAATACAAGTTGTCAGTCACAAAAAGAAAGAAAAAAATAAACAAGCAATATAGACGAATTAAAAAATAAAAAAAAACATGCATGGAATTCCAAGTAACATACTAACATATAAAATATGGCCACAAAGCCAGCATAGTGGAAAATTCAAATAAGTGATAATTCAGACGGGGAAAAAGTTCCTAATTCTATTGTCCTATCTTTAATGACCTTGAACACACCTACCTTATTTGCAGAAAGTGAAGGTAAAAGCCAAAAATTTCACTTTAAAGGTGATAAGAAAAAGGTTTTTCAGAAATTTGTAATTGTCTCTTGTAGAAAGGTCAAAAGCTTGTAAAATATTTTCAAGGCATGTAGTGTACCAGAATAAAATCCTTAAGACTTAACTCTAAAAGTTATTGAGCATCGCAGATGATTTTCAATAACAACAAAAATTGTTTACCAACCAAATGAACATCACATACATTTGAGTCAGTGAAATCGTTCCAATTCTACAAAGAATTATATAGAAGAAAAAAAAAGAAAAAAAATTTACTTTTGTGCAATCTTATCTAATACAGCAAGTAAAATATTCTAAGAAACTAATACAATATCAAAGATTCACAATTAATGCAACAAAATCACACCAGATAAGATTTTTCACCAATTTAGGTCCATAGTGGAGAAAAATGAAGAAAGAAAGAAAACAAGCATCACCTTAGAGGATCTACTTCCGGATGCAACGGAAGAAGAACTCAGCGCCGACGACAACGAGGTATCAGAGGTTGTCCCTGCCACGTCATCACGGGTCCTTGGCAGCGAAATGCATAGTCTTTGAGAGAGAGCCCTTTTTGCTCGACTCCATGCGTTCTCCATTCTTTCTCTCCTGCTTCCTACTTTCTATCCCTTTCGCAAATTGGGAGGTTAGAAGTGAAGGACTTAACAGACTATCTGACTATGTAAGGAATGTAAAGGGGTGGTTGCTAGGGTTTGGGGGGGAAAGAAAAAAGGCAAAGAGCAAATGAGATGAGGAGGAGCGAATGAACAAACGGGTCCGAATGGGGAGCCGCAGTTTCAGAAGCGGTTCATTTGACCATTCTTTTTTTAAATAAATAGTATTTTATTTATGCACGGAATAGTCAAATTTTTTATGCCAAAGGAAGGAAGGAGGGAAGGGAACGTAATCTTAGCCTGACTAGTGATGACGTTGCATAGATAAACTTAAAATGGATTTTCTCCCATATCTATCGTATTTCTTTCCGTTGACAATTCACTTTATTTATTAACAACGAAAATAAATAATTATCGAAAAAGTTAATAGTTTATATAATTCAATTTAAAAATTATCACGAGCAAATAAATATATTATTAATCTTACTAATTTAAAAATATAAATTATTAATTGAATAAAAAAGATATAAAATGGATATAAATCGATTTTTTCATAAATTACTAATTAAAATTATACAAAATATTGGATAAATTGATTTTGTCATAAACTATTCATAAGAAAAATCTGAAGTATATGAATCATTACAAAATCTTGCGTACATCATACATTATTTTATATTTACCAATTGTTTTATGAGATAATACATACAAAATAGTTTTTATCTAATAAGCTAGCGAAATTTTTACTCTTGTATGTTTTCTTATCCGTTAAATTAAAAACATACTCTTCCTGCGAGGGGATGGAAAAAAGGCCTTTAAAATAGCAAATAGTGTCTCGGTCATATGTTTGAATCTAAGAGTATAAAATTTTCAAAATTCAAAACATAAAAAGGATAATAGAAAAACGGCAAAATATAGATGGTTTTATTTGAATTTTTTTAAATTCAGATCTAAAACATGAACACTGGATTTTTTTTAGATGCGGCATGCACTTGTCACAACACAATACGCTACAACCAATCATATAATTAGATAATTTATTTTTCAAAACAGATAACTCTTTTTAGGATTAGTAACGACATACACTCATACAATACTTTTAAGACAATGCTCTTAAGATGATTAGTACCTTTTTCTCACTATTTAAATTAGTATCTTTTTTTCAATTCTCCCGTTTGAGTTTAGATGGTCTCGTTGCTGTATTAATCAACCTGAATCGTCTGATTCACTTTCTAAATCCTATAAATTGATAGTGGCTTGCACATTCGGTCTGTATTATGGATCAGTATTTTTATTATCTAAGTCCAAATAGTCAATTTGATTTATTCATCGTAATTTTGTATGAAAACATACTTGGATGCCCAATTTATATTATTTTTACTATTCGTTAGTTCGTTTAGATGACTATCAAGTATCAAGTCACCAGAGATAAGATTTTGGACCATTTAAAAGCAATGAATTTCTAAAATAGTACAAATATTCTAAAAACTATAAAATTTGACCTCTGGATACATTTTTATTTGAAAATAACATTGAGCGATTTGAATTGACTGTTTGAACTTTGAAAATAAATATATGAATTCATGGACCGATGTCGTTATGCTTAGTATCATAGCCTCGCTCAATTGATTTGAGGGAGGCTTTAATACTATGCATAACACAATGTATGTAATATGGATTGTATTTTTATTTTCATAGTCCAAACAATCAATATAAATCGCTCAATATTATTTTCAACTAAAAATATAATTGGATGCCAAATTTATGTGCGTGTGTGGTTGGGCCATGGTATTTCACGAAACAAAGCGAGTGTCACACCTCTGATCCGGAGGTGCGATGGACCTACCGCATCTATTTTTCCATTAAATTTACATTACATAAGGCACAAATCTTTTGTATGCATTACCAATAGCATCCATTATTTTCTCACATTTTAATTTATTTACAATAATTATCTGACTATTTATAGTGGATGATGCTAGATGAATTTTCTGCACCGTGTCATATAAAATAATCCCAAATCACATACCTTTAGGTGGCCCTGCTGTCAATTACAATCCCAAAAGTGTTTCTCAATCTTCGTCTAATGAAACGAGTGAGAAATAATAAATTATTTCTCAGTGCTGATTGCCACTCAGATTATTGGATTCAAAGGAAATCCATATTCAGAATGAAATCACCGCACGAGAAATTAACAGTTCATTTTAAAATGATGAATGCAAATGCTCAATAACAGTATTCAATTGAACAGCAACAATTACATAGATAAATCAGAACTCAATGAATCTTATCAGAATAAATGGTTTGGGTCTAAATCTTTTAAACTATAACAAGTATCCATCGTGTTAGGGCTTATACTGTTCTATCCATCCTGACAATTTGTTAATGGAAATAATATATAATTAATATCTCAATGCCATCAGTATCAGAAAGAAAATCGATGATAAGACAGTTCTAACTATCCTGACAATCGGTTAGCAGAAACAATACGAAATCAATATCACAGTATATCGGAAAAAAAAATCATTCATAAGACAGTTACCACAGTTCATTAATCTTACAGTCACAGTTTATATTTATTCAATATCCCCTACCCAACCGGTACTGGGTTCAGTTGGGGTCAATCACCATATGCGCATAAGGGTCCTGGAGTAAAGTCTAGTAGCTAGCTAGACTTTACGATATATTAATTATTTTTCTCCACTATATGGAGATTCAAGGATTACAGTATTCAATATTCAATTAATTCAGTCACTGTGGTCTCAATCAATCATTTACAATAAGAATCAATCAATCGATAAACAATATCAACATGATAGTCAACAGACTTACTTTCAGTTCAGTTTCGATTGTATTGGGCTATGCCTATGATGCAACAGTTCAATCAATGCAGTCAATAAGATATTGAAAATGCACAGCGAGTTACGATTTAATTCTTAGTCATAAATCTCAGACTAATCCAATAACTCCGTACCTGATATCGTAGTACCATAAGCAAGGTCATCCTCAGTCTGTTCGTCCTGAACATTCTATCTCATCAGTCACTTTCGTAATTATGCCTATGATACAACAATATATATATTCAGATCAATACTTTGAACATTTTAATAAAACAAACTAGTTTAGGTGTTTCAATATTCCGTAACTTTCTTTTACCTTATTTGAGTTATTTTATTTTTATTCCCAATTTTGGATTCATATTAGGGCTTGATTGTTTCAGAAAAATTCTCATTTAAATTATTAAAACACTTTTATATCATTCCCGAATTCAGTATTTTTAAATAATCTTTTGTACCCCTTTTTAACAAATGACTTCCATTTATTAATTATCTCCTTAATATTTTCTTAATTAAATTAATTTCGGTCAAGGTTCATTTTCAAATAGATAGTCACAGTCCATTTATTCAAATCAATTTCTAAAAGTCCAACAAGTTAAGCCTAAATCTAATAACAAGTCCAATCCATTTTTTTTTCTTTTCATTCAAATTCTAAGGTCGACATGAGTTACCATTTCATATTATTCCCTTTAGTCCCTCTGACTAGATTTAATTACCAACTCAAAGAAATTTTAGCCAATTAAACCCTTCATTTTATACATCCTTTATAATCAAGCCCTTGAGAGTCCATATCAGTATACTATAGTACTATACAAGTAATCATCATAGATTGGTACCAAGAGGTACCAACTTTCATAATTCCTCCATAACGCTCAACCATTTAAACAATTTATTGAAAATGAATTAATCCACTAGAAAAGAATAACGATAGCTGATAAGACAGTTTGAGCTCGATACCAAAAGGTAGAAGTTAGGGTTTGAGCTCTAAATGGGAAACTAATAATTCAACTAATTTTACAATCTTCCCGCCGTCAAGAGGTTGTATGTAAAGTCCACAACCACAAGAAAAAATAGTAGCTCAATTGATTTGAAAATAAAGACACAGATCCATAATATGTGTGCTACGCATGGTAGCTCAATTGATTTTATCATAGAAGTTAGTGTTTACGATTCATTACAATTTAGTAAGATCAAAATCAAATAGTTCCTTAATCCTTAGCACTTTAAATGTTTTACTAAAAAAAAAATAGAGCCACTCGATTTCACCTCACCAATTGATTGCGACAGTGAATGTATTGTAGTTAAAGGACCTAACGATAACTTGCAAAATACTTAAAATTAAGCACATATTGACGAGAGAAGCTCAACCTTCTAGATAGACTGCACATGTTTTATGTAGTCATATCAAACAATTATCGCTGAAATAGACTGCACGTGTTTTATGTAGTCGTGTCAAATAATTATTGCCGGAATCTAATTAATTAAGTTCCCGTTCTATCTGATCAAATTGATGCTTCAATTAGTATCACATATGATTATAGAAAAAAAAAAAAAAAAGTGTGATGCGTTGACACCGACGGGCAGCACAAGAATTGTATGTTATATTTCTTTCGCATATTGCAAGAGTTTTTTTTCTTTTAAATAAAGATTGGAAATTAAGTCGATCAACTAATTAATATTTACAAGATATCTTTTATTCATATTTTGTATTTTGTGTAAGATTTTTTTCTCGGTCAAGATTATTCCATTTAAGAAAAACACATCAGATTAAACCCCTAAAATCATTCGAATATTGTTGATTTTTTTTTCTAACACTGACAAAATTGTTTGATCCATTGGTTATAAATTAAACGGCCTAGATTAATAAAACAGATTATTAAATTTTATTTTGATAATAAATACGAAAAATATCCATGATATAAAAGGGGAACCATCTTGGATAATTTGTTTTCCTGGCCATTTACAACCTCTAATAATATCTGTATGACATCAGTATATTTATTTTGTCCGTTTGTTTTATTTGCACATATTCGTTCGATTTAAAAAAATTGACCCTATTTTTTTAGAAAAGAAAGTGGATACGGATTTGACCACATCGCCTTTTATTTTTCTTTTTCTCATAAGCACACTTTTAAATATGCACATCATATGCACACTTTTAGCGTTGATTTTGGATAAAGGACTAAAGATTAAATAAAAAAAGAAAACACTGAAGATGTGTTTCAATCTGACAACAAAATTAAGAAAATTAGGGGTTAATTTCAGAATAATTATTAATTTAATATTTAATTGAAATAGCGAAATAATAAAAGTTAATAACTGTTCTGAACATTTACTGGAAATGAAATTTAAAATAATTCGCTAACTATAATTAATATTATTTTTGTACAATTCAGACAAACTAAAATTTCAACTCTGACGACATTTTTTTGTTGAAAAATAGAAAAGAAAATTTATCCTTTTAGCTAGTTGATGTCTGAGCTATGACAGTTGGACCCAGCAGCTGGCAGCTGAATTCGCATCCTCTGAGACACCTCAAACTTTGCGTGACTTTTTGGAATATCTCAATCGTTCAAATTCGTTCTGCACTAATCTCAAAGCACAAATAATACTGGCCCCCTACGTTCCCCCGAATAGGCACCGGACACATCTGTCACGCAAAAATTGAGATATCTCAGAGGATACGCACCCCTGGCAGCTGCCCCTGCCCAGGAGAAATTAGGAAGCGGGGCGGTACCTTTTTTTGTTGATGTCTGTACAACAGTTAGTTACTTAGTTCGTCCCACAGTGACAAATCAATTATTCGGATTTGGTTCGGCGCGGTCAAAAATTCGTGATTCGGGAATAATTCGAGTATAATTTGGGAATGGTTTGGTATTATTCGGATCAGAGATCTCAGTTCTGTAAGGGAGCAAAAACAAAAAAAATCAAAAAATAAAATTATGAGAAAAATTCGGGAAAAATTTGTAAAATTCGCGAATTATTCGGTTAACCTAATAATTCGGCGTTCGATTTGGCATCACAAAAAATAACAAATAATTTGCAAATAATTCGGATATTATTGACGAATTTTGTCACTATGGTTCGTCCTATTGAAAAACTTTTTATCTAGCCTACAGGCATGAGAAACAAAAAAAAAAAGGTTTTTTATATGTCTATTTCGATTTTTAAAAAATACAATATTCCACAATCTACTACTTATTAAAGTCGTATCAACTAAACTAACTCAAATTTTGAATTTAGATGCGGACGGTTAGATTCTGATCGGATACTTAAAAGGTTCTAGGGTTTAGGGTTTTAAATATAAAAAAATTTGAGTTAATTCTGGGGATCTGGACTCCTAGTTAGTAAGTTCTTATCTAATTTATTTAAATGGATGTGTTTAGAATATTAAAATTATAATTATCAAATATGAAGGCGATCAGCGCACTTTAAACTTTTATTCTATGAAAAAGAGTAATAAAATATAAGATGGGATATTATGCGCGGTCTTGAACGCATGCATTCAAGATTGGTTGTTAGTATAACTTTCAAACAATTAAGTCTAAGACTGGATCCATTCCTTTACCCTATACTTTTCAAAAAAATAAAAAATATTCAATGGTTGGAACACACATTGATTAACTGTATATCACATGTACTCATTTTCATGTACACCATCATCAAATATATTAAATCTCAAATATTAATTTTGTTTTTGTGTAAATTCGGAATAGACAAATAAAATTTTCTTCATCAAAGTGATCAAATACCAGCACACAGACCATAGTGACATGATTCGCATTTTATTCACGAATAAAATATTTTTTGATAGTTTCCGAATTAAACATCGAATAAAATGGTTGACCATTTTTTTACCGATTTATTCGCAAATAAAACACAAATAAAACTTTTTTTTTATGAATTATTCACGCTTTATTCGAAAAATTCGTTGCTCTAGTCCGTGCTCCGTGCATTGTGTGAGTCCTTTAACTTTTATTTTTTTAAGAAAAGTGCAGTTCGTGCAGGATCCCACATGGGTAAAGCTAGACAATTTTGAATTTTAAAACGGATTAGTGGATCCCACCACGTGACTACATCTTCATTCAAATCACATCTTTAATTAATATTTCATTTTATACATAAGTTGGATAATAAAGTCTATATATACAAATTTTATTTCATTTTATATCTTTAAATGATGATTTTTTTCCCTCCAATTTTTATTAAAAAAGTTGCAAAATAAAAAATTAAAATAAGTATATATATTTTTAATTTGAGGTTTTTTTTACTTCTTTATTGTACCGAATTATTCTCAAATTATATCCGAATTATACCCGAATCACGAATGTTTGACTATGTTGAACTTTTTTCAAATCATTGAGTTGTTACTGTGCACATAACAAACAAAAATGGACCACAGAAAATTTATCTCATACACTGCCACACAGAAATATCAAATATCTTGAACAACCGATTATCAAACATCAAAACTCTCCTATTTTAGCTTCATGCAACGCCCGACTAAAAAAAAGTACATAACTGATGCACTGCGTGAAGCTAAAATAGTTCTGTCAAAATTCAAGGTAATTTGTCTTGTAAACCCGGCTCTCCCCTCACAGTAGCGACTGTGATTTCTTTACCATCTGTTGCATACTTGCATTGCTGGCTTTTGGTAACTAACAGAGGCATCAGTTGCGCCGAAAATAATAGTTTTAACTTTGGTCCATGCGATGCACGAAGCGGTTTCAGGTGAGTCCAGGTGCGGTGCACGGAGCGGACCCGTATCGGGGTGTGTCCATACACCAAGAGACGTATCGGGGGCGTTTCAACGCGTATTGGTGACCATATCAGTCGATTGGTTAAGAATATGCCACATCATTTGATACGCCAGCCGACGTATCCGATACGTATCGGTGCTGCATTGGGTGCGTGTCCGACACAGGTACGAAGTCCAATATAGAGTATCGGAGTGACATAGGATTGAACATTAAACGTGCCTAATGTGGCACGCTGTTGTTTGTGCGCACTGAGCCCCGCAAAAGTGTACACACGGCCAGATTGCTCATAGCCCCTTTTGGTGCTCATCCTCCTCCCCATCTCATTTAGCTATTGTTGTAGCTGCCCGTATGCCAAGTCACTACACTTTGCACTGGTGACGTCTAGTGGCGTAGCCAGGATTTTTGTCAGGAATAGGCAGAAAAAATGATATGACATGGAGAGAGAAGAATCAATCTAAAAAATAAATAACTGAAGAATAATGAGCTAGAAATTAGACTGTCAAGAGTACAGGGGTAGGCAAAGGCAGCAATTTATACAAGGTCTTATTAAAATTTTCAAACCCAAGAAGTAGACAGTTGCCTACCCTGTAATGTGCTGGCTCCGCCTCTGGTGACGTCTTCATTGCCACCTGCTAAGTATATGATTGGTGTATTGCATAGTGCGTTGCGTGAAACCAAAATATATAACTGCTGTTAATATCTTTTATTCCTCGTTAGAAATTGTAATCGGATTGTGGATGGTATAAGAGAGAGAATATATTTCTTGATTTCTTTTATTTAAAGGAGTATACAAGATTTACAAGGCTTTCATATATTTTCTCACTCAATCTAATATATACTTCGCACTCACACTTACGCCTCACATACACTCTCTGATTCTATTTATACTACTCTTAAGACGGCTATGGACACTTCTTGATTTTGCTTCCTATTTATGCTGACTTTGCATATGTCGGATTTGGTCCATCTATATTATATTCTAGATTTTACATGTTATACAAAAACTTTCTAATTGTTATCAAATTCGTAAGACAAGTGAATCAAATTGTTTGCCATGCATGTGTGAAGCCAATATAACTCTGTCAGTATTCAAGATAATTTGTCTTGTAAACTCGGCTCACCCCTCAGTAACGACTGTGATTTCTTTACCATCTGTTGCATTGCTGGCGTCTGGTAACCAATAGATGCACTAGTTCCCCCGAAAAGAGTCGGATCAGATTGAACATCAGACGTGCGTGATGTAGCACGCTGTTTTGTGTGCGCACTGAGCCCCGCCAGAGTGTATGCACGGCCGGATTGTGCGTAGCTCTTTCTGGTGCTCATCCTCCTCCCCATCTCTTTTAGCTCTTCTTGTAGCTGCCCGCATGCCAAATCACCAGACTTTGCCACCACTGACGTGTGGACTGCCCTCTGCCGGCTCTCCAAAATCTCAACTGCTTCGGTCATTGCGCCTCACTCTGCGGCAGCCCGGGCTGCTACCATATCCTCTATTGCCTGTACACGCACCATCTCTCTTTCTACTTCAATGCTGAATTGATTATCTGCCACAGTTTCGGGCCGTTCAATGGATACTTCCTGCTCACCTAGCTCCACAACTGAACCAGTAGCCGCGTCTTTGTATGTCATATTTACCTGCAATATCTCAGGTTAAAATCATTGTTATTTGTTAATATGTATAAATATTATTGCACAAAATCAGAAGGCACAAGATCTGATATTCTGATAATCAATCAAATCGACAGAGCTATTATTCTTCCAAAGATATTATTAGATCAGCACAACTATTACCATAATTTTTTATATGATAGTAGAAATGCTGCAACATATTTATGTTACTAATGATCATCTGTACGGAGTTGGGGCGGTCCAATAAGCATCGGACAAAATTCAGTCCGACACTCCGACGGCTAACACTGTGCATCAGACCGAATTTGGTCCAATAGCCATCAGACTGCCCCCGCTTCCCATTTGTACCAGATATGATCATAACTGCAAGACAAGGCATACTTGGTATGATTAACTAAATATGACCAGAGTTTTTCATCATGTATTCCATTAACTGACTGTATCCTACTAAGTACCATATTAATTAGTATGGCTTATATTACTTATTAGCTTATTTAGGTCAGTGTATTTTACCTTTATTAACTTGGTGGGTCCCACAATGCCACTCGTAGGAACATTCACAAAAAGCAAGAAGCTCCTCTGCTCATCAGCATAGAGATCACCCACATCAATCGAGCCGTTCAATCCATTATTCTCCACACGGCTTTCATAACTCCCCGACTTGATCCCTGTTATCTTTACTCCGCGGTTGGCCGATTCTAAGGTTACATGTGTTTCCTGTGCCACCACACTCAGAAGACCTCCAATGCACTGAGCAAAGGCATCCTGTATAGATGAAGTATCCTCAATGAAGGAGAAGGTGCCGCCTGAGGCCTCGGCAATTCGATGCATTGCTAAGGAGTCATGATCAGATCCAAACCCAAATGTGTGGATAGGGATGGCCCGGCTGATCGGATGGATGATTGAGGGAGGAAGGAGGCAATCATAGTTGGAAACTGAGCTTTGGTTGTTCCGAGAAAATGTAGTGTGTGTGTCCTGGCCGTCAGAGAGGAGTATGATGCTGTTCACAGGGTTCTTATACCGGCTCTCATCAAATAACTTGTTCACATTTGAAGAGATTTAATACTATCACATCAGCTTAATTAAATATCAGAACACTAGAATCAAGGTTTGGTATGCTACAAACTACATATCCTCACAGTAGACTTTTTTAATTTACAACCATAAAATTAGGTACACTTTAATTATGGTTCTGGTTAATTAAAATACTTTTCTTCATGCATTAAATAAGCGATGCTGAAGTTAATCACAATGACTCGAGCATGATTGAGGCAAAATTCTTGTGGAAAAGGAGAAAATATCTCTAAGAAATTTAATTAGAACCCTACTCTTCTGGTGACCATGCAGATTGAATCAAGCAGCTACCTGTAAACACTAGTATCATGTAGTAAAATTATTTTTTTATGCTTCTATGGAGGTTTGAGTTACTCAAAGTGAAATTATTATAGTCTCTCTGGCTAATACTAAACAAAATTAAAAGTAACTCAAAGTGAAGCACCTTTGCACCCTTCCTTAGGCCCTCTGCAATGTTGGTCCCACCACCAGCATTGAGTGAACCAACGGCATTCAAGGCTTTCTGTACTCCTTCATTCGACATCCGGGTCAGCCTGATCAACCGTCGAGCCCTGGAGGAAAAGGAAACAATCGAGAGCCGGTCAGCCGGGCCAAGATTTTGTATTACAAAATTCATGGCCTGCTTTAACAAATGTAGTTTTGCACCCTGCATGCTACCACTAACATCCAGCACGGTAACAAGGTCAAGTGGGGCCCGAGCTGGTTCAGCCATACCCGATTCCATGCTTGGGACCTTGAGATGAATCACAATTGCAAAATCATCTTTACTCGAGGATTTGGCCACAGCAAGATATTCTGTAAAGGTCTTCACTTCCATTGTCCCGGTGGTGATCTGCTGCGGCGTGTCCGCTGGTGGTGGATCAAGCGGGTCATCGTCATTGAAGATTTGGGTCTCAAAAGCCGGGTAGAAGGGGGCCGGTGGTGACTGAGTTACTAACGGGGTGGGGGTGCGGATGGGGTTATGTGTGGTTCCAAAAGGAAGCTCATTCCATTGGGCCTTACAAAGCGGGCATACAAGGTTGCCATGGGTGACATTTGAGGTGATGCATTGGAAATGGAAAGTGTGAGAGCACTCGGACTTAAAGAGAGCCTGTCGGCCGCCCGAGTTTATGTTATTGAGGCAGATTGCACAAGTATTCTGTTGGAATAAGACACAACAATAGTTTTAGATATCATTTTTGGTTTTCTCCTATTATTCTCTTTGTTGTTATCCCTGTGTGCAAAATGTTATCTAAATACACAGACCATTTGATTTTAGTAAAAAAAATACAGTTTCTTAAACATTAGAGGATGCTAGTTAGAAGAACATAGGTTAATAATAAAACAAAAATTACAAAGAGGAACAGAGCATGATCCTTAGATAACAGATGGGATATATTTAACCAGAGAATTAAAAAATAAATGGATTATTATTGCATCTTTTACAAAGAGAAATTGATTTATTCTTTTAATCCAGAAAACAGAGAGAAAATGTAATTTTTACTTTTTAATTTAAAAGATGTATAATAAAACATATATACCTCTTGTCTCTGCATCTTGTTGCCTTCTGTGTATACGCCTTTCTTGCCTGATCGATCGAAACAAAATATAAGAAAAAAGTTCAACAAAGCAGAATAGAGATGATGATCGATAATTCTCCAATTATCAACTGATTTTATATATACAAGTTATACATGGGTTGTTGACTAATTTGTCCTCTATTGTCATTTGTCAATGTTTATCATGGTTGTTTTCTTGGCGTAGAGCGGTAGAAAGATACATCAATTAAATATAAGTTTGAAGCAGTCAAGTCAAAGTGAAATAACTAAAGAAGAAATTTAATAATATGATACACACTATAATATGTGATATAAACCAACTCAACTATATTATTTAAGTTTTATAATATTTTCTCTTAATTTTGATACTTGGAATGTATATGTCTATTTTAATTAAAAAAATTAGGATATAATTTAAATTGGTGTTTTATAATTAATTTATATTTGATTATTGATTAGATTGAAAATTAATCTCCTAACCGGCAGGGAGAAAACTTGGTATTTTCTAAGTAGCTCAATAAATTAGTTATATAATGAACTTATATAATACTAATTTTTACTGTTTGTATAATTATTTTACTATTTTTTATGAATTATGAAAGGCGACAAAAAATGACCTAAAATATTGGTATTTTCTTTATTTTTAGTTATTTTTTGACAACTATCATAAATTATAAAAAAAATAGTAAAAATTATTAAATATAGTAAAAATTGATATTCTACAAGTTCATTATATAATCAATTTACTTAGCTATCTAGATTGAAATTTGAAGTTTATTTAATAGATTTTTGAAACCATAGTACTGACGATGTTATACAATTCACATCATTCAAGCCTCATTACTCATGTTCTTTTCATGAAAAATAGGAATAGAATAAAAAATTTCCTCATCCGATCCGACTCATCAAATACCAGCACACAAAACAAACACAAATGGACCACAAAGGCCCAGTCAGCATACACAGAAAGATCTTGAACAACACGTTATCAACGCAATTCACTCGTCACTCCTATTTTGACTTCACGCAACGCCCCACTAACAGAGACAAAATAAAAAAGTACATAACTGATGCACTGCGTGAAGCTAAAATAGTTCTGTCAATATTCAAGGTAATTTGTCTTGTAAACTCGGCTCACTCCTCAGTAGCAACTGTGATTTCATTACCATCTGTTGCATTGCTGGCGTCTGGTAACCAACAGAGCCACCAGGGCTGCCGAAAGGGGCTAATTCAGATTGAACAGTAGACGTACGTGATGTAGCACGCTGTTTTGTGTGCGCACTGAGCCCCGCCAGAGTGTATGCACGGCCGGATTGCGCGTAGCTCGTTCTGGTGCTCATCCTCCTCCCCATCTCTTTTAGCTCGTGTTGTAGCTGCTCGCATGCCAAGTCACCAGACTGTGCCACTGATGACGCATAGACTGCCCTCTGCCGGCTCTCCAAAATCTCCACTGCTTCGTTCATTGTGCCTTGCTCTGCGGCAGCCCGGGCTGCTACCATGTCTTCCATTGCCTGTACACGCACCGTCTCTCTTTCTACTTCAATGCATATTTGATTATCTGTCACGGTCTCCGGCCGTTCAATGGATACTTCTTGCTCACCTGGCTCCACAACTGATCCAGTAGCCGCGTCTTTATATGTCATATTTACCTGCAATATCTCTGGTTAAAATCATTGTTGTATTACCAACTCTGATTAGTTCTCAGTTTCTCAGTTTCTCAATCAAATCTGCAGAGAGCTATTATTCTTCTGAAGCTATTATCAGATCAGAGCTATTACCATGAATAATTGTACCAGTACTAGGAATGCTGCAACATATCTCTATTACTAATTTTCATTTGTACCAAACATGATCATAATAATTGCAAGACAAGGCATAGTCGGTATGATTAACTAAATATGACCAGAGTTTTTTCATCATGTATTTCATTAACAGAATATATCCTACTGAGTACCAAATTAGAATGGCTAGTAATTAACTTAATTATTTGCCCATTTAGGTCAGTGTTTTTACCTTTATTAACTTGGTGGGTCCCTCAATGCCACTCCTGGGAACATTCACAAAAAGCAAGAAGCTCCTCTGCTCATCAGCATAGAGATCACCCACATCAATCGAGCCGTTCAATCCACCATTCTCCACACGGCTTTCATAACTCCCTGACTTGATCCCTGTTATCTTTACTCCGCGGTTGGCCGATTCTAAGGTTACATGTGTTTCCTGTGCCACCACACTCAAAAGACCTCCAATGCACTGAGCAAAAGCATCCTGTATGGATGAAGTATCCTCAATGAAGGAGAAGGTGCCGCCTGAGGCCTCGGCAATTCGATGCATTGCTAAGGAGTCATGATCAGATCCAAACCCAAATGTGTGGATAGGGATGGCCCGGCCGGTCGGGTGGCGGATTGAGGGAGGAAGGAGGCAATCATAGTTGGAACCTGAGTTATATGTGTCCTGGCCATCAGAGAGGAGTATGATGCTGTTCACAGGGTTCTTATACCGGCTCTCCTCAAGTACCTAGTTCACAATTGCAGAGATTTAATACTATGACATCAGCTTGATTAAATATCAGAACTCTAGTAAAATCACTCATATTTCTACTAGAATCAAGGTTTAGTATGCTACAAACTACAATCCCCACAATAGACTTCTTTGATTTACACCTATAAAAATTAGGTACGCATTAATTATGGTAATAGTTAATTAAAATTAATTTTCTCATGTTATTAACTAAGCGATGCTGAAAACTGAAAAGTGACAATGAATGAAGCCTAATTGAGGCAAATTCTTGCCAAAAAGAAGAAAATTAGAAACCCTACTTTCTGGTGACCATGCACATTTAATCATTTAATCAAGCAGCTGTCAGTAAACACTGGTGTCATGTAGTACAATTATACCTTTTATGTTTCTTACTAAACAAATTGAAAAGGTAAACAAATAAAGCACCTTTGCACCCTTCCTTAGGCCCTCTGCAATGTTGGTCCCACCACCAGCATTGAGTGAACCAACAGCATTCAAAGCTTGTTGCACTCCTTCATTCGACATCCGGATCAGCCTGATCAGCCGTCGAGCGGAGGAGGAAAAGGAAACAATCGAGAGCCGGTCAGCCGGGCCAAGATTTTGTATTACAAAATTCATGGCCTGCTTTAACAAATGTAGTTTTGCACCAGACATACTACCACTGACATCCAGCACGGTAACAAGGTCAAGTGGGGCCCGAGCTGGTTCAGCCATACCCGATTCCATGCCTGGGGCCTTGAGATGAATCACAATTGCGAAGTCGTCTTTAGTCAAGGATTTGGCCACAGCAGGATATTCTGTAAAGGTCTTCACTTCCATTGTTCCGGTGGAGATTTGCTGTGGTGTATCCGCGGACCACATTTGGGGTGGAGGGTCAATCGGGTCATCATCATTGAAGATTGGGTTCTCTAGTGCCGGGTAGAAGGGGGACTGTGGTGACTGAGTTACGAACGGGGTGGGGGTGGGGTTATGTGTGGTTCCAAAAGGAAGCTCGTTCCATTGGGCCTTGCAAAGCGGGCATACAAGGTTGCCATGGGCAACATTTGAGGTAATGCACTGGAAATGGAAAGTGTGAGAGCACTCGGCTGTAAAGAGAGCCTGGCGGCCGCCGGAGTTTATGCTATTGAGGCAGATTGCACAAGTGTTCTGTTGGAACAAGACACAATATTAGTTTAGATATCATGTTCTTGTGCGTAAAATGTTAGATCATTTGATTAGATAAAAAAGACAAAAAGTTATTTTATAGGTTAGAGGATGCTAATTAGAACCACATAGGTTAAATAAATAAAATAAAAATAACTAAGAGGAACAGAACATGGTCCTCAGATAAGAGATGAGATATATTTAACCAGAGAATTAAGAAATAAATGGATTACTATTGCATCTTTTACAAAGAGAAATTGTTTTATTCTTTTAATCCAGCAAACAAAGATAATGTGTAAATGTACTTTTCAATTTAAAAGATGTATGATAAAACATACCTCTTGTCTCTGCATGTTGTTGCCTTCTGTGTATACGCCTTTCTTGCCTGATCGATGAAAACAAAATATAAGAAAAAGGTCAACAAAGCAGAATAGAGAAGATGATCTATAATTCTCTAATTATCAACTGGTTTTATACAAGTTATACATGGGTTGTTCACTAATTCGTCCTTTATTGTCAATGTTTATCATAGAGGTTTTCTTGGTGCAGAAGGAATATGTACTTTCCTTGTGCGATTGTCTTAGTTGACCTAGACTTTGAAATAAACAATGGGACTGCACCATTAAGTACGGACCAGTAACCTCTGCGGAGTTTCTCCCCTGTGGAGTTGTGCGGAGCTGATCGAACGGTCCAGATTTAATCTCAGCCGGTAAGTGCTCGGATGATGGAGGGGTAGTATTAATTTTGCTTTAAAATTCGTACCAAAATCTTATTTCGTTTATCCGATCCAAAACGAACAGACCGGATTAAAAAAACCGCACAGCTCCGCAGATAAAAACTCCGCAGAGGATGCGATTTCCATTAAGTACAACCTAAAAGTAAATAAACAATTCATTGATTAAAAAATTATATCAAGTTTTTTTAATATAAAAACATTGATTCGGCCAAAGCAACTTCTTTAATTGCTAATAAGATAAGATCAGATAAGACACTTTCTACACCGTCCTTAATAGCTAAGATATTCTTCACCGTCCTTGATAGCTCAGATATCAGGTCTTGATGACTTGATAGGAACTCGCGAGGGGCAAATATATTGACCAAATTATTTTGGCTGATAGTACTAGTTCTAAATTACACCAGGTTTAAATAACATCTGGGATTCGGATCTTGCAATTGACAGGCCAGTTCAGAATATGAAAGAAAAGCCCAACTAAACAACAAGCCGACATTCATAATGATATTCTACAGGCTAACACGACGACATGGCCCAATACAGGTGGGATAACTGCTATACATGCGGGATAACCGCCATGATATTCATGATCCTTGCGCACGATCTCCATAACCGCTCCTACGTTCTCTGAGAGAACCGCAGAGGGATGGTTAGAGATCAAATTATAAAAAGCCTCAGATTTCCTGAGAAGGGGATCAAGATTTTCTACCAACAAAAAACTACGCTAAGAGAGATATCGATAGGGAAGAGTAGAATATCTCACATCCTCCTCCCAATTTCTTAACTAAGTCGGTTTGCATCCCGCTGTAAGCCGACCCGTAGCCATCTCGACTTATCGACCGAGATAAGGAGAGATCCAATCTTCAACACTATCTCGACTTATCAACCGAGATAAGGAGAGATTCAGTCTAACTAGTTCATTTCTAGCATACGGGTTATCCACTCCAGATAGGCCGTATCAACCACCGTGGGGCATCCAGGCTTGAAAACTACGGAACTAGATGGACCCTTCCCGAACGTTCACAACCCCTCCTCCGGTGTCAAGATCACACCCCCGGGTGGGGGTCATCAATGCAACTTTGTCCTAGAGCAACTAGCCAACCCCACCGGGACAGCAGGTGGGACGACATCGACTACTCTCATCGTACTACTAGGAACCAGCACGATAAATACTAGCATGCCGATTCGCCCTACAGTGCCCACGTTGAACTCCGTTCCCTTGGAGCGATCCGCTCCCCCTGCTATATCGCAAACTTCCGCAGTAGGGAGGGTTCCCATATCGTTAGGGACCCAATAACACCCGTACTACCCGTATTACCAGGGGGAATGTATCCCTACTCCCCTTATCCCCATTATTCTCCAATAGGACCTCCGTTTGCTTACAACACCCCACACGGGCCATACATCCCAGGGGCCCCAGGATATTATTACGATTCGGCCCCTATGCCTTCTTTTCCACCAATGTCTACCACTCCAAGGCCCTATGTTATAAGTCGGCCCCCCCTGGGACAGCAGGTGGCTTCCCCTGCAGTAGCGCCGGCCCGGCCACCAGCACAAGAACGCCCTGCAGAACGGGGTCAGGCTATTCAACCAAGAAATCTGAATCCCGAGTTCGTCTAGGCCAGAACCATTCGTACAGGTGAAACTGACACACCAGATGAACAAATAAGAAAGCCTAAGGAACGCAGAGATGATCAACACAACCAGGTCGAACATCCCGGGGCGCATCCCGTAGAAGGACAAGGGGAAAGCCAAGCCATTGTGCAACGAGACGAGCTGCCACATCCAGAAAGAAACAATGACGATCGAGAAGGCCCTGCCGACCAAGCATCCATACAACAGCATGCACGGGAAAAAAGGTCCCGTCGAGATCAGACACGATCTCAACGTGAAAAAACTAATGGTCGACATGAGCAAAGGGGACGTAGCTGTCGTCGAGAACGGAGGTGCGAACGAGATTCTCCCAGTCCCCAAAGAGGGGTCAGCTTAGCCCGAGTTGAGGAATTGATCCAAGCACGCCTGGCCGAAATGACAAACAGAATGACGGATACTAGAACCAGGCCGCTGGGTGTGGAGGATGGCCCTTTGTCAGCCGACATATACCGAACTCCTATGACAGACTTCCGCTATCCCAATGCCTTACCTAATTTCAAAGGAAGCGGGGACAACCAAGACCCACACAACTTTATTTACGGGTTTCAGGAGCGCCTCCGCTTGCTAGGAGCATCTGACGCTATCATGTGTCGTATATTTACTACTTGTCTGACAGGCGAGGAATGGGATTGGTACATGGCGCAGCCTAGGGGATCCATCACGAGATTTTCTGATCTCGCCAAGGCCTTCCTGGAGCGGTATACATTCATCAAGCCACCACCCGCCACTTGCGAGATGCTTCTCGACATTATGCAAGGACCTCATGAAAGAACAGGAACCTTTGTGAACAGGTTCATTGAAGTATCACGAAAAATCCAATAATTGAAAGAAGAGTTCACCCTGGCGGCTATTAAAAGAGGACTCAGGAAGGGTGGTCCAGGGACATTACGTTATGAGGAGCATATGAAAAAGATGACTACCTTGCGCGATTTCCTGGTATTTGCAGAAGGCTATATACGAGCGGAAGACGACAACGGCAGCCCCAGAAGGCCGAGATCTCGATCCCCCCGGGTAAAGGACGACACCTGGCAACCTAAGGTGAACCAGCCAAAAGGCCAAAGTTCATCTCGCAAGGCTAATCGTCCTCAACACGACGGGACCAGTTGCGATGGCAAGGAAGAATATCGACCTTGGTTTGACCGATATGCGCCTTTTACCAAACCAAGGTACAAGATGTACCAGATAGTGAAATACGTGTTCGACCTGCCAGCACCTTTACGAAAAGAGATCTTTGAAGTAAAAGATCTGAGCAAAAAGTACTTGTCTCACGGGTTTGAAGGACACTCAACAGGAGAATGTCTCCAATTAAAAGATATACTGGAAAAGTTGGCGCGCCAGGGCAAGTTGACAGATTATATCAAGCCCGAGTTCTATGAAAAATGGAAGTGGCAATACAATGGACGCAACCGAGAATTCAAAAAGGACATCCCCTACAAAAGAAATCCAAATAGAAAACGACAATCGGGTCCTCCAACACGGGATCCAGAAAGAACCGAGATACCGTAGGAAGACAGGCAAGCAAGTCCCGTGATACATATGATAAGCGGAGGGGTCAGCAGCATGACCCGCCCAACCAAGAAAGGCAACAAGCCGTACCTCGCTGTTTTGAACGTAGAAGCTTCACCAAGCAGGAAGCGGCCCCGAGCGGACGAAGTTATATCCTTCTCGGAAAAGGACCTAGGTGACATCATAGGACCACATGATGATCCCGTTGTTCTCACCCTAAAAATCAGTCAGGATAGAGTCCGAAGGATACTCGTGGACACCGGCAGTTCTACCGACATACTATATTTATCAGCATTCAAGAAGATGGGTATGGATAAAGATCAATTACAAAAGATCGCGTCCCCATTAATGAGTTTCACCGGTGATACCCTCCGACCCCATGGCATTACACGACTTAAAGTAACTTTTGGCATCCCGCCTAGAACGGCAGAGGTCATGGTGAATTTTCTGGTGGTCAGCGCACCATCAGAATACAATGCGATCCTAGGAAGATGAACACTCAATCAAATCGGGGCGGTAATTTTCGTCCCCATGTCTAAAGATTAAGTTCCATACTGGTCGCGGAATAGGTGAAGAATGCGGGCAACAGAAAGTCGCACGTGAGTGTTATCTGACTTCACTCCATGGTCATGACGGCTCTGTAAATAATGTGGAAACCCCAGACAAAAGGGCGCGACATGCAACATCGAAATTAAAATCCACTGCCGATTTCATGCCTCCAAATACACCTCTCGTTCTTGATCCCACCGACAAAGCCGTATCCAAAACAGAACTTGAACCGACGAATGAAGTCGAACAGATCAACTTAGGAGAAGGAAGAACCTTGAACATTGGAAAAGTCATCCAAGGGAAGGCAAGGGACGAATTGATTAATTTTCTACGAGAACTTCAATCCGTGTTTGCATGGCAGCGGCTGATATGTCAGGCATCCCGCGGGCCTTGGTAGAGCACAAACTCCATGTCAAGCCGGGGGCCAAGCAAGTACACCAGAAGAAGAGGAACATGAGCGAAGAAAGACAACGGGCAGTAACCAAAGAGGTAACGAAGTTCCTCGCAGCAGGATTTATCAAGCATGTCGAATGCCCAGAGTAGGTGGCGAACCTCGTGCTAGTTAAGAAGTCCAATGGCAATTTGCGAATGTGTATCGATTACACGGATCTTAACAAGGCATGTCCGATGGACCCCTTCCCATTACCAAAAATTGACCAGTTAGTTGATTCTACTTCGGGATATGCCTTCCTCAGTTTTATGGATGCTTTCTCGGGCTACAACCAGATTAGGATTTTCCCGGATGACGAGGAAATGACGGCTTTCACCACTCACTCCGGCCTATACTGCTACCGTATGATGCCTTTTGGGTTAAAAAATACAGGAGCAACATTCCAGAGGATGGTCAACAAAGTCTTCCAAGAACAGATCGGCAGAAATGTCGAAGCATATGTTGATGATCTGCTGGTAAAAAGCATGACGGACGATGAACATGTCGAAGACTTGAGAGAAACATTCGCAACTCTCAACAAAGCCGACATGAAGTTGAACCCAAAGAAGAGCTTCTTCGGACTAACCGGAGGAAAGTTCTTAGGATTCATGGTGTCTATGAGAGGAATTGAAATCCATCCCTCTAAGTTGCAAGCAATACTTGATATGAAGCCGCCAAAAAACCTGAAAGAATTACAATCTTTGACCGGGCGACTGGCAGCGCTGAATAGATTCATTGCACGATCGGGAGATGTATGCTTTCCCTTCTTCAAGGCAATGCGCAAGTCGGCACGTTTTGAGTGGACGGAGGAGTGTGCGACTGCGTTTGAAAAGATTAAGGAGTATCTCGCCAACTCCCCTTGCCTCAGCAGACCAACAACTGGCGACACCTTGGTCATGTACTTAGCCACAACTGGGCATGCAGTCAGCGCGGCCCTAGTAAAAGAGGAAGGATGGGATCAGAAACCAATATACTTTCTATCCCATGTGCTCCGTGATGCCGAAACTCGATATACTCAGATTGAAAAGGCAGCATACGCCTTGATAGTGGCCGTAGGAAAGCTCAGGCCTTACTTTCAGTCTCATCCCATCAAGGTGTACACCGAGGTCCCGTTGAAAAAAGTCTTTGCAAATTTTGATTCCTCAGGACGTTTATTATCCTGGGCCCTCGAGATATCGGAGTTCGTCATCTCCTTCCACCCACAAAGCGCTCAAAAGTCCCAAATATTTGCCGATTTCATAGCAGAATACTCAAGCACCCCTATTGGCACTGAAGATAAGTGGACATTATATGTTGATGGAGTTTTCTCGTTACAAGGTGCGGGAGCCGGAGTGTCCTTGATGGGACCACAAGGAGAAACATTAAATTATGCCCTCCACTTCCAATTCCCCGTTACCAACAACACTGCAGAATACGAAGCCGTGATCGCGGGATTAAAACTAGCCAAAGGGTTAGGAGCTCAAGAGGTCGCTTTGCACAGTGATTCAGAACTAGCAATCAGGCAAATTAACGATGAATGTCGAGTGATAGACGACAAACTGAAGAGGTATCATGACAAGATACGATTGATAAAAGAACAGTTCCGAAAGATAGAAATCTAGTATGTGTCCCGCAACAAAAATAGCCAGGCTGATGCCCTATCCAAACTTGACGCCGCTGGGAATTTTGATAAAGACAGGCCCGTGATAGTGATGAATTTTCCTGAGTCCAGCATTGATAACTCCACGACCGAAATGATGGCCGTAGATGAAGTTAGAGATACTTAGTTTACACCTATGTGGGACTATCTGAACATGGGCACCTTGCCAGAAAACCAACTTGAAGCCCGACGTATTAAGAAAATAGCACTGTTATACTCTATATTCAATGGCCAGTTGTACAAGAGGGGATACCTCCGCCCATGGCTCAAGTGTGTGCGGGAGGATGTCGCCCAAAGAATGCTTGATGAAGTCCATGAAGGGGTATCCGGCAGCCACCAAGGCGCCAAAATCCTTGCCAAGCGCGTCTTCCGGGCAGGTTTTTATTGGCCGACAATGCAACAGGATGCCGTTGATCTCGTCAAGAAGTGTGAGAAGTGTCAATTTCACAGCAAACTGAATAAAATTCCGCCCTACAATCAAATCTCGATATCCGGAGCATGGCCGTTTGACTGTGGGGCATCGACATTGTTGGCCCATTTCCCGCAGCAGTCCATCAACGCAAATGGATTATTGTCACTGTGGAATACTTCACGAAATGGGTGGAAGCTGAACCACTGGTCAACATCACGGCAAAAGCCGCAGAAAAATTTATCTGGCGCAACATAATATGCCGGTTTGGGATCCCTCACGCGCTCATATCCGACAATGGAACTCAATTCAATGCCACTACCACTACTGCTTTTTTGGAACGGTTGGAGATACGTAACAACTTCACTTCTGTCAGCCATCCCGCTAGCAACGGTTTGGCGGAAGTAACGAAAAGAACTATACTGGAGGGATTGAAAAGGAAGGTCCAGGAAAATAGGAAGAATTGGTCCGACATTTAGACGAGATACTGTGGGCATATCGCACCACGCAACGGGAGGCAACCCAACAAACTCCATACTACTTGGTCTTCGGTATGGAAGCCGTTACGCCTTTGGAACTTATTGAACCATCATTAAGGGTGTCGACTTATTCTCTTAAAGCAAATGAAGAGAAGAGAAATACAGACCTAGAACTCATCACGGAGTTAAGAGATAAGACAAGGGTACGCATGATGGAATATCAGCGAAGGGTGAAAAGAGCGTTTGACAGACATGTCGCGCCGCGCAATTTCCAAATAGGAGATTTAGTCCTCCAAAAGGTGGAGGCCACTGGCAAGCATGTCAGCAAGCTAGAACCAAATTGGGATGGCCCATATCGTCTCACAGCAGTACGGGGAAAGGGAGCTTACGAGCTCGAAGACCGTGATGGCATGACATTGTCACGACCATGGAATGCGTGTCACTTACGCAAATTTTATGTCTAACCTATGTTTGTAATTTTAGTTTTCTTTTAGTAGTAATTATGTAATGTTGCGAGGTCAATACAAACTCGCATGTGCAATATATTCCTTTTTACAGAATTCTGATTATTATATGGAGATAACAAGCGAAAGCTTCTATAGCAACGAAGGATACATATATAACTAGAAGCTTACATGACAACGTATAAAATTTATGTCGCGACAGCGCGATTATAGCCAATTCAATAAGCCAAACACGGCACCATACATGCCTCATGTCGCTATATCGACACTACAAGGATGTAGAACCCGACATGGGACATCTGTTCCTTTTGTGAACGCAGTAATACAGAACAATTAGCACGCCAATAAGGCACAAAACTAATGTCGAAAGACGCGATATGCGCAGACGGCCTTAACACAAGGATCAGGTGCAAAACTAATGTCGAAAGACGCGATATGCGCAGACGGCCTTAACACAAGGACCAGGCGCAAAACTAATGTCAAAAGACGCCTGGTTTCTTGACACAAGAACCAACTTGAAAATTCCTCAAAAGATGTCGATAAAAAGAAGGAGAAAAACTGATGTTGCAAAACAACAAGCAAGATCGCATAACAAGGTATACAAGGCGTCAAAAATAAAACTGCGTGACAGCAAACACAATTGTTTCGAATTCTCATCCTCACATCCCGAGGGGAATAGGCATGCAGCAATTACAAAAATATAATAAGGTGAAGACTGCGTGACATCATCTCAGACCTACCATATTCCGCCATTGAATTTCCTATTCATATAATGAAAAAACAAAAGGTTAGAGAACTATTCTATACTTATTTTTTATATTATGGACGTACAAAATTCACCTTAAGAAGGAGGCGGAATAACATCCAGAGTTGGTGCGAGATCTCCTTCTTCTCCGTCCCCTTCTTCTTCCTCTTCTTTTTCTTCTTCTAGAGGAGGCAATGGTATATCGCTGGGCCATTTCGAGACGTCTGTCCATACATGAGGGAGCCCTATATTTGTTTCAGTTGCTAACTGCAGCCTCTCAAATACTACATCTTTCCCTTCAGGATCCACCAGGACATCCCGCTCTGGATCCCAAGTGTACCCATTTAGGGCCATGACACCAGCCTCCTCCTCCGGAATGGCAGCGTATCCAATATGTTTAGGAAGAAAAGGAAAAGACCTACCGAGATCCTTCAATTTTTCATAAATTGAATACCTCAGCAGTTGTACTGACGCCTGAGAAGCTGCACACCTGAAAGATCGACTTCCAAGGAAGTTCGTGGTTCTTTCCTTCAGGAGTTGCGCAATTTCAGCATCCTTGGCCTTCAATTAAGGATCCTTGGCAGATAGTTCAGCATCTTTGGCGGCCAGGGTAGCGTTCTTCCCTATGATTTCGGCATCCTTCGCCAACAACTCCGCCTCTAGATCCGATATCTTACTCTTGATAGACGCAATGTGAAGATCATCGACCTTTTTCAACTTTTTCATTGCCTCCACTTGCGATGTCAACGCTGCTGCCCCCACCTCTACCATCTCGCACTTCTTTTTGTACCCCAGTGCTTGCTTATAAAAATAATTTCTTTCCAGCAACGCCTTTTGGATGGCCGCAGGATCGACATTGGAAAAGTTTACCCCATATTTGCCCCCGTCATAGACATCTTTGAAATGGCCTACTACGACACCTATATCGTGTAAAGCACTCATCACGTTGTCCAGAACGCCATCAGGATTGTTTGCCAAGCTTGCCCTTTGTTGAGGGGTAGCAGTGGTCCGATAGATTTCTCCCTTCTGATGCAGATCCTTCTCCCTTCTGCACCATCCCGTACTTTGGGATATGAGCTACAAAGCCGTCGGGATCCCCTTTAGGAAACTCGCTTCTCCAAACTACGCCGACATCCTTGTCAGGATTGACCAACTTAATGTGTTCTGCTAAAGTCTCCTCATCTAAAAGAACGACGTTGTCACTCTGAGACGTGAAAACTTCGGCTCCCTGTGTAAGCGCCAACACAGGGGAACTAGACCGAGAAGGAACTATTCTTAATCCCGCAGGAGAAGATGACAGGGGAACGACTTCGGTCTGAAGGGCAATCTCGGGCAGTGGTTGAGCGGTCGTCTGCTCCTTCTTCTTCTTCCTTTTTTTCTTCTCCTCAACACCTGTTTGAGACTGAGTTAGGGGACCCCTTGGCTTCTTGGCCTTTGTCTTCCCCTGGAACTCTGAAGACGATTACCTCTTTGCCGTCGATGTCCCCTCCACTTATTTCCCTTTGCCGGGATCTAAGACAGGATTTGTAGATGTCGCTCCCTCTGGAGCCCTCTCAACAACAGAAGATGTCGCACCAGGGGACTTTTCTTTTGCTTCTTACAATGCGTGATGGCAAAAGGGTTGGTGCTGGTAGTGTCATGCGCCACCGTGAACCTTCCTTTCCCTACAAACATAGCAGTGATTATACAAAAATTATTATTACCATAACCAACATGAATAGCACTTAGAAACATATAACAGATGTGTAACAAATATATATAATAGGAAAATACTAACTTAGGACTAAGTTCTTGATCGTCCTTATGATTTTGTCGTCCGAAGGGTTGCCTTTCCTAGGCCTAACGAGATCCCTCACCTTGGCCCATTGAACGGCTAATAAGAGACCTTTTTTCAAAGACCGCCATTTGGATCTAATTCACTCCAAAGAGTCGACCTCATGTGGGTTTTCGACATACACCCAACGCAACTTCCAATCTTGCACTTTCTTCATACGGGAGTTATCTTCTATATAGAAGAGACCCTCCCATTCTGGCGCTTTACTGGTTTTTTGCCGAAGCGCAAGATGCTCACCAGAGGTAAAGTAAAGGTAGTAGAATTCACAAAAAATCGGTAAAGAAGGTTTCCAATTGCTCAATGCCAGAATTTGTATAAACAATTGTTGGAAACTAGTAACGTGACACCATGCAGCCGGAGCAGTGACCGCTCAAACTTGGTAAGTGGCAATTAGAGACCACAAGTAGGAAGGACGGTATACAAACAGGATCCCTTTCTATGATGATGGGCCCTATCATTGATGTCGGGCAAGACAATGTGGATGCTGTCTTCTTCATCATCGTCATAACCAAAAACGAATTGTTTGAAGAAATCTTGTGCTAGTTCAGACGAAGAGGTAAGTTTTGGTTTAATATCCTGAGACTCTGTGAAGATCCCATTACGCACCTGATACTCCCTGTCATCAAGAGTCTGAATCAGAACCATAAAAGGGTATGCCGGGATTGTCTTGACCAATGGGACCATCCCCGCTACTAGAACTACTCTCCTCCTCAGCTACTTCATCCCCCAATGTCTCTAGAGTTGGATTCTTCTTCTTCTTGATCTCGAACCAAATCCCTCCCTCTTAACATCCGTTTTGGAAGAGATTCGGATGAAGATATCGATGGAGCTCTCATCAAACCCTTACCTACGCTAGGAGGCTTAGAGGTTCCACCAACACCGGAAACTCCAGCTTGTGATTCCCCATGTCTGCTAATTAAGTAACAAACATGACGGCGACAGATCAGAACTATATGTCGCAAGGTAGAAACAACAATACAGTTTAAATGAAGGCCAATGGGTCACAGTGAAGATCTGTATGGCGTGAACATTTGCAATTGGGGTACAGGAGATTGAATTTATTCATAATTTAATTTAGTTTTAGTTAGGCTAACAACATACTACAAGATATCTAATCCGACATACAAACAATGCCTTATAATTATGTATAAAAATAGAGAAAAGAAAGTTACTCGACATTGTAATCTTGGAGACTGCAGACAGTTCTTGCAAGATGTAGAAGAATTCGTAATGCGCTCTTTTCTCTTGAAAGTGAAAACGAGAAGAGTGTAGCAATGGAAAGTGACGGGAGGTGCGTATTTATAGCCCTCGGAATCTCCTGGCACAATTCTGGCTCAACTTTTAAAAAAAAAAAGACACGTGGCATTGTATGGATGGCGCGATCGTATGTCCCATCAGCATTTCCCGCCATTTTACTTCACAACGCTTCGTCACCTTGTTGAATCTGGGCCGCCGATATTTGATAAAGGGTTAGATCTTGGCTCAGAAGTCGAAGCGATCAATCTATTATCTGTCATTATAAGACTCACCTTGTAGTAAAACTAGAGCACCCCAATAGGATCCTGTTTTCACTCCTACTCATTCCGACATGAGTACTTCTAGTTTCAAAAGTGACGCTACATCCAGGTCCAAAACTTCCAAACCTAATATCGCCTCGCGTCGTGCCGTGCCTCCAGCGACATTGGAAGATCCCGACCCAATGGACTAGAACAAATGTCCATGTTGCTTTAGGAGAGGACAAGCCAGAGAAATGTTTACCTGTGATGGCTGTGAAGAATCCTTTCACCCCAAGTGTGTCACTACGAGGTTGCCCAACAATCCTACTGATAAACGATATACCGAGTTCTTATGCCCGGGATGCTCCGCTCAAAAGGTCGACATAATCGTTTACTTAGATTGAAATATGACTTATTTTATTGATGTCGCACTTTATCCTTATTAATTGATGTATTATCGATATCCATATATATATCCAGCATTTTGTTTTAAAGTCGACTCAATTATATACTAATTAAGAAGATGTCGCTATTTACTTGTTTATCTATACCTTCTAAGCTTCTGTTAAGATACGCTTTCAATGTATCAAACGATCAATTTTTACTAGAAACGCTTCCCAAAAATAGCATTTAATGAACAGTTGGGAAAATGGCATTTATGAGGGGACTCCCTTAGCCTATAAATACAGAGGTGCCCCCACGATTCACAGTCATTTTCTTCATACTCACTATTCTTCTCCACATACATCTTTTCTCTTTTTCTGATTTCCACGATGCCGATCAAACGATTAGCTTGTAAAAACAAGATCCCGCGGTCCGGGATGGGGGAAACCTCTAACCCTCAAACAGCATCTCGGGATACACCTGTTACACGTTGCGTTCTTAGTAAGGAGCAACAGACGCTCCTCCTAGAGATATTCTCAAGAAACCATCGATTTCATGCTTGACCATGAGACGGTTAAAATGTGTGACTTTCTTGATGAAGCCCTTCTCACGATGTCGTCACACAAGCCAACTGAATCTCCTGATGAGTCCCGGGATGAAAGGTTCACTGAGCTTTGCCGACTTTGTTACAAAGAAGGACAAAAACAGTTCATGTCCAATTGTCGCGTATGCTACTATTGGTACCATGAATTGTGCCTTATGCATCTTATCCCCCCTCTCAATGCTAAGGCCTGTCCGTTTGATGACTCTATTCTAATATCAACACCAACCTCCGACATCCAAGATAATAACTCGAAACCGTATGACGGCAATCTCAACTAGTTATGTTCATATCTTGTCGTTGGACATGACTGAATTGACCTTCCAATCATATCCATATCCCGTAATTGGACATGACTAGTTGGAAGGTCCCTTCAGTCATGCCCCACTACGAGAAATGACTAAGGTCAGGAGGTTATGGCCATTCATAAAATATATGGCAGAGGGAACATGGTCAGATTGATATTGAAGTGTATTATTTATTGAATTCTTATATTTTCTTTAATCAGGTCTCGTGGGCATTGTATGTCGTTAACATTTATTCTGTAGTAAAAGTTTTATCTGATTATTATGTCGTTACATACTTAACCTCGCTAACATTGCTTAACATTTACTAACATTTACTAACATTTCTTAACTTGTTTAATTTTTCTGATCCCGTAAAAAAAAAATGTGTGTACGTATGTCTACTTACTAACTTTGCTAACACCACTAACTTCACTAACTTTTATATAACTCGACTTACTTATATGTTGCTCTTATGTTACATATATGTCATTTAAATAATTGATTGATTTGATTCTCATATTCATATGTCGCATTGACTTGCCGACTGCTTAGGAAATGAATAAATTCATAGATCCTCAAATACGCTATATGTCACCGAGATGATACCACGCTAATGTCGCCTGATAAATTGACAACTGTTTATAAAGTTTATGACGATCTATTTCCATAAGAATTTCTTTATTTTATACTTTTATTGTAAATAATATTACGCTTCTTTTATTTGTTGCATTCTATCCTTAGCCCCGACATGCTCAAGTCGAAAGCATCGACATGATGCATTCCGACTTCGGGGGCAAATGATAGGGCCATGTTACACAGGCTCTAAATTACAACTAGGCTTAAATAATATCTGGGATTCAGACCTTGCAATTGACAGGCCAGCCCAGAATATGAAAGAAAAGCCCAATTAAACAACAAGCCAACATTCATAATGATGTTCTACATGCCAACACGACGACATGGCCCAATACAGGCGGGATAACCGCTATACACGTGGGATAACCGCCATGATATTCATGATCCTTGCTCATGATCTCCATAACCGCTCCCACGTTCTCTGAGAGAACCGCAGAGGGACAGTTAGAGATCAAATTATAAAAAGCCTCAGATTTCCTGAGAAGGGGATCAGATTTTCTACCAACAAAAAACTACACTAAGAGAGATATCGATAGGGAAGAGTATAATATCTCACATCTGTTGGTTTTGTGTTCTAAAAGTTATCTTTTGTTGATTACTTTTACATGTTAAGTTTATGAATTGGATGTTACATACATTTTGTTCCTTGAGTTTGATGTTTGACTTTAGAAGTGTTCAAGAAGACGCTCTTGGTCTTGAACCATAGAACTCTAAATCATAATAAACATAAACTCTAAAATGTTCGCAATCTTGGTAATTAGCATGGAACACTAATATATCGCAAAAGGATTGTCGTGTTAATTAAAGTACATTGTAGTTCTATAAATGTTGATAAAAGATTATCATTTAATAACACGAATGTATGGAAGGTTTCATACGTTAAACAAGACCTAACAAATGAAACATTATATGGATTGTGTTTGTGTCATTAATGTTTTCATTGTGTCTACGAATTCTAAGATATGAGACTATATCTTTTTCACATGAGAAATGTATAATGTGATTATTATTAAAAGTTGCTTATTGCAAGTGATAATAAAAAATAGTAGTTCTTTGTATATGGCTTGTGCGGGAGAAAGTTATATGTCAATAGTATCATTGTCCCTCATTTATAATGAGTGATGATATTACTGGGCCCTTTGGTAGAGTAGAATTATAAATGCATGCAGTATAGTTGAAGCGTTGCCAACTATATATTTATAATTTACTCGAGAGATCAGGAAACGAATATATTACAAAGATGACACCGCCCTACTTTGTATATTATTCATAATATCATGAGGCAAGGAATAGACACAAGTAATGTTATTCATAACATTGCTATAGGATCGTGTTTTGTAAAAATAGTTACATTACATTTATGTTAATTGGGTGACTATAATGTGTAGCTAGAATACCGCTTATAGTTTGTGGTGATGAAATAATTTATACCACTACCAATTTAATATAGATCCTCAATAAAGGTCACACCAACTGAACAAGAAACAAGAAAGTTATTTATATTTTATATGGTGTGTGATATTTCATATGATATGAGATAAAACACATGTGATAAAATATTAAAATAAAATGTTACATGTCGTAACAGTTTAGTTTAGTGTAAATTAAATTAGATATGTGAATAATATTATTTGGTAAAATGTGATGTATATTACATAGCATAATATTGTGTCACATAAATATAATAATGTATATTACATTATTATTGTAACCCGAGCATTAATTAATTTAGAATTAAATATGTAATTGATAGGCACACCATGAGGCATGATTAGCCATGGTGTGGTTGGTCACACAAAGATGATATATGATTGCATGTGACAAATGAGGATAATTTGGTCTTATTCACTCCAAAGTTACCCTAGCTTTTCTCTATATATAGAGCACTCCACATGAGACTCTCATCCATCTTCTCTCTCCTCACTTTGTGGTGGCTACACACAAAAGAGCAAAAGTTCTCCATCCTCTCTTGCATTAATTATAGATCTATTAATTAGGTTAGCCATTTAATTAAGAAATTAATTTTGGAGGCTAACAAGGAGTTACTAACTTTACACTAAGCATAGATTAGTAGATCTCTAGCAAGATCTAGAACTAATCCTTGTTTAGTTCAAGGTGAACACTTAGAGGCGACGGTGAGAAGGTTTCCAAGAGACCTAGAGAAAATCGACTTTCTCTAACTGTCAAATTGACATTTGACGAAAGGTATGAGATCTAAATCTTTTTCTTGATTTAGATGTATTTGCATAAATATAGATTAATGTAGTTAGTCTTGTATGCAAAATATTTGATTAGATGCTTGAGTAGAGTTAGCATAAAAGAGACGATCCGTTTTAGACGATTAAAATGAATATAAAATTTTTGTTTTCACCCCTCTAAGCGTCATGAAATTCCTACAACATCCTCCTCCCAATTTCTTAACTAAGTCGATTTGCATCCCGCTATAAGCCGACCCGTAGCCATCTCGACTTATCAACCGAGATAAGGAGAGATCCAATCTTCAACACTATCTCGACTTATCAACCGAGATAAGGAGAGATTCAATCCAACCAGTTCATTTCGAGCATACGGGTTATCCACTCCAGATAGGCCGTATCACACAGTACACTACATACTCAAGGTGGAGGCAGAATTTCAAGTTATGAGGGTCAAACTTTGAAAGTATAATATTGGGATTAATCACATAAAATTTTCATAAAAAATATGGAGGTCAATTTTATAGTTTTCAAAGCATTTATTCTAAATTATAGCAAAATCATATCAAAATAAGAAAATTTCAGAAATGAATTCATCATGGGTAGATCCCCCATCGTACATACTGACTCAAGATGAAAGTATATAACTGGTGCGTTGCATGAAGCCAAAATAGTTTTCTGATATGCTTTGCATTTCAGAATAAGAGGGGGAAAGATAGGACAAGGTGTAACCCTCAAGAGTATCAAGGGCCTGACAAAAACTCCATTCTTAATCCCATTTGTTTAGGTTTAGTCTTTCCTGTGTTGTTTATATAATATTTCCCAGATTTTATTTGTATCACCTAAGGTAACATGATATTTCTGTTTAGATCCGGACCATCTGGTCAAAATCTGCACGGATATTAAAGGAGATTCGTACATTTCATATCGGACCAGATTGGCCCGGATTTTGATTGGATGGTCCAGATATAAACACAAATATTCTCTTACCTCCGAGGTATGTATTCCAAAACAGATCATCTGGTCAAAATCTGCACGGATATTAAAGGAGATCCGTGCATTTCATCTCGGACCGGATTGGCCCTGATTTTGATTTGACGGTCCAGATATAAACACAAATATTCTATTACCTCCGAGGTATGTATTCCAAAACAGAAACAACAAAAATAGTGTTTGGTTTCAGAAGCTAAATTTTGCCTACACTCATTTTTATTTTTATTGGTAACGGGAAAAAAAGAAAGAAACGTGCTGCAAAGCAATGTATCAATATATGAAAACTGTGCAATGCTATATTCAAATATAATAGAAAATTTGACAAACTTGTAAAGACTAATATAAATACAAAACCTGGAATCAAACATGCCAATGTAAGCTGCGCTATCCTCTTTGAAAATAACCAACCAAAGTAAACTGCTGAGTAAATATCAACGAGAAGTCGATAAACTACTAATATCATCACTATTATACATGCTAAAACCGTGTATGTACATAGAGGCCAAAGCATCGTTCATCTAATATTCTAAAAGGCCCCATCCGCCAAGTAATAATCCAAACATATATTATTTCAAAAAAAATAATACAGCTTTGGGCTTGGCTTAATTCTACAAAAATAAATAGCAAGCCGAGTGAACCGTATAAAAAAAAAAGCACTGAACATTTGCTCATTGTACAAGAACCTCTTGAAGGCTT
This sequence comes from Carex cristatella, assembly GCA_024447775.1. Lineage (NCBI taxonomy): Eukaryota > Viridiplantae > Streptophyta > Magnoliopsida > Poales > Cyperaceae > Carex > Carex cristatella. Next base: position 10,194,651 of record JAJHPF010000003.1, on the reverse strand, counting down.
CACTAAAACAGAACCACTCGTTTTGAATTATTCGTCATGCATTTCAGCTATTAAATATTACTTAGTTTCTTGCTTGGTTAGAGTTGTGCCAGATATCCAAATTCGAACTGTATGATCATCACTTGCTGATGCAAGCATATGAGGCTTTGCATGGTTCCAAGTCACGGAATTGACTGTCATCGAATGCCCTGTTAAGATCTTAATCGGGGTTTTACATTTTCTTCGCCAAATATATATCTGCAATTTGCAAAAGAGAGTTTACAACTTCAATTAACATCATCTGAACTAAACTTTGTTTAGGTGCAAATTCAAACTCCTTGATCATTTTGAATTGACGCCAAAAAATATTACCAATAACAGAAAACAGAAAAAGATAAAATATCTCAAACAGTAAATTATGGATGCACAAGAGACCAGTCACCTAATTCACAACTGATACATTTTCTCTCCTGTTCTCTCAATTCTTTCACTCTATGTACCCATTGCTTCATACTTTAGTGATTAGTGTTCCCAATTACTTGATGCATGAGAAAGCATGCCAAAAGCCACTTATGCTATTGATATATTATCATCTCTCTTTTTTTTTGTTCGACCTGATCTATCAATAATGTACGTATGACAGTATAAAGGTTCTATGTTTATTTTAAAAAATACACTTTGACATCATTGTAAAAATTTGTCAATTTATGAGTACATTCTAGAAGAAATATATACTTGTTTTGCATCAGACAACATCTAGTATTACCTTTGAATCCTCGCTGCCACTAGCCACAAAGGAACAACATGACCCACCAAAGCAAGACCTAATCACAAACTTCCCCTGCCTATGGCCCTTGAACACATCATCCACACCATCATCCATATCAACATCCACTTTCCTTAAATGGATCTCTTCACTATTCAAATTGACAATAAAAAATCGTCCATCCCTCGAAACTGACAATGAGGTGATCAGGTTCTCTTCCTGAATCATTCTCTCTTTTCCACTGGGAAATTCGCACAGCCAAATAAACCCATTTTCTGAGCATATGCCAATGAGAAGCCGGCCATCAGGGGAAACGACTAGGTCTGAGATTTTAGGAATTCTCTCTCCTTTCCAAGCATCCAGTTCATTCCCAGCAAGGTCACATGTGAAGATGCGATTCTCTGGCACGGAACTGGCACAAAGCACTTTATCTGAATTAGGAAACCATGCGCATGAACTGATGATGTGTGTTTCGGAGTGTGAGAAGGTGGTCAAGCACGTGCCAGTTTTGACATCCCATAGTTTTAAGGTTTCAGGGTTGCCACATGTAAGAAGCATGGTGTCGTTGGGGCTCCAAGAGAGGAATGAGATCGGTTTCTTGTGACCCACCAGGCAGTGCTTGTAGGCTACTGCATCATCATTTTCAACCTGAAATTTTAGTGCCTATGCGTCATTGGTCACACTCCACTAATGTGCTCAAGTGAAAATAAGATGATGATCATAAACTGAAATATGATTAAAATCAATTGCCCATAAATTGTGCACTGGCAATCATTGTCCTTTTGAAACAAACAATTTTTCCCTACAAGTCACCAAGTCATGTCAGGGCCTGTAAAACGTGAGAAATCACACATAACTCTCCATAACAAGAAATATCATACATACCCTCAAAAACAGGATAAATAATTATCCCTCCCCCCCTCCACACCTTCCCCGCCCGGCTGCCCCTCTCCCAATGACAGTCCTCACAATTAAGTTCAAAATATATCCATGTTAACCTAAATGATGTCTGCATGGATGAGGAACAAGAGGGGCAATTTGGGTAACAGAAATTAGGAGAGGAGGCAGGGGCATGATAACAACCATGCTTCAGAGGGCATAGAAGGTATCTCTTATCCAGTAGGGTATATATGAAATAACAACAGATGAAAACTAAAGGTGACCAAGTTCTCACACATCTCACACAAAGACAAGAAGCTTGATCTGCCTAAGGTCTTCTCTATTCTCTTCTCTCATCAGGAAGTCGGATTTCGGCCTCCTACATCCCAATAGAAAGAAGGGATAAAGTGAAAGGTGTTAATCTAAACAAACATGAGTGTTTGGGAGATGCAGTTAAAGGTATTTTTTTTTTTTTTAAATACATAATTGAGTTTGGAAACAAAATGCCAGAATGAAATTAAGGGGTAATGCCTTCAGACCCCCCTCCCCCCAAACTTTTCAATCATACAAGTACCCCCTAGGTATTAATCTTACTTAGCATTATTAATTTTGAGAGTAAATGGCTATAATGACCTCAATAATTTTATTCTTACTTGAATTTCTTTGTGAATTTAACTACTACATAGTTTTCAAAAACAAGCTGAGCCTTCTCATTTTTCAATATTGATTACTTAATCTCAAACTATTTTCTATTTTTATTTATACAATAAAAATCAATTATAAGATGTTTGGTGTTCGTGAAATATAATCCTTTCTATAAAAAATAAATTAACGCATACAAGTTGAATGCCAAAGAACTAATAATAAAGATAAAATATTTGATGTTTTCCTGATATGTTACTCAATTTTCTATTAACTTTGAAAAAAAAAATAGTTTATTTTGTTAAATTAGATGATTGATTTTAAAGTCATAACATTATGAACATTCGAGGCATCTCGGTTCTCATCCAAAGTAAATCATTATGAGTGAGACTGATACTTTGGGTTGGGGGGGGGGTAAATGTGGGACACTTGTGGCATTATTTCATCAAGAAATTAAGATAAGCATGCCGGGACTGTATCAAAATTTATGAAAACAAATAAAAAACTGTCCGACATCAGCCAATGATTGTGTTAAGTAACATATTATGCAAAACTTGAGCATTTGGTAAAATAAGTTTAGATATTCATTCATACTCCAACAAAAGCTCAAATATCATTAGCACTTGCAAAATACTTTGAAAGTATCATGGATGATCCCAGGGGCAAAACTAGAAAATTAAGATTGGGGGGAACCTAAATAAATTATAGTGTAATATTATTTTATAAGGGTGGCTAAAAGGTATGAATACTTGTAAAAGTTATGAAGTATAAAGGATTAGAGTCATAAATTTTAATTAATAGGGGTGGCTAAGCCACCCCCGTCAACACATAGTTCCGCCCAGGGATGCTCCTGCTCTAATTCTGAAATGCTTATTTAACTTCAGAAGTTAATTCTGAACTAATTCTATTAAAGACAAAAAGGTGCTTTTTCAGGTAGTCAAACTTGTTATCTAAGAAGAAGCAATTCAACAGAAGTAAAAAGGAACGGGTCTTGCTTGTTTTATCGCATTGCATGTAAAACCCTTAGCTGTTTTTGCATGGGTTCCATGATACTCTCTCCCCTTTACACAGCAAACATAATATTTGATGTTCTCCAGGGGCATGCATGAAATGCTGCCTATCAGATACAGACAAAGGAAGAGTTGGAATAGTTCAACTTACTGTCCATACAATGGCCGTGCAATCACTGGAGGATGATGCAAGATACCTCCCATTGTGTGAAAATTGTACAAACCACACTTCATTCTTGTGTTCAAATAATACCTACAGAAAAATAAGAGATGCTTGATTATATGGAAAGGAATTTTACTTTTCTTAAATAAATAGATGAAATTAGCCAACAATATCATCCAAGCATATAAAGCAAACAAATGTAAAACCAAGCCTAACATGATGGGTATACATGCATTAATAACATACTTTTGATCGACCTTAGATGAACCAATACATATTAACAAAATATATTTCCTGCTGTTTCTCAAATAACACAAAAACCACTTGAATCGGGAAAAATTTAACTGAAAATCAATATATCCTTCAACCCAACCAATACAAAAGACAGCTCAAGTCAATTGGAGTTAGGTTTCAACCCCAATTCAACCTGACACGTACAGGTATCAAGGAAAATAGTCCTGGTCCATAAGGTGTCAAAACTATCAGAGATTTTAGCTTATACGTTAAATTTCACTTGCTTTAAGATTTCGTTAAGTAACTTCTTATTATAATATGTTGGGAGATCCATATCCATAGATCTGATTAATATTTGGTTTCCATTTCGTAATAATAATAAAAAAAAAATAGCTGGATGCACTATCTCTTTTTAGTTAAATTAATTTAGAAAGTTTCATGAAAAGACCTATACTTAACCAATGCATCCATTTTCAAATACCATAATGAATATTAAATTTTTGTGAGTAATGTGCTGCACCCCTGGTGCCTTTATAACAAATCCCTATTTTAAATAGTACAACTATTATACAAACATAATAAGGCTGTTGGTACATAAACTCTTGATCTACAAAAAATTGGCCCCAGTCAATAAAATATTAATAAAAATGTGACTGTTGGTTTTCCTTATAAACCTCACTGGCATATGTCATTGGCCAGTAGTGGAGGAGGCATATAGTCACAGGGGTGTGGGTGCACTCTTGCCTCCCCCCCTCTACAACAGACGAACTTCCGAGAATTTGAAAACAGGACACAACTACGAATTTCTTCCGAATTACCGTTTTATTTCTCTAATCCTAGTTTATTTTACCATTCATTTTCACATGCTTAATTATCTCACATAAATCAACAGTCTACTTCAAGGCAAAAAATAATGAAAAAAAAAAACAAGCTAGGCTGTGTATACCAACCTGGCTACAGATAGAAGGTATCTGCTCCGAACAGCAATTATGATCCTCGAATAAATTAACATCTTTGGGCAAATTATGGTATTGGCATGAAGTTATCTGGTTTAAAATTGATGTCTCCACCAACTTCTCTAGTCTTCCACTTGGCACCCTGACCCCAGGAGGTAACACCTCGATCAAATCCAAAAACAAGCTGATCCTTCTCTGTACAGTGGACCCCACAGTTGCTGTCTGTCCCACCACCTCGCAACAAATAAGACATTGTGCAAGCCGGTGTACCCTACATCTCTCCACTCCCAATGGACTGATCTGCTTGCATAAAACCTCTATAGCCGGCAAAAAGCAACCCGACCCAATAAGCTCTAAGAAATGCTCTCTCCATATTAAATAAGAAGCAGAAACCAAGGATGAAGAATCAATACCCGGGACCGAGTTAATTGTCGACAGGCAGCATTCCCATCTGCCACACATTATATCAAACAGGAGAGAGTCGTGCTCAGTCGAATCAAGTCGAAACCCTGATTCTGATTCCAGAGAACCTGCAGCCCTGTGGAATCCAAGAGAATAAAGAGATTGAATTATGATTTTCACGAATTGGCTTCTATCGATCAGGCCATTGGAGCCGAGGCGGGAAAGGCGGGATTCGATTTCGTCATTGGATTCCATTTCGGGTAGAATTCGTTCGCCAGGGTGAGTGGATTCTAGTGATGTAATGGAATCAGAATTGGTGTTAGAGAAAGAGAGAGACAGAGAGGGAGTTAGGAGTTGTATTGGGTCCAGAGGAAGTGTGGAAAGTTGAGTGATCGGATCAGATGAGGAGGAGAGCGAATTAGGTTAGAGAACTCGGAATCGCATCCTCTGCGGAGTTTTTACCTGCGAAGCTGCGGTTTTTTTAATCTGGTACATTCGTTTTTGATTGGACGGACAAAATAAAATTTTGACACGAATTTTAAAGCAAAATTAATACTGCCCCTCCATCATCCGAGCACTCAACGGCTGAGGTTAAATATGAACCGTCCGATCAACTCCGCAGAGGATACTGTATCGATCGAAGGGGTGGATTGGCAATAACTGTGCGGTTTTTTTCTAGGAAAACAATGGGCGGTTCATGTACGATCTTCCTAACAATTGTCGACTGAGGTTATTTGGTCATGTTTGTTTGGTTAAAAATTTACAATTTAACAAGATTAGTTTTGTATTACATTTCATTTTATATATTTCATATTTTATTAGACGGTGGAAGTTAATGATTTAAATTAATTTATGTGAAAGAGTAAAAAAAAAATGAGAAAGAAATTTATATCTATAATAATGATTTTTTTTTATAATTCATATAGGGAAAATTAGTTATTTGTCACTCTAAAATTTTCAAATCTGAAAAATGTCATCACAAAACTATAAATCTTAAAAATATCACTCTAAACTTAATTAATTTTTAAATGTGCCACAAATATACAATTTTTATATTTTTTTTTATTAAAAATTAACTGAAAAATACAATTTTGAGATACGTATTTCTGTATTTCCCTATATATCCTTCAGACTCCTCATTATACGTATCTCAAAACTGTATTTTTCAGTTAATTTTTAATAAAAAAAAGTATAAAAATTGTGTATTTGTGGCAAATTTAAGAATTAACTAAGTTTAGAGTGACATTTTTCAGATTTGAAAATTTTGGAGTGACAAATAACCAATTTCTCCATTCATATATGAAACAGAGAGTTTAGTTACATATTCTACGGATGTTCAAAGCATCTTAACCACAAAAGAAAAGCTAAAACAAAGCAAAATGCATGCACCATTCATTTCAGCAATCACAAAAAGACAATAACAGTGAAAGATAACAGTTCAAGCTGATGGAGAACCAGCCTCCCACTTCAATTGCTCTATTTGCTTCCCTGCATATACAGTTCTTTGAAAGGGCACCGTCTGATGATCATTAGGGTCCCATGCAGAGGAATTGCATTCAAATCATCAAGCAAACAATCCTTAGCAGCAAGTTTGATCTTCTTATCCATATGTCCTGACCAATATTCAAAGACAAATATAATAATCATAATAAGTGATTTTGTCGATTTGAAAGTAGTATTTCTAAAAATATTTTCATTTCGGTGTTTCCATATCGTCCAACAAAATGCACTATACACTACTAGGTAAGTCTGTTGATGTGTTGTGTCTAAAGTGGCAGAGAATGCAAATATGTGAGAGCACTTCGTCCATTGGGCAAATTCCTAGTGACATTTCCCAAATTAGAACCACACTTGCTAAGAAACCTTGCATTTAAGAAATAAGTGAGTAATAGTTTCAGTTTTATGACAAAATTGTCAAATAATACTGCCTTTATTCTATTTTCTGTAAATTTTTCTTGGTAAGAATTTTGTTATGAGACAATAGTTACATAAAAATTCTAATTTTAGGAGGAATCGACAAAGCCTATTAGATTGTATGTTTGTTATTATATGCCCCTCTAAAGTTGAGCAACTGGTAGAGGGACTAAACTGTAAATTTGCCAAAAGCAGTCCATCTCCAAGCAACTTTATTAACTATACGAGTAATACTACATGAACTAATTATCCGTAGAAGTACATTCTATTATGATAGTAATAATCCAGCTAAACTTCTTCTAAATCTAATAGCAGCTCTTTGATAACAGCATTAGTCTATGATAATGAATTATATAAACAGAGTAAGTATGGAATAAATTAATTTGTTTAGAGAGTTTATTTTTCCATTGTTATTTCACATTATTATTTTAGTTTTACATTTCATTTAATGATTCGAGTATGAAATGAGAAGTTTACAAATCCACATCCTTTGAGGTAACATAATATCTTTGTTTCAATTACAGTCGTTCAATTAGAATCCAGGCTAATTCAATTCAAAAAAGAACGCACAAGACTGCTTTAATAGTCGTGTGGATTCTGATTGGACGACCCCTATCCATTTTAAATATTTTGTTACCTTAGGCTATACGAATTTGAAATTTACTCTGCTTCTTGCTCCATGAATCAAACACAACTTTTCAGTGTTAAGTTTTTGTTATTTAAATTAAACACGAAGAAAACTTTTATAATTATATCATATTTGTTGTTAAATGTTAATCAATTCTTTCTTAAAGTTTTATCTGAACTTAATTAGTTTTATACAATGAAAAATATTTATTACGAAACGAGAAAATAAGTGTCCATTGACTTGTTTTAGTAGCTGGCGCTTATCTATGGAAATCTATTGTTAATAAGAATTGTATATGGCTTACACTCATAAAATAAGATTAGGTTTGTTTTATTATTCAGTCAGTTCAGTTGTTCGGAATAAACTGAGTGAAAATATTAAAATTAAATATGCAGAATTGAATTATAATAATAAAAAGTTCATATAAGAAATTTTGAACTTAAGAAATTAGATACGTGGAGTGAAAACATTATTGGAGTAGACTTATATTTTTTGTTCCGTAAGAAGCACTACTTGCTTTGTTATAAATATGCAGAATAATATCCACTGTAATATTTCAATCATAAATATGTGTGAAATAATGAAATTAAAATATCGTACTATTAAATTATAGAGACAAATTTTACAATTTTAACATATTATTTCGTACTTCTTTAGTATTAACTTTAGAAGTTAATTTGCATAAAATTAAATTGAATAAAGTGAATATTAATTTTCTACTACATAAAAGAATAATTAAAAAAAGTAGCATCCTTGTAGTTATGATGCACATTCAAAGAGGAGGAAAATGAAGATAAGGAAGAGTGTAAATTTGAGCCTCACAAATTATTTTGTGAACAATAGAGCATCTCACAAATTTTCTCAACTGGGAGTGCTTGCGGCAAAATTAATATTCGATAATAGAACTATTGAACTTTTATCTCCTAAGAAGTTACAACTGAGAAAGAACATTTTAGATTTAATGTCAGCCGGGCTAAAATAATTCAATATCTATTTAGATAATGGGGATTTGTTTTAACATTCGTACCAAAACTTAAAAATAATTTGAATTAGTAATCTTTGAACATAAGAGGATACAGATTCTAGAACTATTACCGCTTATCACAGGGTCATTATGTCTAAAATCATAGATTTTGTTTTAACAATAAGAATAAATTGCGGGTGCTAAATGAAAAATTGCAAACTATCATCTCAAGTCTCGATGCAGTCATGCAGGTGAGAGCCCACTGGGCAAAGGCCTCGCATAGCTTCGGCAACTGTTTTTGACACATAAAAAAGTATATACATAAAGTTTATGTGTGCGCGCGTGTTATATACAATAAATATTATAGAGTCGCATTGACATATTACAAATTAGCATGTTTTTATGTTGTTGCAATAAAATATTTACAATCGATGGTCCGTCATTTTTTTCATAACCAAAAAAATAAATAAAATAATATTAATAATCAGACTCCCAAAAAAATTTCAACCATGCCCAAACCGCCCCCCCAAGGGGCGGTTTATCCCCGGCCCAACCCAACCCTCCAGGGGGCGGTTTACACAAATTTTTTATATTAAGCCGTTTTCTCTCTCCTATCTCACCATAATTCGTCAAATACAATTCGTTTAATCCATTCTGCTCTCAAACAGTGCTCCGAGGCGATTTTGATCAACAGTGACCGAGTTATATTTTTTTTTAATTTAATTTTTCTTAAATATTAGAAATTTCAGAAATAAACCAAAAATGTTAATTGCAGTGTACTGGGGTGGAAAAATCATGAAAGGGGAGTTCGAATGCCAATACTCGAAAGATGCGAGTTACGGCTTCCAAGTGAATGCCAATACTTCAATTTATGAAATAAAGGAAGTAATCTTGCAAAAAACCAGTTGGGACCGTGCCCGATTTACTATAGAAATCAAGTACCCGAATTAACAACCGACCGACAGGTGGCAAACCTTATTATGTAAAATATCCTATAGCAGACCAGGATATATGGACAGCTGTGTATGGTTTATTTGAGTCCACTTCAATCCCAATAATGGACATACTTTGCAAAAAAAATTCGATTGAACTAGTTGGTACCGGGGCTAGACCTTCTTGTTGGGTTTTCATGGTACTTAAGGCAGCGGAATTTCAAAAAAAATTGACAAGAAAAGTACCAAAAGATCATTATGTATGACTAAAATCAAACCAAAATTAATTTCCAAATCAATAAGCATCATACCTTTAGTTTATTGTCTCCAAACAAGAAAGGAAGTTCCTTAAGGTGTAGGGTTGTAGCATCCACCTCCTTGTTAATCGATGCTAATGGTGGTTGATGTCTTGCAGCATTATAAAATAACGTGCATGCAAGTACAAAGTCATTTTAGGCGAGAACAATCAAATAACGTGCGAGTGCCAAGGCCCCCAGTTAGTTCGCATACTGTGTTCTCATGTTATAGCGGTTTGCCGAGAACGAAACTTTTATGAGGATGTATTTGTTGATAACTATTACCGTACCAATTTCCTTCTGCACACCTGGACATCATCATTTCACAGCTACCCCAACCAGTACCAGTGGCCATACTACCTTGGGCCTATGGTGGTTCCCGATAAGAAATGGATCAGGAAGGGGAGGAGGAAACACAAGCGGCGAACAATGCACACGGACAGGATGCAAGGTCGTCAAGTGGGACATGAGACTCACCGTTCTACTACTGACAGGCAGAGAGCAGATATGTAGTTGATCGTACACAACTTAAAATTGATTTGAAATTAAATTTAAATATTGATACTGAATGTTCAATGAAATACATTGCAGAGGCAATAATCAAAGAAAACGAAAGAGAGAATGCTAGGGTGGTTGCCAATGCCGGACCTTCTGGAAGCAGGCGACCCAGTCAGGGAGTAGTCAGGGCTCTACAACTGCAGGTGTCGCGCCGTCATCCACTTTCAGAAACCTAAGAAGTAGACTTAGTCTGTTCAGCCACACGAAGAGTTAATTAAGCATATGTTGTATTTATATTTCTATCTTATATTCCAGACTTATTTGTTCAGTTACGCTATGAACATAATTATAATATTAAAAACATAATATTACAAAATACATAAATTATAAACATAATTATAATTAATATCCATCATCGTATTAAAAACAAAAAAATAAAAAATAAGTAAACCGCCCACTCGGGGGGCGGGTTGGACTGGGGGTAAACCGTCTCCTGGGGAGGCGGTTTGGGCATGGTTGAAATTTTTTTGGAGGTCTGGTTATTAATATTATTTTATTTATTTTTTTGGTTATGAAAAAAATGACGGATCGATGGTAGTTAAGATTAATAAGTGTGCTATCCCTTTGAGACATCTTTCAAACATAGATTTTTGTCATGACAAAATAAGTTACAAGTATTCTGTTCATGTGTACATCAACACAAAATAGTATTACAGCTAACAAAATACATCAAAGTTTTTGTACAACGACTAATCTCATTACTCTGCCTTGTCCTTTCCTTTGATGCTTTCACGACTGTTGAAAGTGAGGATATGCATTAATTTTGCTTTACAATCTCAGATTGATGTTTTTGTCCAAGATTTTCAATCATTGTTGTAGTGTTTGGAGTCGCAATTGGAAAGGGAATTACTCAGATTTTGTCAGAACCTGTCAAATTTTGATATTCTTCTTTTTATTTGTGGCCTCATAATGTGCTTCACAATTGGGATTGCAAACATTATTTGTAAATGGCATGATTGCAAACACTAACCGCAAATACAAGTCTGATATGTTTCAATCACATTTTATGATGTAATGTTTTTATATAGGTTTGAATTATTTGAAGAACAATGTGTGTATGTTGTACGGTTGTACCAATGCAAAAACAATTTGCATATGTGTAAGCTTCTTAGTTTGCTGCTGCATGCATAAACAATTATATATGCATTACTATTAAACCATTAGATCAATTGTTGTTATGTTTCATTCCCTTTTTGTTACTAAAACTTGAATCAAGATATTTTGACAAATTACTTAAGAACTTCATGTATAACTAAAAATCTATACTGTCCATGAGGATGTGTAATAAGCTAGATCAGTATTAAGTAAATTTCATATAAAAATCTAATGTTCTGATGTGAACTATAAAGCTATTCAATGGACTGAAAAAAATATTGTCATTATAAAGCTATGTATATATAATATACATAGGCAGATAGTAAAATGAACTTGTACAACAGATTTGCAAAACAAATTAAGCGTTTATATCAGATTTGAGAATGCATGTTTGTAAAAAAAAAAAAATATGAGACACACAAAATATGAGATAGCGCAGGGGCCAGTATTATTTTAGCTTTGGGATTCGTACAGAACGTCATTGAACGGTTGAAATGTTTCAAAGAGACGCAAAATATGAGATATCTCAGAAGATGCGAATTCATTAACAAAATATTGCTGTTAGAGCGAACCGTCCGATCAGAATCTGGGCCAATCCGACCCGAGGAACAGGGCTCTTCTAATGTTCGTGCGAATTCTGATCGGACGGTCTGGATCTAAACAGAAATATTATATATTCAGGTGATATGAAATTCTCTGCGGAGTTTCCAGCTGATCGGACGGTCCAGATTTATTCTCAGCCGGTGAGGGCTCGGATGATGGAGGGGGCAGTATTAATTTTTCTTTAAAATTCGTGCTAAAATCTTATTTGGTCCGTCCGATCAAAAATGAACGGACCAGATTAAAAGAACCGCACAGCGGATAAAAATCCGCAGAGGATGCGATTTCGATGGGAACTCTCCTCTCCATTCTCCCAAACATAAACCCTAGCCTACATAACCCACCCGCTCAAAACCTTAGCGGCGCCTCCGTCTCCACCTTCACCCTCTCTCACGCGCGTCAAGCTTTTACGAATAAAAATGGTGAAGAGAAGTAAAAGTAAGAAAGCTACTCATTCAAACTTTTTATATGTGACTTCAATTATAATCCAGGGTGCAAAACTAATTTTTGAACTTAAAATCCAGAGAGCAAGAGCAAGAGGGTTCCTCTAAGGAAGAAGTACAAGGTGATAAAGAAGGTAAAAGAGCACCACAGGAAGAAGGCGAAGGAGGCAAAGAAACTCGGAATCAATGGAAGGAAGAAGGTCGAGAAGGATCCAGGAATCCCCAATGATTGGCCTTTTAAGGATCAGGAAATTAAGGCACTCGAGGTCCGGCGGTCCCGTGCACTCGAGGAACTGGAGCAGAAGAAAGCCGCTCGAAAAGAAAGGGTAAAATTTCAAAGTATTAATCTTCTCTGAATTTCCTTAGGCCGTAATCTGGTAATAATCAGGGGGCCTACGGTTTCCTTGTTGTTATGAGTCCATGTAAACTTGTTTGTTTGGCCTTGTACCGGGATTGTAACACTGGCCAGTTGTATCTGCAATCGAGTCAAGTATTGCTTGCATTGGCCAACATAGCTTTGACATCTATGTAGACAAGATTCCAGTTTTTCTTTTCATGGTTCTATTGGTTCACAAGTCTATATATTTCATTGGTTACTGGTGTTAAAAAATGGGAGTTACAAAAAAAGAAGAAAAATTAGGCAGTTTGGACCTTGGGTTTATAAGAAATGTTCGCTATATATTCATCTGTAGCAGAAGTTTTTATTATCTGTTTTGATGTAGCTTTTATTTTTTATGGAATGCAGGCTAAGAAGAGAAAGTTAGGTTTGCCCGAAAGTGATGATGAGGTGTCAGGAGAGAAGGAAGAGACTCCCGCAGTGGCTAAAATTCAAGGTAACTTCAACTTGATTTGGTTTTACTCAGATTATTGTACATATGTACCTTTTTTAATCCTGATGTTTTCTCAGATCATTCTGAAAGGTCATTCTACAAGGAATTGGTGAAGGTAATAGAAGCATCAGATGTCATATTAGAAGTGCTTGATGCACGGGATCCACTTGGCACTCGGTGTGTAGACATGGAAAAGATGGTTCTCAAGGTCGATCCAAGCAAGCGGATTGTTTTACTTCTTAATAAGATAGGTATGCAATACTTCAAATTGACTTGGGCAAATTAGGGTTTTTTTCCTTCCAACAAAGCACATCCATTTGACATTAGTATTAATTTGACCTCATGCCACCTGTGGGGACAAGCCAGTGGTTAATTGATTAGATACTTGTCAGGGATGGTCATATTAAATCCCTTCTTTCTGTTAAGTTGGAACTGCTAAAGGGTGCTGGCATTGTTAGCACTTGGGTTTTGTTTGACTGACAGAATGGCATGGTATAAACTCTGATTTAGTGCAACAATTATCAATCGAGAAATATGTCTGATCGACTGACCCAAAAATGAAGATACAATAGGAATAGTATTAAAAAATGCTGATTGCAACATATTCTGACTTTTAATTATTTTGCCATGTTAGATCTTGTTCCAAGGGAAGCAGTTGAGAAATGGCTGACATATCTTAGGGAAGAGTTGCCGGCAGTTGCATTCAAGTGCAGTACCCAGCAACAGAGGTCAAATCTTGGATGGAAATCTTCAAAGGGTTCTAAAACTAGCAACATACTTCAAACAAGTGACTGTCTCGGTGCTGACACTTTGATTAAACTCTTAAAGAATTACACCAGGAGCCAGGAGGTGACAAACTATTCTTTTATTCATTGTCAAATTAAGTTTGTTTTTGTTTCTGTTGTGATTGCACCTGATAGTAATCTTTTTTTCTTTTGCAAAAGAATCAAATTGATTGTAACTATGTTCTCTTTTTATTTTCTACTGGGATGAGGCCAAGCCTGATTCTGGTTGTGAATAATGTCAGTTGCGTGTACTGAAGTAAATAGAGCGTGCAATTCACAAGTAAAAATACCAATTAAATTGAGCAGATCAGTGGCAACTTTTATTTATAAAACAAACGATTTTAGCATGATTTGTGCCAAAGCTATAGGAACAGAACATATTGTGACATTTGTTTTTTTCTGTAAACAGCTCAAAGTTTCAATAACTGTTGGTATTGTGGGGCTACCTAATGTCGGTAAGAGCAGTCTAATCAACAGTCTGAAGAGGTCCCATGTTGTAAATGTCGGTTCTACCCCTGGAGTCACCCGGTCAATGCAAGAGATTCAACTGGATAAAAAGGTCAAACTGCTTGACTGCCCTGGTGTTGTGATGTTAAGGTCTTCGGGTGGTGATGTATCAGTTATTCTTCGAAATTGCAAAAGGATAGAAAAATTAGACGATCCAATTGCTCCTGGTAAATTTTTGTAATAAATTGTAATTGATTTGTATTTAAAAGAAAACCTGGCTTGTTGTTGTTAAATTTTTGTTTCTATTTCCAGTGAAGGAGATACTCAAGCTGTGTCCTGAAGAGAAGTTGCTGTCAATATACAATATTTCCAAGTTTAATTCTGTTGAGGAGTTCCTTCAAAAAGTGGCTACTCTAAGGGGTAAATTGAAAAAGGGAGGTGTGGTTGACTTGGAGGCTGCTGCCAGGATAGTGCTCCATGATTGGAACGAGGGTATGCTTTGTTTCTTTGTTGAACTATGTAAAATCATTTAAAAAATTGGTCACCCCTTGTTTTAAGTTTGGAATATTTTTTATATTCTAGTAATGTGCAATTGAGTCAAATTTTTATGTTATGCTAGGTAAAATTCCTTATTACACATTCCCGCCTGCGAGGAACAATGATGACATAGGAGAATCTGTAATTGTATCTGAATTGGGCCGAGAATTTAACACTGAGGAGGTCTACAGGGCTGAATCTTCATTTATTGAAAATCTGACTTCAGTTGATGACTACCGCCATGTTGAGGTCCCACCTCTCCCTCCACCAAAGTTTGATGAAGACATGCTAGAAGAGGTAATAGTCAGCTCTCTTTTTGGTTTAACTTGAAAATTAAATTTGGTGAGCATGAATTTTAGCTTCACTTAGTAAGTGATATGATTTTTCTTAAATAGCATACACAATAGCAAGAATCTGCACGTATTGTCTGAATGGATAGCTGTCAATTGCATTAGCATTTTATAACTGATGCTTTTACAGGATGAAGAGGAAGATGATGACAGTGACAAGCAGGTGCAAGATGAACCAAGTGGCATTGATGTAATGCAAGATGAAACAATGTCAGTGGCCAGCATGGATCGTCCTGAGACCAAGACTAGCAGCAAGACCCGGCAACACGAAAAGCTATACACAGAAGAGGGCATACTAGATCCCCGCAAGCTAAGGGCAGAGAAGAGAAGGCGCAAGGCCAACAAAGTCAGCAAGGCAAATGACATGGATGCTGATTATGACTTCAAAGTTGATTATAATATGAAAGATGCACCATTGGAGGATGGTGATGGTGCTAGTGATGGCGGTGATGGCGAGAAAGAATCAATGGCTGGGGTTGAATAGGATATGTTGTGATGATTCTAGACCGTGGATAGTTCTGTTTACGAGGGCTTTGATTTGTTGATTTTCTTTCTTTTTAAGATGGTCCTTGCGACCAGCAACAATTTTGTTCTTTTAATGGAGTATTAATGAAGATGAGTTAGCATCGCAGCAATGAAAAAAACAGAACTAGCATCGCAACAATGCATTTTGGTCCGAAAATGCATTGAAAAATGTTAATTTTGGAGTATTGAAATATCGAGTCACTTAATATATACAGTAAAATATTAATATATAGAGTAAAACATGAATAAGGCTAGCATACTTGATATATAATAAATTATGAATAAGATTAGCGTACTATCTATAGGATATTGATAAGATAAGTTATGCTATCTTATTAAAACTTATAGGATATTGATAAGGTAAGTTATGTTATCTTATTAAAACTTATTTGATATGAGTGAATTCAAGTTATTGAAATCAATTTACTTCATGAGACGTACATCACGAGATACACATTTATATATAAAGATTATAAATTTCGAATTCATTTAGTATAAAATTAAGTGATCAAAATAAAATAAAAATTGCAAATTAATTTTAATATATTTATTTTTCATTATTTTTTTACCACTTGAATTTATACTAAATAAATACAAAAGTTTATAAATTTTATATGAAAATATATTTATGATGAAGTAAATCAATTTCAATAGTTTAAATTCGTTATTTAAAATTTATTTATTCTGGATGGTAGCACGTTAGCCTTTTTCATAAAACATATTCAAAACTCAATTATTTTATAATTTTGACATAAACGTTCATCGTATTTTTCATATAATTTTAGAACACTGGCTTCTCACAATTTACTACATAATACATATCAGATAATATAACAATGGCTTCTCACACAAACCTTGCTAGTTTGTCCAACTCCATTTCCAAGTTCAAACACAAAAATAACGACAATAGAGAATGATTTCAAAATCTAAGAAAAAGAACGTTGTGGTTTACGACGTCCAGAACACTGTAGCTTGAATGTTATAAACTATAATGTCCGGCTAATCTGATTAAATAATCACTAATTAACAAAAAAAAAAATCACTGTCCATAACATCCAGTTACAAAATTGTTTTTTGTTTTTTTTTACTTCAGTTCTATAACATTATGGTCGAACATAACATCCAACTACAGTGTTATTTTTTGTTTTTTTTTTACTTCACTTCTATAACATTATGGTAAAAAAAAATACTACAACTTCACGTTATAGATCATAACATCCTGCTACAGTATTTTTTTATTAATTAACAATTATCCAATCAGATTAATAGGACGTTATGACCTATAACATTTATCTACAGAGTCCTAGACGTTATAAACCATAACAGTTTTCTTAGATTTCGAAATTCACCGAAATCATTATTTATTTTACTACTAATAAAAAATCGGATTCTCAACAGTAGGTACATACGTAATGTATGTATAAAAATAATGCAGCATAACTGAGAAAACAACACACTAGTATCATGCTAATTCTCCCTGATATGTATTAAGTATGAACTAAAAATTAGGTAGCAAGTTAAAACTAGCATAACGTTTGCTAGATAGCAAAAGAACAACCCACCTAAGTAACTTTTAAATACATGATCGACTTTGCTACATAAATTATACCATAACCTACAAAAGCTGTACATCAGCACCATATTCCCCACAACCAAATTATCGAAGGTCTATGCGACACTTACTGACTAAATTCCTGCATGTCGATCCAATTTTCACCAAACCCAAACAAAGGAGATGAAACAACTGCATCGAATGGATCCTGCATATTAGCATGTAAATTTCCTGAAATACCATTTGCATTCAAATTTGCTGTGTTCTGCTCCATAATTGAATCTATCAACTGTGTACGTGCAGGCATATTCCCAGTTTGTGTACCACCTAACGTACCAGACTGTCCTGGTATAGAAGTGTTAATAGGCTGCTGTACCACAGAGGTATTGACAGAATAGTCAGGTACACCTAGTTCAGAAGCCAGACTAGCTAATATATCCTGCCAGCTTTTTGAGGTTACGTCAGTAATACCCATTTGAGTTTGTGGCAGCACTGGTACGTTCATGCTTGTGGGAATTTGCATGGATGCACTTGATTGGCTTTGGGTCCTCTGCAGTGCATTATTTTGAACTGCATTCAGACTTCTTAGTAATGATTCATTAGACGTCGAATGAGATTGGTTCAAAACAGGGCCGGGTTGAGTTTGGTGCATGTTCAATACCCGATGGTAAGGTTGTCCAGTCCGCTTAAATGAATCTCTCGAGTAGACATGCATAGAATTGGATCGGGTGAGTTGGTGGGACCTGACTGGAAGGTACGGGCCGGATCTGTGGCCATGTATCGAGCCAGTAGTAATAGGGCCAATAGTGGTTGATCTACGAGGCGGGATTTGAATTGAAGTTGGCCGAGAAACCTGATTCATGTTTGGTGCATATGATTTTTGAGGCACGGGGCGCCAAGGAGGCATGGCACGTTGCATGACATTTTGGAGAGTAGTTTTTTGTAGAGATGATGCTTTGTTGGAGTCCCTCAGTTTTTTCCACATGGGGATTTTATCTGTGGCATGGCAGTGGCCATCAAAATTGATTGAATTTTCCCAAAATGTGCATGGAGCTGGCGAGTCACATACATAGCAATGACACTGCATTCATTAAATACCTTATTATAACATAATTAGTCTTAGTGATGAAAACTGAGAAATTTACCATACCATGTGTTCACGCCTAAATTTGAAATGTCTGATTTTGAGTATAAGATGGTTATACTGTGCTGTATTGCATGCATCACAATAGATTATTAAAAGATTTATGTGTAATCATAAATAGGCTTTCGACTTCCTAATAATATTGAATTGGTGTGATTGGACATCCTCACATGAATAACTAGGAGCTATTCTTGTGCTTATAAAGAGATCTGAGAAAATATGAAAGCTCAGATTTTGGGCTTCACCATCCAAATTTTCTTCCTACAGTTTCTTTTTTCAAGTAAAAAAAAAGAGAGGAGGAAGTGCTCCTCTCCAGCATTTCTTCCAGTTACGAAACTAGTATTGATGCCATAGTGCTGGTGAAGCTTATTTTTACTTACAGATCAGACGTGGGAATGAGAGAGGGTGAGACCAAAAATTCAAATGCCTATATAAACTTTTCTTTTATATTAACCATATTGCTAACTTTTAGCTGAAATTTATAAAAGAATGGGTATAAGAAGGTTTAAATTCTCTTGGATGTTGTTCAAATTTGGTAACTGGCTAACTGCTATTAAAAATTCCAGATACACTTGGAGAATGACTTAATGACCTAATCAGTCAACAAATACCAATAAGGACAGTAACCTAAGGAGACTAAGAAAACTTGACTAATAAAATTATTTGCTAAGTCAACAAATATCAATAATGGCCATTATAAATTCCAAAAACTCCAAGAAAATTATTTGCTAAGTCAATTCATATTGATATGAATGTTTTTAATTTGAAATGAACACAGTGACCTAAGCACAAAAACAAAGACGGGAACACATAAGAGTTGATTGAGACTGATAACTCTAATTGGGTGACCTCAGGTGCAATTAACTTATATAAACCCAACTTTTAGATGCTTTGGTGGAGTATGAGATGTACTACTGATCAAGCAAGAGAATACACAGTTGAACAAAAACAAAAAAAATGTAGAAAATGTGATTTAACTGGTACCCAACTCTACTGGTTCCGTACCAACACAGTTCAGACATGTTCAACAATAGTGTACCTAACAGGTAAGGTACTCAAGCAAGGTTAAGATAAGTCACCATAATATACTCACCATTTTACAATATTTGTCATGAGAAGTACTGTTGAATGGGAAGTTAGCACAGAGATGTCGTGGATGAGGGAAATCCCGGCAAGCTACCTGCATGATAATCAATTAATCAGGAAAAAGAGGATGAGAAATCAATTAATTTTCAATAGCCTTGTTATTGCAAAATAAATAAAAAATGCAATTATGGCACAATTATCTCTATCAAGCATGAATAGCAAATCATCAAAAATTCATATACAGGTCAAAGGAAGTCATGAAAGGTATTCCTAGATATGAAGTGGGAAGCAATAATTTTCAAAAAAGAATTGTGGTTAGATACACAGTTTACTACTAATGTCAGTTTAACGTAGAATAACAGCAATCCATGACCTTTTTGTTCTTGTAATAAACAATAAAACAAAACGATATTAGATTGAATATTACTAAAGATGAAGTATGCTTCAAACTCAACTCTTCTGTCACTGCACATAAATTAGACGCTTAAATTTTCCGTGACTAAAAAATATGACAAGGATAGCAAGGTTTTATAGGATACAAGACAAACAAATGATAAAGTCAATTGAGCGAGCCTACAGTACTATGCATAGTGCAGATCGGTCCATACTTTGGCTTCATGTCTTCGTTTTCAAAGTTCAAATGGTCAATCGGAACCACTCAACATGATTTTCATATGAAAATGTACTTGGTGACTAAATTTTAAATTTTTAGAGGTTTGTTTTCTATTTTTGTACATAGGTATAAGATCACTAATTTTGAATGGTTCAGAAATCAAGTGATTTTCTACATATCCAGAAAAATAGTAAAATTCTGAAAAGTATAACATTTGATCTCCATGTACATTTTCACATAAAGATCATGTTGGGCAGTTCAGATCAACTGTTTGGACATTGAAAACAGAGATATTGAGTCATAGTACAGACAGGTGCGTGCTATGTATAGTACCATAGACTCACTCAAGTCAATTACCAAAAAATTAAGAAATCCAATACCTCTCCCTTTGATCCGACAATCTCTATTTCATCTGAATCATCAACCTTATCACCACTACCAGGCACAACTGACTTGTCAGGATCAGAATCAAGCACGAGACAATCATCATCATCACCATCATCACCATCACCATCACCATCACCACCCCTCTTTTCATAAATTTGATCATCATCATCATCACTGACAGACAGTCTTGTGGGGACCGCAGTCTTCTTCGGCCCCACCACCGGTGGAGTTGATAGCTCATCCATGATGATTAGATCATCAAACCATTCTAATGCGTCACCCGATCTGTTTAAGTGATTCTTCATGAAGGAATTATTATTACTGTTGTTAGCATCTTCCTCTTCAGAGCTTATATCGACAACATCTGAATATGAACCCATCATAATTTTCAATAGATTCAAAAATCAAAACTAAGAAAGGAATAAATCAAGAGGCTACGAAATTAGCGATTTCCCCAAAACCTCCGCTGATAAAATTTAGTACCCTCTAGTATTTGTGGCTTTGCAAGAGAGATTAGAAGAAGATAGAAAGACACGATTGATTGATGATTAAAAAAAGTAAATTAAGAGATGATACTGGAAAACCTGCTTCGCAAAGCGATCGAAGTCATGAAGATGAAATCTTGGAGATAAATCTTTCGATGAAAAATATCAAATCGAAAAAAAGGGCAAAGCGTTCTGCGAACTAGCGATTCTGCTCAAATAGGTCTCAAATTCCACCAACGAAAAAAGAAGAAAAGGGAGAAACAAAGGACCAAATACAGAAATTTGGGAAATTAGGGCAAAATACGACGGCGTGATGTTTCGCACCGCCTATGCAGGATAACCTAATTTAGTAAATGCGAAATCACAAATAGGATCCTTAAAAAAAAAAAAAGGAAAAGGAAAAGCAAGGGAGAACTGCCCTTGCATTTTTCTTCCCAGAGTGGAACAACTGCAGTTTCCCAATGTCTGATAAGCTTTTCCACTGTTGTAGACTTGTAGTCCTTTTATATCTCAAAAAGGACTTTCAAATTATGGTCCATATGTCCATATATCATCGGTCGGAAACTATACTATTGTGTGATATTGTCCCGACACGGCAACAACCAAAGAATATAATTAATACATCATATATGAATATGATATCCCAAAAATAATGAAATATCAGATACAGTACCGAAGTATATTAATTTTTAACTTTCAAAAGATGCAAAAGAAGCGGAGCCTGACTGCGTGAGCCGGGTTTGATGTTTCGGTCATCTAAGAGGCAAGGAAAAAAACTTAGGGATGAATAAGTCGAATTGGACCAGGTTTGCATGCGGTGGGTGTTCGATAATTTCTGAAGCTAATCCTTCCAAACAATAACTTCTACCCATTTTGCTCAAATTTTTAAATTTAAATCCCTCTTGTCTCAATTTTTAAGACACTATTTCTTTTAGATTAAACTTTCTTAACATTTTTTTTTATCTACTTGGCACTTTTTTCTTAATCTAATTCTACCGAACAATTGCTCTTTAACTCCATTTAAAATTTAATCTCGTGTGAACATCCCCCTAGATATTAGAGTCTGTGCCTGCCCGGTCAAAACTTTGATTTATTAAATTTAGGTTTGGATTCACATGAGTTCCATACAAATTCCAATATTAAAATGATCAAATATTAACTAATCAAGAGTTTAATCAAAAGTTAAATAAAATGCACATTTAAGAATATTAACTTTGCATGCTTCGGTGTTGTTGACTATGATAATAGAAGTAATACATAGCAGCAATAAGCCAATAACAACACAAATAAGCGCCCGAAGTACGTTAACAAAAGGCCCCAAAAAAGTTTTAACAATTTTGACGAGCGCAAGTGTTCTAGTATATTAGTCTGAGAGGAATTCAGAGTAGGTCCGAGGGGTGAAATGACTATTCGATTGCATCAAGATCTGCGCTATGTATGCTAAAATCCGTTCATGTATGTTTCGATTTCCGTGCACACTTATCTTAATACTAATTGTACTGTTCTAGATCTAATTGAACCGATGCCCATCGGACCTACTCCTATCTCGTCTGGGAGGTCTACTTGCGAACCATTCGCAGGTCAACTTGCAAGATTAATTTAAGAGGCACAGAAATACAGAATACAGCATATTAAGATAATAATTTACTGTCGGCAGAGAAGCTCTAACTAAAGGCTACATCTGTGCCTCGTTTCAAAATCTACTGATATGAACTTAGTTTAAGTGTTGGTGGCAGAGAAACCAGGCTTTATGTACATATCAAGCCTTTTTTTTTTTTGTCAAAATGATCTATATTAATCAGTAATGTGTGAACCTGATAGCCTCTATCAGGATTTAAAAAAAAAAAAACAGTAATGTGTAACCAATAAGCAGTATTATGCAGACAATTTCAAATTTGTTTCCTTCAGATAATAATGCACTATTTCCTCACTAAATCCAGTCACCACGACTACTCAAATCAGAATTCAATAAACATTCATCTCGATTCTCGCATACTGTTTATAGCACACTAATTAAATTTGAAGTCAACAACTCAGAAAAAACGAGAAACATTATCGTTGGAATGGAAATGGTACAGGAACCTAAACTAAATAACCTACCACCTAAAAGATAAAACATACATTGTAGCACCTGCTAACACTTGTCCATCCAGGATGCAACAAAAATTTGCACATGCCAACCAGCGGGTTTTATTCCTCCAAAATCTCAGCATACATAGTGGCCATGAAGTTCGCCCTTCTCTATTATACCTAGTTTGTAAATTAGTAGTAGGTGCCATAATATTGCGGAGTAGCTGTTGCAGGTTGCGGTGGCACAGAAGTAGCAGCAGTCGGGGCAGCAACTGGCTGAGCAACAGTTTGTGGTGGATAAGCCTATGAAAATCCAATGAAACAAATGTAAATATTTGAGTTGATAATAAATTTAAAAGTTGTCCATACCAAAGTCCACTATGACCTCAAATGATATCTGTAATTCTTTATGACTTTAGCTCGTAACTTGTTTTATTTTTGGTAGGGTGGGGGCATTCGACAAAAAGTAAAGGCCTCGTTCAATTTTAGGATCAGCCTACTTCATTGCCAGGCGAGAATTCAGAAGCACTTTTGAGAATTAAAATAATGATTACCTGAGGATATGTAGTAGGATAAGCACCATAAGCAGGGGCAGCCTGAGGAGTTGACTGCGGTGCTTGTACCTGACCATAGGCAGCATAGCCTCCATATGCAGCATAACCAGCCTTAAGGTACATAAAATATGAAGTTCACATATGAACAAGAGTGCAATAGGATAGAATATTCTTAGAGACAACAAACAGTATTTGCAGAGAAATAAATAGAGCTAGTTAACTAACAGTTAAGACATCACGTTTGAAAAGTAAATTCAAATCATTTTCCTATTATTGTAAAATACTCACGACTTAGGTTTGTTGGATAAAGAGGAAATTAGTTGTAATGGAGATAAACATCACACCTCAAGTAAGAGAGATCAAAGAAAGATCACATATTAATAAAGGTTATATATACCTAGGGGTGTAAACGGATACGGATTATCCGTGGATAATCCGCTCCGAATCCGCTTATTATCCGTATCCGGATTAAACAGATACGGATACTTGTGGATACGGATACGGATAATTTTAGCATATGAAAAAATAATGCGGATACGGATACGGATAATTCCGCGAGGATATAAACGGAGCGGATATCCGTATATATCCGGATCCGAAATTTAATCTTTCAGCAGCTTTCAATTTATTTTACCCTTGCGAAATTTCCAAAAAACATACATATTCCGATATTCGTTTAAGTCCAAGAATCTTGGTAGAAAAATCATATAATCTATTAGGATAATGGATTAGTTATCTGAACCAATAAGCAATTAGTCATGCATAATCATCACTGTGCAAACTTAAAAAGTCTATTAAATTTTTGTCAATTTAGGTAATCAAAATGAGGTAATTTAAAATTATAAAATTTAGTAGAATTACTCAATATCCGACAATTATCCGCTCCATATTCGTATTCGAATCCGTATCCGTGGATTATCCGTTCCGTATCCGTATCCGTTTAAGACGGATATGGTTTTCAATTTTGATATCCGTTTACTATCTGTATCCGTATCCGTATCCGTATCCGCTTCTTGAAAAACGGATGCGGATATGGTATTAGCATTATCCGCTCCGAATCCGCTCCGTTTACACCCCTATATATTACCCCATTCTGAAAATTTCTAGCAACCTGGCACAAACATCACACAAGTTATACCCAATTCAGCAAGTACAACGGTCAAGAAAAGACCACATATATTAAGCCTGATGATTTTGCCACATGTTCTACATTTTCCAATTTTCTGTGCTCGCAGAACCTCAATCAAAAGAATCATATATAAACTTGTGAAATTGTAAGAGTACCTGTGCAGGATATGAAGGAGCCCAGGCGGCTGCAGGAGCTGCGGCAGTAGCAGCAGGAGCGGCAACAGGGTTGAGGGCAGGGGCAGTGGTAGGGGCAGGAGCAGGAACTGCAGCTTGAGCAGGAGTTTTCTGTGCATAAGCAGCGGGCCACTGAGTTGTGGCTCCAGCCTGAGGATTCGAATAGGTGCCCACGAGTGACTGTGCCTGGACCTGAGTCTGTTCAATTTTTGAAACCTTGGCTCTGTCTGACAAGAGGGAATCATCAGCACTCCGCTTCCGTGTAAGGAGAACACTCCGCTGGCGTGAAAAGAGCATCTCGTGCCTGTTGCTGGCCTTTTTTATTGACTCGATATCCCCAAACATATCCAAAAACTGCAGTTTG
The DNA here is from genome assembly GCA_024447775.1 of Carex cristatella. Lineage (NCBI taxonomy): Eukaryota > Viridiplantae > Streptophyta > Magnoliopsida > Poales > Cyperaceae > Carex > Carex cristatella. The sequence continues at coordinate 10,169,159 of JAJHPF010000003.1, read as the reverse complement.
ATCAATAATCAGCTTATGGTTGGATTAAGATGGGCTAAAACATCAGTATCAGCAGCAATTGTGTCCGTGCGAATCTCTCCTCTTTACTAAAATCTATTGGGAAAAGATTTCCAAAAAAAAAAATACCTCCAGAAATATGCACGACAACTCTTCTCTCTCGCTTGAGCTGGCAACACCAGAGGGGTTTTCTGGGTTCGGAGTGATAAACTTCTCTACCAGAGAATCTAGATACTTAATTCTCTTTGGCAATGGACCAATTGACTCAAGATGAAACATAGCCTGTGGGAAATGAAATTAGAGCATCAACAAAACTTAGCAAAAAGTAAAAAAAAAAAAAATGAAACAATAATAAAGAATGATGGACTCAAGAAGTAGATATTAGAGATATACCTCAAGAATATGCTTCGATAATTGCATTTTCTCAAGAGTTTCTCCCAAAATTTCCCTAGCTTTCTCTACATCGCCAGCAACCTACCAGGAACAGAAAAAATAGTTTATAAAGGGCAAGAACTGAAGAGAAGCTCATTACTTGATAAACATCTAAAATGTACCATCCATGAAGAAAATCATGAATATGGGTGTTAGGATGCCATTATACAAAAATATATTTTTAAAATTAGTATGTCGTCTATCAACCAAATGAGAATTTAGATTATCCCAACAGATGGACTCTGAAAATCTTTGCAAGTGTAGATATCTGTTTGGCCTGCTAGTAACTTCTATGGATAAGCAAGGACAAAGTAATTATCTTACCAAATGCAGGAAGCGAGAGTATTGAATGAGTAGCATGGGCAAAATCACACTTTGTTCCTTTTCCTGTTCAGCAGCAATTGCCTTTTGATAAACAGAAAAGGACACCTCCTTTTGACCCTGGAAAAACAAAAATTGCATCAGGAGACTCGTATTTATTGAGAATATCCATAGCGAATTGGCAAATTGTTAAATAATGATACCATTCTATACTCCATGTTTGCCTGTTTCACAATGGCTTCAAGCAAGCCAGGTGATATATCAGAATAAAGAAGTTGATACTCTGCACGGGCTCCTTCTAGATCACCGGTCTGTTCCTTGAAGCTAGCTGCAAATAAGTGAATTTCTGGTTGTTTCTGTTTATAAAAAAGAATAAAAATGCAGTTAGCAAGCCTAGACATCAAACAATTAGATAGAATTAATAGGTGGGATGTTCTACTATAATATTACATCAATTATCTATAGTAAGTAGGATTGAGTATGTGTATTGATCGGTGCCAATGAAACATAACCCACACTAAAATAGTCACTTTTAAACCCCAGATATAATTTATCATCTCAAGAAAATACACAACAAGGTTCAATTAAGTCAAAAATACAGGTATGCATCTGGTAATGTTAATAAGGGTACACAAGTGAAGCTCAAGCTCGAACAAATCTCCTTTCTCCAAAGGTTGGACGATGAAGAATACCAAAATCCGCAATGAAAAGGATAAGCGATTTACCTGATGTGCTTCTAATTCACCCAAAAGAAAACAAAGAAAGAAAATTACCTTGACAAAGACTTGAGTAGCACGAACAAGAGCATTGTTAGCCAGTTCCAAGCTTCCAGTTGCATCCATATGCATCACATAACGTTTCCAGTACTCCGGATAGTTAGCACATGCAATTAAGCACCGTTCATACAATTTCAAAACCTGAAATGACCAACCATATCATCAGAATATGTAACAAATATAAGAGTGAAATAATACTAATTAGAAAAGGAATATGATATTTTCGAAAAGAATGTTCACACGAAGTACTTCATTAGCTGGGAGCCCCCCTCAATATCTTATAGATACATTGTTAATAGGGTAAGGATTAAGCAAACACAGACCTGCATGTATGAGATTAAAGTATTTAAGATTATGTAGTATTTTGAAAAGATTGAAAAATTCATCAACCCATAACATTCCACTGACAAATTAGAGTTTGGAGTACTTAGCCTCTGCGAAACCATACAAAAGGGCCGATGCTCTACCACCAGTTAAGCAAGCTTCATAAGCATACAAAGGGAGCCAATACAACTAAACTGTGAGTTAATTAAAGAAATCAACCTGATTCTAGAAAATTAAATTTATGAAAAAGAAGATATATGTTTACCTTATTAAAATCATCTTCCTTCTCAATGAAGTCCAGGTAATTGTGCCAGTTGTCAAGCTCTGGGTCGTCAAGAGGCTTAACATGGAAGTAGGGCCTTCTAATACCCAATTCAAAAGCGATGATCTTAGATTCATACTCTTTGGCCTTCTTATACATCTCTTCCCTGATTGAAACATACTTCTCCAACTCTTCCGAATCCGATGCTTCTTTAGCAGGATCGTTCCCACTGTCCTGCGGGGCCTCCCCATCAAAAACTTTCTCATCAGTCCCGGTTTCTAAATTGGTTGATGATGCTGTTGCAGCAGCCTCATCAGGCGTCCTTAATTCCGACAAGGGGTGACTTGCTGTTAACTCCTTGAAGCTGGAAATTTGAAGGTAAACAACATGAGAATTTTTTTATTAATAATCCCGGCAGTATCAACAATAACAAAGTAAGAGAATGAGATTTTGCGGTACCAATTATAATAACGATCAAATTGTTGGATGGGATGCTCAAGAATCCTGGTATAAATAGTTGCAAGATTGCTCCAAGCCTGCTGCGACTCTTCATATCTAATATACTCATCCCATAATAAATCAGAGCGGTAGTCAGTGCCCACGTATGCCAAACCTCGGTCAAAAAGCCTGGAAGCAATGTAGTTCAAGAAAAATTGTTATGTTTGTAGAATCCCATAAATCTGTTTCCTAATTGGGCTTCAATTGAAGTACAATAACACCGTGACACTACCAAATGCAGTGCATTTACCTTCAAGGATTACCATGACATGCTCTTCCAACCAGCATTTAATTACCAGTGCGCCGATTGTAGCCTCAAGACAGTCAAGGGAACGTAAAGTTGGTTCTTTTTCAAGATCAAATGGCAAAAGTTGGGCAAGTTTTAGGGTTTTAGTCTACATTAGGTAAACTAAACAAGGGTAGGACTAATTTAATGTTATAGTCCGTCTCATCAACCCTTCCTTCATGCTGACCTTGCATGTGAAAAGAGATTAGCAAGTCTATCTTCTGAATTAAAAGAACCATCTTATCTCATGAAATCAAAAACAAGGGAAATTGATTGAATTCACCTTCTTACAATATCTGGATCATCATATGTCGAAATTGCGAACTGACAGTAATTGCCCCAAATTTCCACGGAATAGGTAACGGCCAAAACTGCTCTCTCATACACTTCCACAGTCTTTTCAACTCCGTCAAGGCGTGCTTCATGGTCAGCATACTTCTTCCAATAGCCAAAACAGAGGGGGAACTCGACCAAGAAGGCATCATAAACTTTACGTAATTTTATGATGTCAGTCTGCAATAAACAAATACCAATAATTTTATAATGTCATGGAGGTAGGGGTGAATACGGAGCGGATAGTGGTAAAACCATATCCATATCCGTTTCTATTTTTCGGATATGGATACGGATCGGATCGGATATTTATTAAAAAAATATATAAATATTATAAAAAATACCAAAGTTAATGATATTTATCTAATTATAATGATGAATAACATAATTTTTTTCATAATATATATTAAAATATATGGTATATATCTACTATTCGGATACGGATAATTGAAACATAAAACCACATTAGTATCCGTATCCACACAGATATTCGGATATCAGATATCCATATCTAATATTTCGAATACGGAACAGAAATTATATACTCCGTTTTCACCCCTACATGGAGGTAAGTGAATCCCCAATTTCTTTTTGTATTGCTTATCTCCCCAATTTCTTTTTGTATTACTAGATAAGCAACTTTTGTTCCTTCTGTAATTTATAATTTAGAAAACTAAACATTTGCCAACATAAGAGAGGCAATGCTTTAAATAAATGATGCTAGGCAAGAGGATTGACAAGAGCACATTAATTTTTTACACCTTCAAAGTCTACTGAGACAGTTATAATTTTTATTTGAAGGTAAATGTAGAAAATGAAATGGAATTGCTTCCAATTTGTTATACTAGTCTGCTGAAATTATTAACAATACAACTTCTATGAAGAGAGAAAGAGATATAACAATACCACAGCAACTCTCTCTGTTTCATCTATAAGTGACGTCCAGGAATTGAAGTCCAAGCAATTCATTCTAACCATATTCCATAGTCTTTCCTCTTCCACAGAATAAACTCCTGCATGAAATATATACACAACAATAAAATTTCATAAAAAAACAACAAATAACATGAATGTCTGATATAGATCTTAAAGATCAAAGGTTCAGGGAAAGTGTCATAGATAAAAATATAATAAAACTGTATAATATCATAACAAGTTGAAATCAAAATACCTTCCAGATATTGTTGATTTTGTTGATCAATTGTCAAGTTGCTGACACCATTTTGCAAAGTGCCATTTTCAGAAACCTGTGCGGATTGATAACCAGCAATTTCACCAGGATTTCCATTTACAGGGTTCTGATCAGACATGTAAGGTGCCGCAGCAGTCATAGTTACATCAGGATTGTCACTACCCGTCGATTGGTAGGCAACAGCTGCATCACTGCCAGGATTAGTGGGTTCATCTTTAAGCTGCACATCAGATGGATTTTCTATGGCAGCAGACTGGTTGCTCTCCATGTTGGCAGAAAAACAACCTGACAGATTGAGTAAAAAGAGCAAACATAAGAGAGTAAAAAAATCAAGTACTTCAAAACAGGTCTTTTCGTAATTAATCTGGTAAATAAGGCCTCAATTGTCATTTTGGTAAATCAAAGCAGATCTTTTGACAATTCTTATCTCAGATACTGTAATCAATTTCAAGCAGAGATGGAGTGAGGACCAGTGGGGGGCTGAGACCCCCCCCCCCCCATTCTATCGTTCGTTCGTCAAGTACCATTGTTTCGTTACTACCATGGCTTGGATCCGATCATTGGGCGATTTTCCAAACCCTAAACCCTAAAATCGTTTTGGGGGAAGAGCCTTAGAATCGAAAGAAACTCACCTTATGCCCGAGTTACGCCGATTCTTGCTTCTAGTTTGTTTGGGACTGCTGACTGATTTCTTTTACCGAGTCGAATTGTTGGAAGGAAAAGCCGCAAGAAGAAGGATGTGATTGATTGATCGGATAAACTATTTGGGGATAGCGTTAAGTAGTTTCGTTAATTAGAGGAGGAAGATGGTTTGTTGTAGGGTGAGATCTGACGGCTACTAAATTTATTTTAGTTGGGCTGGGTTTAAAGTTTTTTAGTGGGCCGGCCTTTTAGAGTTTTGTTAGGTTAGTTAGAGCCAACGCGGATCCACATCCTCTGCTGCACTTTTAAAGTGCAGCGCAATGCTGCATTTTTGGACGGCTCAGATTTAATCTCAGCTAGTGAGTGCTCGGATGATGGAGGGGGCAGTATTAATTTTGCTTTAAAATTCATGCTAAAATCTTATTTCGTCCGTCTGATAAAAAATGAACGGACCAGATTAAAAGTGCAGCAGAGGATGCTAATTCGAGCCAACGCTGTCATATTAGCTCAAGTAGCTACTAAATTTATTTTAGATGGGCCGGACTTTAAATTTCTTTTTGTCTTCCGGCTTTTTAGAGTTTCTTTGAACTAGTTAGAGCCAACGCTGTCATATCGGATAAACTTTAAAAAACAATTCACACCGATTTTTTACATATAAATTTGACAAATATTGTAAGCAAAGACATTTCATCATATTTAAAAAAAAATACTAAATATTTTTACTATTTTTTAATAAAAAAATCAAATTATCCAACTATTTAATATTCACAAAAAAATTATTTTTTTGTGTGGAACTTACAATCTCCTACCAAAAACATTATCAGATCAAAAAGCGATTCTTATGTTTTTACTGTTTACAGTACGACACAAATCAAGCTACTTCGGATAAATTTCAAAATCTCAAAGAAAAATAAAGATAAAATCATTAAGATGCTATTAGGGGTGTTCAACCGGTCGATTCAGTCCAAACCGAACTAAAATAGCTAAACCAAACTTTTGTTCGGTTTATGAAAATCCAACCGAACCGACCGAACTAAAATAGCAAAACTAATTAAAACCGAACCGATTAAACCTATTTAAACTTCGGTTGAACCGAATAGAGGAATAAATAAATGTTTTGGTTGAACCGAAAATAAATGGTCTCAAACTATTAATAAATTGTTTGTTTGGTTGAACCAAATAGAGGAATTCAATCTCAAAAAATCAAACACGTAGATTCAAAACTGAAAATGAACCAAAATAATACACGAATCTCAAACTATTAATAAATCAATCGGTTCAGTTTATTCAGTTTTGAGAATTCAAAACCGAACGGAACCATTTAAACTGAAAAACTGAACCATTTAAACCGAAATTTTCTAGTTCGGGTTAAAACCAAATAAACCAAACCATTTGAACACCCTAGCTACTATACTCGTCGACTTCGAAACGCGATTTGTCATGTGATAACGACAATTAGGATTTAAAAGTTGCCTCTCTTATTTTAATATGATAATATTTTTCAATGTAAATTTCAAAAAAATTCCGTAATAATAATATTTTCATAAATATTCATGTATGACATGTTATATTAATGACATCTGTTAGTCTGGAATTAAAATTAAAATTTTGAAAGGATTATGATAAAATGCAAATTAAGCCTTAATTTCCTTTTTAAATAATGTATTGTTACAACATGTTGTAATAAAATACGTACAAATCAAAGCAAAATTGATATATATGGCTAGATTGATTTCAAATTATAAAGTCGAGTTAATTTTATATATATATATATATATATATATATATATATATATATATATATATATATATATATATATATATCTAATTATCTAAACTCTTACATTGTAGATAATTTTTCATTCATGCACAAAAAATAAAAATAAAAACACAACTGAGAAGTTTATCGACGACACAAATCTTATGTATAAATTTACATTTCATTTCAATTATGAGATTTTGCATATTAAAACACTAGTTCATCTCCTATGTGCAATTGTGCATCTACTAATATAAAGTTGCAAAAACAAACTCAGAAATAGAAATTTTCAAATAAATGTTTCTATCAACAAATTCAAAATTGACAAAATGGATCGTGCAATTTTTTTTTTTGCAGGACCTCAGCGTGACATAAGAGTAAAAGATGTTCAAAAATCCGTTTTCTTTTTATAAGAACTAAAAACGAATCAATTATTTTTTGACTTTTTGTCACCATGTTGTAGGGTGGATCTTGAAAGACAGGAAAGATCTCCCTCCAAACTGTACATACGACTTTCCACATAATTCTATATATATATCTATGAGATCGAGTATGAAATTTTGTTTACTCACCTGAGATTGAGTATCGTTTTCCCTCTTTTTCCTATTAGGATTGAAAATCTTGTATTTTACATATCTATACAATCAAGTCCTTAGGTTTCCAAAATACATAGTTTGATGTAAAAAGAAGTGTTTCTAATCATTGCTATTTACTCGAGCCTATTATGATAGAGCCGAGGTATTTCAAATTCTTTGTTGACACATACAAAGTAAGGGAAAACCTCTGAAATGATTTCCATATTGGACCCTGGACATATAATAGTTACGAATCGAATCTATTTAGAAAAATTATCTTTTGTCTCATGGTAACCTGCTCTAATCCCCTTATGAAACTTTGGTTATTCAGTTAGCCATACACTTCACATGTTTCTAGCGATTCACATGGTATCATCACATGATACAAGTTTTGAATAAGAATCTACAACGCATTAGAACGCCCTTGTTTACGATCCTTTACTCTAACAACATCTAGGGTTCCTCAAACAATGCAGATATTTAACACTGGGTAAATCTTTCACCGTTCATCCTCTTACTAATACTACAAAATATTTTTGTAAATTATGGCAAATACCTGATATATAAGCAGTGATTTCAAATGGATCGAATTTAGATTTTAAAAAATAAGTTAGTTGTCTTAAAAAAAAGATAAACTATACTTATTTCTTTTTTATGAAAACACAATATAAATTCGAAGAAACAATTACCAATGTCTTTCTTTGTTTTATTTTTTAAAATATTTAATTTCAGTTGTCTTCAACATCTGATTATATGCAAATCACATGAATAAAAACTTCAATAAATCAAACTTATATATTGAATTCTAAATTTTATAGCCCATTTTTTTCCATTGGTTTTTGGAACTATATATACTGATCACCTGTGAGTAATATTCTTGAGGAATTCATGCTATTGAGACTCATTGCAAACTGTGTCTTGCACTGATAAAAGATGCCGCTCATGCCATTTTTCATTGCCCCCATGCTCGAATAAAATGGTTCATCTCTGAGTTGGGGGCTTGGGGCTCAGAACTACGGAGCTGTCTCAAAGACAACCTAGAGATTTCCTGTATGACCTGTGGCGAGACCTTGATAATAAGGAGCAGCTATCGTTCTTTATGATGCTGGCATGAAACGTGTAAAGCGGTTTTTAAATATGTATTTTTATATTTTTCTATATATATCATTCAGATATTTTATTATACGTATCTCAAAATTGTATTTTTCAGTTAATTTTTAATGAAAAAAAGTATAAGAATTATATATTTGTGGCAAATTTAAGAATTAACTAAGTGACATTTTTCAGATTTATAGTTTTGTGATGGTACTTTTCAGATTTAAAGATTTTGGAGTGACAAATAACCAATTTCTCCTTTTTTTTTTTTCTTTTTTTGTTTAAATACTCAATTTACATTTGAAATTTTTTATTTAACGAATGATATTAATAAAACTGTCGGCCTAAGCTGCTCGCCACATTTTTAGTAATAAAAATATTACTTCTGAAGGTTTCCGGAATTGAATAGTAAAAAAAGAAAAAAAGAAGATAACTTCTCCACCAATGATTTGAGACTTGAGACTCGCAGAGAATCGCTCCAAACTACTTAAGTATCCGCTGAAGGTTCATCCTGTAACTTCTCAATTTTTCCATTTCTTGTTCTGATTTCGAGTTCTATAATTTGGCGTTGGTCAGGGTTGATAGCTTTTTACCATGGTTAAAAAAAATAAACTATACGAGGCAATGCTTCAAATTTACTGAATTCACTTACTGCATGACTTGTAGGAAATAACATAACAACATGTGCAATTGTGCCCCCGTATGCTGGTAAGCTTAATGGAGATAAGGCTCTGAGCTTAGAAAGAAACAAAGAGTTTCTACACTTCTCTGAGGCATTTCATCAAACAGTTGATCAGCACCAGATTCTCTAATACAAAATGGTGGAACAGTTCTTCCCCATGACTCAATTTATTGTACCCGGACCCATTGAACCATTGATCCTCCTAACTGGTTCTATTGGCTGGTAATGCTGATTCTTCTCCATTGGCCATTTAGTTTTACTAATTGTTATTGTACGTCGTTACACGCGAATAACTGCCAAACTTGAACAATGCAATTATGGTCTTGTCTCATAAGTATTGTTCTTTTGTCTGTGCATGAGCAGTGGAAAAACTTCTCTTCTTTTCCAGTTTGCCATCAACCGTGCACTGGAGGGCTCCAGTGAGGTGGTGTTTATCTGCAACAAAGCTAAACTGGAGAACAAGCCTCCATTTCTGTCAGAGGTTAGCTAGTCATGCTTCTTTTAACTCACATATTTAAAATTTAACTTCGAGTCCTGTATTGAAGTGAACTTTCAATTTTTGTCAGGCCATCGATCCATCTTCAGATGTATTTGAAAGGATACAAATTAAGTAAGATTTAAGATGCTTGTAAATCATAATATTTTGTATTCCCGGTTCCTGCCAAAGAACATATTGTTTTGAGAATGTAACTGTACCAAATATTCACAATTTAATGGCCTATTGTAAAAAAATTCCACAACAGTCTTTACTGTACATTTTGAACGTGGGAGAGTCTTTTGAGATCAGAAATTAAAGATGATAGTAATAAACTAAATTATATTGTTGGACTGCTATCGGTGACTGGTTCTTTTTGTCAACCTGTTTAGATTTTAATAATGAACTTCAGCACATTTAGCTATTTAGGACTGAAGAATGCACCACCTTGTTTCAAAAACTATAAGAAAATTAGCAAACAAACATAAATATTGAAATTTTACCTCCTTTTTGCCACTAGGTACATAGAAGACTATGAAGATATCAAAAGGTACTTTGCTGCATTTCACCTCCATGAAAAATTTCCTTCTGCTGTTATTGTTGATGACTTTGGAGGTTTCTTTAACGACAGGTATGAACACTATTACTGAACACCATTATATTTAGTGACGAGTAAAGGTATTGACAGGGCTGTTTTTCTTCATGAAGTGCACGAATCATATGCAATGCTGCTTTGACTCTATTATTTGTGCGCTACATGAAGCAAACACTACTGTCAATTTGTTTACCGTTAATAACCAGCATTGAACAATTTGAAAGTAGCAGACAATAGAATAATTACCATTTTAAAATTTTCAGATACTGTCAACAAAAATATGGCAATGCGCGTGGTAGAGACCTTGCCATGGCTCGTACATTGGCTTTATGTCAGGATGCTGTCTCTCATGCAAAGTAAATATAAGAAAAAGTAAAAAAGATTTATTATATTTATTTTGGTTTGGGTTCAAAGTAAGTCTAATTTCCAATTTTTGTCAGTGAAAAGCTACAACCTCATAAATCTTGCACCATTTTACTATCTGATTTACAACAAGGTGATACCCCACGACTGCTATTCATTTACAAGCGATGGATAAATGGTTTCTTTACTATTGAAGGTAATCAAGGTATTCTTTTCTCTGCTGTTCATTCTTTCTAGTTTCTCCAAAGAGAATAAGAGAAGTTTTTAAATACAAATGTTCACTCTTTTAGACTTTTGTAGCTTGAATTTAAAGTACACAACTACTTACTATTTTAATTTATCAGTATGAGGGGAAAGTTTGCTTTCAATCTAACTACTAATATAGTTCAGCCCCTGACCTTTTTTGGTTCAGTCAAGTCCCTGCTAGTAGCACCTAGTTATAAAGCTTGATAAAATATTTCATATCAAAACTAGCTATAGAACGAAATACTTTTAGGTAGGTGGACACAGAGTGAAGAGGACGGATAGAGTGATTTAGCGAGCACTAATGAATGATTTTGAGAGGAGTGTGGTAACAGATATGTGGCCCACATTTCTGACAAGCACTTTTGAAAACAGTGCTGTTCATTCTCTCCATCTTTTTTAAAATTATGGTGTAGCTATTCCGATTTTTTTCTTATGTGTTTGCTGAATTCTTTGTTTTGACCCACCGTGCACATAGTTTAAAGGGAAGCACAATCCATGTACCATCTGTCCACTCAAAATTATAGGGAAGTATAATACCTTTAAGTTTTGTTTAGAGTTTTGGCCTTTGATATTGTACAGAAAAAAAAAAAGGTTATCTTACTTTCAGTTGTTCATTTTTTATATAAAATTTTTATATAGCTCAAATCTTTTTTGTTTCTTCATCCTTCTGTTGCTATGACCTCACTTATGTTGCTCTAACTTTATGAATGTAAATAAATTGTAGAAACCAATTATTATTTTTTTAATTCAGATGAATAGTACTTTTGGTACCAGTGAAGTGCTTCTCTCTTTTTGCTTAATTGCATTGCTATGTACAATCAAGCATTAAAAATTAAGTTCCAGCAAAAACAGAAAAGGGCAGAATAGGAAAGATTAGAATTTCGGCAGTTTACTGGCTCTTACCAATCCAACCAGTTCTCTTACCAGTAACAGGCAGGGTTCGATTATTACTGACGCCTGTGCATTTTTTATCCGTTTGTCTGCTTTAATATTTTTTCAAATCTTAAAATCTATAAAATTTATCTCATTTTTATACTTTTGCATAATTATTTTGTTAAAGGTGATGATTCAGGCTCTTACAATCTAAAGAAGGACAATAGCATCTTGGGATCTGGCATGGAGGAGAGGTCAAGAGCTGCTAAATACTCCATTGCCCTCCAATACTTGGTGCTCGAGGAGATTATTGAAGAATAGTTGCAGATTATGTTTCTCGAGTTTCTTGTCTTTTTTTTCGTAGATAAGTGGTTTGACATGTTTGTGTCATATCCAGGTGTAGGTTCTATCAAATTGTCAGGTTATTAGTCTTCTTGAAAGTTTCATGTGTTGAGTAAGAATGGGATATGGGGTGATTTGGTTATCTATTTATTGAGGATATTTTCTTAGCATTAGGTATTTTTGGATGCAACACAAACCATACAAAATCCTCATTTGTCAGTCTATATGTCACATTGGTAATTTTACAGTTAAGCCCTATTTCAGATTTTTCATTAAAACAAGTATATTTTGTCGGCTAAGGTTGGGTTCAAAATATTCATGAAAGGAAGGAGAGAAGGTAATAAGATACCAATATTTGAAAGATGGAGAATATATATATGTATTTTTTTTTTCATGCCATCTCTCCTTCAATTATCCTACATCCAACATTCTGTTACTTTTTTTTGTGAAAAATTAAATTCGCATCTCTACGTAAGAAGATGAGATTTTTCAGTCACCACTGTTGTGTTTGTATAATTGTATATCTTTATATTTACTTAAGAACGAGATCATAACATTTATTTTTGACGTACGAATAAAGATTAACCATGTAAATTTAGAAAATGTACACTGCAAAAGCAAAAATAAAATAACAATAAAATTCTATACTCAACGAGAGCGAATAATTTCCTAGCAAGTAGCCACCTCTCTTCTTATATTTTTTATTTAATTTCTGAAGCCCAGCGCAAGGATCTCTATTTAGAATCATGCAATTACTTTAGGGGTGTTTGGTTCATATTTTTCAGAGATGATTCTCTGTCTTTCTAATTCTCTCGAAATCGATTACTGCGTTTGGCAAAATCACCGAGATAATAGGTACGGTAATACTTCATTCCATGCCATTCCGATGTCTTCGTTTATGGCTATTACGATTAGGGGTGTTCATTTGGTCCGGTTTATTTGGTTTTGAACCGAACCGAAAATATTTGGACTAATTGGTTCGGTTTTTCGGTTTAAATGGGGTTTAAATGGACCGGTTCGGTTTTCTTTAATTGGTTCGGTTTCAAACTTTTCAGAACCGATTAAACCGGACCGACCGAACTGCTTAGTTAATTGGTTTGGTTTTATTTAATTAATTCAGTTTATTCTTCTCTAGAGATCTGTGATGTCTCCCTCGATCTACGCACCATCCTCTTGTTTTGTTTTTGAAAAATCGATTTGCGTGTCCTTTCTCTCTCCATTGTTTCCCTCCCTCTCTCACTTTCTCTCCGCTCCCTCCCTCACTTTCCCTCCACCTCCTCTTTTTTTTTTCTTTTTTTTTTTCTTCTCTCAATTCAATATGTTCTTTTTTTTGTTTTTTCTTCTGTTTTCTCAAATTCTCTCGTACTTGAGTTTTTGTTTGTAGATATTTTATCTAAATAAATCTTAAAACCTAGTTAGATCTTATGAAACTCAAACTTTGATCGATTAATTTCGTATTTTGTTAATACTTGGTATAGTTAGTGGTGATTTATTGTAAATCTTAAAGCTAGCTAATGGTGATCTTGTAAAATTGGTTTGTAGTGTCTTAGATTTTTTTTCTCCTTGCTTTCTCTCAATCTTATTTTTGGTTATTTCGGTTTAACCGAATAAACCGAAAATTATTCTGGTTCGGTTTTTTTCGGTTCATTGATTTAATTCGGTTGGTTCGGTTTTATTTTTGAAAACCGAAAATAAAATTGGTTTCGATATTTTAGTTCGGTTTCGACCGAACCGACCGTTTGAACACCCCTAATTACGATAGCTAAAAAAAGGCAGTTTTTTCATTCCCAGTCGATGGAAATCACATGCAGCGGGAGATTTTTTATTTTTTCATTCTGTCTCCTCCAATCTCTCTCTCTTCTCCAAATTTTAAGATCTTTTATCTTTTATTATATGAGACTTAAATTTTAAGCTGCATTGAGCATTCATTTGGTAATAAAATTTAAAAGAAATTTTCTTCAGAAACTTTAAGCTTGACAAAATGTTTAAATTATGTGAACTCATGACTTAAAAACTAGAACAAATTTAAGAAAAATAGACAAAATGAGCACTAAGGAGGTGACATTAAACTTTCTTTTATTCATATTTTTAAACTTGTCCAAATTTTAAAAAAGCAATTTTACATGATTTGAATTGAGACATTTTAGAAAAAAACTAAACATTCGTTTTTTCTAATTTTTTATTACCGAATATCTCTGTCTTTACAGAGTTTAAAATTTCTAAAGCAAGTGATTAGAAATGAATCTCTAGTTCCCTGCTAAAAGGAAAAAAAAAAACATGTTGATCGACAATGGACGTCTCCATTTATACAAGAAATTGATTAAACGGGAGAATGGACGCTTCCGTTTCTACCCTCCTCTCCCTTCTAGATCCGAACCCGAACCCTAAACCCTTTTTGTCGTTTGAGAAAACACAAACACATCCCCGCTTCTTCAAACCCACCCATGGCAACGACTGTGCTGAAAGATATCGTCGCGCGCCGCCCGGTCGCCGCGACAATCCGCCTCACTGTCCCGGCGGGAGGTGCACGCCCGGCGCCACCCGTCGGTCCAGCTCTCGGTCAGTACCGCCTCAACCTAATGGCATTTTGCAAGGATTTTAACGCGCGAACACAAAAGTACAAGCCTGACATGCCGATGGCAGTGACCATAACCGCCTACAAGGACAACACTTTCGAGTTTATCGTCAAATCGCCGTCTGTCACTTGGTTTCTGAAGAAGGCAGCGGGGATTGAATCGGGGAGCGGTCGACCTGGACATGTGTCAGTCACATCGATCAACCTGAGGCATGTGTATGAGATTGCCAAGATCAAACAGGCTGATCCCAACTCTAAGCACCTGTCAATCGAGGCAATCTGTAAGTCAATTATTGGAACTGCGAATTCGATGGGTATCCAAGTGGTTAAAGATCTCTAAGGGGTGTGTGGTGTTTTTGTTGATCTATAGGTAGATGAGAAGTCAAATTGTTGTTTCAGCAAATCAAGGAATGTGATTAGAATTTGCTAGTTTGAAATGTTGAGCAATTAGGTAAATTTTGCTTGAAAATGGTTGCTTCGTGAAATAAAATTCATCTGTGAGAAAACTGAAATTTAATGCATGTAATGTTTTGTCCCTTTTAGATTTTTCTGCTAGGATGATATGTTTATTCACCATGCTGTCTTTGAAATTTTGCATATGCCATATTGAGAGATGCTTTCAAAATATTTGAATCCTCTTTAGTTTAGTTTGAAATTTGGTGGTCCAAAATGGTTCAACATTCTGGAAGCATTGCTGATTATTAGCAAATTCACAGTACCATTGTTAAATAATAAGCTGAATCAATGAACCTCGTTAGATCAACTGTGAGTTCCTAATATTCCTTTTCCACATACTAGTAATTTACGGGATTTTGCCGTGCTATTTTAAATTAATCTCAAGGGAAGCCAATTTAATGAACAGTTGATCTTCAATAAATTTAATCTTTAATATATTATATATTTTCTGTTGCTGGTACAAGAAAAGAATGAGAAAAATTAACTGGTTGAGTACAGAGGCTCTGCTGTTGAACCTTGTTCTGTCCTCTCCATACTTGTTTTCTCATACCCAACATGTGCCTCAGAAATAGATGAAATATCTTTGCAATGACTCGAGTGAATTTAAAAAATTGTACAATGGACCCCTGCTGGTCCAGGCAGCTGGAACTCTTTCTAACAGTGTTCCCAGCTAGCCTTCTCAAAGCATCAATTCATGACATTAACTTGCAGTTGAAACCATTTCTCCTACATGACTAGCATATCCCGAAAAATTGTGAAACCCATTGCTATTTTCTTCTTCAGCACCAGTGTCTTCATCTATATCCCATAGGAATCCTGCTTGGGCCGCAAGAACATAACTGCCATACAATGAAAAATCATCAAAACCAAATCAAAATTTCAATTTGGAATATAAATTATCAATCCCATTTACTTCTCTTCCAGAAATAATCAATTTCACTTTAAATGGTTAAACAAATTGCAGACCAGGGACTATTCGACTATTCTTTTTCTTAAATGAATTTCACTTTAAATGGTTGAAGAATATTTATTTAATGAGATTTTCGGGAGCCTTCACAATATAATTTCAGGAGTAAAGCTAATATGAGCTGAGGATCATGAAGAGGGCTTACAATCTTAATCTAAAAAATTATCGGATCAATTTCAAGTGGCGGATATAAACATTGATCTTGATCTACTTGATGAGGCAATAAATTACCTCTCTGATTTTTTAATTTTTTTAGTTTTTATGATCAAAGGCTTGACAACAATTGGTGATGTTGTGTAATTGGTACTGCTTTGAAAGTTGAAACAGTATCCCTAAATTTGCAAATAGAACAGCAGTATGATACCTATTATCGGGGGAAGCCTGCACCGCCTGCTGGAAGTAGCTATTGGCACGCTCTTCGTCGTGGTGCAATTCCCAAACAAGCGAAGCATACTTAGACAAGGTCTCTCCATCGCTTGGATCGGCAAGGATGGCTCGAGAGTAGTACTCCTCAGCCCTTTGAAAATCATTTTTAACCTGGTAATTTATTTTTAAGTCAGGTGCATATTCATTAGTTTTGTATCAATACCTATGTTTAATTGTGCAGGGTGTCATTTGCTGGTATCAAGCTAATTAAGACAATTAAAGTAACAAAATTTGGTTACTAGGTATTATTTAACAGAAAGTTACATGGACTTCTTACAATTAAGGAACAAAAATACCAAGGTAGGTAGCAAACAGAAATGCAGAAAACCAAAAACCGACCAGTGTTTATCAGCAATTTGATTTGCGCCTTTATACCCAATTGGTCCATACTGGTACCGCATTACTGGCAGAGGACCTCATTGAGGAATTATTGAATTCATAATCAAGTTGTTGATATTGTGCTAATTAAAATAACAAAGAGAATATCAAATTAATAATTAATCTAGGCAGCAACCCTCACCTGATAGAGAAACAGCGCGTAATTCCTCAAAAATAACGGATCAGTGGGATGCTGTTCAACCATCCTCTTATAATACAACTCCAAATCCGATTGATTTCCTCCATCAGTTTTCACATTGCAACCACGTCCCCAGCCATTGCCATTATTTCCATCACCCCCGCAAGAATCGCCACCAGCACTTAGCAAGCCCGAACCAATCCGGTCAATCCCGAGGCCTCTTGCAAGAAAAAGAGGCGGGCCTGCAGTACCCGCACTCCGATCCTCATCTAGAAACGACAAATCAGAATGACCTTCTAGCTCCATTAATTCCTCGTATTCATCAAAGGCAGATTCACAGACCGAAAAAGAAGGGATGGCCTCGAGAACAGGATTCGGGCGCCGAGATTGATACCCGTGGTGGTGTTCATCGGGGTGCTCGGATAGGTGAGAGCAGAGGTTTCCGTCAGATAGAGTACGGCGTATGAAGGAGGAATTCGAGTGATTGGAGATATCAGAGAAGGCCGGTGAGGACAGGTGGCATGAAGCTGGAAACGGGTGGATGTGGTTGTGCACAGAGGCTGGGGAATCAGCTGAAATGAAGTGAGAGGAGGAGGATGAGAGGAGGGAGCCGAGAAGTGGGGTCGATGCGCTTCTTAGTAGCATTTTCTAATGAGATGCAAGCAAAAGAACCTAGAGAAAGAGAGATTCAATGGAGAAGAAAAGTGATAGATTGATGGATGGATGGAAAGATTGCTCTTGGTGGAGGAGGTAATAATAATTTTCACGAGTGGGGAGAGAGAAGAAAAGGTGAATGGTAACCGCTACCTTGGCGGTTAGAGGTTGTTCTGTGAACTAACGCGCAGAGAAATCCTTTTTATAAAGAATTTATTTCTTCTTTTCCTTTTTGGAAAAAATTAGTTGTTTTATTGTTAGAAATGCGTTATTTTGGTAGCAGTGTCGTTTTTCTCTCCCCGAAAATAGGGTAAATATTCTAATAGAGTAGTTTTGCGTTTACGCAGCGCGTACTGTAAAATAAAAAACAGTTCTGCATTTGATTGAATATGACTGCATGAAGCCGAAACTGCTCTGTTAAAATCTCTACTCCGGAAATATCTCCGTCCACGGATTCTTTACTAGCCATTTATTATCTTTGTTCTTTAGCGCTGATATCATATGGGGGCAAGTAGGCCGAGCCCACAGACCCCTTTCCTTGGTAGCGCTGGGCATGGCGGGTTGTGATTGGCGGTAGAGAATAGTCAGACAAGTCAAAAGGCATTTTGTGTCATTGTACATCCATGGAAGAAACTTCTCTTAATTGATTTCTGATTAGTTGCAATTTCCTTCCAATTTGAAGTATAACGACAATGGAAAGCTTTCTTGACCATCATGTGATAACAATAAAAACACCTAAATGGTGTACTGTATAACCTCTGGAAGGTCATGTTTGTGTAGAGATTTTTAAAGAAGTAATAAAAGATTTTATACTGAACAACAAAATATTACTGTGTTAATGCAAATATGTATCATGAGGAAAATTAATTTGAAGTGTTTTTTTTATTGTTTATGCTTTTGCAGAATATGTAGGAGTGATTAATTCATTGCTCGTGGTTATCATGTCAAATCATTGTTGATAAAATTAAAACTCATTTTTTTTAAAGTTTAAACTAATAAAGTTAATTGATTTATATGTATATGTCAATGCAATATGGGCACAAAAAAATTACGTCGGTTTAATTTTATATACATCAAGAGCTAACAAAATTAATGGATCAAATTCTGACAATTTAATCCCCACACTTGAGGGCTATTTTAATGAAGTCAAAATCTCATATTTTTATATGTATATAATTGAGATGATTTAAAATAGTATCTAAAGCTTTATATTTGTTAATTTAATCACCAATTAAAAAGTTGACACCAATAATTATAAACATTGGATCCCTCTAAATAATTATAATTATGAGTGAGGCTATAGTACTATGCATGACGCAAATTATATTTTACATTGTTTACAAAAAAAAAATTACAATTTTTCTAGATAGATAGAAAATCACTATTTTTGAATTGTCTAGAATTTTAGATGGAAGTAATTTTCTGCCAATCTAAAAAAACTATAAAAAAAATGTAAATTTTGATCAACAATTTGATCAAATATATTTTTATATAGAAATTATATTGAACAGTTCAGATATTTTTATATATAAATTATATTTTTAGTAATTCATCAAAATGTTTAAAAAAATATTTCGCTATCTATCATTTTTATTCAAGATCGGTTCTTCTGAAAAAAAAAAATCAACCAAATACTTCATACAAAAAGAAAAAAAAAACATGAAAAGCTACTTTGACAATTACAATCAATAAAAATCCGAGCCTCCAACCCTTTAATTTCCCCACAAGCACCTTTACACTGTTGACAAAGCCCGAAGAGAAACAATAAATCTGTCACGTTAGTCAATTTAATATCAACAATCAACACGTGATTTGCAACACACGGTCTGCCCGTGCATGACCGGGGCAGACCACACATTTCCTGCGGCTGCGGTGGCATTTGATCCCGCGTCGCTATCCTGTACTTTTTGAGCGCTGTCTATGCTCTATACTTCTCCAATTTGTATTTTTTTTCTTTAAAGAAACTGCAATTTGTACTCGTCCCGGACCCTGAGTGGACAGAATCACAGAATGCTATTGGGTACAAGATCCGGTCCAATGGACACCAGACCATTTTACGTCCGATGCCCAGGAGAACCGTTAGATTCTCTTTGATACTCGTACGCATGTGCCAATTGGCATCGGATCGAATTTGGACGAATGCCAGTTGGACCATTCCGATGTATGTTTGAATTGTTGATTTTGTCGTTACGAGGTCTTGAGGAGACGCTACTCGGTGGACGCGAAGCATTTGTGGTTGCCCAATTTGTCTTTGCTTAAGCCTTGAGAAACTTGTGTGGTTTTTTCTACTAACTTTTCACGCAGGGTGCGTGTTTTCTCGGTGGGCCCGCAGACAGTGGTTTTGACCTTTGAATGAGACGGACGCGGTTGGACACGGTGGCACACGTGGATCTCTGTGTGGCTGGACGATCAAAGGCAAGGTGACTCTGTAACTCTATTCCAGGAAATCGTATCTTTTTATTTCATACTGACCGTCTAAGACCAGGGAGAGGAGGGTGTCCGATGCCCATCGGACCAAACTTGGTTCAATGGATGGTTCTACCGTCCGATTCACTTCAAGATCTGTGCGTATCACTTTAATATCCATTCTATTTGCTTTAATATCCGTACACACAGATCTTAAAGTAGATCGAACGGTATAAAACACCCATTGAACACTGTTCTGATCCAATGGGCATCGGACAGCCTCCTCTCCCCTAAGACCATAGATTGATGGACAAATGGACTCTGTTAGTAAAAATTTCCTGTCCACATATGAGTATGAGATTCGGCACTTTTTACCTGGAATGAATAAAGATAATTTATCTCTCTCTTTTTTTTTTCCCCAAAAATATCTATACAGCTAGAATAAGATAACAAAATTATTTATATCTTATACAGCTAGAAAAATAAAAGTTATATTTTTTACCTATTTGACATTACCGAATTAAAATATTTTATGAGTATTTAAAAAAAAGCAATTTGTAAACACTTTGTGATTTAAGATGTGCAAAACTTGCATTCTAAATATAATGGTAAATAGCTACATACAAACTGCACTGTGCGATAGAAATATACGGTCCTAGTTTGTTTCTCTCCTATTATTTTCACAAAATCAAAATAATGAGTTTATGTGGAGTGATTTGATCTTCAATTTATACTAAAAATAAAGAGAGAATGAATTTATGAGATGGTACGTAACATTGTATTGGGACAAGCTCTGCTGTAACTAAACCAATTTACAACAGACATGTAGTTGATAAAACAATATGTACTTTAAGCAATGCAAGATCAATTAAGACAAAATGAAAACTTATATGATTGATGAGTTGTATGATGACAAACCAGCTCTGTCAATATCTTTTACCCAAAAATCTACAGCTCGGACTGCACAATATTTACGATGGATTTGATGGATCGGATTTTGATTTCTGTAAGAAACCTATTCGTACTAATTGAGGGATCCAATTTAGATGGATCCGAATCTGCTGTGATTCTTTATCCTACAATTCTTGACTTTTCAAATCTAACTGTTGAATTGTTTCGAGATTCGTGCATAGAAAAATCAGTTGTTTTGAGATACGTGCACAGAAATTATTTGACAGCTAGATTTGAAAAAAAAGCAGAGATTTTAAGATTACTGTTTATAAATCAAAGAATTCTCTTTTAGGAAACTGTTTGTGTTGCTGAGCAGCCAATCTGGACCTTAATTTGAGCTGAATACAAGCGAAATGTGTACACGCATTGTATGGACCGTCGATTTTTATTTGTTGGCATTTTGGACCATCAGATGGAAGGTAGATTAAAAGATAGCATTTGACCGTCAGATTTCAGCGTTGCCATTTGTAATTAATCAGTGAACAAAAAAGTGAATTGCTTCGAGAAAAACAATAAAATCATAAGTAGAAATCTGATTTTTGAGAGCATTTTAGGCCTACGGATAAGAAGAATTGTACAAGTTATTTTGGGCCAGGGAATAGAGGATTGTAATTTCAAAGAATATATACGTATGAACCCACAATTGTTGTCGCTTTATATTTGGAGGCCCTTGGAGGCCCGAGTCACCTTTGAAATTGATGATTCCAGATTTCCAGTAACCATTTCAATTTTCTTGGTCGAGAGATCCCGGAATTTAGATCCCCGAAGTAACTCAAAAGTTTTGAGTTTGATTCTGAGCCGTCTGATCATAATAATATGCATAAATATTAAAAAAAATTCCTTGAATTCCATCTCAAGCCGATTCGATTCGAGTTTTGATCGAACAGTTTGTATTCAAACTCAAAATTTGAATATATTTTCTTGCATAAAGATTTGTCCGCATTTTAATTTGCACAAATTTTTAAAACTATATATGCGCTTGATGCAAATTGAAGAACTCCAATCAAGTACCATACTGAATTTGATCTGACGATCATCAAACAGACACCCATTCCGTTCATTTAGGCTTAGTGCGAGTATTTACTTAGGATTAAAGGAACCTAAGGAGTGGGTATCGCTTTAGATCTTTATTTTTATATAAAAAAATGGGGAGTAAGATCCGGCGTCCGAAACCACCTATGAAACAGACTTGAAATGAATCAAACGGTAGAAACCACCCATCGAACAGACTCTGATCTGATGGACATCGAACACGGGTGCGTATCCTCTGAGATATCTCAATTTTTGCGTGATGTGTCCAGTGCCTATTCGGGGGAACTCAGGGGCCGGTATTATTTGTGCTTTGAGATTCGTGCATAATGTATTTAAACGATTGAGATATTCCAAAAAGTCACGCGAAGTTTGAGATATCTCAGAGGATGCGAATTCATCGGACACCCTCCCCTACCTAAAATGAAAGAGTTGCTGCCACGTCAGCGGAAAAAGGAAGTAAAAGTGGTCTACTTCCTCTCTCTTGTGGCTCAATTCTTAATTCCACCTTCTCTCTGGAATTGAGAAAAGGAGAAATATGCACTATTCCACTTTTCTCTTGTGGCTCAATTCTTAATTCATGTTCGGCTGGAATAGAAGCACAATTCTGCCCAAGGGAAATGACCCATCTTTCCTCAATAAGACATGAAAGAAAAGATCATGAAATTCGAACCTCGTAAAAGGAAAGTGTACAGAGTCAAAGATAGCATCATCTGGTCTTTCAACAACCTGTTGTACACTCAGGCTCCAGTTTCGCTCAAGTATCTTATATTTTGTATTTAGATATTGATCGTCAGATCACAATCCAAACCCATCCGATCCGAATTGAAACGTTTAAATAAATCAGATCGAATCTTAAGATTTGAGTTACTTTAGGGATCCGAATTGGTACACTACACGGTCCCAACCACACTCCTCCCGAGGTCCCAGTGGTCCAAGTCTAAACTAAATCAGATTCGTCCGTATTAATATATGGATAGATACTGTCAAAAAAATAAATAAACATATTAATATAATCAGATGAACTTCTATTTAAGCGCCACAACAAATCCTCTGTGGGTTTTACAGATCGTACCAGCGTCAACGTGTAGCAGGAAATTGACAGTCATATGCCTCCAACAATTTTCTAGAGGGCCTAACACATCTCCAATGTTGTTTTCTGACCGGTCTCTATCTTGATCTTTTACAAAATACATGCCTTGATTCCAAAATTTTCGTCAGAAGGACAAAAACATATCAAATCAAATTTAAACCCATTAACTAATTTAGTACTCAATAAAAAATAATATTTTAATTTATATTTTTCAATATTCTGACTTGCAATTTCTGATATTTTAACCTATAATTCTAATTACCAATCAAAATTCATGAAATTTATTTTAATTTTAACCTTAAATTTAACCCGAATTACAAATCAAACATTCAGAGGGGGGCCAAAAAAATTTCAGAGAGGGGCAGAGTCGATCGAAACGTCCCAAACTCCACTAAAACTCAAAATCCAGGGAGAAGGCAGCTGCCCCCCCTGAATTAACATGGGTCCGCCCATGCTGATTAGTCGATTTTAGAAATGTTCTGTTAAGTTTGATTTGATAAATAAAATGAGTGATGTTATAAATAGCGCGCACGGGTCCACACCATGGATATATATAAATATTTTTAAGGTTCAAATGATCAATCCAAACCTCTTATTGTGAACTCTGTATAAAACTATACTTTGATGCTAGATTTTATATTTTTACAATTTTGCAGAGAGACAAAAAAAGTCACCACTTTTGAATATCAATTGATTTTTTTTATCTATACAAAAAAATAGTTAAAAAAATTAAGAAATATGTAAAATTTGGTCTCAAAATATATTTTCATCTGGAGATCATGTTCAACCGTTCAAATAGACTATTATTTGAACTTTGAAAATAAAAATATAGACCGACAGTACTAAAACCAGAAAATATGACATATTCAGTGCATGTAGAGGTCGGTACATACCAGTACCAGTATGAAACAAGTAGGTACCAATAATATATTTCACTGGTAGGCGGTAGCACTCAACTAGAACATAATTGAGAAGTGCACAAAATAAATTAACTTGCGGCTCTTACAGCACTTATGTTGTAGTTAGACAAACTTTTTCTTGGGCCAAACTTGGGTATTAAACTTGCATAGCAAAACTTGTTAACTTCATCTTATATTTTTCACATTTTGGGCGTTCAATTTAACACCAAATGATGACTGGAATCCACCAACACCCTGAACCCATATATGAAAGCAACCGGGTGCAGCCCGATGTCCGATTGAAACAGTTCGATCAATATGAAAATTCGCACAAAAAACTTCAAGATCTGTGCAAATCAAGTATGTACGATTCTTGATGTAGATCGAACAGTTCCAGTCAAATATTGGACCGCCATTTCATCCATATAAGACATGCCAAAGCATGAAACCAAGTTGATGTTTTCTCTTTTCTTTATTGTTTTTCATTTTTGAATGGTGTCACCTAAAGAATTCCGATTCCATACAGTTGGCATGTGATGGCATTCTTAATTCCTTTTTTTCTTTTGTTTGGTTACTGTTATCATGTTGTGGCATTCTCTTTTCTCACAACCAGCCAAAATGTAACACCAAGGTCTCCACCAACCACCTTCCTTTTTTGTAGATTGCAATAAATATTTGCTTACATAGAAACAAAACACTATCCATTCCCGTCGCTGTTCCCATGCATTGATCCATCATAATCTACGATTTATACATCAGTCAACATCTCACCAAACACTGAAATTGCTGCAAAAGAAATTTACCACCAAGAGTTTTAACTATTGTAGCTCGTATGTAAGAAATTTACCAACACTTATTAGTTAATTGTTAATTAGACTAAAAGGAGCTCAATTATGAGTTTAATAATAATGGTACATTAAAGCAACTCCATCAGCTTCAATTACCATTTTGGGTCCCGACTTCATTTTAGGACTTATTCACAAATTATGTTGTTATTATAATATAGGTATTTTGTTTGGATCTCTTTGTAATTTGTATATCGGTAGGAGCGAAATAATAGAGAAAATTTGTTCCAAAAGTGTTTTCCTCTTTTGAATGTGTTGTGTCATCGTGGTGCTTAAAATCTAACAATTGGTATTAGAGCCGATCTACGTCACTATCAGTCTAATCAGTAATTTAAGAGCTAAGATATGCTTTTGTGCTGCTAGGGTTCGCTTATTGGTCATAACACTTTGTGCGCTTATTTCTGCTGTAGACCACTCCAGGTTGTAGTGCATCGCAATAGTGGCATTTCTCTCCCATGCGTACGGTGAACTGCGCTTCCTATGCTCCTCTTCCTTTTGCATTGTGATAAACTGTGTGTGGATCCTGCACTGAAGTACTATGGACTTTGATTTTAGAACACGGCGCTTCTCTGTACGCTATATTCTTGCACTGAGGACCAACAAATAGCTGCTTGCAAGCCGTGTCAACACTGAAGAAGTCTGTCCCACTTCTGTGTGTGCTTCTGTGAGTCGTACAAACATCGAGCCCTTTTCTTCCTGTGCACTGTGCTGGGAGTTGTCCAAGGACGATTGGTCTGATCTCGCAAAGATAAATTTTTGTCTGACATGTCTGAATTTACCAATAAGTTACTAGAATGGAAGAGAATTACAGTTGTACCATGATCAAATTGACATCTACGTACTAATTACTCTATCTAAAAGTTTAAAATTGAGAATTTATTATATCGTAAGAATGCCTTTAAACCAATAACGAGTACTAAAATCAGAAATTACCACCGATACTGTCATATTTCATGATCGGTCACGATGGCAAGTTCATGGTTTGGTAAAATGTTAGGCAACCTCCGAAATTCTTGATTTGATATTATAGGAGTATAATTCAAAATAATTCTTAATTTTATAATACAGATGATATATAAAAATATTTATAATTTTTAGATGACAAAAAATGCTTATTAAGTTTCATAAACAATAAATAATATAGAATAAAAAATGTATTCGTAACATTTGAAAATAACTTAACAACGCTAAAAGTGATATTATACGAGTACAATTTAAATAATCGAGACTCGAGATCCTTGTCAGCAGGGTCTCCGGTTAAAATTGACGGGGACAGTTGTTATCAGCTTTGTTTTTGCAACCTGAAAACCCACAGTTGCCCAAACCACTATCAGCCAATTAAGTAGCCCGGGAGCATAAATGAACAAGCATTGAAGCACATTTCTCCAGTTCTTTACGCTTCCCAAGAAATACTTTTGCCTGTACTTGGACCACTGAGGAATCAGGTATCCACCCATAAAGAAGGGAATTCGCTAAAGGCCCAAAGGCTGAAATTGTTCGCGAAAATTCCATTCTCAATGGTTTGGTGTTATAAGGACGCTATACTCCACATGTATTTGAAATGAACTTTCCTATGGGAAAGCCGTCATCTCAAAATATGGCTGAACCTGGATCAACAACGCCCGAAGAGAACTAGTACACTGCATTATGGTGTCTCTTTGTACTGTCAGTTTTAAACGGAGATGAACCTTTTCTCTCATCGTGCCTTCGTGAAGCGCGAACCAGTCTCTATCGTTTTCCACAATTTATATATAATGAAAGTAAAAAGTAAAAGAAAAGAGAAAAAGCTAGTTTAGCGACTGACCGATAGTGAGAGAAAAAAAAGAGAAGAGTACTACTGTACTAGAGCAGCATTCAGACTCAGTGAGAGAAGCCTAGAAGAGAGAGAGGCGGAGAGTAGAGGAGCGAACCAAAACCCTAGATGGGCATTTCTCGAGCCCGCCACCGCGCATTCCTCCTTACCCTCTGTTCTCTCTCCTCCCTCTCTCTTCTTGCCACCCCTATCGCCGGTGCCAGCAACTCCGACCTGGTCTACAAAGGTTGCTCCAATCAGACCTCCGCCATCACCGGGATAACCTCCGCCATTTCCGCCGTGGCCACTTCCCTCACCACCCAATCTGCCTCATCCAAGTTCTACAAGACCACCTCCTCCAACTCCGGCGGCGGCAGCGCTGTCTTCGGACTCTTCCAGTGCCGAGGCGACCTCAACCCCTCCGACTGTTCTGCCTGCGTCAGTCAAGCCCTTCCCATGTGGGCTCAACTTTGTGGGCCCACTGCTGCTGCTGCTCGGGTCCAACTCACTGGTTGCCTCGCTTTGTACCAAATCCAAGGTTTCCCTCAGGTCTCTGGCACTCAATTGCTGTTCAAAACATGTGGCTCGGGAGGTGGTGGTGGCGATTTTGAGGTAAGGCGTGACACTGCATTTGCACAGCTGGAGAGCGGTATCGGGGGTGGGGTTGGGTTCTATGCTACACAGTACCAATCGGTGTACGCAATGGCACAATGTGAGGGTGATCTGTCTAGTGGAGACTGTGCCGAGTGTATTAACCAGGCTGTGCAGAAGTCGGAGGTTGAGTGTGGTGGTGCCAGCTCGGGCCAGGTGTACCTCGACAAGTGTTACATCAGCTATAACTACTATCGTAATGGATTCCCACATGGTGGTATTGGCGGCGGCGGCGGGGGTGGCGCTGGAGGTATCTATTCATATCCTTTTTTTATGGTCAATTGGGGCTTTGATTTTAAGCTCTCTAAACTTTAATTTTTGAAAAAATATTGAGTTTTTTAGAGGTTATTTTAGGATGAGGTATGAGTATTGAGTAGCATTAACAATCAATTTATTTGGGTTGCTACTTAATTGAGTGATTGCTGATGCTTTTTATAAAATTGTGGTAGGTGTAAGGTGTTCATGGTTCTTTAATCTTTCCTATGTCTGATTTAGTAATTGCTTATAGTTGATGGTTCAATCTGGTTCAAGTTGTTAGCTTTAATATTCCAATTTAATATGATTTGGTTGGTAGGGTGATGCATTAAATTCAAACTCACGTGTGCATCACACTATCAATTAAGTATCTCCCCTTCTTTAAATTCTCTCTTCTTTTGCTTTGCTTATGTGGAATTCTTACTTCAATATAGCTTATTAGAATTACTGTTTACTGATAAAATTTTACTTTTATATCTATTCAGGACAACAGACATCGAAAACTGTTGCAATTGTGCTGGGATCTGCGGTTGGGTTGGGATTTCTTGTGATTTGCTTGTTGTTTGCTAGAAATCTTGTCAAAAAGAAAGATGGTAAATATTCCTTCATCATTGCTAGAAGCATTTCCATTTCTCATTTTATTCTTTTCAATTTGTTTACTATATCTAACCGGGCTTCTCTTTTGCTCTGTGGGCTAACCAAATGTGTACGAGCCAATTATCAACCAGCCTTAGTGCCTGTACTAGTAGTGGACCCAATTGATACTGTCAAATTGGCGCAGCATGAGGGACAGATAGTTTCTTTGTATTTGATGGTACAGTAGATCTTTATTCTTCTAGTAGAACTAAAATAAATCAAGTATGCAGTTTCAAATGTCATATTAGCTTTTCACAAGTTAATGACATTATCAGTTCTGATAGTGCTTATTTTCTTTTGCCAAATCGGTGCCAATAAAATTTGAAACTTTTAAACAATCAATTTCGTAATTTATTTATGTCACACACTACATGCATACAGCAATTTGCACCGCTTTGAAATTATTTCGGTATGCATGAAGAGCTAATGAAATTAACAGGTGAAATTTGTCAAACTTTTTTTCAGATCTTGATGGCTTGAAATGAAGTCGAGATAATATAAGCTTTTATATTCATGTAATTTGGATGATATAAAATATAGCAAATAATTAAGTTGTTAATTTAAGAATGGGTAAAATAATAATTACCATTTGGTGTTGGAGATCCCTCTTTAAAAAATAGGTTTTTTATTTTGTCAAAATTTATCTTGAATTTTGAGTGATAATGATAGTACATTAAATAATTAAAATTGTTAATTTAATAACGGGTAAAGAAGTAATTACCATTGGGCATTGGATACCTCTTAAAAAAATATGTTCGTTATTTTGTCAAAAAATTATCTTCAATTTTGAGTGATCATCTGTTCGTTTTTTATTACAGCTTATCTGCTAATATATTTTATTGACCCAATTGCATTGCAGAGAACTGAAGACCGAATAGTGCGAAAGGCAACTAAGCATAGTTTGCTGGATTAATTTTTTTTAGGGTATTTTTGAAAATAGTTTGGGAACTTTTGTCTTTATTAGGTGAGTACGATTCATCGGGGATTTTTTGGTTTTTCTTCTCTGACTTGTGGGCCCCTTCCACCATTAGAGACTAAAAAAATAGAGGAAATGCTTTTAGATTTTCAAAATTGTACTGTCTCACTGTTGGAAGATGCCTCTTGTCTGTCCCCTTGTACATCTCTCTGTGGAGTAGATAGATGCTTGGTATTTTTTTTTCTTCTTTTGTTTCATCTCTCAAAGAAATACGCTATGCTCAAATTCAAATTTCACACTTGCTTTCACAGCTTGGTTCAGCTCTTTTGCTAAATAATTCTACATTTAGTTCTAGTTTGTACATAGCTACTTGATTTCTGAACCTGTACCGTACCTCCGTACTTTGCATGACAATACGGACATTGCATATTCATTTCAAACTAAAAGCAAGATTTTTGATTCTATTATTAGTTGCGGTAAATTGCAAAATGAGAAGAAAATAGGCCAAGACAAAATTAACAAATATTGTGGTTGGCAAATGGAGTAAAGCTTGCTATGTTATTTTTAAGTATTTATTTAGATTAAATTGTCCTTGGGTATTATGTTAACAAGTGGTTCTAATGGTATCTTAAATTAAAGTATCTTGAATCATTTCTGTGGGTATTTTAATACTCTAAAGCACTTACAATGAGCACTGAAGAATTTGCCAAACGATCTTAAATAAAGAGTAAATTTTGCTGAAGGTCACTAAACTTTATTTGTTGTCATGAATTGACTAAGGTCTGATCTGTACTTTTATAGTCATTGAATTTTTTATTTGTTCAAATCAAGTTATTTTCTAACTTTTTCATTCAAAATATTAACGGAATATGTTCATTTCATCCAAAATAATATTCAAATATACTTGAAAAAGTTATAGGGTGACTTGATTGGACAAATTAAAAGTTTAATAACTATAAAGAAATAAATCAAATTTGAATGACCAATTCGTGCCAAAATACAAAATTTAGTAAATTTCTAGCGAAATTTACCCTTGAATAAATTATGGCACATCCATTGGTGATGAGTTCAATTTCAACCCATGTTTTTATGGCAGCGAGACCACAAATGGGCCGAATTCGGCCTCTCATTAGCCCATGATAATACAGTGCGTGTAGGCCAGTTTGTTTAAGCATAAACGAGCTTAATTCACGCCTCTGAATTCAATGCTTAATTATAATTTTTATGAGACGTTACCTGGATGGATTTTTTGACATGTCCAATAAGAATTTAAAACCCTTCATTGTCAAGTATATGGACCCATATTCACTTAAATTAAGAAAAAATGACATATCTAATAAATTCAAGAAAAGAAGATTATAAAATAAATAAAATTAAGATTATTGGATTATACATGAAATTTTGAGTTTTCTGAATAAAATAATTTATGATATCGGAGCTGTAACAGTTGGTACATACTGCCATGTGGATCACCATGTTTAGGAAATACTTGGGTCCGATGGCCATTGCCCATTGAAATCAAATTTGAGTCCAATGGACTTGGTATCCATCCGATGCGCTTTAAGATTCGTAGTAACAAATATCAAAACTGAGCACGCACGAATTTAAAGCAGCATGCACAAATCTTGAATTGCATGGACATTAGACGCAAATTTGATTCCAATGTCTATCGGATCCAAGCCGCTCCCGTGAAACATATGCATGGTTGTGTGTCATGTCGAGCATGGCTAATTTATCATTTTGGCACCTGTCAGCCAATAACAGAGTAGCACCGACACGTATCCTATTTTGTAGGGGTGGATCCAGAATTTTTGTCGGGGGGCAAAAAAATATCGAATCGGTTTTAAATATCTAATCGGATTTAAACCCATTAACTAATTGAGTATTTGATAAAAAAATAATGCTTTAACTTATACTTTATAATGCTCTGACTTGTAATTTATGATATTCTGATTTATAATTATAATTATCAATCATATTTCAAGAAATTTATTTTAATTTTAACTAAAATTTCACCCGAATTATCAATTAAACATTTAGAAGGGGTCAAAAAAATTTCCAGAGGGGGCAAAACCAGTCGGAACCGATAAATCTCCACTAAAACTCAAAATCCAGGGGAGACGGCTGCCGCCCCCCTAGAATACACTGTGTCCGCCCCTGCTCTTTTGAAAAAAATGTAATAGATTTTCAAAAATACTCCTAGCAAACAAGAGAACCGTGGACTTTGCGTAGTGACATGAATTCTATTTCTTTACGGAAAGATACATGTTCAATTTTCAAAAATAGCATCAAAAGATGTTGAGTATAGATATGAATTGTGTGCTTTTATTCATTACATTTGCAAATGCTCTCATTATGTACATTCCTGCATGCTTGGCCCACTTCAATCCATAATGGAGCAATTATATATGGAGTCATCATCTTATTCGTGCATGCATGTTTTAATTAGCATGAGGAGCATGTGGAGATCAGAAAGTGGGTTTCTATTACAGGTAAGCTTTAATGAACTGTACCAGAAAATTCATACCATAAACTATTTGCTACGGACAGCGGCTGGATTGTCATTTCATATGACGTTACAGATATGTCAATATTAGATACCAGTATTGACAAGACATTCAACGGTAAATTCCATCAAACTGATAGAAAGTATCAGACCCCCCCCATTTCACACATGCAGCCGTTCTTCAGAAGAATTTTTTTGGTCAATGGGAGTGAGGGGCGGTTCGATTGGCATTGATCAAACCAGATTCTGTGTGATGTTTAGCCGGAGCTATTCAATTTGCATCAAGATTCGTTCACATTTGATTTGTATGAATCTCAAAGATGTTCGCCCGATTCTTGATACAGATCAAGCAACTGCCATGTGCCAACTTCATTAAAGAAAGCACAAGCGGCCAACTGCCATGCGCCAATCAATAATAAAAGCAAAAAGCAATATCAACCACTGATATAAAACGACATGCAAAGATTTCATCAAGATCAGGACACCAGACAATCTTCAAATTTGCATGTATTCAGAAGCCATGTTCATATCTATGGAACACAAAGAATTTGAACCAAAAATAATACAATAATGAATCAGGATATCTGGGCACCAAATGATTCTGTCACAATGTTAATCGGGTGTGAGGAAAAGCAAATACAAAATTACTTTAAAGAGAAGTGCAAACTTTAACCTTGATGAAATGCTGATTGGGAGAGGGAGTGTCCGATGTCCATCGGACCAAATTCGGTTTGATGGGTGGTTTCTATCGTCCGATTCACTTCAAGATATGTGCACATTACTTTAATATCCGTGCACACAGATTTTGAAGTGGATCGGACGGTAAAAACTATCCATCGAACTGAATTTGATCCGATGGGTATCGAACACCCCCCTCTCCCAATGCTGATTTAATCAATCAAATGAGGGCACCAAATTCATATTAGCCCAACTGTGTTTTCCTTGTACTATGTTACAACACTCTTGTAACTGTTTTAATCAATTAATCAAATGAGGGCTTCACCGTTATTTTTTCCTAAAAAAATGCTAGAATATTGCTTCTATTAATTAGTTACGGTTAAATGCTGATGAATATGACAAGAAAACAAACCAAGACCAAAAGTAGGAGTATTTGGAAATAACCAATCCTAGTGGTTGGCAAATAAAGTAAAGATTATTAAATTATTTTATAATAAATGAGGATAGTCTTTATTTTTCGTGTCTCAATCATACCTCAAGTTTTTAAATATTAATAACTTAAAATTTAAAACTCAGATATTATAATAAAACCATTAGATTTGATTTATATCATTTTCTCTATGTGCATATAAAAGATTACAATGTTTTAATTTTTTTTATACCAAGAGTTTGCAAAAATACATAGATATCTATAAATTCTGGACGATAAATTTTAAACTTTTTCATTCATATAAAAACAAAATAAAAAAGTGATAAATATTTTATCAACATATAGATTAAATAATATAGATTACATTTAACGGTTTTATTTTAACATATAAGTTAAAATTTTTTTTGTTATTAAGAAATTTAAAAATGCCTTAACAGTTAACACCCTTATTCGCCTAAAAACTAGTTTAATCCTGTCGTCTTAACACCCTTCAAGTATATGGACCCATACTCACCTCTCTAATAAATTCACCTTTTAATTATGAAATTCATCGATTATATAAGTTCAAAATAAAATTTAAGATTATTGGATTAGAGTAAGACTTAAGTACTATAGATAGCATAAGGACTTTCGTGTTACGGTCTCAAAAATTGAATATAAACTTCAGACTTCAATCTAAGTAGCTTAGTAAATTGAATATAAAATGAACTTGTAGAATACTAATTTTTAGAATTGTTTTTACTATTTTTTATGATTGATGAAAGATGGCAAGAAATGACTTAAAAATAAAAGAAAATTATCAAAAATCATAAAAATAGTAAAAAAAAATAATTCAAAATAGTAAAAATTAGTATTCTACAAGTTCTTTATATAACTAATTTATTGAGTTAGTTAGATCGAAATTTAAAGTTTATTACGATAGATTTTTGAGACCGTAACATGGAAGACCTTATGCTATTCATAGCACCTAAGTCTTAATCATTGAATTATATATAAAATTATACTGCATGAAGCCCAAACGGGGTTGTCAATGTCTTTAATCAATCAATCGACTCTCTTCAATTATTTTCCGAGTTCAGACATCAACACTATCTCATTAATTATATATGATCGCCGATTTGGAGATATATCTATGTACCGGGATTTGTTTAAAGGTTGCTTTCAAGCAACAAAAGGGACCATAAAATCCAAACGTATATAATTATGAATATATTGCATAGATCTCAATTTTACCATTTTGACCACTGTCAGCAAGTGGCAGAGCAGCGGTGGCATGTATCCTCTTTTGATAAAAATTACTTCAGAAAATTAGACAATTTTTACACATATTAATTTAGATGAATAGTGGGCTTTATTCGTGCATGCTTTGTAATAATTAACGTGAGGACCATGTGAACATCAGGTGGGTTTTTACATTTTAGTACCGGTAAACTTAATGAATTGTACCAGTAAAATTCATACGCTTAAATGCTCTGCGCTGGCAGCTGGTTTATCATTTCATTTTTTTTTTTTTTTTTGTACTTGGCTTGTCATTTTATTTGATGTTACAGATATATCAATATAGATACCAATACTGTCATACTGAGATGGACATTCAACGAGAAATTCCATCAAACTGATAGAAAACATAGTTGGTAGTGACATAGCTCTGCTTTCATAAGGGCATAGGATCGAATTCTGCGTCTGCAGAGAATTAGGGCATGTTCGTTTGTTACGGGATTGTGCATGATGAGATTATACGGGTTCAGGGACTCACTTTTTTATTTGCGGGAAATCATACTCAAAGGTACGCACAAGAATTATTATAGAATGTATTGAATAGGTGTTCGGTTGTACCGTGAGATTAGTTGTAGGAAATCTCATTTTTCTTTTCTAAATATATTTGGTATTATACAACTATTTTTATTTATAAAATTATCAATAATGGAACTAAATAAATAAAAAATCAAATAATAACATTACTTAATATTTTTTATTTTATAAAATATAAAATTATTTTTATAATTAAATAAGAAGTATCTAATGATATGAATATGCTATTCCCATTGCATTCAATGCTCCGAAAATAGCAGTTGTATTTATGAAAATAGGGTGGTTGGAAAAAAAAAATTGGATAAAGATTAATCAATTGATCTAAACTTTGAAAATAAAATAAAATACCTCTACACATACACATGTACACAATAATACATAGAAATAAAAAACATGAATCATTTCTACTTGCCGAGAAAACAATTATCATGAGGAATATACAAACAAAATTGCCTCTAAATAACAATAACAATAACAATTCAAAGTTCAAATTATTAAATGTGACACAAAAGTCCAACTACAAAGTGTTAAATATTCAAGTAAACTGATCTCTATCACCTCTGTGATATGCTATTATCGAAAAGCGCTTGCAATAAAAATCAGGACTTGAAATACAGTTCGTAGTAATACATAGAAATTTAGCATATTACACCTTTATTTATAGAACTAAATGTAAAATAAAAGGAAATATGAAAAGAGTCTCAGGAAAAGAAAACTAAAAATGTAACACGTAACAAATGATTTTATTGCTTCACTTCTACTCAATCTTGGATGCACTTGAGGTCAACTTCAGGATACGTACCAGTGGTACCGTAGTCTATACCAGTTCATGATTTCTTACCAGAATTCTAACCACAGTTCATTCTTGTTGGTTCTCCAAAGCCAGCAGTACCGGATCTCGTACCAGTGGTAGCGGATAACAGGAAACTTCCAATCAGGCATTCAATTCACATGCTATCTTATGACTGTCATACTACCTTGGATCACCCAACCATATGTTTAAAAGACCAACTTGACCTTACATTTATGTAATGTTGGTTGTTGGTTCATAATTTAATTGTGTAACAACATTGATCAAATATTAGCAACATAATTTAGCAAATGAAATTGTACTGGTTCTTTTTCACCAATGGAAGGAAACAAGGAACATAGGTCAACAATTATTTCATATATCAGTAGTACTGATTCTCTTTCACCAATTAACAACTAGTATTGCTATTTGATATATTAATTGAGATAATTTGTAGGGGGTAACAATAAGTACTGGTTCTCTTTCACCATTAAAATAAAATTCTGATTCTTGTGCTGGTTCTAGTCAAATAGTAGTGTAATTACTCTAGTCATATGTTGAGTAATAGTTTAGAAATAAATAAATAAATGCAATTGGTGAGTTGATAGTGAAATTGTACGTTTATATGAGGTAATTTATGCAGTTTGTTAATGTATACTTATTTGAAATGTGCCGAGTAAGCCATATCCCAAAACATAATTAATATAGTCAATCATTGCATCACATGGGAAACTCATTTCTAGTCCTAGGAGGAAGGGAGATGAGGATTAGAGCGGAGGAAATATTTTGAAACAGAGGAATTTTTTTTTTTTTTTCCTTTTATTGTTCAAGCTTTTTACAAATTCAATCAAATAACACATTTAATGAACATCGATCTCCATTTTAATGAAAGGATATATGTGTCAATTTACTTTATAAAATAACTAAATAAAAGGTAAAAAAAATTAAAATAGCACAGAAGAAAAAAAATTAAGTTTTCACGAGAATATTGGATATTATAGTGTTTTCTTGAAAAAATTGACTAATTTAAAAGTTTTCATGAATGCACTGGAAATTTTTCCTATTAATTTTTTGTTTCGTGAAATGCATTGAATGCCTAAGCGACCAACTGCCATTACCAATGATCAATAAAAACAAATAGCAATATCAACCAACTTGGGCCCAACTTATTTTTTATTTTCATAAAAATAAAAAAAAATAAAAAAAGTTTAAAAACTAAAATAAAAATCTCAAAAATACTTGAGCTGAAAAGAAGGTACAACAAAATAGAAGCCAACAATTATATCATCTTTTGTTATAATTATGGAAGATAGGAATTTGAACAAAAAATAATACACTAATGAATCAGGACATCTGCAGGTATATTTCTCAATTTTCGTTCGGTCACAATGATAATCGTGTGTGTAAGCAAAAGCAAATAAAAATGACTCTCAAGAAAAGTGCAAAATTGCCCTTTCAATTTTGCAATTGAACACAGGACCAAGTTTTTAATTAATACCGCTCGATAGTACGTTATCCGCATGTGATGACTAGCTGATAGATAGCTCTAGGTGGTCAATCTGGATTCTGGTCCAAGCCCAGTGGGCCCTAGTGCGGGACCACACGAGGGAACGCAAATGTTTTATCTAGAAGTTTCGCAGCTTGTGCGAAGTCGGGAGAGGGAGTTCAAATTCTCGTTTTTTAAAGAACTTTTCTCGTAATTGTGCAAGGCTGTAAATAGGCTGGCTCGAGCCTGAGTTGGGCTTTAGCTCAGTTCGTTAATTATGGACTGAGCTGTTACCAAGCGAGCTGGATCCAAGACTTCCGAGTTAAAATCTCAGCTTAAACTCGTGACAAGCCAATTCGAGCCAGTTCACGAGCTGACAAGTTGGCTCGCTGGGTTTGGTTGGACATTGTTTTAAGAAGAAAATAAAATTTTACAAACATTTTTGGACCGAGCTGAACCGAGCTGGACTAAGTTTGACAGTATAAAATACACACAAATTCATACAAATTCACAAATTGATGCCTAGCCGAGTTAACTGACGAGCGAGTTAGGCCCCAACTCAACCTCGTTAATTTTGGCTCGAGCTATTAGCAAGTCAGCTCGTTAACAGCTCGGTCCACTATCGAACGAGCTATTACCGATCGAGCCAGATGTGAGTCACGAGCGAACCACGAGCTACGAGCTTTTTTTGACAGCCCTAATTGTGCTATCGTTCTATTTAAAGGAACACAATTGTTAATCTCTAAAGGAACACAATTATTAATTAGAACGATCAATATTTCAAACAAGTATTTCTATTTTTGCAAGTAAATTAATCACATGATTATATTACCCGTCACGTTTATGTGCGGGTCGGACATGCAGTCGGTCACGTGACGTATATATTCGCACCATGTATTTTCCTTTAGTCGGAAATGATAGGCACGAGACGTTATGCAAACTAACTGATCAAATCATGTGATTAGTTTTTTCAACATTATTTTTTTATTTTAATTTATTTTGCAATATTTTCATATTGTTTAGTATTTTTTTTTTCAGTAAACTAACTTACAATTATAATTAAATATGATCAGTAATGTCATATTTGATTATGTCTCATATTATGATCATACCTGACATAATAGTTTTTCACTATTTTATTTGCGTAAAAAAATCACTTGATGTTGATACAAGATGATCGATTAAATCATGACATGTTATGGACAACTGATAAGTGAAGAAATCGCTTTCCAAACTTTAAAGTCTCTGAATAATATAATTAGGATACCACACAAACATTGTTAGGTTACTTCTTTTTGATAAAAAAAAAAACTAATGTCCATTTCATTAGAAAAAAAAAGTTAACTTACATCACAAAACAACATTATTTTGTTTTTATGATTGTTAGGTTACTTCTCGGAATTTGCTAGTTGAACAGATTCATGACTGGCTTTTTCATAAGCAAGCTCCATTCCCCATCCGCCCCATCGCAAGCACCAACAATGTATTGTCAGATTTCTGGCATATCTATTTTATTTTTCTTGAAAAGTTTAATTTCTTACATTTTCGGCTAGTATGATATTAGTGTCATATGACACCAACTTTAAAATTGATTGAATATAGTTCAAACGACTAATTTAAACCGTTCAAATCGATTTACTTTACAAGTGATGCATTTATATGCAATTTTTTTTTATATTTTCAAATTATTTTAGTATCAAATCAAGCGATAAAAAATATTGAAAAATGAATGCATTAAAATTAACTTAAAACTCACATATTTCTTTACTAGTAGTAGAAAGACGTTCAAATGAGCATTACTATACCATTAGAAAACATAATTATATATAACATCAACATACTAAGAAAAAACACAATCATATACGGAATCCAAGTGCCAAATTACAACTTCTTGTAAACCACACATGCAGAAACCAACGCTCATATATAGAAGCGAGCGATACAATATTACAATAGCCATTTACGTACGTACACTAGTCACTAGGTACATATATATAGTGACTCCCAACTCTCAACCTATCCATAAACACAGGTAAACAATACATTCCGACCAAATTATTCAGTACAATAGCAGTTTATTTTAATAAATTTTCTTAACGATCAAACCACCTATGAAAATTAAACACTACCACATCTCTTCTTCACTCTTACCATGAACCCGTTTTTCATGTGCAGAATAAAAGAAAATTTCGGTTCTGCCACCTGGCCTTCCACCACCTCAAAACAAAAATTGTATACCAGTGTTGCTACCACCATCTTTATCTGAGTTAGAGCAATTTGCTTTCCCAAACACGACCTCGGGCCGGTATGGAACGCCAAAAACTTGTATGAAGGCTCATACTTCAACTCGCCTTCGTTAGATATCCATCTTTCGGGCTTGAACTCGAAGCGATCCTCCCCCCATATCGATTTCATTCTCCCCATAGCATACATTGATGCTACCACTTTCATGCCAGGAGTTAGTTTTACTCCGGTCGGGAGAATGTCAGGCTTTTGCACGCTTCTGATATTTAGAGGAGTTGATGGATTAAGTCTAAGGGACTCGAGAATTGCGGCATGCA
The DNA here is from genome assembly GCA_024447775.1 of Carex cristatella. Classification (NCBI taxonomy): domain Eukaryota; kingdom Viridiplantae; phylum Streptophyta; class Magnoliopsida; order Poales; family Cyperaceae; genus Carex; species Carex cristatella. The sequence goes on along the minus strand of JAJHPF010000003.1, from coordinate 10,129,760 downwards.
AGTATATTAATTTATCTAGTTTTTCTGCATCGAATACTACCAAACCATACGAAGTGAAACTCTTCGAAATGTTTCTCAACTCATCCATGATTTTCTCTTCGACATGAGGGTTGCGAGTCAAGGCCCATATGAACCAAGTTAGCGCTGCACTAGTGGTGTCACGAGCTGCAAACAAGAAATTAATGATCGTGTCTCGCAAGAACTTGTTTGTTTCTTGGACTTTGGTTTCATCCATATATGACTTTAGCATGCTTGGTGGTGAATCTATCCCTTCAGTCATCTCTCTTCTACTCTTTTCGATCGCATCGGCTATGAAGCGATCTAGCACACGCCCTCCTTCAACCATCTTCTTTTCATGTCCAATACTGAGTGCCCTTAGAAGTTTCCACCATGGACGTGGCATTACAAATCGGTAAAATAAGGAGGCTGCTACTTCATTGATTGCGCTTGCAATCGGGTTTACGGGCAAATCTTTGGATAGGGTTCCCAAATCAACACCAGCTATAAAATAAGTGGACATGTCAAAAGATAGTCTGAGGAACATGTCTTGTAGGTCTATTGTTAGATTCTGTGAAGCAGCATGTACAAGGAAAGGATGGAGGGCATTTTCGATCTTCTCTCGGCTTAATTGTTCAATGAATGCTCGAAAGACTGAGCTAGACATTAGCAACTGAGCCTTGGTACGCTGGTACTTCCATGAGTCTCCATCGGCAATGAAAATACCATCGCCACCGAGTTCAAAGATCTCATAGAAGTCTTTTCCTTTCGGGTAGTTTTGGAAATTGTCGATAAAGATGTGTCTTGCATCAACTGGATTAGATGTGAGGAAAATTGACATGCCGAGGAACCATGGTCCTTGAAAGAAGTAATGGTTTCCGGTTGATCTTCCAAGTTTTCGAGAGGTTATGTCCAAGATGTGGTTCAAATTTGCAAGCAACTTTGGAAGCACTCCAACAACAGGCAAACTTGCAGGAATAAGTGATGTTTTCTTTTTTCTCAAAGGATAAAAGCAATGTTTTTGGTATATAAATATGAAGAAGAGGAGAACAAAGGGAGGGGCTAAAATGTGTGGATGAACAAGCCAATATTGCCAGGCCATTTATGAATGCAAGTATATTTAATATTGGTAGAAAGAATTGCCAAGGAATGGCAAATTTATAAATGAATTCTTGAAAATAAATCAGTTAGTTAGGAATTAATTAATACCAGTACCTGCAATTTTCAATTAAGTACTGCATATTCCAATAGAGGAGGGTTCCGGTACGTTTCGCATTTTTTTTGTGGCGCACAATATTTTTTGAATATTTTAATTTTAAAAATTCAAAACGATGAACCATTAATTATGTTTTTTTTTTACGAGGATAACATCCTGAACAAATACACAATATTTCAGCCTTAAAAAATATAAGTGTAAAACAAAAAATTAGAGAATTAGATAGGAGAAGAGTATAGAATTTCAGAAAAGATTATGTGTATATATATTGGTGAGTGTTGAAGGAGTGAAGCCACACAAAATTAGAGATGATACTTTTCTGTTTGCTCCAAAATCTTTAAAAATGTTTTTTTTATATAAATATACTTATTGTAATTTTAAATAATTTAAAAAGATATATTCTATTTCTTGTTCTATTTTATAAAAAGAGTCAAGCAGTAAAAAAAATGAAAAATGAATGTATATAATAACTTACAAAAAGTTTCTTTTTTTTACCGCTTGATTTTGTATCAAAAGAATTTTAAAATTTTAAAAGTTTTGCACATACGTACATGTATCGTGAAGTTGATAGATTTCAACTATATTGGATTCGTCATTTGAAGTTAATCCGATAGGTTTTTAGAGTTGTGCTAGCCAAACTCTTTTGGTGAGCATACTCAAAATTAAGGAAACAAATCTGCTACGATTCTAAAGGGATCGCCAGGACTTTGCTTTCCCATATCCAACCTTTATATTTTTTGAATCCACAAATCTCTCTAATTGAGGAAATTGATTTTCATGCACGGATTTCAAAACAAATTAAGAGTTGGATATGGAAAAGCAGAATCCTACAATCTCTTAAGAATTGCAGCAGATTTAATTTTTCAAAATTAAATATCCTCAATGCTTTTTTAGAAAAATATATATAGCTCTATTTTATCCAGAAAGTCACTATAGCCTAAAAATTTCGGACTCGTTTCACAAAGCACGCTAAATTAATTAGTACTATTAAGAAGAGTGATAGAAAAAAATATAATTTTTATTTATTTGATAATTTTGAAGAGTGCATTGTGCATGGTAATCCACTAATTTTTTTTTTTACAAAAAGGCAACAAGATCGTTTCATATATGAAATATAATAGTTAAATTACATACTACTAGAGTGATTATGCCATTAAGTCTCAAGCAAAAACTAAATCGACCACCATGCAAAACACATAAGCGTGACGCTTAACCAACCACAAAAAATAGTAATAGAGAAACTAACTAAGCCACCTCTAACTATGAGGCTAAGGAAATATAAACCGATCAGCACCCTGGTATGGTATCTCTTGCCTTTCAGTTGGATTCCAAACCCGCAATGGAATGGCAAAAATAACTTTGGGTAGCCAATTTGCCGTAGGAGCCTTGATACACTTATCCATATGCCCTGTCCAATAGTCAACAAAAGAGATAATTAGCAAAATTAAATTTCGGATTGTTTTGAGACAAGCATCTTGAAATATTAGGACATTGCGATGTTTCTATAATGTCCATCTTATCGCACTATACACCACCAACATCGTTATTTGGTTAGTTTTATCGAGAGACCTGCAAAGTCAAAAATATTAGAACATGTTTTCCAATGACAAAAGCTATTTTGACAACTACCTATCCAAAATCAAATTTGATTTGCCACCGAACATTTGAGAAATAGGTGTGTTATGGTTTTTTTTTTTATGACAAAATTGACACATCAAATCCCCTTGCCATACCTTTTTGTGTAGATTATTTTTAGTTAAGATTATACTGTGGATAACTAATCACATAAAAATTCTAATTTTAAGAGGAATTGGAAGTTCCCACGAAAGAGTATATCTATTACTAGTACTACTAATTCCTCTAAAATTTAGAATTTGATACATTGGTCTAACGGTAAACTTTCTATTATTTTCCCATCTTCATACAATTCTATCTACACTATGAGTAAAACTACACGAGCTAATAAAAACTAAGAGTTGTTGCCATTCTCTAAGTAGAATACCACTTAATCTACGTCTAAATCTTAAACTCATACCCAGTCAGTCTCTTTGTTTTATGACAAATAATTTTGGGCCGCTCATTTTCAAAAAATAAATTTGGGCCGCTCAACCATTCAATTTATTAAATAGCTCTAAATAAAAAAAAAGACAGCTAAAGCACTACATGGACTTGGTCATAATGAAACGCTCCCTTGAGGCCCAACTTATTCCTGACGGCCCTATTCAGCTGGAGAGAGAGAGAAAAAAAATTGATTGGAATAAAAATTCTATTTGAGTCGAACAATAAAATAAATTGAATATATTGTGAAAACTAAAACAGTGAAATTGAGTTTGAATTATTGAAGTCAAACTTCTAATGTTTTACAAATAGGTTTCTCATCTATTTCGTCATGAATCAAAATTCTATGATTATATTCCATAAATGGTGAAATTTATGGTGGAATAGAGTAATTAACATTTTATTATTATAAGAAATTAACTTATTCATTACTAATTTTTCACTATTTTTATTTTAACTGAATTTTTTTTTGCAAAAGTGGAATATCCACCGGTTTCATTACAAAACAATGTTTTTACAAAACTTACAAAACCGTGCATAACATCCAAAATCCACTTATTCGAAACTAGAGAAAGACAAATATCCAACTAGCAGCAATATCTAACTAGCACAAATATCCACAAAGCAAAGAAAAAACAAAATCCACTAAATCAATCACTAACAACAATCATACTAGGTGAAGATGAGGACCAGTATCAACCAAATTTATTTTAACTGAATACTTTCAAGTATAGATCTTATTCGTATGTTTGCTTTGAAATGTACTATACATTAATTCATATAACGGGTCGCAACTAAGAATACTTTTTTATGGTCCACCATTTTATCTGTTAAGTATAATTATTTACCTATCAAGTAACACAACATAATATCATTAACAGTTCTCTATTATAAAAATATTTATTTATACATATTAATCTATGTAGATTTTATAACTTCATTATCATTAACAATTATACAGCATTATTTGACAGATAGACAACTAAACAACAATTAAGGTTGTAAAAAGTTAAATTAGCAGAGAAACGAACGAATAAGATTTCCAAAAGTTTCCTATTAAATTAAACATGGATCCGCACACGAATTAATTGAGTACCCACTCTTTCTTTCTTTTTTTCTGAAAAAAAAGAAGCTGAAAACAACCCATTGCATTTACCAGTAAAATTAAGGTCTTATAAATTAACCAAATTACCCACTATTGTATTTTCTATTGATCTCCATTTTTTTAAAAATTTATGTATTTATATAAAATTTTCTAAATAATTTAGAGTAAAATATTATGAATACTATAAAATTAACTACATTTGCAGTATGAAAATTTTATATGATTTGATTCTCATTTACATTTGACTCCATAATTTAAAAGTCTAACTTTGTCCCTCCAACTAATTCATTAGTTAGCATTAGTAAGGTTTTAACACACAAAATACATAATTGGCTCAGTATCCCAAATTTTTTTTTTTACTTCAATTAATATCATAGATAACCTTAAATAAACAAAATGTTAGTCCCCAAAACTTCAAATTATTACAACAGGCATCACATAGGGGTGAAAATGAGTCGGATATTATCCGATCAAATCTGAATTTGTATTTGAAAATTATATATAGATATCCGTCTGGACAATGGTAACACATACAATTTTAAATTTTAATTATCCGTATTCAAATAGTAGACATATACCAGATAATTTAATATATATTATGAAAAAAATTATATTATTCATCATTATAATTAGATAAATATTATGAACTTTCGTACTTTTTAATAATATTTATGTGTTTTTTTTAATAAATAATAGCATTGAAAAAGAAATATCCGATACGTGTCCATATCCGTGTAATATCCGATCCGTATCCTTCCGGAAAAAAAACATATACAGATATGATTTTACCACTATCCGATCCATATCTGATCCGTTTTCAGCCCTAGCATTACAACAAGTAAACAGTAAATCTAAAGTAATTTCATACGTACTCATCCAGCAACAATCACTCAGTGAAATTCAACAGTGATATACCAGCGGTACCATGTGCCCCCACTCCTATAGGTATAGCAAATTCCTGATTCAATCATTTGCAAATTATTACTTCATCAAGACGAGACGAATATGTATGTATGTACAGTATGGGCTGTACTTGGATGAAAAGAAGTACGAGCGAATTAAATACTGTTTTGTCACTTATTGAGATGAACTGACAGAGTCTGGCATTTACAACATGCGCCATTACAAACTGAACCTGATATTGAATATAGTATGATCTTCAACAAAAAATAATAAAGTAGCGGTTCCCCTTGCATACATATGGCGATATGGGTTTGTAAATTTGACCACACACACTTAATTCGGTCCCATACCATATCATACGTGTTGATAAGGCCACATTATTGGATATGTATCCCATAACGCGAGCACAATTTATGGGGAAGATATATGTATGTACTTCCGAGTGAAACGCGCAATTCATGCTACTTGCCCCTAACATTAATTGTTGCTACCGTCATGTGGATCGATCGATCTGTAATTTGTTTGTTTGTTTGTATTTTATTGTTTAAAAGTTGAAAGTAAATCTACAGAAGAGCTCAGGACTCATAAAACATGCAAAGTTCATGAAAGAGTTAGATTTTATTAAAAAAAAAAATTATCTAAATTTTAGGGTCACGTCTAAATCTGAAATAGTATACTTTTTGGGAAACATAATTATATTTTCACTGTTTTTAAATTATCCAAAAAATATTAATTTTGTATCTATCTAAATAATATATAAAAAATTAGGTGTTTAAGAATATTTTAATATGACAATCATATACGGTTGGAATAAAATAAAAATAATAAAGAATGTAAAATCTAATGGAACACGAAAGGCACGAGGGATGGAACGGCCCTCATTGAACAGGTGGCATGGCAGGTGGTTTGATGCAGTTGCCAGATTGATGACTCATTTATGTAAAATTCTTCTTATGTTTTTCTATAATAAAAAAAAATGGAAAGCTTGCAACTTCAAAAGAATAGAAATTAAACCATTTATATATGCATATTACCGTAGACCCACTCTTTAAGAAATCTAAATAAAACACAGCACGACAAAAACATGTCTCCCGTCACATGTGTTTGTTAGCTTTAAATACCCACCGTCAAATTTTAGCATGATAGGTGCCGAACAGTCGAAGTCGTGCCAATACATACTGAAAGCAGGAGTGAATTCCGAATTTTCATCGGAACAAAAAATATCGAATCGGATTTAAATACATTAGTTAATTGGACACTCGATAAAAAATAATGTTTTAATTTATACTTTCTAATGTCTTGACCTGTAATTTCTAATATTCTGACTTATAATTTTAATTACCAATTATAATTCAAGAATTTATTTGAATTTTAATCTTAAATTTAATCCGTATTATCAACTCTGACATAATAAATTTTCATTAAAACTCAAAATTCAGAACAAACTGCTGCTCCGCTTCCTCTAATACAATGTGGGTTCGCGTCTGACCGGAAGCATGAGTGCATGGCATATTTGGCACGGTGTATAGACGTCACATGCTGATGCCGTGACAAACATATTTAATTTCTCTATCCTTGTTGCAATGAGTGTAATGAGAACTAATTACTCTTTAGAAATAATTATAAAACGAATAAATCACAGGAGGGATCAAATGTTTTTGTCTTTTATACTCAATTATACCTCGTAATTTTTATTTATCTTTAAAGTTCAAACAATCAATTGAACCCGCTCAATATGATATACATATTAAAATATGTTTGGAGATCAAATTTTATATTTTTTAAAAAAATATTTACTCTTTTTTCAGATATGTATAAATCATTGTATTTGAATGAAAAAATGATTTTGTATCTATTTAAATAGTCCAGAAATAATTATTTGTACATGTCGAAAAAAATAGTAAATAATTTCTAAAAAAAATATAAAATTGAGTCTCCAACTACATTTTAATATCAAGATCATGTTGAGTGGTTCGGATCAATTATTTGAATTTTAAAAACTAAGTTAAAAAATATAAAATACAATAAAACATGAAAGACATTAGACATTTTTTCAAACTCAAACTATCGTTTAATTGTCTATATCCGAAAATGAATCCCAACAGAGACGATCTGAGCTCAACTGATAAGAACTTATAACAAAGGTATTAAATAGTTGGGTGGCTTGACCTCCAACTTTACTCAAAAAAACTGATAAGAACTTATAACAATTGTGATCTGAAATGATTCGATTTAAACATTTTGATCTGAATCCAAATTTGACTTAGACCCGAAACCACTTCGGATTCGAGATTGACCCAAATGATAACAGTTCAAATATTCAACTCGTGACATTTAAAATTTGAAAATAATCAAAAGTTAAACCGTGTCGAATCTGAATTTTCAAGATGATTCGAAAAAGAACATTAATTGTACGATGGTCTATGAAAGAATCATTGCGATTTGTGAATGCCTACTTATCACTCGCCGACACCCTTCATTTATTTTTCATATTTTTAGAAATAATAAAAATAGAATTGTCGAAAACAAAATTTATTCTTTTTTTATTTGATAAATAGACGTAACAAAACTATTAATAAAAATAGAATTGTAGAATTAATCACTCGCCGACACCCTTTATGGGCACGGGAATTGAACTAAAAATTACTGTTCATGTGTGAAAAAAAATTCAATTGAACTTAATTTTTTTTTCCCGCGAGAACAGTGGAACGACCGAACACGCCCTTAGTTCAGTCTAACCAAGGGCGTGCTTAGGGTTATCAAAAAGTCACGGTGTGACAAGTTCCAACATGGCACGGTACGTGTGCCATGCCGATCCATGACATGATTCTAGTATCTCGTATCATGATTATTCACGTGATGTGACTATTTTTTTAAAATTTGTCACAACACAACATGCAGATAATCTGGTCACGGCAATGATACGGCACGTAGTCACGTGTAATTAAAACTAAATGTGACCAGTTATATTTGGACACATCATGTGTGTGGTCACGGCGTGACTAACGTATTGTGACTATCTTTTCAAATTTGACGCATGACTAGTCACGACACGGCAAGTCACGTTTTTAGAACCCTAGACGTGCTAATGCATTGATTTCCACAAGTATTACACCAATGGCAATATAGGGTGGAAATCATAGAACCGAATCAATAGTTAGATCTCATTGGTCTATTCCCAATAGTTATCTTTGTGGGTGAGAGGGTCTACAGATTTCGTAGTCTTTACTGATTCTGAATAATTTTCAAATTTTTTTATGAAAAATAAGGATCAACTTTCCTATTTTGACATTGAAAATGAAAACAGTTTTAGATTTCGAAATGAAATCTAATATATAAAATTATAAAAAGTTCAATATGATTGAACTAATTTTGAGAATCAGAAAAATTTGAAAAACATTAAACAAATGAAATTCAAAATTAAAACTTTTCTTCTGGCATTATTGAAAGTTTTCAAATCTTATGTAATGAAAACACTAGAACTTACTCTTGTGTATTTTAGATATAAAATTCCAAGTCAATTTAATACACTTTTTTCACTTTTAAATTTATAAAAATCTTAGTACACAATGATAGGTCGGTTGTAAACATACAACCTATCTTTGTAATAGTTTAGGTATCGATCAAAAGATAACAGGAAATATTACTTTCTACTAAATTAATTAATTCTAAAAAGAAGCAATAATGTAAAAAGGGTTGTTGCAAATTGGTTTTGTGGGTTCAATACCCGATTGATAGTAAATTGTAACAAAATAAATTAAACAAACAAATAAAAGGAGTTTTGTAATTCAATAAGAGAGAAGTCTAGAGGCTTTTGTCATACAATCACTTAGTCAAATCTACACTTACTAGGTTTCTAAATTAATATTTACTTTGATGGGGTTTCTAAGCCTAAAGTGTCAATAAAGATCACTTTCGTGAATTAATAACGTACCTAAACAATCGGATTTCACGATTAAGTTCTTCACCCTAGCTGTCTAGACCATAAACACATGTTAGTCTAGTTTATCCCTAAATACCAATACTTCACGATTAAGTTCTTCATACGATATTTGGTTCAATTCTAGGAGTCATAATTAAATATGAGGCTTCACGATTAAGTTATTCACCTCAATTCAACCTTTATTTCTTGTGGTTCCGGACTAAGAACTAGATTTGGTCATTTCTAATCTTAGTCCTATGATTATTCATGTACATAATTTGGTATCATCAATTCTTGCTCCTAATCAATTCAAGTTGTTTAGACTTAAATGAGATACTAATTAAGAAGCACACAAATCACGTGATACCACGAATAATAAAATCAACAAGAGGAAACATGTAAGCAAACAATCACAATAAAGAAAACCATTCAAGTAAAGTAGATTTTAACACATACAGCCCGCACAAAATTCACGCAACCCATAAAAATTTCCTATGGCCCACACCAGCCAGTGTTTTTACTTCATTTGCTTAATTTTTGTAATTTAAACAAGACAAAAGCAGTAACTTAATTCTTGAATGTATTATGTTCTAAATCAAACTAAAATACAAGAAATTTGACATAATTTAAGAGGTAAAACTTTGACTAAAGATATATATAATTGAGGGCTATTACTTACTGAAATTATTGAAAAGTGAAAACAAACTATTGATTTGGTTTTCTATTTCATCACGTTTTCGATAATTTATTTATTTAATTCTTAAAAAAAAAAATTGGACACCCTTTACCATGCTCATATGGGATTGTTTAGGGAGCCAATGGGAACTTTTTGCTTGACTGAACCGTAAAAAGTCTGAAAATAATTATTTAATTAAATAAGAAAGATCGGCAGTTACTTAACATGTGGCCAACGTTCAAGACTGCTCTGCTCCAGAAAGAATTAATCAATTTAATGGATGAGAAGTCAATTTAACAGGTAGTTCACTCCCAACCCAACACGAGGATTTTAAGATCGATTTGTGTCAGGTTAAAACAAACGACGCAGATTTTTCATTCTACACGGTAGGGTACCTTAATTACTGGATCTGAACTCCCCTCTAAGGTGCAGCAATCTTCAATGATACATCACAGATGCAAAGAATTACTTTGCTCTGAATTATCTATCTCATATTAATTCTGTTTCAATTGTTTTTTTCGTTTTGCCTGAATTTCAAAATAATAAAAAAAATCTATTTCAATTTTTTTTTACAACTTTTGGGCATATTAAATCTGTTGAAAATTTATGCTCAATTTTTGAAAATTTATGCTCAATCTGTTGAAATGTTTTTGGGTACTTCCAAAGTGACATTAATATTCCACAACAAATACATGTCAAATAAAAAAAAAATTTACAAGTAGCTGAGTTTTCAAAATACTGCTGATAATATAAATAAATCACAACCATAGAAACTAACTAAGATAAACAAACTAACATTATTTTCCTGCGGAAATTAGTCCACATCTCAACTCAACTACTCATACAATCATACAGCACTTCTATTTTTTACTTTCACCATTAAACCATTTTTCATCTGGAGAATAATAGAGTGCTTAGGAGCTATGACATGACCTTCTACCACCTCAAAATAAAAATTATACACTATTGCAGCCGCTGCTGCTTTCATCTGTGTAAAAGCCATGTCTTTTCCCAAGCAAGTCCTTGGACCAGTATTAAAGGATACAAATTTATAAGAAGGTTCATATTTCAACTTCTTGTTGTCAGTAATCCACCTTTCAGGTTTAAATTCTGAGCAATCTGTTCCCCAAACCCCCTGCATCCTTGCCATTGAATAAGTCGATATAAAAACCTTTGTGCCGGGCGTTATCAAGAAACCGCTCGGTAGCATATCATCCTTCAACACCCCTTTGTGCTCAAATGGAACCGGTGGAAATAGCCGAAGCGCTTCATTTAGTGCAGCATGCAAGTACACTGATTTTGCGAGCTCTTCGGGATTAAATATGACCATTCCGTCAGAGGTGAAGCTTTGAGGAATTGAACTCAATTCATTTAGGATCTTTTCTTCAACATGACGGTTTTGCGTAAGCAGCCAGAGGAACCATGAGAGGCCAGCCCCGGTTGTGTCACGGCCTGCTAGCATTAGGTTGACAGTAGTATCTCTCAAGAACTTGTCTACGGTGCCGGTTTCGTTGTCATCTATGTAAGATGATAACAAATCCGGCAAGTTCTCTATGCTGTTTGCTGCCTTCTTCTCGGCTCTCCTTTTCTCAATTGTTTCTTCCACAAATCGATCAATCACTCTCCATGCAATAGCTAGTTTCTTTTCTCTTCCCATATTTAGCCTCCGTAAAAGCTTCCACACAGGTATGACATGCCGAAAGAACAATGCCTCCATGGCAACATCCATTGCTCGTGCAAAAGGTACCGTTGGCAACCCAATAGACAGGCAATTAGGATCGACACCAAAGACTAATTTGGTAGTGATGTCGAAAGTTAACCGCAAACACACATCTTGCATGTCTATAGGTTGACCTTGCTTGGATGCATGGGCCAAGAAAGGGAGGAGTGCCTTTTCCACCTTGTCCTGGCTTGACTGTACCACATAGGCACGAAAGCGAGGGTGCGAGATGAGTTGTTGTGCCTTAACACGTTGAGACCGCCACATGTCAGCATCAGAATTAAAGATGCCATCACCAAGTATGTCGAAAATCTCCAAGAATTCCTCTCCTTTAGGGTAGTTTTGGAAATTTGATGTGAAGATATGTTGTATGTTCAAGGGATCACTTGTCAGAAAGAGATTCATGCCAGGAAACCATCCACCACGGAAAAAGAAGTTGCAACGGCACTGACATAAGATGCCGGTGAGCCACCCATGTAAGCCATTGAGATTTGATATTAGGTACGGCATCATGCCGACTATCGGCCAATACACCGGAATAGTATATGTAGGTTGTTTGTTTCTAGAGGAGATGAAGTAATGGTAGTAATAGATGAAAAGGAGGAGACAAGGAATGGAGAACAGAAGCTCAGGGAAAGAAAGAGATGGCCAGGCCATTGTAATTTGCTAGCTAGGTTGAGAGAGAGAGAGATGATGTGAGCATTGGCTTAGATATAGTAACCTCCTTTGTCTTATCTGATCAGTGTTGCACCTAAATATCGTTCCAATTATTGAGGTGTGGATGACTGCTTGCCACGATCCATCTTATCTTTATATATCGACCCTTCCTATACTGCACATGAAGAAGCTATGTTTATAGTATATAAATTTTTGTAGGGTAAATTAATGAACTAACGACCCGTTATCTATTGATCTATATGTTGCGTTTTACTAAAAGATGAATTTGTTAAACAAAAGTTTTCACAATGTAAAATGGAGCGACGTCGGTAATATGGGTCAGTCTCATTTGTTGAGAATGCATGTACAAGTTAATTCAAAAGTACCTTTCGGGCAATAGTGAATGAATTGAAAAGTAGGTACCGTACCTGCCTCATTCAATGGTTCGGTCTCGGTCAAATGCATTTTGACCCTATTTCCGAAATAATATAATTAACAACTAATCCAAATGGAATTGAGGGTGGTCCGTTGATCATAGGATCAAATTTGGTCAAATTCCGATCAGAGCCGTCCGATCAGTATCAAATAACACACACAATTTTAAAAATAGTATCAATTAATTAAGTGTACACAAATCTTGATGTGTATTGGCCGCACACTACGAAGATATGTCACTATTCACGAGGGTAAAAAGTGACTATTATCGATGGTACACCGACACAAATTGCTATTTTTAAGAATATCTGCAAAGATACCATCAGCAAAAAACACTATTACACTCGCAGATAGTGACAGCTCAAGTTTCAGACCGAATTTGGTCCGATGTCTATCAGACTGTTTCTCACTCAGGACTTAAATTTATCAGTATATGCAAGGTTTTTTTTTTTTTTTTTTTTCTACTTTTTTTTTAAATTACTTTCAGTTTTTACATTGAAGATAGGTTAAAGCGTTTTTTTTTTTTAATAAGAATTGTCCGGTAGAAAGGAATAAGAATTAAAATTTCAAATCAATCAAAACGTAACCATTTAAGTCTCATCCAACTTGTTGGTACTTGTACACATCTGATAGCGTCATGCACAGATTTTGGATTAAGAATAGACCGAGCCTCAAGCCTCTTATCTTGGTCTGACCGAAGTCAAAGAAAAAAATCCAAGACTAAAGATTATCTCTAAAATATCACGCAGAGTGTTGGACTGAAATCAGCTCAGATCAGATCCCTATGCTGAAATAGCCCGAGACGAACGAAAGGATCCGGGGCACGGTTCAGCCTGGCCCGATAAGACCTAAAAGCAGTTGTATCCGAATAAGACCTAATTAGGCCTTAGCCCAGAAAGCTCCAGGTCGGCCTAAGCTTACTGTCACCACTTGGCGTATCCGCCGACAATAAATGCGGTGTCGCGACCGTCCGTACGAAAAACAGCTTATTTAAGACGCTAAAGTTTTATTTATTAGGGGCTGAATTTTCACACACTGGAAGAGGTATTACAGGTTAGAATCAGAATACTTTTTCAACTCTCGACTTGGGACCAACACTGCACACCACCACCAATTTCGGCCTACTGCCTCGTAGCAGAATGAGCCCAGGATTCTTAAAGTCCAGTAAGTATGGCCCGCTCCCCTGAATACGTATCAACATCCATTTTTAATTTACTTCATATGGTTCAAATTTTAGAACGATCGAGAAATTTAAAAGCTTTTCTTTTCATGAAAGAATATTTTAGTCAATTTAGTTAACTTATTCCTAGATGGAAACAATTAATTTTCATCTAATGTACAGTGCAGACATACGCAATAATTTTCATTTAACCTACGGTGATACAAAATTTTATATAAATATACTTAATTTTTTTATAGTGTTAGAAATAATTATTTTATCCTTTAACAACTATTATTTGTGTCACATTTTCGTGTCTGATTCACTCTACAATGTCCACATTTTACTCTTTTTCATACATCAAAAATCATATCAAAATATACTAGTTAAGATCTGAAATTACTTAATTAGAGCAACTCCGAGATTTTTGAAACTATCCTTCTTCGTTGGCAACATGCACATATATAGCAATAAATTTAATGCTACAATATAGCGCACTTATTTATTATTAGATTAAATAAGTAGGGCCAGATCTATAAAAAATATATATATATAGATATATGAAAAGTTGTCCCCATCAAATATATAGGAACGTGGATCATGCATCATCTGTTAAATTTAAGTATCAACTGCCGTGTAACAAGCACAGACACATTTTTTCTTTCTAACTTTTTAAAAAGGAAAGGGATCAAGCTACCAATCATTAATATTCACAAGTAGATCCTCAATCAGATTTTAAACTTGCAATTTCTTACATAAAATATTGTTTTTAACAACTAAATTAAATTAAGACTGATTCTCATCTGCACGAGTTCGCTTACATAGTTATATTTTAATGAGCTATTAGATTCTAATTAATTAGATAGTTTGCATTACATGCGAATTTTGAATCATAAATATATAGTTTAAAATAAATCATACCGCACCAAACCATCGGGACCAGATCGAAATCTCTTGATGTCATCAAATCATCACAAATATATAGCAGCAAATTCGATTTGTTGTGTTATGGAGTATTAATTTTTAATTTAATGGTAAAAACAATGTTATCTGTGTAGGAGGTCGTATGTTTAAAATTTGATTGAAAAAAATCTTTATAAATATTAAATAATTAAATAACTTCCAACCTTCACTTAATTTTTTTTATTATGTATTGATATTAACCGGTGTACTAATTAATTTGTAAGATTTGTCAATGTATTCACGTATTTTTTTAAATCTTCGTAAAAGTTGCGAAATCATAAGGAGGAATTGAACTCTTAATCTTTGAATAACTACAATTTAAAACTTTTTTTCTAACCAACTGTACTACCTCTTTTTTATCGTTAATATATTTATGTAATGGATATAATATGAAGCGGTGGTTAATTAATACTTGAAACTTAAGTGCGATTAAATTTTGAGATCCATGAATTTACTTTCCCCTTAATAATATATATTTTATTTTTAGAAACTAAAAAATTAATTTATCGAAAACAAGATGGATTGCGCTTTTTCCTCAATAAATGGACATAATCAAATCAATAGTTGAGTCTTACTAATTTTCACAATTTACCACATCAACCGAACATAGTGTGGAACTCATCGGTTCAGACTCTTTCCAATGAAAGACCAGATGAAAGAGAGAAAAAGAAGCAGATCGATGAGAAAGTGATCACTCTGGAGGGAGTGATGGTCTAATTTTAATATCTATAAACTCGATATTCTATCGGGTCGGATCGTAAGCGCATGATCCTATCGAGTAGTATAATTGAGTGTCGATCCACAGAGAATAAGATCTATAGTCCTGAGCAATTAAATCACAATCCTTCAAAAGGCTAAACAAAATCTGAAAAATTCGAGTTTGAGATAATTGTGTGAATTCCTAAATTTTGGCATACTGTTGTTACTTTTATCTATTTTAATTTTTATATCCCGTTTGTTTTAGGTTTTCAGTTATTGTAAGAGGGTTTCTAATCCGTACTTAGTGGCTGTTGCGGTCGCTGCACAGTCACACTACCAACTGAGACTTCTCTTGTGGGACTTGACTCGATTGATGCAAGGAGATATGTGATTAGCCCAAAGTTACAATCTTCACTTGATTAGGTTCCTTGATTGATCCTATATGGTGTCTCTATGGTAAGATAAGACTATGGGACATTTGTCTATGAATACTAAGACTTTCATGTATATTTTTGTTGTTCCAATTAAAAACTTTTCCTGCTAAGGACTTCACCAATACTCTAGTATTTTTATTTTTTCTTACCCTGACCCGGCTAGTCTAATCGTGACTAACTTTTGTGTGTGGCCATCACAAGGCGATCTATACTAGTAAAACAAAATCATGAAAAATCGAATATAAAACGCAAAAGCAATCAAATAATTGTTAGACACCATAATTGATATATAGCCGTTACTGTTGTATAGTTAGTTACATAGTTATGTTCAAACTTGTATCTCTTCTCTTATGTATGCTATTATCTTGCGCAATACACAATTATTCCAAGAATTTGTCTTCTCCCTGTTTTCTATTCTCTCTGTTTTCTCTTCTCTCTACTGGTATCAATTGTTTCAATAACAATGACTAAACTAAGATCATTCGAAAATATATACATCAAAACATCAAGAGTAACAAGGTTTACATACTAACTCTAGAAATATAAACTCAAACATGGAATAGCATATTTACAAGAAAGTAAGATAGAGAATCATTCAAGGAGTACTCTTCTTCCTATTTTGCCAATCCTCTCTTCTCACTATATAATGAAAAATATTAAATGATCAAAGACAATTGTTTTTCAGGCCAGAGGGTCTTATATAAGAGTAGAGGGGAGAGTGGAGTCCAAGTAATCTGGTCTGGCGATAGTTATAGCATTTATTCCTCAAAGGATGCCTCGGATATGGTCTGTATTGGGTCATATGGACTTATTGCCCTTGTGTTGCTCTTGAATTAATGCGTATTTGACTAAGTCCTTGGTCCGTATTGGGCCATACAGACTGTAACAAAGACTTAAAACCAATACTTCATAATTTTTATCGACTCGATTCTTACTCCATATGATATAAAATAGTCCCAAAACATGGTTCCTGCATTAAAATATAAATTTGTGCAATAGTAACATGTTTCTCATAATAATTAAGTATAAAAGTGAGAAAATAAGAGAAAAGCTAAGCCAAAATTCTATATAATTCACCCACACTTTAAATGTAATCAGAAAGTCAGACGAATTTCCCAGCTCCCACACTGAGCGAAGACATGCTAATATTTGATCCCAATAGCTTTTCTATTTTTTTTCTAGTAAAGACATACTACAACTTACAGCAGCAACTAGATTAGTTCAGTTCCACTTATGCAAAATAAAAAATGATCCATATTGTTTATAATAATTTGATCATTCTAATTTCTAAAAATAAAAATAGTTAATAATATGTCATGTAAATGTGCAAACTTCAATGATGACAACTTGAGCCCTCCATTGTGAAATGTGCATTTATTTATATCCTTCCAACAAAAAACAGAGAGGAGAAAATAGAGAATCTAGAGGCGGTTATTCTCTACATGCATGTGTGCTTCTACGTACATAAAACATTTTATACAAACATAGGAAATTAGCTCAACCTTGAAGATAAGCTTTTAACTCTATATATTGACATACTCTTTTGGTAACTTATAACAGACTAGGATGATGAACATATTGGGGATATTTGAAATCAAATTGAAGCATTTGGTTTCCTTGATTGTATTATTGGTATATGTGTTGGCAAATGACATACGTGTAAGGATTTCTAAATACCAACAAAAGACATGAAAGCATTTGGGTGAGATTTCTCTTTCAAATCCGTGCAAGTGATGTGTGAGCACATATACACAAGTAAAATTAGTAATTAAGTAAAAAAAATAATGAATATGCAAGTTTGTCCCAATTAATAAAAATATATACAATAATTTTTATAGCATAAGATATAAATAAGATCCTCAAAATCAACTTCATCAACAACAAAAAGATACTAATTATCTAAATATAATATTCAATACTATTTCATTAAGAAACATCTTGGTTCTTAAAATATTTATTTTAAAAAAAATGAGCAACTTTTTTTAAAAATAAAGAATGAACCCATGTAAAATGAGCAACTTACATTTTGAGTTTGAATTCGGATTAATTCGATCTAAGATAAATTGCAGGAGATTCCTTCAATATTCGTGTCAAAGCAGATTTGATGGTCCAAAATTTGAGTTACCTCAGATGATGAATTCTGTAGAATTCATAATTTCGCTGGTTTAGTTTACAAAACAATTCAATTGTTTGGATTTTGTACAGCTGTGAATATCAATCTATAATTGTCTACATATAATATTCAATACTATTTCTTTATGAAACATCTTGGTTCTTAATATATATATTTAGCTCTTAGAAAAAACACATGAGCAACTTTTTACTTTTTGTTGTATGAATATATGTAAATTGAGGCCGGATCTTGTGAGGTAACTCACATTTTGCATTTGAATCCAGATCAATTCGGTCAAGATAAAATGCACAGGATCTTTGTCATATCCATGCC
Organism: Carex cristatella; assembly: GCA_024447775.1. Classification (NCBI taxonomy): domain Eukaryota; kingdom Viridiplantae; phylum Streptophyta; class Magnoliopsida; order Poales; family Cyperaceae; genus Carex; species Carex cristatella. The sequence goes on along the minus strand of JAJHPF010000003.1, from coordinate 10,111,370 downwards.
AAGGCAGATCGGACGGTCCCGATCTAAACTCAAAATTTGAGTTACTTAGATTCATATTTTCGCTTTGTTTATTAGTTTACAAAATAATTCAGTTATTTGGATTTTGTACAGCTGTGCTTATCAATCTATAATTAGACCAGTACCAGAAAACGATACCTCTGGTGTCAAGTCTTAACTGCTTCTGTTACTAGTCTATTCATGTGTAGAAAGACTGGTCCAATATATTGAAACCCCACATATACCACCAATTTTCCAAACTATAGCTTCTGAAAAGATCAATAAACTTCCAAAGGTATACAGCTTCATGCTGAATTCAGACAAGGACATTGTGTCTACTTAATTATTAGTTATCAGCTATCACATAATATATGTCGCAATTTGCAAGTCTAGAGTTTTTCTAGCTATAGATTAAAAATAAATAAATCCAAACAAACTGAGTGTTTTACTGAAACCCTACAAGAAGCAATAGGAAATCTTGCCAGTCAGGTTTTTTCTTCTATATTCGCCATAAAATAAAGAAATAAATACTAAAAATTATTTTTCTCCGTACATAATTGTAGATTTTGAATGACACTACAATAAGTAGAGTTTAAAAGCAGCAGTATTTAGTGCAAAATGTGGATTTGAAATTTCATTATAAAGTTTCTTATAATAGAAGGCTTAATCTCATTTTTAACTGGAAAAATCAATATTTTCTGACTAACTATAGAACGTTCCATTTCAATAAGTCAATCTTGTATTATCGTATGTGCATTAAATGTTGTCACATTTTTTTAAGCGTAATTCCGATTTGTTGTGAAAATTTCATCTATAAAATGTCAAAACATACCGTACTTAAATCACACGTAATATCTTAAATGAGTTCATAGGGGGAATTTCACGTATACCCCTCAAAAACTTCAAAATTACGTATATCCCCTCTAAATTTTAAAATTACATATTTCGTCCTCTAAACTTCAATAACTCACATATTTAACCATTTTATTATCTTTTGTAATAAAACTCATTCTAAATTCATAAAATACCTATTTTACCCTTTTATTTAAAAGCATAAAACATCAATCTCACTCCAATTTGAATCTAAAAGGTTCCTCTACAGTCCGAATTGCTTTAAGATTCGTGTGCGTTAGGTCAACACGAATCTTGAAGCGAATACACACGGATATTGAAGCAACGTGCACAGATATTAATGCGATGTGTGTGGATAAAATTGTTTTAAAATCCGTGAGCATTAGATTAGCACGAATCTTGAAGCAAATACGCACAAATCTTATTGTGATACGTGCGGATCGGACGGTAGAGGAACCCTTCAAATTCAAATTTGAGTTTGATTGAGCGTTTTATGCTTTGTAATAAAGGATAAATTTGATATTTTATGAATTTAAAATGTGTTTTAATATAAAATACAATAAAGTGGGTAAATATGTGAGTTTATGAAATGTAGAGGGGAAAATATGTAATTTTAAAATTTAGAGGGAGAAATATGTAATTTTGAAGTTTTTGAGGGGTATACGTGAAATTCCCCCTTCAAAGACAAGAATATAGTATCTCAAAGAAATTTAAAAATATAGTTGAAAACAATAATGTTGATCCTTTTTTTTTCTCCAGCATTGGAAGAGATTGGATTTTTTTTATTCTTACACATTGTTTCCTTGTATGTTTATCTCGCCCCGTTACATTAGGAACCGCATCCTCTGCTGCACTTTTATTGTGCAGCAGGATGCTGCATTTTTGGACGGTCCAGATTTAATCTCAGCCGGTGAGTGCTCGGATGATGGAGGGGACAATATTAATTTTACTTTAAAATTCGTGCCAAAATCTTATTTCATCCGTCCGATAAAAAACGAACATATCAAATTAAAAGTGCAGCATCCTGCTGCACAATAAAAGTGCAGTGGAGGATGCAGTTCACGTTACACTAATATATATAGAATTAATTCGACATTTCCTTAAAGGGCCCAATTTCAATTAAAGGTCCAATACATGATAAGGAACGGTCAATGATGCTTATAGGTTTTACCCATTAATGTAAGCCTATAAGCACCAACCAACCCCATTTATGTAACATGTAAACTTTATTGATCCGCTAGGTCTGTTGATTTGAAGCATCAGCCCACCCCATTTCTTACACATTTTTTCCAAAAAAGAAAGGACACAAAGGACGACAGTGTCGTGGAACAGAATCTCTAAATTCACGTCAATAAATAAGATCCATTCGTCCCTCCATCCATAATATGGATGATCATAATTCATAACTGAAATATGTCTTACCAAATTTCAATACTCTCCATAATTTAATTATAATCCTTCTTATCATAAATGAATGGACAGATTAACTTTGTTGGCAGAAACAGGCTTCTCTAATGGTCATGTTCCAATGAAAAGAATATTTAGGGTTAGTGTATTGGGAAAAATAAAACACGAAGTGTCTAATACGCGTGCCAACACAGCTTGTTAGACGATGTGTCAAGATATGCCTGGTGGATTCTTAAGCGTAGAGCGTATAACTTTTGCTTTATCTTTATACTTTTGATGTTCTGCGGTCTGTGCAGATATTGAATTAGTAGTATGTAGCTTACAACTCCGGTTTCATATATGAAACGGGCACAATGTGCCTTTTATCAAAAAAAAAAAAAAAAGATATGCCCATATCATGTCCTTAGAAGTGCTGTATCCCAAGTATTCTAAAATCAGCACATTTAAACACCCCGTATTGACACAGAAGAGATGGCACGCCTTAATTCACACGACTAGATACATCAATACAAAATAATTAACTCCCAATGGCCGACTGCAAATTCAAAACTGATCAATAAGGGAGTGTCGCGTGTCACCACTTTGTTGGTCGAAAACCTACGAGACTTTGAAGTGGCTAACAATGATTTGATGGCCCCTGTGCTCTGTTCTCTTCACCCCGCAACGTAGAAGCAATGCCCAATCAAAGTTTAATGCATCTCGATCATCTGATTCGGATAATCTTTTGAGTTTAATGCATCTCAATCGTTTGATTCGGATCGGAGCCAATCCACCCCCTGCCTATGACACACAGGGCCCTTTAATATAATGCAGATCCCAATCGGACGCATCCGATCCATTAACGCACTGCGTTAATGCAAAAGATACGAATTCCAATCAGAGACCACCATCTGGTAGCCAAATATTGCGAGTAGCGTGCTTTCTCACGTTAAATCTCAATCGTAGATCTAGATCCAGCAGATAAAATTAATAAATAAGCAAACTGTCAAAAATAAAAAATAAATTGACACAGCATAAACTACATACCGACACAACACACCAGTTACATGCCAGTAAACATGTTGTGCTCATCTCTGATACATGACATATATTCCAAACACGTCTAAACAAAACACAACACAACACAACATATTTTCAATAGACTACCACTTGACAGTAATAAGTATAACCGATACTAGTGAACTTTTTACCAGAACCATCCAGTCGAAATTATATTCCCTACCTATGATACTACCAAATTCCTACGCTAAAAACCACATACAAAAATGAATTGCTAGCCCAGCATGCACAACATCATTAGTTAAATAAACACTAGAAATCAACTTCCCTCCATATTGCAGGGTCTTGGATAAAACCAAGGCAACTCACAGAGAGTACAAAGACTTGTCTTCAAAATTCCAATTCCTACTAAAATACAACAAAGTTACTCATAAGATCTTCCTAACCAATAGTACATCTCAATTACCTCGTTAACACTTAAGAAATAAAGATTGTTGTACAGAACCTACTTGTAACCAACAGTGTTTTCATGTGCCCCCATGGAAGCATGATATTTGGATTCAAATGTAGCTCAATGTAACTGTCTATTCCATTTCTGTCATTTTATTGTCAAAAGCCTCATCTCCAGGGAGACCAAAAATGCGGAGGTTGCGGTCCATGGACCCCACGGCCATGTACTTTGCATCAGCTCCAAATTTGACTGAAGTTACTTTGCCTAGCCAGAAGAGGAGGGTTGTCAGTGAAAAATTGAAAAAAAAAAAATAAAGTTAGAAAAAACCATTATATTTTGGCCTCAACCTGTGCCAGATAAATCAGGGAACGTCTTGATGAGGTTCCACTCAAGCTTTACATTTGCCACTTGGTAAACCCTGATATAAATAAATGTTAGAATTACTATGATATAATTATATTTGGTAATTTAAACTCTATTTATGACATCAACAATTGTCTAAATCCAAAGAAATGTACCTAATGTCTGACCCAGCAATAGCAAGATAACTCCCGCTGAAATCAAATTCCACTGAAAAGAAAATGTAATTTTAATTCAACTGTAGTAAGTTAACTGAAAAGTACGAAATACAATATGGAAAAAATACATGATAAATTCATAGTATTCATATCCAGAACAATGGAACAGCATCGATGATTAAAGATCGTACCAGAGTTTGTAGGCGTATTAGCATCATATGGAGAAAATGATCTAAAGTTCCTTAATTTGCGAAGATCCCAAAGCCTGACACCATCAGATGCTGCAGTCTGGATCAAAAGTAACATAATGAGCAACCCCAAAACATAAAATGCAGTTCTATAAATGCTCCAAGTCTCCACAATTTGTCCCAGCCATCAAAAGACGATTAAGGCTAAGCAACAGGAAGAAAAAAATCACCAAAAGGCACTTGACTTTTCACCCATCCAAAATAACTTAATATTTAGATCTACTCAAAACCAAAATATAAGATCACTGTTAATAAGTTTAATTTGAGCTTACAAAAAAGTTAGTACCAACATATTATAGAATACCCATTATGTTGCATGCTGGCTGTGACTTGCAACAATGTGAAATGTTGTGTATTCAAGAGTACAAGGATACCTACCGCAAGAAAATAACCATTTTCTGAAAAGGACATGGCTGTGACTGGACCTGAGTGGCCTTCAAAGTTGGTAACAAATGCCTACAATGAATTCAATTAAAATAATCAACAGAAGAAAGAGAGAGAAAATCACATTCTTACATGAAGAGTTGTAGAAAATGTATATAATAAACCAAGCTTCTGGATAGCAGTAATATGGCAATTTCAACGTGTTTTCAGTAGCTATCACCAAAAAAGGTACAATATTGTGCTATTTTAGCATATTCAACCACGAGGCAGATATAGCACAGTTGGGCTAGTAATATTTAATCACTAAATCCCATGTTAAAGATCAGAACTGTTAAAAAATAATCTGATATTATATTGAGCCGTATTTGTTTTTAGGATGTTGCAGTACTTGTTTAATTTGAGAAAATTTTGTTTGCCTAAATTTAAGATTTATAATTTGAATTATGCTAGTAATGACCTTATATTCTATTGCATTATCTTGTTTGATGTATTAGACATTATTTTATAGTGAGGGGGTATATTGATAACTAATATTATTTGACAATGGACAGTAGTCATCCATTTAAGAAAGTGCATCCATAGTTTACATAGGTTGTGCATAAAATTTTGGTGCAAGTTGAGAATTGTTTGATCACCAAGTATCTATAAGCTGAACTGTAAATTTTTTAGATTGCTTGAAATGGCCAATCAGTTTTCAAATTTCACCAAATTTGATGCACGATATAAACTACAGAACATATCTCCAGATTCAGTTTTTTTTATTTTAAAAAACAATTTGTTGTTTGCCACGATTGTCAAATAAGTTATCCCTACATTATTATGGTAGAATTTATATTATGTTATTCTACCATTTCTTAGATACATGTCAATTTAACAATTTGTTTGTTCTTATACATGGAAACACTAATTTTATAAAGAAGCATATGCATCAGAGCTTACTGGTCACTTTATCACGCTAACATGAAAAATGATAAGTTAAACCCCAAACATGAGAACCACTGAATCTAAAAATTAACACAGCAGTACCTGGGTTTTAATATCCCAAATTTTGACGAGTGATTCGGATGTACCAGTGCCAAGGATCAAACCATCAGGATGAAAAGCAGCTGTTGTGTAACCCCCCTCTTGTGATGGCTCCCCAACCTATTAAATTATGTGCAAGTAGACATTTATACCACTAGAAATAAATAAATATATATATATATATATATATATATATATATATATATATATCTAGGAAGAGAGGTTAAAGAGAATAGGGTAGACCTGTTTGAGGCAACTGCCAGTTGGGAGATCATAAAAGCACCAAGTATTATCCATGCCAGCCGACACAAAATACTTCTTTGTTGCCTGGACAGTCACGGCTTGTACCTGATTCAATGAGTTAAACAAAGATGAGGTTTCAGAATTGACAGAGAGACCTTCAGTAAAGTGGAAAAAAACAGAGAGAACCGCTCATCTGCCAAGAGCGTACACTTCACTCTACTTCTTACCTCTGCTGTATGGTCTTTCAATATGTGCGCACAGTTATAAGTTCCATCATCAGTTCCTTGCCATAGTCGAACAGTCTGCACACATTGTTCTAAGCTTATTCAGGTGACAAGCATTTATCACTCATCAAATAGTATATAAATGTTCCGTTAGAAAAAAGTAATCTGTACATCAACCTTACATTCTCTCTCTCAAACCTTTAATATGTCTGTCATTTTCAGTTTTAATACTTGTGAGATCTTAGCAGTTGGGTAATACCAACTTTAGTAAGAGAGACAATGTGTGTTGAGAGAGAGAAAGAGAGCCACTTTTTTTTTAGGAAAACAGATAGGGATTACAGGAGATTCCCCAAGTATTCCAATCTTTTAATATATGATAACTTATCTTTTACAAATAAAATTAAACTCTAAATAGACATATCAATACAGATGAAGCAAAAAAAAAAAACTAACAATAAAGAAATTCCAGAGAAACAAAAGGAATAAAAACAGAAAAGAAAAAAGATCACTTTCCTCAGTAATTAGTCAATTAAGTTGACTAATTAAACAAATTGCCAACTCCAGAACCTTTTTTTCATAATAAGTACGAATCAGGTGTAGCTCAAATGCATGTTTCCAATTGGTTTTAACAATAATAGAACAAGCAGAATTCAATCAAATTACATTCTACATTTGAGGTATTAACTATGTGATTCGACTAAACACAGAATAGACTTGCAACTCAGATTCTACCATGCAATTTTGTCTGTGGAAAAATAATATAAGAATTAACAGAAACACACTAATCTAACTATTTAACATTTATTTTCCTTCTGTTCAGTAACTACAAAAGTTGTATAGTAATTAAATCTGTAACATCAGTGTACCTTGTCTGCTGATCCAGTTATGACAAGCTCATCCCGGCCAACAAATTTCAAACTCGTAATCTACACAAGAGTTGATATGATCAAGTTATAAATGCAAAAATAAAAAACAATGACCTACCAACGTATCATATAAATGAATAGAAGTATCAAATAAAGAACCTTCTTAGAGTGACCAGCCAGTGTTGACAGTATCTGCCCTGAAGCTCTATTGAAAATCACAGCATTTGTATCAACACCTCCAGTTGCAATTATATCCTGTTTATCAAATTATTCATATTTTAAATCAATACATGTACTGAAAAATATCTTAAAAATTAAGGAAAATTATATAAAACTGACCTTTGAAGGATGTATGTCAATTGATAAAATGCCAGGCCTGTTCGTTTTGTGGAGGGGATGACTGGAAATCTGTGTGTAACTCTCCAGAGCATCTATCGGTGCTAAAGTTGCAGGAATCTAAAAATAGAGGAACAAAAACACAAAAAAAAGCTGATTTAAGGTGATCAGTGGAAAAACTAAATAGTAAAAGTTTTAAAAAGAGGAACCATTACCTCACGCTGCTTACGCTGAGCAGAGAGCATCTTGTTATACTCTGCAAGCTCATCAACTGTAGCTGAATCAATTCCAGGCCGAATTCTCTTCCCATCAGGGCCCACCTCATCCTCTGCAACTGTAAATGCAAGGAAACAAAATCTTCAGGATATTCAACGCAAAAAATACATTTCATCAAATTTTATATGATACCACAAAATTTTAGAATTTTAGATAGATCTGTGAAAAAAATTAAAAATCACCCATGCATACATTCTTTCTAACCATCCTTCCTGTGTACATAATAAGATACCCCATTAACCACTACAGCACACTGTTTATCTCTTGTATGGTAGGAAGGGGAAAGGGTTGCTTTCAATTATTTTCGTATAATTACGAGATATGAGGTACATATTTCAAAGCAGCGTGTAGAAAGAGCTCAAACTTTTCCAAAACTATACATTACAATATCATGCTGAGCAGATAACATTGCTCCAAATATTTTTCAGTTATACATACATGACCCCAGTGTTATCATTCCAACAAGAAAAGGAAGGTACCTCTCTTTCCATTAGACAAGGCAGGTGCTGTTGCTGCAGGAAGTTGTCTTTCAGCATGTGAAAGAAGTAACCTTGCCTCATCCCTCTCTTTCTTTAGCCTTGCTATGACTCTGAGTGCCGCATCATGCTGTAGAATATATATATCAGATAAACTATTAGTATCTAGAATTGGATAACAAGCCTAATGTTTCACAAAACTGTAATAATATTTAACTTAGACCATCATATTTTCTGAGACAAAATAGAATCAGGTAACCAAGAAAGATACCTGGTACAAAGCATGGCTTAGCTCTTGCTTTGCCGTGTGCAGTTGCTGCTCCAACGACAAATTTGATAACATCAGAGCATCCCATTCCTGCATAAAACAATGACAAAAAAAACTTAAAACTAAAAATAGATAAATACTGCATGTATGTTGAACGAGCAAAAACATTGTAAATGTAAATACAATAGTATGAAAATGTTAAGTGCCTGAGACAGGCCAGGAAAGGATTTAAAACTATCAAATGCCATGCTAACTTGATGTGGGCAGAAGGTGCAATAGTTCAAAGATAACTATCAAGTTATGAGCAAATATAGATGCCAAGGATCATTGATGTTGAATTCTTTGCTAGGTCTATGATTTATAATATTATACAAGTAAACCATTCCATACATTTTGAAACATGCCCATAAGTCCTGGAATACTGGCAGCTTGCAATGGCCTTGGCTTCACGATCTATACATAGATACAATAAGAGAAACAAAGAGTTTCTGAGTCAAGTTACATAAATGACAAAATTAATAGAAAACAGCTAACAAAGTGGTGTAATCAGAGAAGAATGCTTGTTATTCAATATTTCAATTCAAACAGTACAAAAGAAAATGTTCTAACAAATAAAATCACTAAATGTCAATGTTCTGTACAATAATCAATTGCAAAAGCCATTTGGTTCACAATTATTTATTACTATCAAATGAAACTGCCACCAAATGGGAAAAATAAAAACTTAATTCATGGTAGTTCATCTCTTCTAAGAAAAAGTAACAAATTGCTGAATTACTAAAATTGCCAAGTTATTAAAAATAACACATTTGAATCAAAATGTTAGCAATACCTTATTGGTCTTAACAGGTATTATATCATCCATGGTGAGCTCCTCCTTGGTAACTGGACATCTCCCATGATCCTGGCATCTCAAGAACAGTTGTCTAAATTTTCATACATAGTACCTTAAAGACTATAGAACATTGCAAATAACATCGATATGCAATTTGAGACTCGTACCGCGGTACTTACTACAGAAAAAATTATAAACATTATACTGTCATATATTAAAACACTAGCCAAGTAACACCATATCTGGAGAACAATGGAGGTCCTCTGAACCAGTCCTAATCATTTGCAGTTCCTTTATCAGATCATCCCAGCTCATCCTAACAGCTTGCCTTTTTTTATGACAAAATCAGAAATTTTCAAGCTCAAATTCTCCGAAACCTTCACTGCACACCAAAGCTTTCCATTCCAAAAGTTTCTTAAAGTGACAAATTTCTATTGAAATTAAAGATACTTAATGGAACTACATGGGAAGGGCCAACTAACTGAATAATTTCAATAAAAGTTTTTAAAAAATAAATTTCAGTAGAAGATGGACACCTACAGTTCTACAGTTTTGCTGAGGAGCGGGATAAAAAACTGTGAAAACGAACCTGAATAAAGCGCTCAATCAGGCGTCGTTCAAAGAGATGTCCCGATTTCTTCGACACCACCGGATCCTCTGGCGCTTCGCCAGATACTGCCCAAATAACAAAAACAATCACAAAAAATCAAATACCCCTCAGAGAGCAGGAGATTTCATACTTAGGGTTTGTGTTACGAAGGATAGTAAACAAAGGAGGAGAGAACTCACTTGCGCAGATCATGGCGAAGACGATTGAGGATTCCCGCCTCGATTTCTGCCGCGCGTTTAGAGAAGGAGAGGAGAGAAGAAAGGGGTTTGGTTCTAGGGTTTAGTTTTCCACTTCCCACAGTCGGCTCTCTCTTTCTCGCTCCAACTCTATCGCCGAAAAACGAAAATCAAAATTTGTAGGGTTTGGACGGTTCAGATTTGTCGAGCCCCCTCGCGTGGCATCAATTCGTTGGTGGCATGCGAATTTTAGTTCGATCACATGAAAATTTATAAACTCACATGTTCCGAAATTTTTAAAAATTCCGTCATTAAAAAAAAAGTCTAATAAATTCTGGAAATTTCAGAATTAGCATGTTAGTCATTCACTCATTTGTCACTGCATACTTCAAGAATGGATTCTCCATTTGTTGTTGTGGATATCATGAATGAACCAGCAATAATAAATGGGGACCCATTCTTGATATCCGCAACCACAAATAGTAGACATACTAAATTTCGAATTTTCATAATTCAATAATATTTTGACTTTTTATGACAGTATTTTTAAAAAATTTGAGACTATCTTACTATGCATTTTATGCATATGCACGCACATTGCATTGCTATTTTTATTTAGAGTGTAAATAGTTGATCATAAGAGAAGAGTTAAAATGCTCTATTAGTTTTGTACTCCAATCACATCTCACGTTTTTATTTTATTTTCAAAATTCAAACAGTCGATTCAAATCGCTCAACATGATTTGAACTCTTCTTGTACGAAAATCACTATGCACTGAGACTATACTAGAGTGCACTTGTGGTTAAGTGAAGAGAGGGCTTCTTAGAACCAAATTGAATAAGTTGAAGGGGCTGTTTGAACAAAAAAAAAACAGCCTATATCACAAAACATATTTTTCTCTTATTTTTAATAGGTTTTAATAGTATTATATAAAATCATTTTTTTTTTCATTTTAATCCACACCTTTGCCGAACAAGTTCTAATAGAGTTAGTTACAATTAGTGAAGTTGTTAAGAGGATGTTAGAAATATTGTTTGAGTTGTTAAAAAGTTGTTAGTGGTATAACTGTAATTAGATAAAACTTTATATATAGAGTATAGTTGTAATCAAAATACAATCAATACAATACCATTTTATTTCTACTTCTCTTCAATTATCAAAGTTTATAAGTTCTTAAAAAATTGCTAAAAAAGAAAACTATAATATAATACGAGTTTTATTTCAAATCATTTTATGTGATCTTTGATATCTCTCGACGGTAAAAACTATCCATCGAACATTGTTCCGGTCCGATGGGCATCGGACAGCCTCCTCTCCCATTAGAATGAGCTTGAGTCGAGTCCACTTTTTGTTGAGCCGAGTTGAGCATTAACTTATTCGTACCGTAACTCATGCATAGATTATATATTTTCATAAATTTGAATATTAATTTTATTTTTCTTTTTCCAATAAGTTTTTATTTCTCTCATGACGGACACAAATAGAGGTAGTAAAAGAGTTGAAAAATAACTTTATTTTCTTGTAACGAGGTGAGAAATGAATCAAGCCAGCACAAACCTAGCAGGATCAAGCTTAAACAAACTAATAACGAGCCAAATTAAAATCAAACTAATTACAATTTTTTCCATACCAATCTCAAATGACCCACGAGCTAGTAGTTTTTGTATCAACCCAGTTCTCATATGACGATGTAGTTACCTAATGGTCCGAGTTTAGCCCATAATAGGCCTACATAATGGCACTTTCTTTGCTCTACAAACTTTTAAGAGTCGGTGAACTTTGGAGTGATCATTATTTGTAGTTAGGGTTGTAAACGAATTGGCTCGGACTGAATTAGGTCTTAGCTCAGCTCGTTAATTCTGGATCGAATTTGGACCGCGCGAGCTGGATATAGGACTTCTGAGCTAAAACCTCAGCTCAAACTCGTCACGAGCCAGCTTGCGAGCTAACGAGCTGGCTCGTTGGGTCTGACTGGATCTTGTTTTAAGAAGAAAATAAATTTTACAAATATTTTTGGACCGAGCTGAATCGAGCTGGACAGTATAAAATGCACACAAATTCATACAAATTCACAAATTGATGTCTGCCTGAGCTAGCTCGCAACCTGGCGAGCAAGCTATTCCCCAGCTCAAACTCGTTAATTCTGAATCGAGCTAGTAACGAGCTATTAGCGCAACGAGCTTTTTTTGCCACCCCTATCTGTAGTACTGTAATACTGTAGCACTAGACACGATAAGGTTAACTCATAGTTCAACCGGTTAAGAATTCAAACCTATTTGGTTCGAATGTCCAAGAAGTTTGGTGCAGATCCTGGACGAGAATTAAAGAGATGAAGGCTATGAAAAAGGAAGAATGGGCGGTCAAGTTTATTTGTGTTGCATGGAACATTTAGATCCTCTACAAACGCAATCATTTTATTTTCAGAAATGAGAGGAGGCCAGCTGGAGTAATTGCGAATGCGGCGGTACAGGAGATGGGCGCATGGCTGAAGTTTTGTTAGATTATTTTATCTTGTTATTGTATTAAATTTGATGGGTTGTACATGGTTCTCATGTTGTAGACTTCAAACAGAATGAGGCCTTTAGCTTCTCTGATGTGCTTGTATTGATGAACTTTGATTTATATACACATCCTGACAGCTTCTGTCAGTTTTTCAAAAAAAAAAAAAATTCAAACCTATTTAAATTTACAGAGTCGCTTTAAAATTCATGAGGAAATATCTTGAACGGCTCGGATCTAATATGACCGTATTAGATATCTAAGGTGATCCAAATTCCGGGCTTTGGCAAAGAATATGGAAAAGGACGGGGATAGTTATTGGTCTTGAAATTGAAGCATCTCTAAAAATGTGTCAACGCCTCTTTTTTTTTTTTTTTTTTTTTTCTTTTTTTGGTGGTGGTGGGGGCTGGGTGGGTGTGTGTGTCTGTATGGGGTCGGGGGGGGGGTGTGAAGACGGGTTGGATATTATCCGATTGTATCTGAATTCGTATTTGAAAATTAAATACGGATATCCGATATCCGAATATCCGTGCAGATACGGATACGAATTTGATTTTAAATTTTAATTATCCGTATCCGAATAATAGATAGATAGATAGATAGATAGATAGATATATATATATATATATATATATATATATATAATATAATTTAATATATATTATGAAAAAAAATTATATTATTAACCATTATAATTAGATAAATATTATGAATTTTGATATTTTAATAATATATATATATTTTTTAATAAATATTCGATCCAATCCATATCCGTATCTGTCTAATATCTTATCCGTATCCGAAAAAAATATGGATATGAATATGGTTTTACCACTATCCGAACCGTATCCGATCCGGTTTTAACCGGGGTATCAACTGATCTGTTAATTCTTTTCAATTAAATCTAGCCAAATTCAAGAAAAGAAGAAAAAAAAGTGATGCGAATCGTTTCCAAAGACAACCTTAATCAGCTGGTGTCGATTTGCTCAATTCTTATCAAAAAAAAAAAAGATTTGCTCAATTGAAATCGAATCAGAATCGTACGGTGTTTTCTATTCCATATCTTGATGTTCCCATCCCCAGAAAAGCATTACATCTCTGTACCCAAAAAGGGTAACGCTTTTTCCCGCATGTTCGTTTGGTTATACCAATTCACTGTATAGTATCGCGTACGTACTACTGAATTCATATCATATGACGTTACTTACTGTTTGATTGAGTTATATATTGGGAAATTTTTTTATATATAGAAATTATAAAATTCTGATCAACACAAATAGAAAGAGTATTTTCATTGCAACAAATATAGTAAGATCAGAATCAGTGATTCCAATCCATAATTTTTTTTAATTTTTTTAACTGCACAGAAAATTTGAAAATGATTTTTTTTTTTACAAATTCTCTGTGAAATAAAAAAAATTCATAGATCGGGATCACTGACTCCAATCTTACTATATTTATTGCAATCAAGATACTCTTTCTATTTGTGTTGATTAGAATTTTATAATTTATATTGATAAAAAATTTCCTATATATTGGCATGAATTCATGTCAGACTTGAGCTGAATTGGTCTGAATTTTGATTGGATGGTCCGGATTCAAATTCAAACGGGGAGGCAATGCAGAGAATTCAGACTCCATAGGAATGAATTTTAATGCATATTAAATGATTCTAATCAAACATCAGATTGAATTTGTTCCGATACAAATTAAACGTCTTCGGTTCTCTATTTGACATGGTATATGGGTTCGAATTTTATATAGATAGCGTAGTACAATTTTGGTCTTATTCAATCTATTTTCGTCCGCCTTGAAAAATCATAAAGATTTTTCATTTAGATTTAGGTAAGTTTGAATTGGACTTTAGGTTGTTCTTCTTGGGTGGGCCCGGATTTTGGGGTTATTTTTTCATGCTGTCAGGTTAGAGCTTCGGAATGTTTGATGTAATGCATATTTTGAGTTGTCAGGTTCGGAACTTCGGATCGAATTTTTTTTTTTTTTCTAAGACAAATTCGGGTCATGAATGGGTCGAGTATGGATCAATTTTAAACATAATCGGATGTCTCAGCATTAACCAATCACGACTATTTGGAATCCAACAGATCAAACTAATTCGATCAACAAAGTATTTAGTTGTGATATGCTCCTGTCCAAATTGTATTGGGCCGCACGATCAGAATACGGACTATCTTAGGTGGAGAATAGCTCAGGATGATTTGTTAAAGGAGTGTGTGTGTTAAATAAAACTTAATTCGGATTCATTAAGCACGCAACTCTATCCCATTTGTGTCTTTTTCGTGTAATATTTATTATCCCCTTTCTTACTGAATTTCTAGGTATTTATAAATATTTATGTCGGTTTGGGCCCCGAGTCGAGATACCAGCGACTTACCTCAAAAGTAGGTTGATTTGGGCTTCGATTCGGGACACATCAGGCTGACTCCGAACCTACCTCGATTCGGGATTCCTCTCGAGGCATGGTCAGTTGGTTCCGATATGTCCACAAAAAGTTAGGCATTTGGTGTTTTGAAAGGGCCCTTGATATATCCTTTCTTTTGGATTTTATTGTTCTTGGACCTTTAAGATTCATTTCTAAGTGATCTTTATAGGACCTTTAATACATGACCCTATCAAGTTGGAAAGAGAAAAATTGCAGGGATCCAACAATGTATTGTTGTTGAATATATTTTCATGTTAAGAATGAGTCTTTACTATTTAGTCTAGTAATAAAGATAATGTTTTCAGTTTATGAAGTTGCAAATTTCAAAATCTGATTATAATTTTTTTGTAAATATTAGACTGTTAGATAACTTGATATCAATTTTTTTTTCTAATATATATATGACACACACATATAGAGAGCTTATGAAACGGTTACTTTTAAAGAGGACATCCTCCCAATTTGAGAAGACATTCATTTGTTTGGTGTTGAATTGTCTAATAATAATAATCAAATAAGTTCTATTATATTGTATTATTTAGTAATTTCTATTACGATATATACTTTTATGTGTAATATTTAGTCATTCTATTTCACTATTAACTCTTACGTATATTATTTAGTAATTTCTATTTTGATATATGTGTCTAATTAATGCTATTATGCATTGCGAATTAAAGCGGGTGCTTTAATTTGTGCTCATATTGCGATTTTCAAAGTTCAAATAGCCGATCCGAACGTTAGATGTGTTCTCCATATTGAAATGTGCTTGGAGACTTTACTATTTATTAAGCCACTTTGAAAATCGTTGATCCAACGGTGGCTCATATTGAACAGTGAAACCGTTAGATCAGCGATTTTCAAAATAGCTTAATAAATAGTAAAAAAATTCCAAAAAATTATAAAATTTAGTCTCCAAGCACATTTCAATATGGAGAACACATCTAACGGTTCGGATCAGCTATTTGAACTTTGAAAATCGTGATATGAGCGCGAATTAAAGCACCCGCTTTAATTCGCAATGCATAATAGCATTACTAATTATATTAGTTAGTAATTTCTATTAAGTATCACCTTGCCTTAGATGATTTCGGTACATGTGTTTCTTTATATATAGTTGTTAATTTTGAGTAGTTTCAATACCAGTGTTTAATTTCTATTTCGATATTAACTCTGAAGTATATTCTTTAGTAATTCTATTTCAGTAAATGTGTTTAATAACAAAATAAGTTGTATTATATTATTTAGTAATTTCTATTAAGTATCGCCTTATTTTAGATGATTTTGGTACATGTGTTTCTTTATATATTGTGGTTTTCAGTAATTTCGGTACATGTGTTTCTGTTAAGTATCGCTTTGTTTTAGATGATTTCGGTATAGGTGTTTAGTAATTTCTATTATATTATATTATTTAGTAATTTCTGTTTCAATATTACAAGTATGTTAATAACAATATAAGTTATATTATATTATTTAGTAATTTCTATTTTGATACAGGAGTTTCTTTATATATCGTGATTTCGAGTATTAAAAGTATTTGTCTTTTATTCCAAGATATGGGTCAATTAATAAATATACTTTTTCAAGAGGTCTAAATATATTGTTCAATATATATATTAGATATGAAATACCATTCAGGCATAAACTCTTATGTACACCATTTATATCAGGTCCTTATTGGATCAAGTTTGGCTTGTCTGGGATTAGATTCGGGTCGGGTATTCGAATCATTTCGGGTCCCGGATCGTTCGAGTTGAGGTAGGATTAATTGAGGCATTTATCATCTTGAATTTCGGGTCCCGGCTTCATGTCTCAATTTTTGAAATTTGATCGGATCGGATCGAGTTCAAAAGTATCAAATCAAGTCGGATTTAGATTACATCAAATTAGACAAAAAAAAAAAAAAAAATTAATTTTTATCAAATTTTGTCACCTTTAATTTTTAACATGATAATTATCTCACAATGCATTCCTAAGGAAGACACTCTTTTCATATGCTGCTATTGACTAAAAAAGAGAATTCATGCATGTTGCTTGATCGAATATAGAATCAAATAAACTCCACACAGAACATATCAGATTCATAGGCAACAGCATATATATATATATAAGGATGTGAATCAAATTATTGCGAGGGTGATCTTTTTTGTTTTTTTATCACTTAAGTGTGATATTTTGTATTTTCAAATGAGTGAGGTTACTTACGGTAATTTGCAAAGCGCGGTTATGGATTGATATATTTGTTTATAAAGTTTAAACAATTAATTTGAACTGTTTAAAATGAAATTTATATAAAAATATATTTGGAGATTGAATTATATATATTTTTAGAATATCTTTATTATATTTTCAGATAAATAAAAAATTATCTAATTTAAAGATTTTGAAAAAGTAGTGATTTTCTACTTATTTAAAAAATAGTAAATAAATTTTGAAAAATATAAATTTGATTTCCAAATACACTTTTATGAGATCGTATTGAGTAGTTTAGAAAACATAAATATAAATATATAACATAGATCGATCCGCACTTTGCAAGATATCATAGCCTCATTATTTCCAAATAATTTATTAATAAAAATTTGTGGATTTGATCCTCATGTTTTACTTCAAAAAATTATTATTGCATAATGCAAGCATTTTTGTCTTGAGATGCAATTGTTTAGATATTCTACAGCAAATGATATGTGAATTTTACCACTCTGGGAAGATATCAAATTTTTATAAACACAAAGCTCATGTTTGATTGTGGAGTAAGAGGTGGAGTAATTGAGTAAACTCCTTATTCCATATTTAAAGAGTCAAATAAGAAGTAAAATAGAAAGAGTAAGATGGAGTAAGAGGTGACTTAATCCGGAGCAACTTACTCCACCTATTTAGGTGGATTAACTTACTCCACACTTACTCTACTTATATGACCCACTGTCATAAAAAAAAAACACATTTTTCAACATCTTACTCTACCAAGTAGATTAATTTAAGTCATGACTCTAACTATCAAACAAGATGTAAAATATGAGGAATAATATGGAATGAGCAATTTAATTCTCATTAATTTTACTCCACAACCAAACATGGCCAAAATGTGGAATATTGATAATTGTAGCCGGTCGATGCGGCACAAGTTGGTTCAATGTGGAGAATAAAAATATATTTCAATCATAAATATGTCTCAATCTAGAACTAGCAACTTGTATGTGTTATTTGATTGGAGCAGAAATGAGGAAGAAGACTCTTATTCAGTTATTCCTTGTTCACGGAGTCAAAATATAGATGATTTTAGCATGTACAAGTGATAGTAGACGAGAGTAAAAAAAATTAATTAACAGCCAAAATTGATTAGTCGGCTGCCAAATTTGATTAATTATACGATTAATTAATTTGACAGATTTGTTAGAGTCATATTACATTTATTCAAACTTTAATTTTTAATGATTTCGTGATCTATATATAAAATTAAAACTTTACAAGCTTTTTTGCATTTAGACATTAGAAAAAAAAATTCAGTTGTCCATATAAAATTGACTAATTCTTTTGCATTGTAAATGCTTTGCAATAGAAAATAGTGAATAGCAATTATTTTATTGTTTTTTTATTCTCTCTAACCAGATGATGGATTTTAAGAGTTCTAAATTTTATAAATATCTAAAGTTTTTTAAAATTTTGCACTGTGAATGCTTAACAAATATATATACAATGAGTAGTTGATATTATTATTGAAGAGGATTTAAATACTTCTATTATTGTGTCTCCATTGTGTCTCTATTTTTAAAACTTTAATATCTTTAAATTTAAAACATAACTGTCATAAACCGTTATATATAATTTATATCATTTTTTATTGATGGTGTAAAAGACTAAAAGATCATGACATTTTAATTTAATTTTATTTGTTATCAAGAGCTTGCAAAATGCATTGATGCAGATAATTTCTAGACATTGATTTTTTTTAATTTATTAATTCATTTAAAAACAAAACTGAAAAATAATATTTTTTATGCGCATATAAAGAAAATAATATAAATCACTTTTAACAGCTTCATTTTGACATATAAGTTTAGAATTTTTTTATTAGAAAATTAAAAAATGGAGACGTGATGGAAGCATAGAAAATAGACACATTTAAATCCTCCTCTTTATTATTTTTGGTATCATTAAGCATATGGTGAATTTTTCAAAAACATTACTTGATTAAAGAGAACCAAAAATAACAATCAGATGATTATTATGATCTCAAGATGTTGAAAAAGATTGTTAATTCAGATGTCTAATTTATGGTCTTTGGTTAGATAACAGAGGTACATAATCTATTCTCAAGTATGTAAATAATATATTTTTAGCTAAATTATGAGTATTTAATATGCATTAAGATATGAAAGCTAATTAGTCATAAAATATTTGATTAAGAGAAACGCAACACAATTAATCGCTTGGCAACTGCACACAATTTTCTTCAACATCAATGTACCTATAGATGAATAAGTTATTCCTCAAGTTATTATTAGGTGGGATCCTCAACTCATACCAAAAAAAAAAAATAATAGATAATAATAAAATATTGTTATTATTGTGCCATTATCATCATCATGATTTTCGTTTTTCAATAATATTATCAATATTTGTTATTTTTTATATGTTTATTATTATTTTTCTAGTGATTATTATCATCATCATCATCATCATCATCATCATTTATATGTTTTAATCAAGGTTCTAAATAGCGATTATAGCGCTGTAGCTTTTCAGGTCCAAAAAAGCTATAGCGCAACCATAGCTAGCTATTTAGAATCATTATAAAAGAAAAGCGGTTAATAACATTATAACTTTTGAGATCCGAAAAACCTATAGCGCAGCTATTGCGTAGCTATAGCTAGCTATTTAGAACCCTAGTTTTAATCAACAACATAAATGTTAAGAACTAGTTTTTGATCTAGTAATAAAGGGCAACACCCTCCGTGTAGGAGGTGGTGAATTTGAAACCCGGATGAAAAATTCTTTATAAATAAAATTAAATAGAAATCAGTAGATTGAACCTCAATCTTTTTATCTAAAAAAATAACAACATAAATGCTACCCTCTTGATCTTATTCTCTTGATCAACCAAATTAATAAGAGTATTATATGGTCTCATAACTTTGTATAAGAAGTTACGCTAATATAACTTGATGTTCCAATCAAATATGGTGCAGTTTCAAAATCAAGCAATACTAATTTTCTCAAACCATTCTAACACTAAAAATTGTTTATAGAACTAAAAAGCAAAGTGTATTGGGAAAGCATATGGAACTAAAGCTCTTGGCACTTGATAGAGGGTATTAATGCCCATCAATCCCTTAAAGGGTTACCACTGTCCCAAACCTTTTTCCTTTAAGGCCACAACCTTAGAATCACTAGCCCTAAATAGCTCTATTCCCTTGTAAAACAGGGCAATTGGCCTTCGGAAATTGGCAGCAAGACAAGCAAAGCTAGACAAATGACACAAGATGTTGGTTGTCAACCCTTTAGGTTAGCATTAGAATCCCTGTCAACATCTGGTGGATTCTTATTTATCTTTTTTTTTTTTTATTTGAATGAGGTTATGATAATATGCATATTACGGGTTAATCTATGCTATGAATTTATATCTCTATTTTTAAATTTCAAACTTTTGATCTGAACCATTAAATATAATGTGCATATAAAAATATATTTGGAAATCAAATTTTAAATATTTTTAGATTTTTTTTTACTATTTTTTAGATAAGTAGAAAATCGGTTCATAATTTTTTTATCAAGAGATTTTCTACTTCTCTTAAAAATAGTAAATAAATTCTAAATATTTTTTTTTATTTACAAGTACATTTTCATATAAATATCACATTTAATAGTTCGAATCGATTGTTTGAACTTTGAAAATAAAAATATGAATCCATAGCGTGAATTGATTCGTAGTATACATATTACCATAGCCTCACTCTTTTTGTTTTATAATAATAATAGAGACACATATACTTTTTAGTAAAATGCTTGCTTAAGCACATATATTAGTAATTGTAACCTTCCTACAATGAAAATATATATTAAGGGACAAGCAAAATAATATGGCTACTTTGAAGCACACTGATATGTTACTCTGTTCATGTCATAAGCTAGCACCGCTTCTTTGATATACCATTTAATATTTACCATAACTTCTTATTCAGGTTAATTATTTTTGTTTATTAATGGAAGATTTTTTTTTAATTTGTCCTTTTGGCAATAACTAATTTTAACATGAGATTCAATTACTTCCTCTATACCAAATGTTAGTTCTGAGGATATATTTTTCAAGATATATTGCCCTGGAATGAATTGATTAAAGAATCTACTACTGCAAGATAAGGAGATTATCTTCATCTTTGTGAGAAGAGATTTCAAGCTTTATTCCAAAAGCACTTTTTGGGGAACAAGTGTTAGACACTTCAAAATATTCATTGATTTTTGTTGATTTTGTAGATGTATTCAAGCCAGCATCCTTAAATTTACAACTAAATAACTCACATCATATTTAATTGAACCACCTATAGACCATAAAATTAGTGCCTCAATTTTACTGTGACAATTATATTTCATTATTTAAAATGAGTTACATCCAATATCTAAAGAGTAATTTTTAAATAAGGTGTTTCAAATTATTAGTATTTTTAATAAATCAATACTAGTGTACATTAGTGGTAAATACAATGCTCTTTGTGTGGAAGGTCGCAGGTTCAAAACTTAAAATGAAGAGTTTCTTGTGAATATTAAATAATTAGTTGGCTTAACCTCCAACTTTTATTCAAAATAGTAGTGTACATTAGTAAATAATGGTGTATATAGCCAAGTGGATAGCTTTATAATTTATTCTCTATTTTGAAAATGGTGTTCACAATTTTATAATATGGTGAAAAATAAAAATATCATGTTTTATCATGAAAATTGAATGTCGACATGCCTTGCGCGTGAATTAATTTGTTTCTGGATTATTTGGTGCAAATTTTATTCCCCATGACATTTGAACAAATTACTAATTTTAATTATTATTTTTAACTATTTTGAATCAACAATTTAATTAGTACAATCTTAACAATATTTATATTATTTTGAATAACACAAAATTATTAGTATTTTTTTCTCATATTTTTTAAACTAATACTTCATTACATTATTTATATATACAAATCTGAATAATGCCATTCATTTACTACTCTTCTGACTATTGAAACACACTTGAAATCTGATTGGTTGCCTTTAACTACATGTCACGAGATTGTTGTTTGTAAATATTTGTACATGTGAATTGCTATTTATTTTTTTATTCTGAGTATTAACCTTTTTTTCACCCTATTTGGTTAACGCTCATTTTACACTATTCTCAGGCACTAACTCAAATAACACTATTAATCCAATTAATATTATTTTACACTTTTTCTTTGATGTCCAAATATGTACAAATTAAAAAAAAAACAGAGTTATTATTTATCTTTGATACTATCCAAATATGTTTTCGAGATAGCGGATTAGTTCATTTTGAATTAATAATTCGATTAATACAATCTCAACAACATTTACATTGTTTTAAATAACACAAATTAGTATTTCTTTCATATCTTTTAAACTAATACTTTTATTACACTATTTAATATAGTAATGTGAATAATACCATTTTTTAATACTCTTTTATTTTCTATTTTTTTGTTGTATTTATATTTTAGACATACATTTTCACCAAAATGTACAAATTTGTCCATAACATGGGAACTTGGGACAAAATTTATCCTAATTTTGTACCGATAAATGGGCTTGCAAAATTAGGTGTCTATTTTTCATTGGAAAATAAACTTGAGATCATAAATACTTATAAGATTCACTACTTATAGTAAAAAAAATGAAACAATAAATTTCTAATCCTGCTTAGTGCTTACTTGCATGCAACAACATCTTCTATCTAAAGTCATCTGTTCTACCTGCCAACGGGCAAATTACCAAAATAATAATAATAATAATAATCTCAACGAATCAATATTTACTTTGATAAAAAAATTCATCCTCAACCCTTTTGAAAGCTTCATAATCATTCAACAAAATAATGCCAATATCTAAAGTTTTGTTTAGCAAGCATGAACTAAAAGTTTTTTTTTCTTCTATAATAGATCCATCAAATTAATTGCAGCTACCAAAAAATGTACAACTTTCATTATTTCAGCAAAGCATCACACAAATTGTGGCATGGCAGGAGCCTTCGTTTTTGCTTTTTTTTTTTTTTAATTCAATTTTGAGCATTTTATTACCATGTAATCTAAAATGGATGAGCTAATTATATCAATTTGATGACGCCATAAAACAATCATAAAACATTTCATTAATTCTTTCTAAAGTGGTATAATGCTACAATTTGTTTGTTATTTACGAAAATGGACTTCATAATAATTCGTTCTCCATTTTAAGATTTATTTATTATATATACAAAGTTTAAAGTTAGAACTCTCAACAAATTAATATTTAAAGTAAGTTTTCTAACTATATTTTAATAAAGGAAGATTGTCAGCACAATACAAAAGATTATGGTGCAATAACCTACGTACCTCTATAATATTTAATCAACGGATTAGCTATACAATATATACCGGATTAGCTATACACAACTAATGTATAGCTAATGATGGTGAATAATATTTAAACTCCAAAATATTTTTCCCTCTCTCTCCTTTTAACCATAAATAGCAATTTAATAAGAGAAATACAACGCGGATGAACTACTTTTACTAAATCACCGCGTAGCTCCTATATACATGATCGACACGACGACACCTTCTTTTTGAACACACCATTTCTGTAATGTTCTTTCTTCTTAAAAGGAGAGAGACCCGGATCGAAGATAGAGTATAGGATCATGAATTCAGTCTCATACGAACACGTATTTTTATTACTACCACCTCCAGAATATGGTCCTAGTTAAGGAGACTACTCCTGTAAGAGATCATAGAAAACTATAAAGCAAGGCGAAGAAATTATATAAAGAGAGGCAGAGCGACAGGAGCAAAGAGCAACAAAAATGCAAGAGAAACTAATGCGCCAAGAGCAAGTTGATGAGGCTGAGATGTCCATTGTAAGTTTTCTTCAAACCTTAGCTCTATTTTCCCTAATTCCAAAATGCAGTCGTGTAAGGGGTGGAGCCAGACTTTCAGACTATGGAGGTTAAACATGAATGGGGGTTAAGTATATAAAAAATTTCTACTATGAATGAGGATTAATTTCATCTTATTCATAATATTTTAGTTTAAATTATATTAAAAATAGAGTATAAATAAAAAAACAATTGCAAATGAATGGGGGTCAATTGACCCCTATTCATTGTATGTAGCTCTGCCTCTGGTTCATTTTTTTTCTTTGTAGTATTTTATTTTATTATTTTTGTTAAAGAATCCTTTGTATTAGGTAATTAGTCTTACACAACAATCATTATATATATTACCCCCACCAATTTAACTATATAATATATATTAAAAAAAACTTATAAATTATTGGATAAAGGATCGTACGACATCCCCCCCCCCATTACAAATTAATGAAGAAGACAAGAATTTCTGATTTGGTTTCATATTTTGCACTTTCAAGTACGGCATTTTATTGGAGAATCTAATCTTGTTTATGCTTAAGTATATGTTTAGAGTACATATCCTCTAATGCTTATGCCACGACTAAAATTATTCTCCATGACCAGATGACCTTTTCATTTAATTTCTTCGTTTTTTCCTTTTTACCATTCTTCTAAAATTTAGACAATGGCAGTGCAATTTGAAGCATTTTGTACTGTATATAACAGAATTATTATCTTATTTTGATGTAAAATATTTTTTTCTTACTGACAGGGCGGAATTAGAAAAATTAAATTGGGCGAGCTAAAACGTAAAATGCAAATGCATAATGTGTGTTTAGATGAAAAGGCGGAATAGTCGGGTTAGCAGTTAACCCAAGATAACCCAAAGAAGCTAACTCAACATATTGTTGAAATAGCGAAAGCCATTAACCGGTCGAGAGAGATTGCATTGAGAAAAGTATCCAAATACCGAATAGAAAATCCGAGTTAGCGCTATTATGAATCATCTAAGTTCATGTAATTGGCTAATTAAACAATAAAGTTTTCATGATACAGATTTTTGGGCTTGGCTGTACCTCAATTAGGTTCATTATCTGATATGCAAAATATTTTGTCATGGCCATAATAATGTCATTGCTATTCTTTCTTCCTGATGAAGTATCCTATTTCGATTTATTTCACCAGAAAAAGTATCTTTCTTAACAATATATATGTTAGAGATATCAGGCAAATTAATTTGTATTATATCCTGGCAGATCGCACATTAAATAACATGTAAGCTTAAAGACTATAGGAACATTATGTTAGAAAAATTAGAGACAAAAACAAAAGCATCTACACGTACTTTAACAAAGTCAACCAGTATACCTAGTTTCAGCTTCCCTAGTGCATCCACCAATTCAAATCTTTACTACCTACACTAACTAGGGACTCGCTAAGTGTAGTAAGTAACCCTCCTATACCAAAATATTTGGTATCAACTTTATTCCATGCAGCCCCATAATTCAACTTTATTCCTCGACATTTTGTCACACCATACACTTTCACATCTGTTGTACATGACATGTTATATATCACTATGCATTTGTTAAAATATATAGCAGAACGATTGAGAAAGAAGACTTAATTATACTGCTAGCTATGGAAACTTTTCTGTCTCTTGACATACTATCCCTTATATTTGTGAAAAATGTACAGGACGAAATGATCTCAAGCCCCATTGCACAACATCTCATTGATTTTTGTGATGATGGTGGCGGCGGATCACTCTTCCCCGTTGGTGACCCCTCTCCAGCTGTTAGCTCTACTGATGTGGCAGGCTCCTCCACCACCACCACTAAGGTCATGCCTCCCACTGATGACTTGATCAACGCCGCGTACGAAAGTTTCATCCCATCCATGGATAACGTTGACCTCGATACTTTAGAAGCCTTATTAGACACCCAACCTCAGCCTCAGCAGCAGCAACAACAACAGTCAATTGATCCTTCCATCAACTTTAACAACTTACTCCCACAATCACTAAACACTAGTGATTTTTCACCCGATGAAGACAACCAAACAAAAGCCCCAGAAGATATGAGCAACCGCCTAATCCTGATGCGCCCCCAACCTAACCTGATTCAGGTTGCACCGATGCAGATACAGCAGCAAGGTGGCCTCATGGGAATAGATGGTGGGTTCCCGCTACCGATGATTCAGCAAAACAACACTGACCGGCAACGATTCTTTCATACTGGTAACTCCAGCAATGGAATGGCAATCCCCGAGCTGGGAGGGATAATATCTCCTTTTGGCAATGAAAGTCGAGAACAGCTAAGAAGGATATTTAGCTCTGGTGATCTTCAGGTAATTAAGGTTTCGTGCTTAATTAGAGAGTCTAGCAACTATGACATCAGTGTTATTTAAACTGTAGTGACGTTGACATCAAAATCCATCAAATATGTTTCAAACAACGAATACAAACCGTTCAAACTGATCTAGCTTACGAGTTATGCATGTACACGCAAAATTTATAAAATTTGGGATTCCTATTGTATCAAGTCAAGCGGTCAAAAAAGAAAGTTTCTAAGTTAATTTTAATGCATTCTTTTTTTATTTTTATTTTTTCACTTGTCTTCATACAAAATGAATACAAAATAACACTGATATCATAGTAGTCAGGCTCTTATTAGATGCATGTTTATCACTGTGCATATATAGTACATTTATGTTGGAATCTTAACTGGTTAAATGCTAAAACAGGTCATAAGAGGGAGCCAAAATATAATGTCAGGATGCAATGAAAGCAATGCCACACCAGTTTTGGCTTCAACCGAGCCTACCAACGCAGCATTGGAGGAGAGCTCAAGCTACAAGGTTGGCCGGCTCACACAAGAAGAAAGGAAAGCAAAGATTGATAGGTACATTCGGAAGAGAAATGAAAGGAACTTCAAGAAAAAAATAAAGGTAACAGAGGGTTTCCAAGGGCTATGCAAATAAAATTCATTTATATGAGAGTTATTGAAAGCTAGAACCATTTGCAAGATACTATCCCATAAATGGCTTCTCTCTCTCTCTCTCTTATTAGCCCTTTTTGAAAATATACAAGCATATACATGCAAGAAAATATACAACCATATTACATGCAACTGTTTTGCTATTGAGTAGGATACTTACGATATTTCTCATTTTGCAACTGTACAACTTATTTCGAGGTTAATTTTAGCCAGAAAATGTATAAAACTTTATAAGAGACTTTGTATTGAGACTAACTTTCGAAAAAATGAAGTACGCATGTAGGAAAACCCTAGCTGATAGCCGGCCACGGGTACGTGGTAGGTTCGCAAAGAACGATGAATTTGAGGAGCCAATGAGGAGGTCATACAGTACTGGAGCATATGACGATGACGGGACCTCTCCAATGGTACTTGAACTATTCTTTGTGTTTCAAAAGTAAAAATTTCCAACATAAAAAAACAGAGAAATAATTAAGTCTAGGTACTCAAAACAAACCTAACTAAAAGCTTTTAGAAATGGATTATCATTAAAGGGTATAACAAATTTGTTTTATCTCCTCATATTAGGTGCCGGTGAAGGAAGATGAAGATGTTCATGACTCATCAGACATGCTAGCGCAGATAAACAGCATGAACAGCATGAACAACATAAACTACCACCATTATAATTACCACATACCACCCAACACAAGTAGTACATGGCCCACATAAAAGAGAAATGAAGAGAAGAAGAGAAAGGTGACAAAATTTTCCATTTTTACCCCACTCAAATGGCACACGGAGGGAACTTTCACTTTTTTTTATTTGAGAAGGAAAAAATAAGTTATAAACTTATCTAGTACATAGATCATTGTAGAAATATGTAAACTATTTTTTGTGTCTACATGTACTAATGTAGACCATTCCCTCAGTGTGCTTGTCTTTCGAGTGTGGGGATAGGACATCTAGTATTAAGATAATGTACTTTCTTGTAAGTTTTGACAAGCAATAGACAGTGACAGTAAACAGTTTATGGTTGAACTAAGATCTATAGACTTGATTCATGTAATTACTTAATAATCCCATTTGATATCAAATTGAGTGATTGATTTTATTTCAGAAACTTTGTGTACAGTACTCACAATTTTTTTTATCAGTATAATTACATAATTCCATTTAAAGTAAACTGAGTGATGAATGAACTCTACAATGCGTGGTACCCTCTGTTTCAAGGGCTACTGTCAATTTCTCTAATTTAGGAACAACTATAAAGGACAGATGGCATAATTCTCTTCAGAAAGTTAAAAAGGAGAAAAAGCAAAATACCTCGCTATATATTACAGTTCCAACATCACCTAAACTGAACTTACTGGTAAGATCTCATGTATTGGTACTGATAAGGAGAGCAATTGAGAAATTGAATACCCTAATCCTAATTCAAACTCATCATCCCTGTCCATAATATCATTCTCTTTTAGCTCACTTAAAAAACCATTAGAAAATCCCTCATTAACATAAAACCCCTCTTTAGAAAACCGTCTTCTTTGGTAACATAAATACAACCCATGCCTAGGCCTTCTGGTATCTAAAAGACAGCAATTAGAACTGGAACCCTGACCCCACCAACCAATGGCAAGCCAAAAAGTTACCTCCTTGATGAGTCCCGCAGTCTTTACCATATAGCCCAATGCATCAACGCCAGCACTAATAGTTGAATCGATTTGCAAGCCCACAAAACCTTCTAGAACCTTTGTGAAATTCTTCGAGACCTTGTACCTGTCAACATTTTGGTATTTTACATTATTCAATTAAATTATGAATTAACCCTTTTTTTTTTAAAAGAGAGAGAGAGCAGCAAGAATGCCCACTTATTATTCATAGCATTAAAAATAATAAATTAAATCGATAGCATCATTTTCCAAAATTTCCAAAAGTTGCATGACCGCAGTGAATAATTTCCAAAAGTTGCATGACCAAAGAATCAACAAAAACAAACCCAAGTAAAACCCTTACCAAGAGTGTTACCTGTACTAGCATGGATCCGTATCCTCTCTATTACTACAGAGGATGCGCATCACTTTACGGTTTGAGATTCGGGGAAAAATAGGGGGCAGTATTATTGGACTTTAAGATTTGTGCCAAGTAAAAAGAATGGTCCGGATCCACTAAAAAGGGAATCATTCTAAAAGATTCTCTTTTGCGGTACTACGCTGGATATGAATTCTACAAGCATATACAAGAAACAAAATAAATAAACGCAAATAAGTTCTCCCACTGTTCATCTATGCAAATTCGTGGAAATTAAATTAATACCTTTAGTAGCAAGTGCTATGCACTGATATCAGGAGTAAAAGAAGATAAACTTACACAAACGAGACAGATGTCTTATGGAAAATTGTTTTTCTACACTGAAGAAGACTAATATATATATATATATATATAATGTTTGAACCAGACAAAATTAGAAAATGAGGTCGGATATTACATGCCAGTGACTATTGATAAAAAAAATCATCCCCGCGTCTCTTTAAAATTGCTACTATTAGATGAGAGTCGCGCTTCGCCAGTGAAAATTTAAATTATATATGTGGAGAGCAAAAATTGAATCGAAGTGAGCATTATTTTTCTATTCCTAGATCCCAAGTAATTACCTCTCGAAATTCATACCTCCTTCCCGTTATTCCAATTTCTCAATTAATCATAGTCACTAATTTTGTATTTTGTTCCATATATTAAAAATTACGACCTACCCAGGTAACAAGTGTTTATCCTCTGCATTAATGTGCCGTTTGAGTTTAGTTTCGGACCGTCCGATCAAAATTTAGACCAATCTGACCCACACCTGTAATGCAAGAGGCCTTTTAATACTCGTGCAGATTTTAATCGGACGGCTCTGATCTAAACTCAAACGCGTTAGTGCCGAAGATATGAACTCCCCATGTAAGAGCTGGTATTTTTTTCACTTACCCGCATTTGAGGAGGTTTAACACAAGGAAACCATCAGAGGAAATTGGAGAAACAGCATATCTAAGCAGACTCGCAGTACTGAAGAGCGCCTTAACCTTCTTCGAATTGAGAGGACTGAAAGAGATCTCCGGTTTGAATCGCCTCACAGCCGGGGGGAGAATCTCGGTGGTAGCCTTGCAACCTTTGATGAGAGCTTTTGAGGCGGAGAAGAGGCTGGAAGGGGAAGTAGGATTCAGGGTTTTAATCGCTTTTGGTACCTTAATTGCAGAATCGGCGAACTTCACGGCTGAAGAAAGGGGTTTCAGGGGAGGGGATCGGGAGAGGATAAAGAGAGAGAACCCTAAGCCTAGGCCTAGGTACACAGAAGGGGATAATTGAGTTATAGGAGGAAATACAGGAGAAGAGATGGAAGTGTTGGTGTTGGAGCTGCTTTCGTTAGCTGAGGAGGACATGAGAGGCAAGCATAGTTCGTATCTTTTTCTCGTTTTTTCGAGTGAAGAACGATTGGAGAACAGAAGGAAGGAAGGAAAGGAAACGAGAGGAAAAGATTTGGGGAGATTGTTTTAATTGTTTGCTCTGTTTCTTTTCCTCTGGTATGATATGTGGCGGATCTAATTTAGGTGTTCTGCTTATCTGTTTTTTATTTATTTGAGGTGTTCTGCAGCTTCTGCATATCACAGTTACTTTAAGTGGGATCCGGATACAGAATTTCAGTTTGTTTTTAGTTATATGACAGTCGGGCCAAAGAATCTAACTTATACTAAGAAAATCTAGTGATAGGTGAAAGAGCCAAGTCGCCGCGGGAATTTGATTATGTATTTTCTTTTTTTTCTATATTTCATTGTATGTTTGTGTGTCATGATATAAGTATCTTATTGTACAACAAGTCAGATATAAGAAACAATAAGAAAAGTGGGGCCCGAACAACAGAAGAATGCTGCATAGTCTTGTTTTAGCTAAATGCTGCATAGTCTTGTTTTAGCTATATCTTTCTGAAAGTGAACGCGTCCAAATAGGCCAGTACGTTGAACTTGCTTTCTTTTGTAAAAGTCCAATGGGCCAAGGTACATTGAACTTATTGTAGAAGGTATTCTTGTTTTGAGAAAACGTGAAACACGAAATGTCCCGTGATTTTTATTCATGCCATAGAAATTCGCCAACTATACTTATTAAAATTGAATTCAAATCTGCCCAAAACAGCTATTTACTAGCCGGTTTCTCCTTCTTCTTTTTTTTAGAAAAAGTGGTTATTTTTTAATTTTTTTTTATTAAAGTTTTAAATTTTTTTTGATATGTTTCTTTAAAATTAAATAGAAAAAAATATATAATTTAGTTTATTAGAAGGACTGAAACAAATAACCCGGATCAATATTTTTCAGATCGAGTTTTTCGCAGCTGTAAGAAAAATTAAAATATTTCATTATGTGTTATTGGAAAAAAAAAAAAATTCTTTGAATCTGAATTATTGATCCCGGTTCAAAAGTCACTTCTAGATAAACAGAAAAAATATTATGGTCTTTCTATTTTTTGAAAAAAAAAAATTTGCAACTTCGTAATCATTACAAAATGTATTTTAATCTAAGTCGTTCGTTGTTTTAATCTGATATAATTATCGCATCAAAAAGTGTGTATTATGCATCAAAAATCGTGCATAATATATAAAATCATTTAAGAAAAGTTGCCGCAACATTTCTTATGCACGATTTTTATGCATAATATTATGCACGATTTTTGAAGCATAATATTATGCACGGTTTTTTATGCATAATATTATGCACGTTTTTTATGCGTAATATTATGCACGGTTTTTTATGCGTAATATTATGCATGGTTTTTTATTTTTATGCATAATATTATGCACGGTTTTTTATGCATAATATTATGTAAGGTTTTTGATGCATAATATTATGCACAGTTTTTTATGCATAATACACACTTTTTTATGTGAGAATTATATCAGATTAAAACAACGAAGGACTCAGATTCAAATACTTTTTGTAATGATTACGAAGTTGTGGAAATTGTTTTATTTTTTCAAAAATAGAAAGACCATAATATTTTTTGTGTTTAAGTGACTTTTGAACCGAAATCAATAATTCAGGTTCAAAGAATTTTTATTTTTTTTCCAATAACACACAATGAAATATTTTAATTTTTCTTACAGCTACAAAAAAATCCGATCTGAAAAATATTGATCCGGGTTATTTGTTTCAGTCCTTCTAATAAACTAAATTATATATTTTTCTATCTAATTTCAAAGAAACATATCAAAAATTTCTAAAACTTTAATAAAAAAAATAAAAATCACAAATTTTTCCAAAAAAAAAATTAGAAACCGCTATTAAATAACCGTTTTGGATAGTTTTAATAGAATCTAGTTTTGATGGACATAGTTGACGAATTTCAGTGATTGATGAGCATGGATAAAAATCACGGCGAAATGTCCAAATCCGTACGTATATCATTTACCTATAATTTTTTTTTTTAAAAACCGTAGACAATTATTTATTTATAAATCGGCATACTTCATCCCAACAACTGAAATAAACTTTCTAAATAACTCTCAATTACTATGTATCAATTAAAGCCTCTAAAATTTCTAAACCTTCTTTTTTATTAAATCTCACAGAAGCTACGAAGTCGTGAGGGAAAATCGAAATCTCAACCTTTGAGTATAACAACTCTAAGATTTTTTTTAACCAACCGTGCTATCTCTCCTTTCGATATTTTTAAACCTTCATATTCCTAAAATTTAATTTTAAGAGCTTCTAAATAAAAGAGAGATATTAAATTTTAGAGTTTCTAAATAGGAGAGAGAGTGCCCACATAAATGGAGAAGAAATAATTTGAGCAAATTGTTTGACAAACGTAGCATTTTGAAACAATTAATAAAAAATTTGCCGAATAGCTTCTAAATAAAAAGCTAGAGTAGATCTCTAAATTAGAATAAAAATCCCCACATCAGATTAAAAATTACAAAAATTATGAGATAAAGTAGGTAAATGAATTTTATTGCCTATACTTATAGACAATCATTTACCTATACTTATTTGCCAATATAATAAATTGCTAATTCTCTATATCATTTAGTCATTTACCTATAAATTGTCACAGTGAAGATCGGTCAAGGTACATTGAAGTTGGTACATAAGATATTCTTGTTTTAGGAAAATTTCTAAAGTCGAGGTGAACGACAAAATGTCAAAATTCGTATATCATTTACCTATAAATTGGCATACTTAAAATGGGCAATAATCACCAATGAAGATGGGCCAAGTTTTTTTTTTTTTTTTTGAAAATCTTTGCAAAAGCTGCAAAGTTACGTGGGAAAAGCTGCAAAGTTACGTGGGAGAATCAAACTCTCGATCTTTGAATAACTAACAATCTTAGAACTTTTCTCTTAGCCAACTGTAGTAACTCCCATTTCTCAAAAATGAACCAAGTTAAAGCAATATCACTAATATCAGTTGTGTACTGTGCTCTTATTTGCTAATTCGTGAGCCATTATGTTCCCCTCTCTACAAACATAGAAATAGCTACAATATGTTGGTTTTCTTTTGAAAAAGGAATCTGTTTTTTTCTCATCTAACTATTTTAATTCTTGAAAAAAAAAAAGTAGTACAATTAGCTAGAAAAAAAAATTATTGATTATCTAAAAATTGAGAGTTTGATTTTCCTTACGACTTTGCAGCCTTTGCAATGTTTTAAAAAACTGTTTAAATTATTTGATGTGCAAATTTCGACAAATATCAACAGTTGGATGATGAATAACAATTTTCTACTTAAAAAAGAAAAAAGCAGCAGATTTCGTTCAACAAACATAAGCACATTTAAAACTCTTACAATTCGCCATTATCAAACCAATCTGCATTACTTCCAAGTGCGCCTTCTAATGGACACTAAGCGGATTTGTTGAGCTCAAAGAATGAAACAGCTCTTTTGAGTCGGTGTAGAAGGTACATGCCTCAATGTTCTTATGTTCATGTGTCGTACCGCCTTCATGGCTGAGAGTACTGCCAAGGCGGACCAGCATCCTCTGCGTAGCTGATCGGACGGTTCAGATTTAATCTCAGCCGGTGAGTGCTCGAGATGATAGAGGAGGCAATACTAATTTTGCTTTGAGATTCGTGCCATAATCTTGTTTGGTCTGTCCGATCAAAACGAACGGACCAGATTAAAAGAACCGCACAACTCTGCAGGTAAAAACTCCGCAGAGGATGTGATTTCCTGCCAAGGCCCCCATTTGAAATGGTGAAAAAGCCAAGAATATGACATACTTAAAAAAATATGAGTTGGAAAGCAATAGCATTATGTCATTATTGGTCTTATTGTGGATGTCTAATTAAGGCAAGAAAGAACAATCGTTTAGGTAAAAGATGTATTTATCTTTAATTAAATATGACATTAACATAATTATTATTGATACTTCTAGAAACATACTTATCTGCTTATTATTTAATTTTAATTTTCTATATTTTTTAAGTGCAGTTGGGTCAAACCATCCAACTGTTTCAATATCTACTAGAGATTTTCTATCCAAATTTCGTGGTTTGTTTACAGTCGATTAGATATTTCTTAAGTTTCTATCTCTCGCTAGACTACTTTCCAAGCATTTTAATAAAAAATTCTAAAAAAAAGAATTGAATTCTCCGTACAAAAAGTTGATTTTCGCTCAATTGACCAGAAAAGAACCTGGAGTTAGAAGCTATGAAAGATGGGAAGAAGAGAAGGAAGCGTAGTTGAGTCTTTTGTTATATCGAAGCTTTTTCACAGCTTTCATAGTGAACAGGCAAACAACCCAGCGGAGGATAAGGATGACCCTAAGATGGAAGTTGGTGCACAATTCTCACATTTAGGAGAGCTTATATGCGACTTTTTACATAGAGAACATTATCAAATGTTGGTCCTTTTTTTCTTTACTATTAAAAACATTTTTTTTAATTGTGAAAAATTATTGCAAAATTTGAAATTACAACATATATTTTATATATATATCATGCTCAAAACTCAACAATTTTAAATGGAACTTTATTATATGAGGAGTGTATTTTTTGTGCTTCTATTTTTAAAAACTTTAATAACTCAAAATTTAAAACTTAAAAGTAAAAAAATATGATCTACATCATTTTATCTATGAACGTGTAAAAAATTGTGACACTTCAACTTTATTTTGGCTGTCACCAAGATCTTGTAAAAACGTACTAATGTGGATAATTTCTAGACGTTGATTTTTTAAATTGTTGATTCACACAAAACAAAACAAAAAAACATAATCGAAATGTGATTTTTTATGAGTACATAGAGAAAATAACATAGATCGCATTTAACGGTTATATTTGATGTTTATTATTTAAATTTTGATTTATTAATGTTTTGAAAACTGAAAGCATAGTGAAGGTATAAAAAATTAAGGTATTTGAACCTTCCTCATATTAGTTAAATATTTGTTTATATGGTACATAAAAAAAAAATTTGAATATATAATTTTGTTTGACCCATCCGATTATTTTGTTTAAAAATTTGTTTATCCTTAATATTTTCAGATTATTTTGTAATCTTAGTTTCGTTGGAGAAAACAGTGTTAACTATATATTCTTATCCAATTAGGTTGATTCACACCCTTTAATTTCGTTGATGACAATCAGATATTAGTTGGCATCTGATAATTTTCTAAACTTATCTGTAAACTAGCCGTTGTATATATATATAACACATGTCAAGCCAAACAGTAAAAACAGAAGCTTTTTATCAGCGATTTTCAAAGTGGCTTAATAAATAGTAAAAAAATTCCAAAAAATGTAAAATTTGGTCTCCAAGTACATTTTAATATAAAGAACACATCTAATGGTTTGGATCGACATTTTGGACTTCGAAAATTGAAAAGTGACTTGGTTCCACGGGACCTCAGAAACAACTGATTTGATATTAGCCAACCTCTATATATATGGAGGTTGGCTAATATCAAATCAGTTGTTCCTGAGATCCCGTGCAACCAAGTGGTTTTACAATTTTCGAAGTCCATATCGTCGATCCAAGCCGTTAGATGTGTTCTTTATATTAAAATGTACTTGGAGACCAAATTTTACATTTTTTTGAATTTTTTTACTATTTATTAAGCCACTTTGAAAAACGCTGATCCAACGGTGGCTTAACAAAACAGTAAAATTAGAAACCACCGTTGGATCAGCGATTTTCAAAGTGGCTTAATAAATAGTAAAAAAATTCCAAAAAATGTAAAATTTAGTCTTTAGGTACATTTTAATATAGAGAATACATCTAACGTTTGGATCGACGATTTGGACTTCGAAAATTGAAAAATGACTTGGTTGTTCGGGATCTCAAGAACAACTGATTTGATATTAGCCAACCCTCTATATATATATATATATATATATAGGGATGGGCTATGGTGAGTTGCGAAATAAGAGGTCATTTTTACTTCACGCTCATATTTTTATTTTGAAAATTCAAACAACCGATCCGAACCGCTCAACATGTTCTCCATATTGAAATGTGCTTGGAGACCAAATTTTACATTTTTTGGAATTTTTTTTACTATTTATTAAGCCATTTTGAAAATCACTGATCCAATGGTCCGTAAAATTTTCTTGTTTTTCTACTTGTTCACCCGGATCTGCGATTTTCAAGTGGCTTAATAAATAGTAAAAATTCAAAATGTAAAATGGTCCAGCCTTTCAATATGGGAAAATATTGAGGTGTTTTAATTGGAATACGATCGTGAGTAAATTTGTTTTACTTTGCAACTACTTGCCCATCCCTATATATATATATATATATGTGCATGCACGATTTTTGATGCAGAATGCACACTTTTTGATGCGATAATTATATCAGATTAAAACAACGAACAACAATTGTGGTAAGGCGAAAAAATATTCTAATTGTTACTGTAAGAATAGAAAGAATTGTCAAGTTTGTATAATGGAGGATTATTGTCAGAGGCCTAGGTATCATGAAAGTTTCGGACGATAATTTTGTGGAAAACCCATATGGCTACGGTTTGGGGAAAAAAATTGCTCCGGATGCTGAAAAAGAAGGTTAAAACTTCATATGAAATTTCAGACGATGACTTTGTCGAAAACCCATATGAATATGGTTTGAAAAAAAATGTTGATCCAACACATGCAAAAAAAGAAAGATGATCTAGAGCCTTCAATATCGGACAATGGTTTTGTGCCGTGTGCTTATACTTTCAAGGCAGGGCACTTTGTCTTCTTTCAAACCGGATACTAAGAAGTAGGATTACGGAATTTGTTTAAAGATAATGTTTTGTACACGATCCGGATAATATTTTTTTAACTTGATTTATTTTATTTTATTTCTTTGGTAACAAAATTTAATTATTATTATTTGCTGCTTTTATAAACTAGCTCACATCATCATTACGACCGCAACGATATCAACTATAAGTTTCTGATTCAATGGCGTCCGAGTTTCTCAATTTCTTTTTGAAGAAAAAGAGTTATTCGGTTGAAAGTTGTTACAATAATATTATCTCTTTTATTTTTAAATCTAGCGGTCGGTGCCTAAGGTCAGTTGACAGGTAAACCCACTTAACTGCAGAAACATTTTATTTATAGAAATTTTACACATTATATGACAGTTTCTTCATGTTACAGGTAGTCCAATTTTTATGTTTTGTTTGATTAGAGTTGGTTGAATGAGTGTGTGTGTGTCTATATATATATATATCATTATGACATGTGTTAATAATATTAGCTGCCTGCTCTCTCATCAATAGCATGCTGAGGGCGGAAGCACTTGGACTCAACCGATCGAGTTGATTCATACTCATTTTTTTTTTCAAATTCTGATAATTAGATACTTTTATTATAAATTTTAAAGTAAAATGTTATGAGCAAGAAAATTTTATATTATTGATCTCTATTGATGTTTGACGTGCATAGCTAAAAAGTTTGACTATGCTCTTGATTGTAATACTTCAATTTGTTTGTGTCAAGTATAAATTATGAGGAGGAATCCACTTACACTATTTTTTTGTGACACCAAATTACACTCTATATTTTTAATATTTTTAAAGTCCAAACAACCGATCCAAACCGTTCAACGTGATCTCCATATTAAAATGTGCTCGGAGGCTTTACTTTTTTTTTTTTTTACTATTTATTAAGTATTTTACAAAATTATTGTTTTCAGACCATTGAATTTTTGTACCCATCTTAATAAATAGTAAAAAAAATTAAAAAATATATAAAATTTGATCTGCAAGCACATTTTAATATATCTATCACGTTGAACAATTTGAATCGACTGTTTGACCTTTAAAAAAATGTAGGGTGTAATTCAATATCACCAAAAATAGTGTAAAAGTGCATCCTCCTCGTAAATTATATACGAATTAAAAAAATTATATGATTTATACTTAAGACAGATATACTATGAGAGATACGTACTGCTATAGTGGTATCACATCATTAATTGACAAGAACCCCTAGTTCCAGCTCTCTTTCATAAGAAAAACAAAAACTTTTGTTCAAATTTTAAAATAAGAAAAGACACCTTTTTAAATTACAACAATCTTAAAAAAATAATTTGTGTGAAAATAAGAAAAAAGAATGTATCTTTCCATACAAATTATTTTTTGTATATTTTAAAAAAGTGCAAAATTTTGTAGACCATTATATTAAATTAACACCACTTTATAACAAAGCTTTTGTTATTTTAAAACTGAAATTAAAAATGACATCGTTCCAGCTCTCTTTCAAACAGTTGATAAACATACTTCAACAAAATAACATTGCTCTTTATGCTACAATAGCAAAATTTTAATTTTAAAAAATAAAAAAATAATTATCAGAAAAGGAATGGATTGTTATTTTTTTATTATCAGATAAATAAGGCCGAGCTAATGATTCAATCTCATTATAGTATTTTTTGGAATCGAAGAAATTAAACCATTAATTCGGTTCAGCAATCCATCTCTTTATGATAATTCAACTTTTTTTTTTAATTTCTAAAATAAAAAGTTCCAACAGAAGCCCATTATTATTATTAAGATGGTAAGGAATGGTCCTTGTATGGGCCCAATTTATGCAGCCGACTTAATTTAAAATAGGTTTCAGTCAAATTTGAGACGACCTAAGCACAGCCAGCACCTAACCTATACGACTATAACATGATAATTTCTCAGGGATTTGTCAATGGTAGGAACAAGTCGTTTTTCTTTAAATCTAGCGCTAGGATTAGGTTCGCTGTCAAATCCCTGCTTCTCTGCTTCCTACAAATTGTTGTGACCGTCAAGTACAAGCAGTCGAACTGGAATTCGTTATTCGCTTACCCTGGAGGCTGAATTCGCATCCTCTGAGATATCTCAAACTTCGCGTGATTTTTTTAGAATATCTCAATTGTTCAAATACGTTCTGCACGAATCTCAAAGCTCAAATAATACTGGCCTCCTACGGTTCCCGAAAAGAATAGGCACCGTCACGCAAAAATTGAGATATCTCAGAGGATACGCACCCCTGGAGGCTGGAGCCTAGAGATAGAGTGAAAAAAACGTGCCGTGCCGTGCCGTGACTAACACGCCGTGATTTTGATCTCGTGTCGTGCCGTGATCAAGTGAACAGTTACACGTGCCGTGACTAAAATGTGGAGGGGTGGTCATGGCACGCGAGTCACGCCGTGACTCCCGTGCCGTAACTATTCGCGTGCTGTGTTCAAACGTAACTGGTCACGTTTCTCACATTTAACTATTTTTTTAGTGTATTTAAGATTTATCATTTGATCAAAACTTAATTGTCCTAATTACACATGACTCGCGTGACCACGTGTCGTGCCATGCCGTGACCAGATCTTTCGCGTGACGTGCCGTGCCATGTCAAATTTTCAAAAGATGGTCACGGTGCGCGACACGCGAGTCACGGCATGCGAACAGTCAGATGTGCCATGCCGTTCAGTGTCGTAACCGTTCCGTTCCGTAACGAAACTGGCTCTGCCGTGCCATTTTTTCGACTCTACCCAGAGATATCTCAAATTTTGAGTTAAATAAGTAAAAAATCCGGACTATTCAAATTCTTTCTGCACATATAAGAAGGATCAAGTCAGGTCGGCTGATCCAATATATTTTTTTACCGTAAGTGAAATTTGTTTGATGGGTTAACTAAATTTTAGTTAATACCTAATCAAATAATATATTATTTTTCCATTGCTTTTCAGATACGTTGGTTGGGTAGAACAATTAGTCAAGTAAGCTGGATTGCGTGTTACATCTCTAAATGAATTTTTTTGTACAAATTATCTGTCAAATCATCACCAATTAAAATGACCAATGAATGACACAAAATTTGTAGTTTAATAATTTATTTTATCCGCTTTAGTTGCTAGAGAGATATATATTCAGCTCTTATTTAATGGATTAGCTTATGCAAATTTATTCTTTTATTAAATTGTTACATATTAAATTTATTCTTTTG
Organism: Carex cristatella; assembly: GCA_024447775.1. Lineage (NCBI taxonomy): Eukaryota > Viridiplantae > Streptophyta > Magnoliopsida > Poales > Cyperaceae > Carex > Carex cristatella. The sequence continues at coordinate 10,070,745 of JAJHPF010000003.1, read as the reverse complement.
ATAGAAAATTAGTTATGATGGATGTACACCCACATTTTTTTCTTAACTTAAAAATGATACGAATTAAGAGAGAGAGAGGGAGAAAAAAAATTCACAATGGATAAGGCTAAAGACTACTTTCAATGGATTGGTTTTTAAAACACTCATGACCCATGAAGCCAGACCCTATCTTTATCCAATGAATTGACAACTCTAGTGTTCGATGGGGGACCTTTGATGAGAATTTGTGCGCTAATTTCTCCGTATATAGAATCTCTTATTCAAAACATTATTTTTATGAAATATTAGTGTTATTTGACTTGAAATAAGTCGAATCCAAACCATATTCCAGCAAAATTGGCCAACATGACTAGAAATTTGATCAAATATAAAGGCAACTTGTCACTTTGACATCATATCAAATCGATATATTTTTGTTCAACATAAATACTACTAAAATATGCATCTAATAAAGAATATTAATCACCGTGTTATGAATTCTGTCACAATGCATCATAAATGCAGCACGGTACGTCACGACAAGTATGCTTGTCAGTCACATGATGTGAGTCAGACACTGACTTGGTGACATTGGGTAACTAATATTTTCAATATTGTATTTTTATTAAATTATTTTAAAAAATTTCCATACTTTTTAACATGTTTTTTTTTCAATAAAATTTAAATAAAAAAATTAGTTACATTTAATAACATCATGCGTAATCACGACATGACAACACATAACATGACTATTTGTGTCACTTAACTTTTTTTCACTATTTTAATCACGTCACATAAAAAGAAATTATACCATATTAAGTAACAATATGTAATCAAATCACAAATTATTAATCACATCATTTAAATTCACAATTTTATTTCTTCATTATACACACCATCTAATCACCTAAATGAGATGAGATTAACTTCAAACTCATATGCATGATCCAATCCCCAAATCATCCAAAACAACTATGAATCTACGAAAGAGGAGGTAACACAATTAGCTAGAAAAAAATCATAGAACTGTTGTACTCAAAGATTGAGAGTTCGATTTTCCCTCACGACTTTACAACCTCTGCAAAGATTTCAAAAAAATAAATATATATGAATCTACCAAAATGCGACGGAGAGTGAATTTTAAGTATCAATCCCTATCAAAAAGTGGGAGTCTAAGATGTCATTCCACTTAGCCCATAATGCTTGACACATTCTTGGTATATACTTTTTGGCAAATCGAATCCCACTAAGTGGCCACCAACGTGCAAAGACACATCAATTGAGATTTGTCATTTGTGGTTCCGGAGCTTATAACAATTGCAAAATTTTGGTATTTCTTGCTCTCTACTATACGTACAAGTCACGTTCTTGATCAGATTTTTAATTATTGGAGCAATATTTTAACATACAATTCATAATACGAATATAAACACAACATATATAAAAAGTATGTACCACATTTAGGATAACGATCTTTACTCTCTTTTTTTTCAAATCAAAATATTAAGCATATAAAATTTATAATAAAAGTTATCACTTAATAAATATAAGATTATACCAGTTTCTTATTATATATTTTTTTATTTTTTAAGTGAATTCTCTAAAAAATAATATTTAGTTTGTGATTTTCTAAACTTTTCAGAATACGCATTAACATATAAAATCTGTATATTTTATCGTGTGTGTCAATACACACACACACAAAAGTATTTTTTGAACCTTATGGTTTAAATCAGTGTTTTAAATAGCTAACTTTAGCTAGGCTATAGCTTTTTTAAACCATAAAACCTACGCTATGAGATAAAAGTGCGCTATTACTGCTACGACTGCTATAGCAGTAATAGCTGACTGCTTTTACCGCTACGCGCTATTGCTACCGCTATGCTACACTGATTTTTTTTTGCAATTTATATGGGATTCTGTATTTCTGTTCATATTTTTGATACTTTTATTTAGTGTAGTAACTAAGTGGAGTTATAGTAAGCTTGTGTTAATTTTTGTTATAAATGGATACTCCAGAATAGATCGAGTTCATTAAAAATCATGAAATATAAAGATGCACCGTTCATGCAATACTTTGGAAATTGCTGGAGTGCTAATAGATATCTAATTTTGTAATTTCAGGATACTTCCAATTTAAACAGACCAAGTTAATTAACAAGTTATGATTGATTTGGTGACTCTTTCATTTCAACATAAGCTTGATCAATTAGATTAACTGATCAAGAAATCAGATTGACTGTATTCAAATTAACTGATCAACATTGGATTTCATACTGTTAGAGCAGTACCAGTATACTCTTATAGGTACCTGACGAGAGACCATGCGAGATGGTTCAGTGCTTTAATTGTAGTATATTTTTTCAATTTGATGAGTTAGGTTAGGATATGCGCTGCACTGCAATGTAATTGCTAAGCATTAATGTAATGTAATATATTAGATTGAGTAGGTTTTAAAACTTTTTTTAATCTCAATACAAATGCCAGTAGACTTCTTGCCAACTGACCCTAAAATTTTTTTATCAAATTGGATAAGTTTCTCAAGAAAAGTTATCTTTGATTTGGAGGATGCTAATTATTTTACACAATAGCAGTATTGATTAGGCTGATACACTATGACAATTTGTACGTTTGTTAGCATTTTGTGCCTATTCTTGACTGAAATCCTGAATCCGCCCCTGCAAATAGGTATACTAACTTTATTTCACTTATAAAATTAATTGTTCTTTGTCTATTATAATCTGTAATATTATGATGTATGAACTATTAAATAATGTTATCTTGTATATTTTTTTTTTTTCCTTCTTATTTGCATGATTGAAAAAATATATAGACTTAGATCAGTTATCATTTAGTTATTAATCTAATTTTTCAATATTGATCGTATTGATAATTAGTAAAAATATAGACTACAAATTTTGAAAATTTAAAAAATGTTATGTATAAAAGCTTTCGTTATAGCTGCTTTATTCGCTATATTTTTTTTTTTTGTCTCCCCGCTATGCTGCTATAATCGCTATTTAGATCCTTGGTTTAAATTGAAATTTCCATCAAAATTGCATTTGGTTTTGGACCTTCTGCATTAAAGCATTTTACTCTCAATTTTTGTGATTACGTGTAATTAATTTTTCTTAATCTCGGTGACCCACAAAAAGTTCGAATATTATTTTCTTAATAATGCACTGTACGTGGTCGCATCATGTGATAAAAACTCAGAACAAATATCACGATTTTCTTTTCAAAAGACCAGTAAAAAATATTATTTTCCAAAAGAAATACACAACGACAAAAAACAAAAAGTCGGACATCTTTCATTTGGTTCTCCCGTGGTTAGCTAAAAGTAGAGCTGCAAAAATAAAGAGTGGAGCTATAAAATAACCGAGTTGAACCCACTTAGATATAGTTTGAACTCGGTTCATATCAGAAGCACAGTGACGTATTAATTATTCAAGTTTGGTTCGACAAGATCAAAAATTCGTGATTCGGAAATAATTTAGGTTTATTTTGAGAATGATTTGGTAATATTCGGATCAGAGATCTCAATCCTGTAAGGTAGCAAAAAAAAAAAAAATGAAATTCTGAGAAAAATTCGGGAATAATTCGTAAAATTCATAAATTATTCAGTCAAAGTTTGGTCAACCGAATGATTCGGCGTTCGGTTTGGCATCACCAAAAAACCGAATAATTCAAAAATTATTCGCGAATCTTGTCACTATAATCAGAAGAGCTAAGTTTAATTTTAGACGGGATAATTAATTAGGAGTTGAGTCGAGTCAACTCGTTAATAATTTGTTTATACTGTGAGCCGTGTATAGATCAAAGTTTTTTATCGATTTAATGTTGGGAGTCATACGTAGTTTACAACTAAAAAGATTTTTTTTTTCTTGCGACAAGTTTCATTTTTTCATAATAAATATGAGGGTTGTTGAAAAATTCAGAAAACAATTTCGTCTTTTTTCTTTCGTTTTGAGGTGAGATATTTGGTATATTTTGCGCGGTTAATTTTAGAAAATTACGAAAGACGATTAACATATATTTCGTACATGTCTTGGTTCACATCTCCGCCATTTTGTGAACCTGGCCAAATCTAACTAACCAAAAATAATTTATTGATAAATAAGAATCTGAAAACTTGTGTTAGATTCCTCAATCTAGTCGTGTGGGCATGAGAACTATGAGAACTATTGAAGAATAAAATAATTTTATGATAGATTAATCTATCTAACCTCCATAATTAGTTTATGATTTGCTCGTTTTTCTTAGCTGTTCATCAAATTCAGAACCCGCCTAATTTTAATAATTATTCTGATTCCTTTTGTTAATTTTTCTAATTTACTAAGATTATTTTGGACTTCATTTTGTAAATAAAATTATATATGAAGAAAAAAAATATAATTTTCAAATCGAGTCAAATATTATCAAATAGAATACAACAATAAAAATATAGCAAAATTTTAACAAACAACGTAATAAACTAATTAATTTTGTATATTAAATTAGTTATACCCCACATATTGATGAATATATATTAGTAAAAATTAAATAGTTTTTTTTTTTACAATAATTATGAATTCGTTTATCAAAAATGCTTTATGGAGTATTAATTAGTGTTGATTAAGCACAAGTTAATATACATACTTTACAAAGATGTTAATACTTTTAGCACAAGTTATAAATACTTTAAAAAAATGAATATTCTTAGAATGTGTATAAGAGGTGAAAATGTGAATTGATTTAGTGTAGTTCTTTTACAAAATTGCTATGAAGGTCTAATTTTTTTTTTGTTAAAATAGAGTCAAACAAATATCAAGTGTAATATTTCCTGATTTATTTCTAGGAGAGAATTTCAATCATTTATTTCCTCATAAAGCTTTCTGGATTTGTGTTCCAATTCTCATTTTGGGTAAATTTTAATCTAAATCTTAGGGTAAATATTATTCTAAAAATTTTGAGGTTTAAACATACATTTAAAAAGGCATCTATCGATTGAAGGAATTAAACGGAAACAAAAATATTAAAATTTGTGAAATTTGTATCCTACACAAGGAACAAGATTTTAAAAAATAATAATGGTCAAAGTTTTGCGGCCAAGAAGGCGTGTAAATGCCGCAGTAAAAAAGTAAAAACTAAAGAGTCTTAAATAGTGGCTCCGCTGCCAGATAAACGGTCAAATTTACAAAAAAAAAAAAAACCATTGCATAGCACCAAGGCACCATGCATTCCTTATTTTATTTGACCCCACTATGCCAAAATTCAATGTAAAAAACATACTATCCGAGTTTAAGCGCGACACCAAGTCAAAAGATACCGATACAATCATAGCAGCCGAACAAAAAAAAGAGAATGGAAGAATTCAATGAAGTTGGATATAATTCTCTGACAGCCGTTACAGCGCTGCTGCCATAAGAGAACCTGATACAAAGCCTCTGTGCACATATAAAACACTACTTTGTGTTGCAAGTTACTGACACAGATTTCTTGACGGAGGTGAGCGTAGAAGGCTCTCCAAATGTGATACTTTAGTGTGGGTCCCACAAATAAGTTTTATACCTCACTATATGCTACTTTTACTCGCCACACAGGGTGGCGGAGCGCTGGAGAATAACATCCATCTGTGATTAAATTTATACAGAATAAATGCCCGGTAGTGAGTAGTGTAGTGTGGGACCACAAAAAGCCTCTTGAACGCAGTATTCGGTCGCAGTAAATGAACTGTGATACATTTCGGGGGGTGGTGTTTTCGGTGGGTTGTTAAGACCGGGTTTATTCAAATATCAGAGGGAATGATGAATATAATAGCAGAAAGCGGCGCACGTTCTGGGCACCGGACAATTCCGTCTAATTTGTGAAGTGAATAAAAGATCAATCGAAAGTTCTTGATAAAATATGAAAAAAAGAATTAATGTAATGCGCATATCATGTCCATCTCAATTGAAAATCGGATTAATTCTTTAATTTGGCAAGTACGAATGCAGAGTAGGTCCGATGTCCATCAGACATATTTTGGTCAGGGCACATTCAGAATTTTCGTTAGAGGAGACCAAAAAAAATATCGAATCGGGTTTAAATAACTAATCGGATTTAAACTCATTAACTAATTAGGTATTTGATAAAAAAATAATACTTTAACTTATACTTTATAATGCTCTGACTTGTAATTTATGATATTCTGACTTATAATTATAATTACCAATCATATTTCAAGAAATTTATTTAAATTTTAACTATAAATTTAACCCGAATTACCAATTAAACATTCAGAGGGGGGCAAAGCCAGTCGGAACCGATAAATCTCCACTAAAACTCAAAATCCAGGGAGGCGGGCGGCTGCCCGCCTGGACTATGCTGGGTTCGCCCCTGATTTTGGTTCGATAGTTGTAATGTTGGTTCGATTGTTATTAAGATCCGTGCAAACTAATTAATATCAGTATAAGTTTATTTCAATTTATGTGTGCACAGCTTAATGCTAATCATACGGTGTTAAAACTAATTGGATCTAAAAGTAGGTCCGATGCTCATAGAACCTACTCCTATCTCAGCAAGTACTATACCTAGTTGCATTAATATAAAACTAGTTACTAATTTAGAAAGATTGATAATTCGGTAAATTTGATACTGTTGATCTCACAAATACAAAATTATTACAGGAATTTAAAACTAAAATTTTAACATTACTGTTTTGAGTAGATTCCACAGAACACTTTTTTTACACATTGATTGAACTATTCCATTTCTTTTGATTTTTTTGTTAGAAAGATGACAATAATTATTTGTTGGTTGAATATTATTATGCTCCAGTCCAGTTTGAAGCCCAGAGAAAATTAATTCAATGTTGGGAAAACAATATAGGCATTTTCACTTTTTTTAAATGGTATTTATTTATCAGATTCTTCAATATTGTAACATACGAGAAAATAGCAGAATGTCAACCTGAACTACCCTAAAAATTATAAAATTTTGATCTAGAAAATGCAAAAATAAAATAAAAAATAACCCAATAAATAGAACACATTTGTTGTGGACTTGTGGTAGACTTGTAGACCACTTTTTTAAATCATGAAGAATTTCACATATATCCCTCAAAAATTTTGAAAGTACGTATTGCTTTTCCAAAAATGTACTAAATCATATTTATCCTTGTAAATTTCTGCCTTATCTTTTATTAAAAAAAATAAAAGTATGTAGTCTGTAAGAAAAATAATTTTCTTCTAATTTAACAGTGGATTTAAGTAAATGGAATGAAGCTCAATTAATTTTTATTTTTTTCTAAAATTTATGTATAATTTTCTATATAATTTATAATAAAATATCATATTATTATTGCAAAAATAATCTTTATTTTTTACCGAATTTTTTTTGTGAATGACTTCTAATGTGTATGAGATCTCTCCTAGTTTAAAAATCTTAGTGTGCTCCTGTTCTAACTGGGTTGGTATTGAAAACAAATACTCCGTACAACAAAGGACTAAAGTGAAATTGACCGTGATGGGACCAATTTGTTCTACTTCCCCCTCTTTCTCCCTCGTGACACCGTGTTGTTTCCACTCGCAAAGCTTACAAGGAAACACAACGGTTAGAAATTTGACAAAGGATACAAAAACAAACAAAGAACCCAACTTTGAAAGGTGCGTTCGTTACAAATACCAATATAATACAATGCCATTTCCATCTCTTCTCTTTCTCTCCCTCTCTCTCTTCACATGGGAAGCTGTTGACATGGCGCTTCCACTCTGAGACGACTGTTTTCCCCCTCTTCTCCCTCCCAATTGTTTATTACCTGTTTCGGTATCTCTCTCTCTCTCTCACTCTCTTCTCAAATTTAATATACGCCGATTTGATTTTTCTAGTCTGTTCTGGGTTCTCTCTAGTCTCCACGCGTTACCTATTAAAGGCAAAGAGAAAGTGCGAAGCTTTTGCTTTTACTCCTCTGATGCACTTGGTTGTCTCTGTTTAGCTTCTTGCTTTTCTGGTAAGTAATTTAAGGCTAACGAATTTAATTCACTGTAAAGTTGCCTTCTTTACAGGGTCCCTTTTTCACCCAATACCATCTGTCTATTTTATAGCTTTTTCTACTTGTTTGTCTCTGATTGATTTTATCTGAATTCCGATTCTCTCTAACCTTTTGCTGGTGCCTAGTTTTGTTCTAGAGGTGTTCTTCCATGTTAGTCCCCTCTATCTCTCTCTCTCTACACTTATTTATTCTAGTTTTCATGTGCAACCATTTATCCCAATTTCTCTCGGCCATTATTTTGTAACACAATCTTTATTGTTTCCGAATTTACATCCAGTCTTAATTTGCTCCTTTGAACAAATTTATGTTTCCTGCAGCAACGAAAATAGAATATTCATATTTACTTTTTCAAGATTCTTCTTCTGATTGTTTTTTTTTTAATTTAGCAAATGGTTCTCCTTGTCAGCATGATCAACTAGGAAGAATTGGTGTAAGTGAAGAAATCTCAAGCTCAATTTCTGCTCGGAGAATTGTTTTGGATATTTGGATACAAATTTTATTTTAGGTTAGATTCTCATTCTTAATCTGATTATTTATCGATTTCAATTTTTCATCTGTCTAAATTGCAAATAACTCTCTGAACAAGCTTTGGAGTAGTTGTATCTATAAAAAAATGTTCAAACTACCTGATTATGGTTAGGGTTCCCCGCCATTATGCTGGTGTGGCGACGACAGGAGCCTTACGGTTTTACATCAGACAAATTTAATCTGGGCCACCTAATTTTGATCAAACTGTTATGATTGAATAAAGGTAGGGTTTTCCATCACAATAATAGCCAGCCGATGGGGACTTGTGTCGGGTCCACGATATGAAATTATAAGAAATGAAATTTTTTAAACTAATGATACGGTTGTGAATTTTTGCTGCTCATGATAATTAATGTAGATATTAGATACACATCAATCATGATTCATGAATTGTGCTGTCATATCATTTATTGTGAAACCACTATTTCAATGGATATAGACCTACTCTCTCTGTGTCTTAGATAAATAATTTCTATATTTACATTTGCCTTTTATTAGAAAATTCCGCTGTCCTTTTTGCATTTTTACCTTTGAAGTTCACTTGTGGTTTGATCTAACCAACTAAATTTATCAGTAGGCGCTAAAACCGGGCCATACATAAGCTATCTTTTACGGTTGTATATTATTTTTCATATAAAATTTTGCTTTATTTTTCCTACCCCAGCAGTAAAAAAAATGCATCTGGAGACCCATGCAAGATGCCATCAGGATGATCATACTTATACAAGCTCTTCTGATTGCGAAGGTCAAAACGAAGAAAAACACCAGATTCAAATTCAAAACCTCCACAAAATCATTTCTTTAAATCAAAATTCAAACCCAGAGAAAATCCGTTGCAAGATACCAATAATTTTTGAGAAAGAGCACTTACAACCTTACAATTACAACCCCGATCTTACATTCCTTGAACTTATCATTAAAGGCCTGAAGAACCAGAGGGCCCACCGCATAAATGATCTGGATGACTTGTCAAAAAAATTGGTACTGGATTGGATGGAAGCATCTCTCAAGGCAAGGATTCAACCTAAATTTCCATTAGAGTTGGGATCAGCAAGCATGGTTACGACATCTAACAAGAGACAGGAATCTCAAATTGCCGCTTATTCTAAAAAAAGTTCTTCTGTGTCTTCTTACCCATCTAGTTCATCTACAAACAGTACCGCTTTCTGTACCAGTACTGATATCGGGCTGCTACGCCGGGTCTGGCATGATGGGTTTCCCCATTTCCAATTTTCTACAGATGGTCCAGACAGGGTCTTTGTTGCAAACCCAACAAAGGTTAAGTCCGAAAAAGATTTGGCTTTGGATTATATTTACCTATTTCATGAGGTTGGAAATGCAAAGAAGGAATCAACTTCAAGGTTTCTTGGTAATCTGCGGGTTTCAAGCAGTTCCGTTTTGATTTCAAATGGGTCCAATTGTATCGAGACTGAGTTTGTTCTGTTCGGGTCTAAAGAGGATTACGATAAAGAAATGCAAAGTCCTTGTTCATCATTAGTGAAAAACAAGGGGCTGATTAGAAAAGTTGCTGAGATGCTAAAACCAAGCTCACCTTTGCCAAGGTACACCCATAAATCGTCCAAATCGATATTGTTTAATCCAAGCACAATAGAAGGTGATATCAGTGGGATTAAACAATCAGGATCCACATGTTCTATAACTTGTGAAAACTTCACAACTAATCAAGAATTAGCAGCAGTTATTGTTAGAGATAGTGAGACTAGTACCGTGAAGAAAGAACCAGTGACTGGTGGGTGGGGTTTGAAATTTCTTCAGAAAATTGAGACAAGGAAGAATAGTTCTTCTAGAAGAAAAATAAATGTTTTGGTGCCAAAAGGGTTCCACGGGGGCCCGGCTGGGCCAAGTGCTGGCCCCGCTAGTCTTAGGGAGAGGTGGTTTAGTGGAGGCTGCGATTGTGGCGGGTGGGATGCAGGATGCCCCATTACAGTATTCACTAATAGGAATGAGTCGGGTGTTTCACCGCATGGTGAGTCGCATGAAAGCGGCCCAGACAATCTCTTCATTGAGGTCAGTGTTAACTTTTTCTCGTCCCAATTCAGTTCTCCGGGTAATTAGCCCTGTGATGACTATAGTAATGAAATATACACCAGTCAGAAATAACAAAAAGCAGACAGTTTTTGAGTTTTTCCAAATAACAAAAACAAAGTTTACCTGATCATATGATGACTAAATTACCCTTGATTGTTTCATACCATTACTTAACGAAGTGTTGTCTTTTACTCCAAAAGCACCTCAAATTTTGTGGGTGCCATCTTCAATATGGAAGTGTGGTGTCTAGTGTTGTATGATGCTTCGATCTAGATGTAAGAGCTGATTGTTTAGAAAAACACTTTACAAATAAATTTTTGTTCTTTCAGGGAATTCGGCATGATGAACCGGCACTAAAGCTAGTGGTTGTAGGTGAAAATGCATTCATGGTGTACTTCCCGTCGAATCTATCCATGTTGCAATGTTTCTCTATTGCGGTGGCGATGGTTCACAGTCAAACACCACCCAAGCTCTGAAATATGTGCTTGGCTTATATACATTTTGTAGGTTTTTATTTATTTATTTTTGCTCATTTTGTTGACAATGTAAATGTAAATATTATAAATTATATATAGGAATTTGGCTATTGTGAACAATTAGTGGGCAATTGGATTTAAATAATGTCAGCCTCAATATGTCGATGGATTGTTCCACGTTTGATGAAATTGCAGTCTAATTTTCCGTGCTGCTGATAATTTGTTTAGCGTTAAAATCAGTCTAATTTTAGAAAAAAAAATTATAAATAATTCTCAGGCCTTGATTGAAAAAATTTGGGGATGGCGAATTTCCCTTCTCATGCAGGTTAACTCTCTCATATTAAAGAATTATTTAATCTCATCCTATTGTTTTGGCCTATAGCATGTTAACTACAGAGCAATTAAAGAAAAATTACCCTTAACTACGTGATTCTGGTAAGGAGGCTTATATTAGCTGGTCTGGCACACCAAATAAGAGAGAAATTTGGCACATGTAATTGGAAAAGAGCGAATCATGCTATACCTTAGATTGGGTCCGTGCATGGATCAAGTTGTTAGTTTGTACCAGATAATTGGATTTAGTATCTAACGACATTAAGCAATTAGTGGCCGAAGCATGATTTGGAACATTAATAGACCGGTTAAAGTGTAAGAATTAAGAGATGCGCTCTTGCAACAAAACATGGTTAGTACTCCAAGTTTCACTTGGTTATGTACAAGTTCTATCTTACAATTGATCTGGTCATGGTCGACCAACCGACCGGCGAATAATAACTCTCTTTATACAGTATTGCAAATTTGCGATATGAGCCAAAGATGATTTACAATTAAGAACCTAAACGGCTAACTTTTGGGTTTGTTCACTGTATACATATTATCTACCAATTCCATATTTTGCCTCAACTTTATAAAAGATTAAACAATGATCAACACGTTTGTTCAACACAAAAATGGAAGTGAAGAATTGGAAAAGAACTTTCTACAATACTTGAAACAAATATCAATGCATCAAGAGGTCTCTTCAGGCACAAACAACGCCAGCATTTCTATGGAGGCAAGGAGAGGATACTCTAATTGCTTCCCAACCCGTTTTCTTCTTATCATGTCAGACCCATCCAGTTTTCTTGCTATCAGATTTGATGATCAATTACAAATGATATCCGTCATCTCCAGTCATGCAAAATAATCAAGCTGTAATGCAACAAACTTACAACAAGAAACCACCACCAGCGTGTGGTGCAGCACTCGCATTTTGGTGCATTCAATTTAATTTAACATTAAAAAAAACAAACACATCTGCACAGAATCATAATAAGCTCTTTCCCAATTTCTTAAAAGTATGTCAAATTACCAACTAAATATCATCGATCACAGGCAACAAAAAGAGGAATATTAAGAGTAATAAAGTAAAAAAAATTGAAAATGTATGTCTCATGGCCAGTCCAAAGAGGCACTGCTAGAGAAGCAAAGTCCCCAAGGCGATGGAATATGAGACAGCCTCAGACGGAGGAACTCAAAAGAGAGAACCTTCAACGCCTAAAGGCTTTTTCTCTGACGTTTACCTCGGACTATACAAACACTTTTATCAGTTTGCTCCATTAAGGTAGGAGATCTCTCGCCATTAAGAGATTCTCCCGTCATTGATCGATTCTAATAATAAATGAAATTGTTTTTCAAAATGATTGTCTCATGGCCAGTCCAAAGAGGCACTACTAAATTAGTAGAGTCCCCAAGGCAATGGAATATGAGACCGCCTTCTAATGGAGGAACTAACTTGAAAAGCTGAGAGCTTTACAGGGAAGAACCGTCAACATTTCAAGGCTTAATTTGTGACGTTTACCTTGGAATTTACAAATAAACAGATAAATTTGCTCCGGATAGGTTGGAGGCTTCTCACCCTGAAGAAATCCTCCCGTCACATTTCAAAATACCAAAAAGCAAAAGAAAAAAAAAATTGAAAAATACGAGAATTCAAGAACAAAAAGGAAGAAAAGTAAAAGTTGATTAGAATTGGACGGAATTTCTCCAAAATTGGAGAAAACTTGTACGGGTTCCAAAACAACGGTACATCTCAGTATCAAATTATTTGGCCATCATAATTAAAAAAACGAACGATGGAAGGGATGGAGAGAGGAACCGATGTTCCTAAACGGCTACGGGTAATGGAGATTTCCAAGGAGGCGGCGAGGGTTTTGGAGAGGTGAAGTTGGGGCTCTTGGGATCGTTGTATTAATAGCGGTGCTAGGGTTTACGAATTGAAGAACGATTACCCGCACGCAGCGGAATCGGGGGCGGTATTGATGGGGTTAGCTTTAAGATCCGTGTGGACCAAGTTAACAAGCGATCTTGATGAGAATCTAACGGCTCAGAGAAGACGGCCTCAATTAGTATCGAAGACGACTGGGGTGCTCCTTTGTTGGGCTTTTTAAAAGAAAACTGAAATGGGCTGAAAGCGTAAAATGAAATGAGGCTGCCCCATAAAAGACGGTGTCTAGCGCGAGCTTTCAATTTTATTTTTCTGTGATATATTTTCAAGAGTACGGTTAAATAAAATGTCCATTAATTTTGTGCCTTTATACCATACAAAAAGCTTGACATAATATCTATATATATTAACATGTAGATGGAGACTAAATTTTATATTTTCGGTAAATTTTTTTTATTTTTAAATAAGCAAAAAGAAAATTTTGTAACTATCTAACAAAATAGTAAATATTATTAAAAAATTATAAAATTCGTTCTCCAAGCAAATTTTAATAAAATATTATTAAAAAATTATAAAATTCATTCTCCAAGCAAATTTTAATATAGAGATCATGTTAAATGATTTAGATCGTCTGTTTAAATTTTAAAAACAAAAATAAAGATGTTGAGCATGAAAAACCAGATAATTGACAATCAGAATATATTGATATGGACACAAATATGTTACAAACTATAATTTTGAAAGTGAAAAAATAAAATAAAATAAAATATAGTACAAATTAACATCTCATCCTAAGTGATTCTAAATCAGATAATTGACATTCAAACCATATAAGCAAAGTCCTTAACTTTAGATGTGTAATGATTAAAGATCATGGTAAGAATGTTATCATTTTGTTAATTATTTTTTTACAATTTTTGTTTAAATTTATTCATGATTTTTTTGTGGTATTTTTGTAACTATATTATCTTTATATAATATATCAGAACTCCTATAATAACATCTTAAATTATAGGGGACTGAATGGTGTATCTGTCCAGAAACAATCTCAGTCATTCATCCAGCATATCCAACCATCCTAAGCTATTGCCTGTCTGATTTGAGTCCGGATGATTCGCTGAGGGATCTTCCAAGAGCTTTGGTTGCCGGCTTTGTCAAAACAGATAAAGATTTTCAAAATCAAGGTATCCTTTTAGTAATGCTAGGGGTACTTGATGTAACTGTTTTTTTGTTGAAACATGTTGATGCACATTTGTAGAGTTGTAATCTTTTCACTTTTAGTGGTGTGGTTTTCCTTGGTTTGTGTTGTTACTGGTAAGGTAACCCATTTTGGCAGAACCTGAGGTCAACCTAAGCCCAGCTGAGGGGGTGTGTAGCCATACAATGCTGAAAATGGTGAACATTTTCAAGAAGTACGGTATTTGATTATATATACCAAAACTGAGCCAACGATAACCGATTGACCCCATCTCAAAGTACATGCACCTGAGGGTAACTCTCTAGGCAGGCATTGGTTCACAATTTATCTTCTTCCAATAAGTGTAAATCAGAGAACAAAAGTTAGAAAATATAGAGTTGTAAAATCTCATATTTGGAGAACTGTAACAACGGTGATAATAGATGGATGGCCAGATGTGAAACTGTATTCCTGCATCAAAATTCATTTTTTGTTATCTTAAACATTGTTAATGGACTTTTAACTTGAATTCCCTTTTCTGTTGTAACTACCTTAGCACATTCATCTGGGAAAACTGTAACAATGGTGATAATAGATGGATAGGTCGTTACGACGACATCTGTAGGTGATTCACAATGCATTCTTGACTCAGCTGAAGGTTCTATGTACCATCTAATAAAAAAAGAGAGTCTGATGTGAATTAAAATTCGATAATCTAGATATCATCTTTATACTCATTTTCTGGACCAAGGGAATTTGAAATGGAATAGTTTAGTTATGCTTAGCATTGCTTATTATGTACTTTTAAAAACCCTTTATAGTGTAGTTCAAAATACATTATATGCACTAATTAAAGCATTCATACGATGTAATAAGAAAAATGATCATTTTATTGTTCATACCTATTGATCTGTCATGTATCTCAATTGAAATTTGATCAATATATTTATGCAGGTAAAAAAAATTCTTCCATGAAATTTAGGACCCTAATTTCACTTACAATTTTCAAGAATTAGTCTTTCTTTAAGTTACTTTCCGAATATGTCTTATAGGTGGTCTCATAGAGTGGCTTAAATGATGTTTATTGAATAATTTGTGGTATGGTTCTCCTACTTAAGTTATTTTGTATTCATTAATAAAAAAAAATTCAGTTCTAACAAATTCATAATTTCAATTTTTCAGCTGGTAGACAAGGATCAAACAGAGCAATAATGTTATTTTGGTCGGCAATAAATGAAGGAGATCGGGTCGACAGTGCGTTAAAAGATGTGGCCATAGTGATGAAGCAGCAGAATCGAGCTAAAGAAGCAATCAATGCCAACAAGTCTCAGAAATCAATACTCTAACCAGGCCCAAGAATCCCTTGACAACATCCTCTTGGATCTCTACAAGGTAATTCCTTCCCTGACATTTTTCTGAATTCTTACTGATGTCTACATAGTATTAAACAAAATTCCCTTGGATTATTATAATGTGCTTTTATTGCTGACAAGATTTCACAAAAAATGATGAATTAGGAGTGGTCTGATCTGGTTACAGTCTAATTAATCAAACACGCTGCAAGAGAATATAATAATCACACTAGACAATTACAAACACGCTGCTTTCTCATGTCAATTTTGATGGGACTGCACTTGGCATGATAATTGTACAATTACATGTGTGTCAGGTTTGCTTTGTACCAGTGACAAAACTTTTCGCATTTTGATCCCCAAGAGCAGTACCAAATAAAAGGGCATGACATTTCAATTCCATGATAATTTAAGGCAATTTAATCTTTAGAAACCTGATAATGGCATTTATTTCCTATATATGTTTTTTTTTTTTTTTATAAGTTCAATTATTTATAAGGCAATTTTTTTTGTTGGGATATATGAAGCACAGTGATGATTCTTTAGAAGTCGGATTCCTTTCCATTTTTCTATTGTTTATGCCACATTGATTAGTTGAGTTGTAATTTGTAAATGTTGAAATTTATCAATATGGATCTTGACCCAGGAAGTTCTACTAGCAACTTAGCAAGGGGTGGTACTACAAAATTTCTGACAGGAGGGGGGTGATTTGCATATTGTAGATTTCAACATACTATCAAAAACGAGCAAACAATACTTGAGGTTTTGGACTTCAGTGGGACCGGGTCATGCGATTGCATTTCCTGGAGTACGATATGGGCAGCTGGGACATGGTTGTTATGGTGCTAAAGGAATAGGTGGATGTTCTCGGGGGATACCACCACTGGGAGGGGGCTCATACATGAAATGGTTACCAGTATACGACATTGTATTGAGACCTTATGAAAGGAGCAAAGGGGGCACTTGCGCCAGTGGATATTGTCATTCTGTATTTTTATGCAATGTTGTTCTCCTTGTAAATAATTTCTGTTTTTTCTTGTTGTACTGGTATTAATTTTAAGTTTAGGCTGAGATAAATGTTCAGGCTTTTTAAGTTTTTAATATAACAGTTAGTGAGCTATCTGCTTACCAACCTTATAAAAGGAAATATATATCAATGTACATCTCAATGCCATCTCAGTACCATTAGCACAAATTCAATGATTTTATTAATTTCTTGAGTTTAATGAAACTTGTATAAGAATTCAGTATTGACTAATACATGATTACGCAATCAATCATTAAATTAATCACATTTAAATAAAATGATTAAAACAAATTTTCAATCTCCACAGCAACGCGTGAGTACACTAATAAATATTAATAAGAAAAAAGAATCGATTCAAAATATAGAAATTGTTCAGCTAAAATTTTCAAAGAGAGACGAGTAATATCAAGAGCCTAAGAAATATATGGTGTACCGTCATTAAAATTTGTAAACTTAATTATGTTTATGTATTTATAAATACTCGCATTATTTTTCGGACTTTACTCATGAAAATTACTTATTAATAAATATTGAATTTTTAAATTGATACAAATACTACGAAATATAATACATCGGAAATATACATGAATTTTGACATATGATCATACAATATCGTAATTAATTTTATACGTTGAATTAAGTATACTCCATGCATTGATAAATATTTATTAATAAAATAATAGTTTATTTTTAGTCATGTAATTAAATTTGACAATAAAGACTTGTCTTATTATAAAAACTTTAAAATTTCATTCATCTGTTCTGTAAAGTATATTTTAAATTCAATATGTTTCTATACGGGAAATAAATCTGCTGCGATTCCAAAGGAGTGGATGTGGAATGACAGAATTCTTGCAATTCTTTGGAATCACAGCAGATTTATTTCCTTCTATACGAGGTCTTATACTCTTATCTAAACGGACCATTTGAGACTTCAGACTTGTATATCGGACATACAAAGAATATAGTAACTACAAACATTGTGCAGTTATAGAATAATAAACTGGATTAAATAGATATTGACTTCTTTTTTTTTCATTTATCATAGATGTCATTATTTTCTTTTTGATGATTGACAGCAAAATGCCGACAGAAGATATATTAGATTAAGAAAATAATTACATTTTTTTTTTTTTTTTTGGCAGCGCCTCATTTTCCCACTCTATTAACACTGATACATGAAGTAACTTAGCGCTATTTTAAATACCTCAACCGATTACTAACTTGCTAACTATTATCTAACCACCTCTGTATCTCTAATGCCGTGTATAAGCTAAGCTAGAGCTAAAGAAGGTAGAGAAGACAGAGATGTAAGAATGAATTTCATTATTGAATTGTATGGTTACAGATTTGTACAGTGCCTATCTCAATAGAATGTAAATCTAATCACAGTGGCTAACTAACAATTGTTTCAATTAACTAACTAATTGTTGTTATAACTAACTAAGCTAACTAATTGTTGTTATGGTTAACATCCTCCCATAAGCCGAGTGAACTCCATGAACCGTAAACTTGGAGCGAAGAGAAGCGCAACGAGGAGAGGAAAGAGGCTTGGTGAAGATATCCGCAATCTGGTCTTGAGAAGTAATGAAGCGGACCAAAAGGGACTTGGAGAGAACCTGTTCACGTATGAAATGAAAAGTCGATCTCGACGTGTTTCGTTCGTGCATGGAACATTGGGTTGGAAGCCAAAAAGGTCGCGCCGATATTATCACGTTGGTGGAGATGAAAGTGTGATGTGTAATTTGGCAAGTAAGAATTGAAGCCATTGGACCTCGGCACTGGCAAGAGCTAAACTCCTGTACTCGGACTCTATGCTAGAGCGAGAAACGGTGGGCTGTTTCTTGCAACTCCATGAAATCAAATTGGAGCCGATGTAGACGCAAAATCTAGAAGTGGATCGCCTATCGTTAGGACAGCCAGCCCAGTCAGTATCGCTATAGGCATGGAGTGTGAGAGCGGAAGAATGTGTAAAAGAAATGCCATGGGCAATGGTACCAGCAAGATAGCGCAAAATGCGCTTCACGACGCCCCAATGCACAGTGGTAGGTGAATGCATAAATTGCGAGACCTTATTTACCGCGAAGGCAATGTCGGGTTTCGTAATCGTAGCGTACTGCAAAGCGCCTACAATGGTGCGATAAAGATGAGGGTCATCAAAATGATTGCCATCGTGCTTAGAGAGAGACTCATTAGCAACCATAGAAGAAGGGTACGGGTTGGCATGTGTCATGTTGGCACGAGCAAGAATATCATGGATGTACTTGGGTTGGCCGAGATGAAAGCCGTGAGAAGAGTTGAGAACCTTGATGCCGAGAAAATAATGGAGAGGACCCAGGTCTTTGAGAGCAAATTTTGTGTCAAGAAATCAAATGAACTCCTTAATTTGATCGGGATTAGAGCCAGCGACCAAGATGTCATCCACATAGATCAATACAACAAGGGTTCGGTTTTGGTGATGTAGCACAAAAAGAGATGGATCATATTTTGAAGAAATGAAACCATGCTCAATCAAAGCCGAGCTAAGTGTGTGAAACCAAGTCCGTGGTAATTGTTTTAACCCATATAGTGCTTTAGAGAGACAACAAACATGTACACAGTTGAGAGGAATAAATAAAACCCGTGGATGAGAGGAATCAATAAAGTCCGGAGGTTGTTGCATATACACGGTTTCGGATAGGTCTCCATGTAAGAATGCATTATGAATATCTAGTATTAATAAAGCATATTATGTACGTTTTTTACCACTTTACTAAAATCCTGTAGTTTCACTAAAATCCTTTGTTAGACCTGTATATTCATTGATGTGAAAATACAATTATTTTTAAAATTATATAAAATACTAAAATTAATATTTTGATTTTCTCCAATATCTAGTATTTTATTCTTTTTTATCAATTTAATATTTTACACATTTTTCAGATATATTCTATTTATTTATAGAGTATTAATTGGCATGATGCATATTTTCTACATTAACATCATATATTTGTAGAGAAATTATGTAAAACTTATTTTGAAATATTTGAAATCTTTAATATATAAATATATTTAAATCATGCAAAACTTATTTTGTGTAGGAGCAAAAATAAAAGCAAGAGTACAACAGATTGAAAAAATGTGTGATATTCACGAATAAGATGTGCATCGCATGAATAATAAAATTATTATTTTTATAATAAGTTCTTCAAACTTTTTAATTCATAAAAATTGCTGCACTCACTATTAAATATCAAGGTGGAAATGAAGATCAAACCCTTCTCTGATTAAAAACCTAATAAAGTTAATCTATGGTCAAATCACTAAGTTAAAAATAGAAATAAAATTTTAAAAATTATGCAAATGCTTCGAATAAATACTAGAACATATGTACAATCTCATGAGCATCTTCAACACAACAACAAAAAACTCAAAATGTTGGATCTAAAACCAAGTCAGATTGAACCAAATAAGTTAAATAAAAACAGTAGAAGGTTGAGCTAGGGACAAGTCTAGATTCAAACTCAAAACTTGGGCTACTTGAGGGTATCCAAATTCCTATTTAAGCTCTTTACTGGGCTTTCAAGAAAATCTGAAATGGGCTGAAAGCGCATAGTGGCCTAGGCTTTCAAACTGTATAATATTTAGACTGTCAAATGTTTAAAGATCGAGGTGATAGCGTTCCCATTTTTAAAATTTATTTAAATATTTTAATCTATTTTGTTCAAGTACCTTTTATTCCTTTCTTTGTTTCCTGTCAAAAGATGTGTAATTCTATTAAAATCCTTAAATTTCTGCAATAAAGAAACTACATTGTTAAAGTTCTATTATCAAATCTAAATATAATTCAAACAACGCAAAACTTAACACTTGATTTAAATCTAAAATCATAAATATTAAAAAGCAACTTCAAAATTTAAAACAAGAGTCAGGCTTACGGCTTACCTTTCCCAGTTCTCATTCAAACTACGAAAGAAAAAACAAGAACCAGGATTTTAACACTACTAGAAACAACAAATACCACATAATTCAAGGAACAATGTGACAGTGTACCATGCCATAAGAAACATCCACTTTTACACACTAAGCAAGCATGCAAATTTATGACACAACTTGAATCTAATATATCTTCTCATAAGCTTCTCTCTGTTTCGCACAGTACTCGAACAAGCTCCCGTCGAAGCAGCGCCTCATTGCCTCCCTCGACAAGTAACCATCCTCATCTCTTGCCAAAATATACAATGCGATCCATTCGAACTTTGCAGCGGCCCTGTCAAGTTACTTTTAAGTAAAAAAAATTCCACAGATAAAACATAGAAATTGTACCTCTGTATATATGGATCAATTCGAATCTAACCAGCCAAAGAAGTCAAAAGCTTGTCTATTGCCTTCAGTCATGCTCCATATTTCGCCAAAAGAGAGCTTGTCTGGCTCTGTACGTGCATATTTGCTGAAGATGTTCTCGAAATAAACCGGCATGTATCTTATATAAAAGAAGCATGCCATTAGGAATTGATAGAAAAACCCTTAAAATATTAGTCTTATTTGGCACTCTTATAGAATTATTACCATTCATAAAACCTTAACAACATGATTGAAGTTGATTTCATGAGATTTTCTATGCAATTACCTTCCTTCAGTATCATAAGAACCAGAGTCACTTCCATGCCTGGCTTTGTGGATGTTGTGTATATAAATTGGAAACAGAGGATTTGGGAACCAACCCTTCAAAATTAAAATTAGAACATCAATTAGAACCATGCAATGTCCCAATGGGGTTGATTGAGACACTGTACAACCAAGCATCACATAAAGCTTACCGGCAAAGTCGAATAGCTCAAGGCGACATTGATTACTATCGCCATCAACAAGGACATTATCACATTGAAGCCAAGTTTACGTGCACCTGACATATATAAAATAAATCCAAACAACATAGATCAGAAAAATCTGCGGTCGGAAAAACAAAAATAACAGTTTAAATTGTCACTACTCTGATCAAATTTTTTAGTTCTTACGAGTCGACAATAGGATTAACCAGTTTCACTTTTTACCCTTATTTTGCTATTTCCATTTCGTTTTAAAAACAAAAAGATGAGTTTCATAACCACAATTAATTTGTAATTTTTAATTAAAAAATTTACCGCCATAGGTTTCCCAGGGATAAACAATGCCATTGTCATCAAGGTCAAAGAAAGCAACATGTTGCTGGAGAACAGAGAGGTGGTAGTGCTTGTGATCTCTGCTTCCTTCAGGGTGGTACATGTCAGGTGCTGCCAAAGCTCTTGCCAAATCTACATGCAACCAAAATAATTGCCAATTAATGTCACTTTTTTGAAATAATCTAATCCTTTTAACAGTGGTTGGTGAAAACATATGTTGTTTACTTCAACAAAAGCTTAAATCTTGGCTGCATTCACATAAAATGATTTTAATAAAAGGAAGAAAAATAAAAGCTATATATAGAGCACTGACATGGCTTTGTTATGTGATCATCTAGATCGGCTCTGACCGGCCTAGCGGCGGTCACCGGTGCCTGAAGTGCCATTATTTTCATGTCATCTCTCGCTCCAGTCTTCATATTATCATCTCCCTGCATTTTCTTCTCTATCTCTGTCTCTCTCAATCTCTCTTTTGGAAAGAAATTGCAAATAGCAGTGATAAATAGGAGGAGAATTTGAGGAGGGAGATAAGACCAAACAGGGCAAGTGTAACGTGGATGTTTTGCATGAGACACGAATACAACATATGAGGTGTCACGTGGATGTCTTGCATGAATGAGGTCTCAATTGATTTTGTTTTCAGATGACACGTGGCATCATGAGTCAAAAGAGTGTAGAGATTCTCTCGAGGCGGTCCATGAATATTAGTTTGCGCGCGCGCGGGCATATATATATATACAGAGTAGAACTAGGGTGCTCCTAAGTTCACAATGACTTTTGTCAATTCAACTCTAAATTATATCGAATTGATTTTAAATGATGAATCTAAATCGTTGAAATCTCTCTACCTAATGAGTGATGCATCTACATATGAAAATTTTAAAGTTTAGAATTAATCTAATATAGAGTTAAGTTGTCAAAATGTGTTAAAAAAATGAATGTATTAAAATTAATTTATAAACCTTAAACTTTTGGCCAGTTGACTGTATATTATATTAATTTGAAACTTTAAAACTTTTACATGTCGACGCATCACTCATTAATTAGAAGGATTTCAACGGTTTTGATTCATTGTTTAAAGTCGATTCGATAGATTTTATAGTTGAGTTCACAAGAGGCTAGGTGAACTTAGGAGCACCCTAGTTCTACTCATATATATATATACTAGTATTGTGCCCGTGCGTTACAACAGAGATATTATAAGATTAAATAAAATATAAAAAGACTTTTTTTATTGACATTTCACCTAGAATTAAGAAAACAAATATATAAATGAAAATAAAAACACAAATGTGTAAAAAAAAAGACAAATAAAAAATATGGATCAAGTCCTCCTCCAATGATTTTTCTGTTCCATTACCAATTCTAAGCAAGTGTTTAGCAAAATATGGATCTAACAAGGCTCTCATGTTTTGAATTTATTGTAATTTTTTTATTGATGGCCAAAGAAAAGACATCCGCAAACTAGAATCAACAATTTGTACTCTAGCTAGTACCACGACTAACAACTGGGAGCATCTAATAATTATATAAATTATATGTATGAGAGATTTTTTTTTCTAAAGCAATTAATTTGAACAATAAATAAAAATAATATAAAATAACTAATTAATTACATGCCTGAAATCATCCTCGAAAAGCATGATCATCCCCCTGAAGGGTAAATTTTCTTCGATTATATCTTCCATTTTATCACTTTGCCATTGATCCTTCATCTCATATGATCAAAGTAGCCATCTATAATAATTGTACAATTCCACTCTACTTCTTAATATTACAAACATAATTGTTCTGAATTTTCAAGGAAATTTTAAATCTAGAATGTGCTATTCACTTATAAAAAATTATAATCACGATATTAGCTTGTGCCATTTAAAATTAAGGTTATATGAAAAATTAATTGTCTTCACTTCTCATTTTCAACCTACTTCAACCTTTTAGGGTCTAACACCCTTGAACAAAATATGAGGAAGCAGGAGGTAATTTGAACATAATTATGAGAAAATCCCTTCAAAATAACAAGCATTAAAAGATTGAAAGTACTATAGTGCTAAAAATCACTAACATATAAGCATAAAAAAATATGTAAACCTTAGTGAAAACAGTAACACAATTAAGCAAAATTACATAGTAAAAATTAATTTTGTTGGTTTATAGTATTAAAAAAAAATTCAGTTAAATAATGCTTTGACTCAATAGCCTGCTTGTTATCACCATGTCTTCTTATTTTACTATAAGGGGCTACCTGCCACATGTTTCATTTTAGTGATACAAAACTATGTCTTTAAAATTCACATATTTACATAAGCAACAAAAATTGATATAAGAGTTTTTAAAATTATTTTGTATTCCAATGCAAGGAAGGAGTAAGAAATAACAAAACCACTTTTTGCTTTTACCGTCAGGTTTTTTTTAACATTCACAAAAAATAAAATTCACAAATTGAGTAAGTGCATATAGCGCCATGGATGTTACCTAAAATAAGATATTTTTAAATGGCTGTAATTGCTTCTTCAATCGCATAGAAAAGAAATAAGAAAAATATTGTCAGATTCAAGATCTGACAATACAAATTAAAATCGCAATTGAGCCTCTGAGAGAGCTACTTGAACATATTTCAGTAAAATGGATCAAACGGGTCAACAATGGCGAAAGAGAAGAAAAAAGAGAAATAAGAAAGTTTCATTGAAATTTCACATAATCCAACAGCATATCACTACAGCCTTTTTATAGGCGAATAAAAGAAGCAAAACAATTTTATAAAAGTAAAACGGATCACGCTAATGAGCCATGAGGTGCCACATCAGACGGACGATGGCAGGGAGATAACAAACTCTCTAACCGTCTTCACCTCGTCTTCTCCATTTCGACCCAACTGTCCTCTCCAGTCCCATCAAGAAGGGTCCCGGCTGTCAGCGTGAGAGCATGCTCAAAAAGGCCGGTCACTGCCCGTATTTCTGGTTCTACTTGGGACGTCACACTTTTAGCTGCCGGGCTGCCCGAATCCTCTTTCCCTTTCTTCGTCTCAACAGCTACTTGATTTATCCCCAATTCCGCACCGTTCTCACTCGATTTGACTCCCAGTTGTGACAATTGCCCCGCCTTAAAAGCTTTCTCGTCCTCGAGAATAAATTCTGGGTATCTCATGGCTATCAAGCTGTAATCCTCCCAGGTGGCGTCTTCAATTTCCTCTCCCTTCCAATGAATCAGCACCTGAGTTTTAGCTGCATTTCTACACTTCACCATCTTCCTTTCCAGTATCGCTTGAGGAACCTTTGGTAGCTCATCACTAGATCCCATTAACGGCAAATCTGGAGATACTAATAACACATTACCAATGCGCCCCTTGAGTTGAGAAACATGGAAAACTGGGTGAATAGATGATCAAGGAGGTAACTCTAAACGGTACGCTGCTTCTCCTACCTTCTGAATTATCTCAAATGGTCTATGGTATTTAGAGTTTAATTTCTGATTACCCTTTCCAGACACTGAACTTTGCCTATACGGCTGCAGCTTCAAATACACCCAATCACCTTCTTTGAAGCTCCGCTCACTTCTCTTTTTGTCAGCGTACTGTTTCATTCTATTTTGTGCCTTCAACAGATTAGCCTTCAACTCCCCTAAAGCCTGCTGTCTATCTTTTAACATCAAATTTACAGCTTCCACTGAACTTTTTGGGGCACTGCCCATGGTCAACTATGGAGGGGGGTACCCATACAAGGCTTCAAAAGGGGTGGTTTTGATTGAGCTATGGAATGAAGTGTTATACCACCACTCTGCCAGTGGCAAGTAGAAAGCCCAATTCTTTTGCTTATCATATGCCATACACCTTAGATAACCCTCCAGACATTGATTAACACGCTCAGTTTGTCCATCCGTTTGAGGATGATAAGAGGTACTCATGTTGAGTTTTACCCCTAATAAACTCATCAACTCCTGCCAGAACTTGCTGGTAAAAATCGGATCCCTGTTCGTAATTAAGGTATGTGGTAACCCGTGATGTTTATACACAAAATCTAAAAATGCCTGAGCCACATCTATAGCCCTGTAAGGATGAGAAAGGCTTATGAAGTGTGCATACTTAGTTAGCCTATCCACCACCACCATAATTACCTCTTTACCCTTGGATTTAGGCAACTCGGTTATAAAATCCATACCAACACTTGACCGTGCTTCATCAGGCACTGGTAGAGGTTGTAAAAGGCCAGGACTTGAAACTAATTCATGCTTATTGAGTTGGCAATTATGGCACTGTTGTATGTACTGATGTACATCATTTTTGAGCCCCGGCCAATAGAAGCATTTCTTCATCCTGTAGTAAGTAACTGTCACCCCCGAATGGCCCCCAACAGTTGAATCATGCCATGCCTTTATAATGTCTTGCCTCTAATCACCATAGTTTCCTACACAAATCCTTCCTTTATATCTCAAAACTCCCAAATGCTCACTTACCTTGTCACTCCCCTCTATGCTTCTACTGTTCACCCTTGGTAACTGTTGCCTGAGACCTTCAATCCACTTATCATCCTTGTAACTTTTTTGAATATCCTCCACCCATTTTGGTTTGATCTCACTTACAGCCAAAATACTTGCCTCATTTACTTTTTCCCCTTCAGTTCCCATTTTACCCTCTTCTCTCATTGATAAGGAGTCAGCTACCACATTGTCACAACCCTTCTTGTATTCAATCACAAAATCCAACCCTAGTAGTTTACTCAATCCCTTGTGCTGAGTTGAAGTGTGAATTTTTTGTTCTATTAAATACTTGAGGCTGATATGGTCAGTTTTAATTACAAACCGGCCTCCAAGTAAATAATGTCTCCACTTGGTCACTGCCACCACTAGTGCTAAAAATTCTTTCTCATAGGTGGACAGATCCTGATTTCTGGGGCTCAACTTCTGGCTGAGAAATGCTATGGGTCTCCTGTCCTGCTGTAGCACAGCTCCAATACCATCCTTGCAAGCATCAGTCTCCAGAGTGAATGGTTGGTTGAAGTCAGGCAAAGAGAGTACTGGTGCATTCACCATGGCTTCCTTCAATTGCTGAAAAGCTTGTTGTGCCTCATGATTCCACCTAAAAGCATTCTTCTTCAAAAGTTCTGTTAGAGGTTTTGAAATAATGCCATAACCCTTTACAAATTTTCTATAATACCCAGTCAAACCCAAAAAACCCCTTAACTCTTTTATAGTTTTAGGCACAGGCCATTAAGCCATTGCTTCTATTTTTTTAGGGTCTATAGCTACCCCCCTTTTGAAATGACATGACCTAAATACTCAATTTTCTCCACACCAAAATCACACTTACTGAGTTTAACAAACATATTGTTCTCCTTCAGGATTTGCAATGTAATCTTTAAGTGATAAGGTGGGACTTCAAATCTGAGCTGTATATCAATATGTCATCAAAAAACACAAGAATAAACTTTCTCAAATGAGGTTTAAAAAGGGAATTCATAAGGGATTGGAAGGTAGCTGGAGCATTAGTTAATCCAAAGGGTATCACATTGAACTCAAATAGTCCATCATGTGTTTGAAAGGCGGTTTTGTGCTTGTCATGTTCACACATCCTTATCTGATGGTAACCGGATCTCAGGTCCAGTTTTGAAAAGTACACTTCATGCTTGAGTTCATCTAATAGGTCATCAATGATGGGAATTGGAAACTTATGCTTGATAGTGTTTTCATTCAGCTTCCTGTAATCAACACACATCCTCCAACTTCCATCCTTCTTTTTCACCAATAGCACATGGGAGGAGTAAGAACTTTGTGAGGGTTGAATAAGGCAGTTCTTCAGCAGCTCAGTGACTATTTTCTCTAACTCCAACCTTTGAAAATATGAGAATCTTTATGGTCTCAGTGCAATGGGTTTTGAGTCTTCTTTTAAGGGTATTTTGTGGTCAATTTCCCTTCTTGCTGGCAAGGTGGTAGGTTCCTGGAAGATCTCTTCAAAATCATCTAGAATTGTTTGTACCCTTGGGTCCCTACCCACAACCTCATTTTCCTCTTCTGCACAAATGCTGAATAATTGTGTCATAATTACCTGGCTGCCCTTCTTCACTTCCTTTTGAACATCAACCTCTTTTTCACTCAACCTGATCTCAGCAAATACCCCTTACATCATCAATTTGACATGTTTCCCTTTGTGCTTCCAGCTGACAATACCTTCATCATAGTCAATTTTAGTCCCATTTCCCTTCAACCAATCAGCTCCCAGTATAATATCATAGCCTGGTACATCCAGAACTCTTAGGCCAACTTCAACTTCTTGACCCTGCAGTGAGAAAACTACACCAGTGCAAAGCATTTTAGAAAACATCTTATGGCCATTAGCTACTCTAAAGAAAAGGGAAGTGGTGGCCTTTCCCTTGAGATTCAAGGCTTGAACAATATTTGGACTGACAAACGAGTGAGTACTACCACTGTCAACTAGGACACATATAGGAAGATGACCTATTTGCCCTTTGAATCTGGGTGTACCAGTATTATTCTCAGCACTGTTGATGCACACACTGATTGTTGCTTGATTCACCAATTCCTCTTCTTGTTGCTCCTCCTCTACTTCTTCTACTACTACCCCTTCTGCTATTGTGTCAAACCCCTCACCTTCTTCCTCCATCTCAGCTTCTAATGAGTGTAACCCTTTACCATTGCACTTGTGCCCATAATGATATTTTTCATTGCATCTATAACATAACCCTTTGGCCTTCTTCTCTTCTAAGGATAACTGGTTCTGATTGGGCCCCACTGTTTTTGTAGCCAGCTGGAGACCCTCACTTCTACGGTATGGATATTGCTCATTCCCCTTGATAGCCCTTTGATACACTGGGGTTTTTCCTGAATTCCATTTTTTGTGTTACCCTCAATGGTAATTTCTATTTTTCTGGCAAAACTGATGGCTGTTTTGAGAGTTGGTGTCTCAAACAAATCAATAGTGTTCTTAATCTCTTCCTTTAACCCACCTATGAAACTCCCCATATAAAACTCCTCATGATCGATTTGAGTCCTATGCATTAGTCTTGCCTTCGCTCTCATGAAATTGGTAACATAATCATCCACCCTACCAATTTGCTGCACGTTCTTGAACTCCTCCATTGGTTTCCCCACTTCATTCACAAAATTAGACAACACTTCCTCTTTTAAAATTACCCAAGGAGGATGCTGGTTGTTGATTTTGAAACTTCGGTACCATTCACGAGCTTCACCCGCGAAATGCATGGAGGCCATCCTAGATTTGTAATTTTCAGCCACCTGGTAACAGTCAAAATAGAATTCACTTTCTTCCACCCAATCGACTGGATTCGCTTCACTGAATACTGGGAAATCGAACCTCGGTAGCTGAACTCGCTGTGGAGGATGCTGATAATCACCAACTCGTGTCTCTCTTTCTCCTTGTGATTCATCACCTAACTCTTCCACGATTGGATGCCTTTGATTCACTGTGACTCGGACCCCTCTCCTTTATACTGAGCAAGGTGCTACTATTTTCCCCTCTATCCAGGCGGACAGAGTTCATCATCGACTCTAGCATATTCATCATCTTCCCTATCGTCGACTATTTTCTGCCAACTGTCCTTCCATTCTCGCCAACCTGAGATTCAAGCTCCTATTGCGATAACTCAGATTGGGAGAACCTTTCATTAATCGCAGGTAGGTCCAGATTAATTTCTCCATCAGCCGGACCAGTGGTTTTAGCCCGATGTGTCATGGTAGCTCTTCGCTCCTTAGTGTTTCTATGCTTCCCCAGTTGTGATCGGGAAGCTCTGATACCAAATGTCAGATTCAAGATCTGACGATACAAATTGAAATCGCAATTGAGCCTCTGAGAGAGCTACTTGAACGAATTTCAGTAAAATGGATCAAACGGGTCAACAATGGCGAAAGAGAAGAAGAAAGAGAAATATAAAGTTTCATTTAAATTCATAATCCAACAGCATATCACTACAGCCATTTTATAGGCGAATAAAAGAAGCAAAGCAATTTTATAAAAGTAAAACGGATCACGCTAATGAGCCACGAGGTGCCACATCAGACGGACGATGGCAGGGAGATAACAAACTCTCTAACCATCTTCACATTGTCTTCTTCATTTCGACCCAACTATCCTCTCCAGTCCCATCAAGAAGGGTCCCGGTTGTCAACGTGAGAGCATGCTCAAAAAGGCCGGTCACTGCCCGTATTTCTGGTTCTACTTGGGACGTCACACTTTTAGCTGCCGGGCTGCCCGGATCCTCTTTCCCTTTCTTCGTCTCAACGGCTACTTGATTTATCCCCAATTCCGCACCATTCTCACTTGATTTGACTTCCAGTTGTGACAAATATCGTGCCCATACCCATGCCTTATTTATAGAAATATAGAACATAATTGATCTTAGAAATAGAAACATAGAAGACAAATAAGGTAGTGAAGAGAAAATTGATTTCTATAGTGATCTGCTGTGTAAAAATAGAAGGTGCAGTCAGTTCAATTTGGAGAGGGAGAAATATTTAAGGAATGAAAAAAATAAGGAAACATAATTATATCATTAAATTTCAGAGTTTGTTTAATTTAAATTGTATGCATCGTGTGGCGGTACGTGTGGCGAGTATATTTTTAGTTAAAGTTAGACTTCTACATTATTCAGATGCATTTGATCAAAAGAAGTCAGATTTTGTGATTGAAGAGCTTTGATTAAATCCAAAATTTCATCTTTCAATCGTAGCCGTTGGCGGATCGGACACTCAATGTGCTTAATAATAGAATAGAGATATATGAGAGAGAGATAGAGAGCGATCTAAATCCACAAGTAATGAAATAATAGAGAACTGAGACCGTTTTTAGTATACATGAAAATCAAAAGTTTGTTTATTGAGAGTAGTTAGCATGCTCTTATAACCTATATTTATATTAAGAACAATTCTAATTAATAGCTATTATATTAGTGGTACTAACGATCAAAATATGACTTGTGTTATTCTCTTTATGTCTCCATTCTATTATTACACATGTTGATGTTCCTATCTGTCGATGGTCAGGGGCGGATCTAAAGCCATTCAAAAGGTGCCTAAGTCACCCCTATGATTTCAAAATTTTAGTTATATATACTAAAATTTAATTGAATTGAATTTTTTTTAGAACAATTTATATAGTCCAACCCTGCTCATAAATATCACATGTTTGTTTGTAGTCTAGTGGTAACAATTTATGTTTTGATTGTGGAGAGCATGGGTTCAATTCCCGTTAACCATAATTTGTGCATTTTAATTTTTAGCCACCCCTATTAATATTTTCTAGTTCCGCCCCTGTCGACAGTCACGATTAAAAGATGAAAATTCAAATTTAATACGAATTTTCCAATTAAATAATTTGTCTTTTCTAATTAAATGTATATGTTTTATGTGTAGAAGTCGAAATATAATTCAAATCATATTTGCTACACGTATAACCACACAAAACTCAAGTTGTTGTCGCAAAACTTGAATTTCTCTCTTCTCCTTCCCCACGCCACTTTATTTTTCTATTTTTCTCTATTGCGATTCTCTCTTGGAGGGAACAAACTTGGGTCCGATGCCCATCAGACTCGAATTTGGGTCTAATGGGTTCGATAACCATCCGATCCGCTTTAAGATCTGTGCGCACGGATATTAAGCTAACTCGCATAAATATTAAAGCAACGCGCACAGATCTTAAAACACATTGGACGGTTATGGAACCCGTCGAACTCAGTTTGAGTTCGATGGGCATCGGACCCAAGTTTGTCTCCGGTCGGAGATCCATCTCCTTCCTGGGTGCGTATCCTCTGAGATATCTCAATTTTTGCGTGACCTACATGTCCGGTGCCTATTCGGGGGAACGTAGGGGAGCATTATTATTTGAACTTTGAGATTCGTGCAGAACGTATTTGAATGATTGAGATATTCCAAAAAGTCACGCAAAGTTTGAGATATCTCAGAGGATGCGAATTCCTCCTTCCTCCCTTCTCTTTAAAAAATAAAAACTCTAAATCCGTCTCTTCTCTCTGACTCTACTCAATCGCCTCTCTCACCTCCATCCGGGACTTCCTAAATTGCGTTTTTCCAGCTCTCTCCTCTATGACACCGTCTCTCGCACCAACTCTCTTGGTCTCTCGCCTAAAACCCCGACCATGTCGTTTAGCACAGATGCTCGTCTCTTTATGTTGCAACACACGGTTTACTGGTAGGTCTTTTAATTTCGATTCCAGATTAGTTTACTGGTAATATTTGTTGTAATGTTGGTATAGAAATGTTTGTTCTCAATTAAAGAAAATCTAACATTTGTACATGCATATCAGCAAAACAGAAAATCATGTAGTAGCTACTATTTTATCGTCGAAGAGATAAAGAAGAGGTTCAACATCTTTGTAGATTGTTTGAAGAGATACTATCACTCTTGACATTAGATTGTGTGTTTTCTGACATTTTTTTTTGGATAATTCCACTTTAGTCCTTGAAAAAGATTACTTTTAAGATTTATGGATACTCTTATGATGGGGCAATAGAGAGTGCTACACTGCTACGCTACGTAACATCTTGTTTGCGACATCAGGAGCACTACAGTTCCATTGGAGTTGCGATGTGTGCGTTATATTAATAATTTCAGCTCCGGTTATAGAGGAGCCGCTTCTACAAAGTACGATTTGTAATATAGATAAAGAATTTAAGAATTGTTGATCTAGTACATGTGATTTTGCATTCCTAGTTTCCTTATCCTTTTATTCAAAAACTTTCTTTCCAGGTAATTTGCGAGGATCCGACTCTGCTGCTCTTGTGAGAGAAAAGCAGAGTCCTGCTTTTCTGATTCCAACCATTCAAAATTTTTAATTCGCGTATTTCAATAAAAAACTTTTCCATGCACAAATTTCAACAAATTTGAATAGTTGAGATCGAAAAAGCAGGATCCCGAGCAGAATCCGATTCAATTTGCGAAGGCTGGATATGCTATTATTTTCGTCCATCGACGGTATAACCGAAATATCTTCTCATACGACCTAGTCACCCGAGATAGGACGTATCAATAATCAAGCATGTTTTCTTGAAGTCATTAGTTCCCAACTACAATCTATGTAGGTATAATGTCTATATTAACAATTTTTTTTTCATAATTAGAGATATGTGGATATGTGTATCAGTGTATCTCCATGGCAAATGTAGTTTGATCCTCTTCATATATTGAAATCAGTGTTGTAAATAATGGTATGCGGTCGTCGGATGGACGGAGTGCTGTCAAGTGATTAATCGGTATGTGGCTGATTAATCGGAATTATTCGGACAATTTAATGTTTTTACTAAATTAAAGTTAATTAAAGTTATTTTTATTATTATAATACATGACACTATGCTTATTTCTTTTTAACACATAAGCAATTTGCATGTGTCATTAAAGTTAATTTAAGTTATTTTTATTATTATAACATGACACTATGCTTATTTCTTCTTAACACATAAGCAATTTGCATGTGTAAGTAACACATTTATTTAATGAAAAATAAATTTGAGAATTAAGCTTTTTCAAATACTAATAACATATTATTTGAAAGAAAGAAAATATTCCAACATAAAATTACTAAATTTAATTTATGATAATAACTTAATTTCATAAATAAACATGTCGTACTAATTGAAAAATTACATCAGTAAGTAAACAAAAATATATGATATATAAATAATAGAAGAATTAATCAATTTCAAAGTAAATAAGAAGAAAACAAACATATATAAAAAATATTGGATGTATATCCAAGCACAAATAAACTACAATACATGGTTTATAAACCTTATTATCACACGCTATTATAGAAAAAAAATGTGAAAAATAAATTTTCACTGGAATAAACAGAAAAAAAGAAAAAAAGAATAAACAGGAATAAACGGTCGTTTAAACGGAAAACGGTTGATTAAACGGCCGATTAATCGGAAAAACGGTCGATTAAACATTTGAAACCGCAAACATGAGTCCATTAACAATGTGCGTAACGGTTTGGCCACCGTTTCCGTTTAAACGGTTGTTAACGGAGTTTTTTACAACATTGATTGAAATATATAGAAACCGATCAGTCTAATATATTGGAATATTTTTGGTAGTTCTAATTGTTTTTTTCGTTTTCTTTTGCGTAGGAAAGCGTTTCTCTATAGTCTATACTGGATCGAGGAAGAGACAATAATATGTCACAATTGTAAATTGTAGCAGGAAAAAAATATTCACACACGGAGCTGTTATTTCATTTTTCTTTCACATTCTTTCATGTTCTAATATGTGCTTCCATTTCTCCCTATGTTTTTTTCCCGGATCTAGATATTACTTGATGTTAAATTAACAATTAATTTGTCAAAGTTACAAATATTTTTCATTCGTACTCATTATTGATATGCTTACGTTACGTATGCAGTTTTTAATTTGTTTATGTGTGTATATCTGTGTTGAATCTCAATCATCGTAGCTAAAGCAAAGCGAGACTTCTTAGTATAAAATTAATAGCCGATAATATATATAATTTTCTGTTAATTACCTTGGATTCATTTGCAAAATTTGATAAATTGAAGGTTTGAATTGATAAATTAAGCTAGTGGGACCCACAACCTTTCCCCATCCTCATCTCTTTCTTTATTTATCTTGGTCCCACAACTTTTCCCCATCCTCATCTCTTCTTTTCTCTGCCGCCCTCTCTCTCTCTAGCGAATTGAGTTTTCATCTCTCTTGGCAACGCAACCTGAAAATTGTTTCTCTTGTCGCTAAAAAATTGATGGACTGGCTTGTGCTCTCCTCTTTTGCTCTCGGTTGGGTACAACACTTGCGTTTCATCCCTCCCTCTCTTTCTCGATTCTGATTATTTTCTCTCTCGTTTTAAGATTGGGTAACTTGTGACGGACCAAGCAAGCTTGGTCTATATTACGGCGGCAGCAATAAATCCATCCATCCATCCAAGACAACCCGAGGGCCAATGACGAATTAAAGCAATTCGCCTCTTCTATCCAGCTCATCCAAAACCTACGAGCCAAAAAGGAGGTAAGCTGCTCATTTCCTCACATCTCTTCTATAAAATTTCTATAATTATGGCATCCTAAAATAGTAGGTCATTTTTCTATAAAATTGCTGAAATAGTGTACACTCTTTGATGAAACACGCCATTGTTGAAATCATGTAACAAAATTAGTTTTTGTCGGGGTATTATTACATATTGTTTAATTTGTTATGTTCTGACCTTTAGATGAAGAGCTAGCTTATAAGCTTCATTACAAAAGGTTTCTTAAAGTTGCAATCTATAACTATGTTTTTACTTCCGATTTAGTTCATAACTCAGATTAATATTGTCAAAAATTTCAATGTTTTAATCTTTGTTTGCTTTTTATGATCTATGTGACCTATATAACTATTGTTCAATGAAATACGAGAAAAAAATTCAATCATCATCACTGGATGAGGAAGCATGCAAAAATGTTTTAGTTAGTTTAATCGTGCAAAAAGTGTGCTTCGTTCCTCAGGTGGTTAGTTAGGTCCTATTTATTGTATTTTTATATTAGTTGTGAGCAGGGGTTGTGTTTGGTGTTGCCTTATTTGGTTATTCTTTATTAATGATCTGTATTAGTGCTACTAAGTGCTGGTATTGCACCATTTCTGTATTGTTTCAGATTCAGTCCTGTTTTGGTTTTATTAGATGTTTAGTTTTATTAGGTCTTCACTACCAAAGTGTACTGGGTTCGATCCAATTTGTTTTGAATTGCGAGGATCTCCAATTTCAAATCCTTTCTGTGAAAAAAATAAAGTGTATCATCTAATCATAAATGTAATTATGTGTAGCCTTTTCTTCGGAACAATGATCGTTTGCTGTGCGGCTCCTTTGTATAGAGCTGGAATTAATGGGGATCATGGATGGAGATGAAGGTATTCACATTTTATCTCCTGTCCTTTTGTTTGCCTTTTCAAAAATATCAACTTCTGCATCAATGAAAAATTAGTTACAAGTAATTAGTAAATTTTTTAGGGTGCAATTTAATTTTGTATTATTATTTCAACCAACATTCTAATTATAAAAATAAAATGCTACTGATATAAGTACCAAATTAATTGAACTTTGTGGGCCTTAACCTAAAAAGGAGCCGGCTACTTGATCATCTTTATCAAAAATCTGTGTTCTCATAAATATTGGTATTGCGGTATTGCCATCAAACTGTAGATCTGTTCTCCAACTTTGCTTTGTGCACACTTTTTTTTCCTTTTCTTATCTTTTTGGCTATGTTTGCTTATTATATGAGCAACAATACATTATTGCTCTGGTAACGTCAGACTATAGATACACATGGCAGAAGCATGGTCAGATTTACATCAAAGAGAAACCAAGAGGTGTCATCCAACCGGTTCCATACTAGACTGAAAGTGATACATTACGTTCCTAATGCGGTCATTCAAATAACTCTGCAGGATATACATGTCAGAATAAACTAATGGTGGTTTAACTTGGAGCTATGCGCAAGCTATGCAATTACCGAACCCTAATTCATGTATTCCTCAACCAATTTGTAGTTCTGGTATAAAAAAGAAATTTAAAATTTCATTTTAATTAGTCATGAACCTGCCCTGCCTGAAGGCACCGACAAAACTATGAATCCATGTTCAACTGGTATTAATATTAGTTCGTGTATCATCTTCACTAGCACCAGGTGAATTGTGTCATGTCTAGATCACTGAACAAATCTTCTAATCGGCTGTTAGTCGAACAGTTCCAGAGAATTGATTTACCACAACCAAACACCAACATTAAAAAATCTCTATCAGCAGAACCTTACCTTTGAGCACAACAAACCCTTTTGCACGTAACAATGATTTTATATCGTACATCACAGTGTCGCCATATTATCAAAAACATATTAATGAAAACAAATGTTTTTAAGTTCTTATGGAGAATTCATAAATTTTCATTTTTTAATTAAACTAATTATTAAGCTTTAAATAATTGGAGAAGTATTGTGCACTGAAAAAAATGACATAGATCATAGAAAAGGAAGATAAAAATAATTTCTACTCAATTGTAGAATTTTTTTTCCTCAACTGGATACGATAGAGGTGGTTCTGACCCCAGCCCGACATGAACTAACATCCACATTCTCCTTAGTTTTATTATACTTCCTATTCAACTCATATTATAAATATTGATTCTACGCCTTAGGTTATATTCGGCTCAAATTATAACTGCATGAATTGCTGATTGATTTTGATCAAGTCTAGTTGACTCAAACAAAATAATGTATTATATTCTCATTTCTACAGCGGTGACGATAACAAGGCAAAAGAAGAGAAAGAGTAACTGCACCATCCCGTTATAATTGTACAGTTTTTGTTCACCAAGAGTTAACCATGCTTATATACAGTTTTTGTTCCTATGTATAGTCTATACAAATATCTAAAATCATGTCCTATATGATCTATACATATTTTACATTGTGGTTCATCCAATATCTAAAATCAAGTCCCATTAAAATCACTTATTTTGTTTTTCTGCATTATTTCAATCGTCACTGCTGAAGTGAAGCGATGCTTTCTACTAGTATCTATACTAATCTTGGATGGGTTTGGTACTGTAGATCAACAGTAATTGCTACAGTATGAATGACAGATGGGACCCACTGCTCGGTGCAATATCACTGTTTTCCAATTTCTCTTGAAACTTCTCCGTCTTTCCTCTTCGCTTCATCTCTATTCTCTCTTTGCAGAAATTGCCCAACTTCTGTCTTCGCCATCTCTCCTCTCTTCGCAGAAATCTTAGAAATTGCCCAACTCTCCGCATGCCATGTGACATTGCTTTACCTCTTGGTCTTTCTCTCTCTTGGATAAGGTATTGTTCTTTGTTGCTAATTCTCTGTCTCTTTCTCTCTTGTCACTCCATTTGTGGTTTGATTTTGTGACTGACCTAACCGATTTAAGGTTTAGGGTTTGTCTTCTTTTCTCAGAAAAATTGGAACCATAAAACTAAATTTGTACCTTTTTGGTCGTTTAATGCCAGGTTGGTCAGCAGCAGAGCTTCAATTTTTGGTTGTCTCTTGCTGTCTGTATGTCTGTCTCTGCTTCAAAGAGGTATATAACTGCCTTTCCGTTTCTTCTTTTTATTTTTCTTTGTCAATTGTTTTACTGCTTAATTTGTTTTAGTCAACGACGGAGCATGCAATCTGTTTTTGTTTCTTTTCGCATCTGACTGACTGCTTGACTGGTTTTTAATGGCTTTTTGTGGGGTTTGGATTGTAAAAAACAATTAACAAATACAATAATAAATCGGATGTTACTTTTGGTTTTGTTATCAATAATTGATTGTATGTTTTACGCTGGTCTTTTAAAAAAATAAAATAAATAAACCAATCTATATTATACTGAAATTTTAAAAATACTCCAGGTAAAGTACAAAAACATAGACACCAAAAGCAGCATTTGAGCATGTCAAATTAATACTCCCATGTGTATTATTCGCTCTGTCTCTGTGGAAGGGGCATAATATCTATCTCTTTTCTAACTAGGTGTGCATGTTGGTACTATGACACATATATACATTATTGGGTTCATTTGCAAATCAAGATCAATATATTTCCTGTACTGGCCAAATTACCAACAGTTTCTCATACTTGCCGATGATCGGTGATATATTCTATTACTTGTTTATAGGGAACCAACACCCGATAATTATTTCTATTTTTCTTTATAAGACAATTGAATTCCATTTATGGATTTTCTCTTCTTTTGAAATTGACAGCTCATGGATTGCCTCAACTAGAGAATTTCAAGTGAGATTGACAGCATCTTATCAGTGAGTTGCACTTCTTTAAACTTTCTGAAGGGAACGGCTTTGTTTAGTGTTTAGTGTGTGAGAGGCCACACCATCTGATGCCACCATTAGATAAAAAAATAAAGATATTGGTCAATGGGAAGGCCTGAGTGTTTATGTACTTGATATGCTATTTAAATTCATAAAATTTTATTCTACAAATTCCATCATAAAGTTCCGTCTCAGATATTTGTTGCATGTTTATTGCATCTTATAATGGTGTGGTAATGGTTTGATCTGGAATTTTGTTCTATTATGGTTTGCTTCAGTAGATACCATAATGTGTGTGTTTAGGGTATGATGTGTGTTAGAGAAGCCACATTATAATATTTCGGTGAAACCGATTGGATATGGATTGGTAAGTGATCAGACCATATTGATGTCCATTTTTATTTTTCCTATACGAATCATATAATGAGTAGAACTACGGTGTTCTTAAGTTCATCAAGTCTCTTTGTGAACTCAACTCTAAAATATATCGGATTGGCTTTAAATAATGAATCCGAACCATTGAAACCCTTCTACCTTACGAGCAATGCGTCTCAATGCAAAAAATTTTAATTTTGAAATAAATTTTGTATAAAGTCAAGTGGTAAAAAAAGTTCAAAAAATAAATGTATTAAAATTAATTTATAAACCTTCTAATTTTGATCGCTTGACTTTATACCAAATTAATTCAAAAGTTTAAAACTTTTGCACGTAGACACATCACTCATAATGTGGAAGGATTTCAACGGTTCGGATTCTTCATTTAAAACTAATTCGATAGATTTTAGAGTTAAGAGTTCACAAAGAGGCTTGGTGAACTTAAGAACACCCTAGTTCTACTCTCAAGTAATATCCATTCTATTTTCATCCCACACATTATAATTTACAGCTGTGATAATTTTTCTTTTAGTTTTTCTCTTTGCACACAAACCTATTGTACCGGTTGACTTATCGGGACTCACAACTGGTTGGTATGTCAGGATATTCAAAAGAGATAAATTTTCTATGCTTGATTAAATTTAATTAAACCCAAATTTGTAGTCAATGACCATTGGGGACATTGTACTGTTATTTCTACTAACACCTGACTATCATAGTTTATAGCAGTCAGATGCATGCAATTAACAGAAAAATTCAAGAAGGGAGCTTTTGAAAAGAATTTCACGTCTTCTTAATTGCAGAGTTTATTGGAAAGAAAGGGGTTACATGCAATTAACATAAATAGTGATACTAATAATGACTACATGATGATGATTTTAGAGGTTACATACTTTTGTTATTTTTGTCCAGTTGATTTTGAATTAGACAAAAAAATCCATGTATTACCTTTGGATTCCATCTCAGCCTCTGCGAAGATTTAAAAAAAAAAAACTTTGGATTCCATCATGGTATTATGTGAAATTACCTCATTGTTTATTCTTGACTGATTTCTACCATCTTCTCTAAACTTTATCATTTATCAGATCGCACTAAAATCATTTTGAGTATCTTGATTTCAAAATCACTCTTGCTTTTATGTTCTACATTGCGTTTGGATCCTTCGTGCTTGCTCTGCTTATTACCTATTTCAAAGCGTATGGCTTCTGATATGAAGAAGCGCAAGCTGGATCTAAACAGATGGCCAACCAGGAGCTCAAAGGCACACAATTCCAGCTAGCCATGACTTATGTGGATACTAATCTTGGAACGGGCTGGTACAAAAGCAGGTAGAAAACTCACAATACCGTCCTTTTTACAATTTCAAACTAATACATAGTACAATCATAATAACGCATACAAGTCCGTTATATTTGTGAACCACTTTTTAATCTCAACAGTCAAGTAGTTGTTTGTGTTTATTGGCACATAAAGATCTTTTATAATGACATAGACATATCATTTTGTATTTTAGTTGAGCATTTACTGACACATCAATTCCTGACTATTTGGTTGCAAACCTCATCAGTATTTTCTTGCTACAACCTATACATAAAATGTATTTGCTGTACTTGAACATATTGAATTGTTTATTTATAAAATATTTAGGGATCTATAATGTGTTGCATTAGTCAATTCGTTTTCACCAATCTCAATAGTTTTTCTACTTCAGTTTTACTTGTATACTACTTGAAAATAATGTTAAATTCTAATTTTACACTTAAATCATATTTACATTTGAAAAGTCACAAAAAATAACATCAGCTTTTCATAAAGGTCCAGGGATGGAGCCATGGAGGGGAAATGACCCGATGGTAGGCAGAGTGGCAACATCAAACAATCATCTAAAGGATGAATTTGTGAGGACACTTGCTTCTTGAAAGCATTAAAGCTGTCTGATATATATATTATCACCGGGTTATCAAGAAATGTATATGCGATGGCATTATATTTATATACTATTTTAATAATTTAGGTTACAAAATAGAAAATTTTAAAAAATGTACATATTATTGTTGGATTTGCAATGTACACCTCTGGGCTGCTTTACCATATGTAAGCTCATACTCTCCTGATGTGTACATCTTTCGTTTTGTTATGTCACCATAAACTCCTACAACATATATTAATTGTGTACTTCTTTTCGTTTTGTTATGACACCATAAACTCATACAACATATATTAATTGTGTTTGTTGAGGCAAAGCGAGGCACACCTCTAGTAACATCTAAATTAAATATAAGATTAATTATGTATGCCATAAACTTCAAATGAAATGTAAATAAAACACTAATGAATGCTTATGAGAAGTATGGAAGTACATAAATTATTGGAGTACATAGATTGTTATGCTATATTTAGTTGTAAGTATTATGAGCATGCGTGTGCATATATATACATGTTATAGGTATAATTATGAAAGCAATTGATGAAATATTGTTCAGGAAAAATATGTTGCTAGCGACTTCACTTGTTGTCTTACAATATCAGGTGCAGAATTACAGGATTATTAGATTCGTTTGAGGTTACAGATTTGGATTTAAATCGTAACTAGTTGGCATATTGAATGATTGATTAACTGTATGTTGACCCGATGCATTATATGTATATCACAATATAATTGAAACAAAATTTCAAAGGTTTCGAAGGTAAGTTTGTTGACTTGTCATTTTGGCATAGTTTATTGATTGTCTGTTTAAATTCTAATGATTGATTGAATTTATTGACATCTAAACTAAATATAAGATTAATTATAAACACCATAAACTTTTTTTTGAGTAAAGAACACCATAAACTTCAAATGAAATGTAAATAAAATACTAAAATGAATGCTTATCAGAAGTATCGAAGTACATAAATTGTTATGTTATACTTAATAATTTATATAAGCATAATTATGAAAGAAACTAATGGGCTGTTAAGGAAGAATAGACAGCTAGTGACCTCACTTGTTGCCCTACAATATCAGGTGTGGGGTTATTTAATTCATACGAGGTTCATGATTAGAAATAACATTCGCTTTGGATGTTAAATGATCAATTGACTGCATTGTTGAACTGATGCATTATATGCATACCACAATATAATTGAAACTGAATATCAAAGGTAAGTTTGCTGACCTGTCATTTTGGTACAATTTATCCATTGTCTATTGAAATGTTGCATTATATATATACCACAATATAATTGAAACTAAATTTCAAAGGTAAGTTTGCTAACCTGTCATTCTGGTACAATTTATCCATTGTCTGTTTCTGTTCTAATAATGATTGAGACTACAATGGCTGAATTTATTAAAATATTGAATACTGTAACTCTTATCCACACATGGGGAATGACATTAATTGAATCCAATACCAGTTGGGTAGAGGATATTGTAAATAACTGTAGGATCGTTGTAAATGTATATACATTGGTCACTACCTATAAGGTGTGACAATACTGATATTCTATTGAATCACATCATCGTAAACTGAATGATTAAATTGAAGTGTCTGATTATGAATGTCTAATTCTAACACAACA
Organism: Carex cristatella; assembly: GCA_024447775.1. Classification (NCBI taxonomy): domain Eukaryota; kingdom Viridiplantae; phylum Streptophyta; class Magnoliopsida; order Poales; family Cyperaceae; genus Carex; species Carex cristatella. The sequence goes on along the minus strand of JAJHPF010000003.1, from coordinate 10,028,067 downwards.
AATAAATGATATGAGTAAAGATAGACTGGGTTGATGGTGGATGTCTGCATAAGCAAGCAAGGTGGTATATGTTAGTGTTACCTGACTAAGTGGTTGTAAAGATTAGGCCTTAAATGTTTCCATTAATATTTATTTAATTTCCGGTTAATGTTATATTTGTTGATTGCCGATTGATTATCGTTATTTAGTATTTACATTCGTCATTATAGAATACACTGTTAGTTTCTCATGTGGAGGTTATGAATATGGATTTCTTTCAAATCAAATAATCCGAGTTGAATTTTCTAACTCATTCTCTCCTTGTGGGTTTACAGGTTTATTATGCGAAGACAGAGAAACACTAAAAGGCTATAATTGAGAGCAGACTGCCTAAAGGTATGGGATTTGGAGTTATTATTATCTTGTTGGAAATGTTATACATGCCAAATTATTCAGGCCGAATTAATAGTTTAATATCTAAAATATAGGTTTGTGGGTGCAACCAAATTGGTTCATCTGAATGAATGAAGCCAACTGGTGCGTATTATTATAGCAATATAGTATTATTATAAATATATGTGTAACTGTTCATTTTATGTTATCTATTCTTCTCATACTTCTTCAGAAAATCAAGAGAGACTAAGAAAAAGAAAACATGGGGTTGTGTGTTCGGTGCTATCACACTGACTCATGGTTGTTGTTCAAATTATTTGTGTGGATACCGGTAGAGACGTGGCTAATGTTGTTGCTACATTCATCTGACACGAGAACAAAGAAGGTCATTGCTTCTACAACTAGATGAAGATTTTCGCTGCTCGTCTAGTAGTAAATTCTATATTAGATTTAATTTTACACTTGGATTATATTTCGGGCAGTAATCAATTGATCAAACTAAATTGAAATTGTTGCGCTTATAATATACCTGAATTCCCTACAATGGTTACCCCAATATAATTGAAATTAAATTTCAAAGGTAAGTCTACTGACCTATCATTTTGGTACAATTTATGCATTGTTTGTTTCTACTCTAATGATTGATTGAGATCACAATGACTGAATTTATTAAAATATTGAATATTGTAAAGTCTAGCTAACTACTATACTTTAATCCATGACCCTTATACACACAAAAGGAATGACATCAACTGAATCTAGTACTAGTTGGGTAGATAATATTGTAAATAACTGTAGAATTGTGAAACTATGGTAAATGTATATACACTGGTCACTACTTATAAGGTGTGACAATATTGATATTTTATTGAATCACATCATCGTAAACTGAATGATTGAATTGAAGTGTCTGATTATGAATGTCTAAGCCTAACACAACAGATAAATGATATGAGCAAAGGCAGAAGGGGGTTGATGGTAGACGTCTGCACATGCAAGCAAGGTGGTATACATTAGGCCTTAAAAGTTTCCATTAATATTTATTTGATTTCCGGCTAATGTTATATCTGTTGATTGCCGATTGATTATCGTTATTGAGTATTTATATTTGTCATTGTAGAATAAATTGTTAGTTTTTCGTGCTGAGGTTATGAATATGGATTTCTTTCAAATCAAATAATCAGAATTGAATTTTCTAACCCGTTCTCCCCTTGTGGGTTTGCAGGTTAATTATGTGAAGACAGAGAAACACTAAAAGGCTATAATTGACAGCATATCATCTCAAGGTATGGAATTTAGAGTTATTATATCTTTATGGAAATGTTATACATGCCAAATTATTCAGGCCGAATTAATAATTTAATAAAATCCATATTAGTGGGTTAATGGGTGCAACCGAATTGATTAATGGGTTAGTGGGTACAATTGGTTCATTTGAATGAATGCAACCAACTGGTGCGTATTATTATAAATATATGTGCAACAGTTCATTTTATGTTATCCATTCTGCTCGTACTTCTTCAGAAAATCAAGAGATACTAAGAAAGAGAAAACATAGGGTTGTGTGTTTGGTGCTATCACACTGACTCATGGTTGTTGTTCAACTTATTCGTGTGGATATCAGTATTAAGACGTGGCTGATGTTGTTGCTACATTCATTTGACACGAGAACGAAGAAAAAGGTCATTGCTGCTACAACTAGATGAAGATTTTCGCTGCTCTAGTGGTAAATTCTATCTTAGATTTAATTTTACATTTGGATTATATTTTGGGTATTAATCAATGACCAAACTAAATTGAAATTGTTGCATCTATAATCTACCTAAATTACGTACAGTGGCATCGAAGCTGCTTATATTGAATTAAGTCTGGATATATTTTTACCTGTTAACAATTAATGTGATTAACGTCTGAATTGAATCAATTGGATTGATATGGTATACAAACGGTATGATGGTTTTATATGAGATTATAAAGAATAAATCAATGGGAACCGTCGCCAGGGGGGCTCTGCCCCAATTGGAACTCTTGGATTCATAACGCCTTATACATGAGCCCATTATTTAGAATTGGATTATGTCTAGTTTTTTTTTTTTTGCAGTTACATATTATGTTAATAGTATGCCCCAATTGTCTTATGTGTTTTCTTTTAATGAATGCATGAATGATGTGTGTAATTGCAGCCTATGGTGTCTCGTGAATTAATTTATTTTAATAATAAAAAGTGACTTGCATGTTGCTTATATGTATAATTTATGCGGTCTGCGAGCCATTATTCTTAGGACTTGAATGTAATTTCTTTATTGGTATTGGAGTGGTAGTTTGGTTATAATTAAAGAAGATTACATGAAGGATGGATGATGACTATTGTCAAGTGGAGACCATTGTGCATTAGGTCACAACCATGAGTTTATACATTGAGATATGCCTTTGAAAATGAAAAAACTCATTGGAACAACTTTTTAAGACTGACATAGAAACTTACGAATTATATTCAAGCAAGAAAGAAAGGAATACGTTCTACAGAAACTTGTCTCTGAGAAACCAAAAGCTAATGACAAAAGTGTTATTCCTGTCGCTGACTTACGGATATGAGAAGCACGTGAATGATGATCTTGATGTCACTTGTCACATGTTAACAATAAAGAATTTTGAGCTTTAGAAACAGGTTGGGAAATTGAATGCTTAAAATAATTGTGCAGCTCCAAAACTGTTTCAAGTTCAAGCTCGCATTAAGATTTGAGACATCAAAGGCATTACATTAATGTAAACTAGCGGAATGGAGCCCGATCAATCCTCATTTACTTAAGATAATAGGGTACTTTGAGAATCTGGAATGGTTGGATTATCCCCTCAGTCAAGAGTTGTATACTGATATTATTCTCCAGTCCTTGATCCAGGTTATAATCAATTCATTTTGAATTTTAACATGAATGAACTAGAGAAGTCAATGACAAGATTGTATGGAATGCTAAAGACAACCGAGCAAAACTTGAGGAAGTCTAATGATGTCTTGTTGGTTAAGAAGGAAAAAACTTCAAAAAGAAAAGCAAAGTAAAGGTCAAAGGTAAAGTTGGCAACTCAAACAAAGAAAAATCTATAGCTAGTATTAATACCACCAAGTCGTAGTGTTTTTACCACGTCATTAGAAGAAAAGTCTACAAGAAGTTTAAAGAAGATCAAAAGAAGGGAAATCTCCGTTTCAGGTATTTTTGTTATAGAAATTAATATTTATAGGTATCAAATTGATTTATGGGTATTGGATACCGGTTCAGGAGCTCATATTTGTTAAAATATGGATGTGCTCATAAATAGTAGGATGTTGAATAAAGGAGAGGTTCAACTATGTGTTGTCAAATAGAGCAAGGGTTGTTGGTTTGACCATAAGCACTATATCATTAACTTTACCTTCTTGATTAGTCTTATAATTAAATAATTGTTATTGTGTACCTGTCATAAGTAGGAACATTATCTCTATTTTGTGTTTAGATATATCTGAATTTGAATTTAAATTTAAGAACAATGATAGTTGCTTTTATTTAAATGATATGTATTATGGCAAGGTTTCATTATATAATGGACTTTATATTTTAGACCTTGATATTTATGTTTATAACATACATACCAACTTAAAGTCAAATAAATTAAATCCTATATTTCTACGGCATTGTCGTTTGGATCACATAAATGAGAAACACAATATGAAGTTCCTTAGAGATGGACTTCTAAACTCATTTGATTTTGAATCATTTGATATATGTGGATATTGTTTATTAGACAAAATAACTAAGACACCTTTTATCGGGATAAATGAAAGGACGAATAACTTGTTGGTACTTGTACATTCTGATATATGTGGACCGATGTGTTATACACACACACACATAGAGGGTTCAAATGCATCTAAATTTCTATGCTTCTATTTACTTTCAATTCTTTATCTTTATTTTCAAAGTCTGAACAGTCAATTCGAACCAGTCAACATGACCTTCATAATAAAATATGCTTGGAGAACAAATTTTATAATTTTTTATAATTTTTTTTAATTTTTTTTAAGATAGGTACAAAATTACTTTATCGGATGGTCCAGAATCTCCTTAAAACAATGATTTTGTATCTATCTTAAAAAATATAAAATTTGGTCTCCAAGCATATTTTATTATGAAGATCATGTTGAGCGGTTCGGATTGACTATTCAGACTTTGAAAATGAAAATAAAGAATTGGGAGTAAATAGGAGTATAGAAATTTGGGTGCATTTGAACCCTCATCACACACACACACACACACACGCAACAATTCATTTTATGTTATCCTATCGCTCACAGATATTTAGCAAAACCAATAGAGAGTAAGAGAAAATAGGGGATGTGTGTTCAATACTAGCTCGCTGACTCACAGTTATTGTTCAACTTGTTTGTGTAGATATCAGTAGAGACTTACAGGCTGTTGTTGTTGCTACGTTCATTTGATACGAGGACAAAGAAGAAGGACACTGCTCCTACAACTAGTCGAAGATCTCCACTGTGAGTCTAGTGATAAATTATATCTTGGATTTAATTTTATACTAGAATTTTGTTTCGGGTAGTAATCAATTGATTGAATTGAATTAAAATTGTTGCACCGATTATCTACCCGAATTTTCTACATATCTGACAGAATGCGGAGAGTATTTCTCCAACATCATCAACTATAAAATACCAGACCATTTCTTGTACATAATTTGAAAATGTTGCAAATATAATGAATAATATTAACAATGCATACAAAATATTCATACCTTACGTGTCGTTGGATTATACACGGTAGGCTGTCATGCCCCCCAGTATCCGGAGTGTGACAAAAACAATCAATACTATTACATTTTCTACATAAAATATTATAATATACAGCCAAACTAATTGATTATTTTCATAAATAAAAAACCTGAAATGACTACTGACTAGCAAAATTTAGCTAGATCTTCCTAACAAATACATTTAACTTGGAGTTCGTTTAATATTAGGTAGACAGTCCATCTACATAGTAGCATATTACATATGTTTAATTCTTCTTGTACGAAAATCATGTGGCCCACGTTTCTTGAGGCTCGGTGCATGGAGGGTTGAACAATAAATTCACAATTGCTCTGTCTATTTCATTAGTCTCCTTCTCCTCTGTCTCTACTTTGTATAGCCTGAAGTTAGCAATACATAATTAAATTAAAGACCAATGGCACACCAATACTGAGAATCAATGAGAAATGGTTACAAAAAATATAATGCTTATGATACCTCGAACTGGTACTGAAGGATGGCTCAAAATGAAATTCAAGTGATTCATTCTTGCTTTCATCAAGTAGTAACCTTGAGTCATTAGCCAGCCTGTAGCAAGCATCTCTAAAACAAATCCGTGTCTTTTCATTTATCTGGAAAAAACCAAAAAAATAAAAGTATTTCAATTACCTGTCAGGCCTTTACTATTAAAAACAGAATGCAATCTCAGATTCCAGTAATGCACTGGCAAAAGACCATACTGGATCCAGGTCTATCAGTACCAAACCAAACAGTTACAGTAAAACCTGCCAATGACTGAACGTGATAACAGAGTCATTTGGTTTATACCAGATTCAAATTGATTTATGGCCTTGGGTAATTTGAGGTCTTGAATTGTTCAGGTTGGCGCATTTCCAATATGCAGGTAGTCGATCTTGGGTAAATTGGGTTCATAGTCCAGGTTATTTCTAGAAAATGAACTCAGGACTGGTCAGATTTGGATCGGTTCTGCCAGGTAAAGTAACATAGATTTTACTAGGTCAGGATACAACTTACCCTCGATAATACAGACTCGAGCTTGCGGAGAGCTGTAGCTTCAAAAATCTTTGATTTTGCCATGTCAGCAACTAATATGCTGCTCTCTGTGATGATTTCTCTGGGCTTCATAAATAAAAAGAAACAAGATCCTCTTGAAGACAAAATTTAGAGAATAATTAAGTGACTTGCACTGGACAAATCAACTTGTTATTTAAAATTAGAAAACTATCTTAAATAAACTCTTACATTCACCAAGGTTGAGGAATCTAATGCCATAGACGCTTCTGACATCATTGAAGAATTTATTGATAGGTCATCTGGAAGTAGGGAAATGCCAAAAGCATCCAGACCTTTTTTAGCCGATGTCCCAATGTGACAAAAGATGTTGTTTATAGGATCATTAAGCAATTTTGTCAATATACCCTCTAAAGGCTGTGGCTTGTTGCATAGATCTACAACCTGTTGAGATGGTTCGACTGTATATAGCATAGCTCTTATGTCTTCATCTGATAGTGAATTCCTACAATAATTCATTATATTCATTCAATTAAAAAGGTATTTTATGGAAAACCATTCAAATACTGCAATTTCAACTGACATCAAGTTTTACCAAGAGGTCTTTACACTGATTTGATATGTTTCAAACAGTCCAGCACAGTACAAATCCAATAACTTTCTGGGTAATTGGTAATTAGTATATTACTTTACTATCTGACAATCAACCATAACCTGACACTGATGACAAAATCTCTATTTTTTTATTCGGAAAATAGCGAGAATTACCCATTTAGCAATTCTGTTAAGCATGTGGCTAAACTTGCTATGTTGAAGTAACAGCACCATAGTAAGGCCCAAGTCCAATATTCTAACCGACATATATAGTCAATGAATTTGGAATTCGCTAGATGCTTCTATAATAATCAAGTCTATTATTTTGTAAATCAAAGTCGGTAAAGGAAAATTCTAGAAAACTCATTCGCCGACTTTGAAGTAGTATAAATAGTGGGGAATGGTAAATACTTGAAGGTGAGTTATAAAAAGTAGTTTCTCTCTTGAGTGTTAGTTTAAGTATTAGGATAACTGTAGTATATTTAGCAAGTATCGTGTGAGTATTTGAGTAATATTTTATAATGTTAGTTTTAGTAACAGTATAATTAACAAGTGGTATCAGAGTTAGGTTTTGTTGGTTAGAAGGTTCGTATAATTCGAGTCTATCGTTGTGTCGAAGGTCCTGCTGACTAGAAGGTTTGTGTAATCCGTGAGTCTTTTATTGTGTCGGAATGTCAGATTTGAGTGGCATGAGTGGTCTGATTGAGAAGTTGAATAATTATAATTATAGAGAACCGGCGCATGGGTATTAAATCATATCTGCAGGGTCAAGACTTGTGGGAGATCGTGGGTGGTGATAAGATCGAGCCGCCACCGAATTCAATCCGAGCTTACAAGAAGTGGAAGGTGAAGGCGGGTTGAGCATTATTTGTGCTGAAGGCTATGGTGGACAAGAGCCTATTGTCTCACATTGAAGATGTGGAGACACCAAAAGAGGCTTGAGATGTCTTCGTTGCGTTGTTTTCAAGGAAGAACACAAGTCGGCTGCCGAAAGGGAGCTGATGAATATCACCCAAGGTGATATGGATGTAAGTGACTATTTTCTTAAAGTAAAGAATTTGTGTAGAGAGATTGAGCAACTAGACGCCAATGTGAAAATTGGTGATGATAGAATGCGGCGAATAATTCTGAATGGCATGAGGCCGGAGTACAGCGCCTTCATCACAGCAATTTAAGGATGGACGACACAATCAATCATGTTGGAACAAGAGAATTTATTGGCCAGACATGAAGCTCTTACCAAGCAGCTTGCAAGTTTGACGGTGAAACACGAAGAGGAGAAGACCATGTATAGTGGTCAACATGGAGAGTCAAGCAAGGACCGATATTGACGACAACCTGAGACGGAGAATGTTTGTCATGAACAATGCAAGAGGTGCTTGTATTCAGGGGGAGCTCTTAGAGGCCAAGAGGGCAAAGGAGCCGAAAGTGGTGAATACCGGAGTAGAAGAGTGGAGTGCTACAATTGCGGACGACGAAGACACTATGCGAGAGAGTGCCAGTTCAAAAAAAATGAAGGAAGCTTCGTGGTAACCACGAAGGAGAATGCATCGGAGGAGGTCCCAAGTGAAGAAGAGTGAGACACAGTAGCTGCAGTTGTGATGCAGTCGATGGCCGACGTAGAGGACGTCAAAAAGGCTAGTGAGTCTGAGGATGAGGAGATTGACTTCGAGTCATGGTTCTTCGAGGAACCAATTGATGAATCAATCAAGAAAGAAACGGAAGTTGTGAGATGCACGGTGGCTAATGAGGAGAAGACACAAGAGAGCACTAAGATAGTGATCATTATCAAGAAGGGTGATGATGATGAGACGACACAGAAGAATGTCACTGTTGTGGAGGAGACTGCAGGACGAGAAGTTGTGCAAGAAGATGCATGATTCGACGACAACTTGTGCCAAGGGAACATAAAATGAAGATTCAAGAACCTTCACTTCCGAAGATAACTAGTCTGGAAAATCGACTGGAGACGTCTGAGCAACTTCAAGCTTAGAAAATAAAAAAAACAACAAAAAATATGACGATTCAGATAAATGCGGAGTACCGAAGATCAAGACAACATCGAATTGGTGCTGAGGGGGGAGTGTTGAAGTAACAACACCATAGTAAGGCCCAAGCCCAATATTCTAAGTTGACATATATAGTCAGTAAATTTGGAATTCGCTAGATGCTTCTATAATAATCAAGTCTATATTTTTGTAAATCAAAGTCGGTAAAAGAAAATTCTAGAAAATTCATTCACCGAATTCAAAGTAGTTTAAATAGTGGAGAATGGTAAATGCTTGAAGGTAAGTTATAAAAAAGTAGTTTTTCTCTTGATTGCGAGTGTGTTAGTTTAAGTATTAGGATATATGTAGTATATTTAGTAAGTATAGTGTGAGTATTTGAGTAATATTTTATAATGTTAGTTTTAGTAATAGTATAATTAACATTCTACTTATAGATTATTTTTGAATTTTAATCAGGATAAAGAACTAATAAAACTGCTAATTTTGAAAATGTCGACTAATCGGGTTTCCCCAACCTGCCCAGACCCACTTATAAATGTAGAATGTAGATCAAGGTTAAATTTCTTCTAACAGACCTATTGCCACCTTTAATTTGTACCTAAAAGACACTAACTGCCACTGGCAATTTCTATAAACACAAAGTTCATGCACTAACATGAAATTCTCATCGACTTGATCCAATCCGAGCACCCTGCAATCCGGTACGCCTTGAATACACTCCTTGAGGCAGAGAGAATCTGGGTCTTCACAACCTGACCCATTATCCAGCTGACACAAGCCCTTTTCCAGAGTATCCAATTTTGCGCCATCAAAGGCAAGGTCCTCTGACGAAGTCGGTACGGGATTGTAAGACATGTCCATCAATGTCCAGCTGTCAAAGCTGGGTTCCTCCAATACAGTTGGTATGTAAGACGAAAATTGGTCGAAGCTGGTTGATGTGGCGCCATTCCATTGGTTCAAGTTGCATGCCGTTAGTGGCTGTGCTACGTCGAAACTTGGATTTACCAATGCGCCAGGATTGCTTGGGAACATATAATCGCTTTTGATCTCTTTTTGGAGATTCCACTCCATTTTTCAATCTGAAATTAAGAAAAAAACCAAGAAATTTGTTGGAACCTGGTATGTTTGCTTCAGCCAAGCATAGCAAGTATTGGAAGAACCGATTTATAAACATCAGAGCTTAGAGAAAGAGAGAAAGAGAGAGAGAGAGAGAGAGACTTAGGTTTGGCAAAAACACAGCTGTGTCTCGTTTTGATCGGTGTTGATTGGTTTAATTAAGACAAGGGGTTGATTTGAGGCTGAGGAGTTTGGTAGAATCCAAAGTAGAAGCCCCATGTTTTCGATTTCACGGACCAAATTCATTGCATCTTCCTGACAAATGGGTCCCACCAGCACTAAAACATCCTGTACGTTAGTGACTTGGAACTGATCCGTTCTTAACATAAACCCGGCGTTGTTCGGAATTCGGGATCCATTGCCTTATTGGTCCAGTTGTTCTTTAATTCTCGCGTATCAGCAATCGCTGAGGCCCACGTGGTAGTCAAAATAGGGTACGTCCGTGGTTGGTCGTTTTTCTTGCTTTCTTACCAAAGCTAGACCTTTAGATTTTTTTTTTAATTTTTTAATGAGAGAGCTCGACCTTTAGTTGCTCGCCACTTGTTGCTCGCCAAAGCTAGGGGAGCATTTTTGAAGATTAATTGTAGTTGGGAATATCCGAACAGGCAACAGATAATTGGGATATTTTCCAATACAACAGTTTTGCACAGTACAGGACAGCAAGAATTTTGTTTTATTTATTTTTAAACAATCTGGCATAGTCACATCTAACATCTTTCATAAGCATTATCCCGAACACCCTTAAATTATTAATCATTATAAGGCTTTATATTTATATGAAATAACATTTAGTCATGCTAGTAGTAATAAAATATGCAAATTAATATTATGGATTGATCTTGCTTCTATTTATAGAGAACTGATAAAAAACCGTTGTTGCTTAGAGCTCGAAGCTTAAGACTCTAAAGAGTTCTAAGCAACCTACTGAAAAAAATTCAGAATATCACATGCCACTCGAAGATTAAAACATCCAAATTGAATCAACAAAAGAAACCCCCCAAAAAATAAACAGAAGAACACCCAAATAGAAAGAAATATAGAACTCCTCATGCCCCCTTAAGACATCAGATGCCCTTTGACCAATCTCTAGACTAGTCGAATATATCACTAACATTCCACCCCACCCAAAAAAAGAGGCAAAAAATTGGCAAAGAAAGATACCTAATTGACATAATTTCCATATTGATCGAGGGCCAATGCACAAACAAACGGCAATATCTTTGTCATCGTGATACTTTGAATTTATGGCTCAATACAATACTCCAACACCATCCATAGAGCTCCTTAGAGAACTAAGGAGTCTTAAACTTGCTAAACACTTACTTCTTTGCAAAGCTAAATTAAAATCACCTTCTTAAGCTTCATTTTGCCCATTTTCTAAACTTGCTCTAATTTTTAAGCTCCAATTCTACGTGACTTAAGCAATTGAGCCTCCTCCTTAAGAAAGCTAAAGACTCACTTTCTTAAATTTCTCTTGCCAAACACCTCTTTCTTAGTGTAGCTTAAAATTGAAGTCTACCCTTGTCACATCGCCGATCTAGAGGTGCGAAGGACCTACCACGTCCAATTTTCCATACAATTCACGTAACACAATGCATAGATCTTTTTATGCATTGCCAATAGCATCCATTATTTTTACTCCATCCCAATTAATTTACAATAATTATCTGACCATTTATAGTGGATGATGCTAGATGAATTTTTTTGCACCATGTTAGATAAAATAATCTCAAATATCAATCCTTTAGGTGGCCCACAAGGGGAAACGAGTGAGAAATAATAAATTATTTCTCAGTGCTGATTGCCACTCAGATTATTGGATTCGAAGGAAATCCATATTCATAATGAAATCACCGCACGAGAGATTAACAGTTCATTTTAAAATGACGAATGCAAATACTCAATATCAGTATCCGATCGAACAACAACAATTTTATAGATAAATCAGAACTCAATGAATCTTATCGGAAATAAATGGTTTGGGTCTAAATCTTTTAAACCATAAAGTCTGGTAACGTTTGGTTTCTTACCTTTACAATTTCTAGTCTGGTAACACTGACAGATACCTTAACAAGTATCCATAGTATTAGGGCTTATACTGTTCTATTTATCCTGACAATTTGTTAATGGAAACAATATAGAATCAATATCTCAATGCCTTTAGTATCAGAAAGAAAATCGGTGATAAGACAGTTCTAACTATCCTGACAATAGGTTAGCAGAAACAATATGAAATCAATATCACAGTACCGTCATTATCGGAAAGAAAATCATTGAAAGACAATTACCACAGTTCATTAATCTTACAGTCACAGTTTATATTTATTCAATATCCCCTACCCAACCGGTACTGGGTTCAGTTGGGGCCATTCACCATATGCGCATAAGGGTTCTGGAGTAAAGTCTAGTAGCTAGCTAGACTTTACGATATATTAATCTTTTTTCTCCACTATATGGAGGTTCAAGGATTACAGTATTCCATATTCAATCAATTCAGTCACTGTGGTTTCAATTAATCATTTGAAATAAGAATCAATCAATCGATAAACAATATCAACATGACAGTCAACAGACTTACCTGTAATTCAATTTCAATTGTATTGGGCTATGCACATGATGCAACAGTTCGATCAATGCAGTCAATCAAATATTCAAAATGCACAGCGAGTTACGATTTAATTCCTAGTTATGAATCTCAGACTAATCCAATAACATCGCACCTGATATCGCAGGGCAATAGATGAAGTCTTTAGCAATTTGTTCTTCCTAATTATTCATCTCATCATTTTCCTCTGTAAATATGCCTATATCAGAATAATATATATTCTAATCAATATTTATAATTATTGTTACTCCATGTTCAATTAATAAGAGAACCCATTTAAATTAATTAATGACATCTTTTAATTAACAATTTTTATCATTTCATTAATCCTTCCTAATTCAATTCAATTTCCATCCAATTAGTCTGAAAGTCCAACAGTTCAATTATTTAAGTTATGATAGTCTAAATTCGGTTCCAATCTAATTAGTTCAAGTTAATTATTTTTCGAGCAAAGTACAAATCCAAACTCAACTCATTTGACTTCTCCCTTTTTAATTTCTCATAAACAATATTCAATTTCCATTTTCATTTCAAATCCCCAGCCAAATTTGCAAGCTCCATATTTGTTTCAATTTAACCCCACTTACAAGAGAATTTTACTAAAACACGAACAATTAGAGTAGATTTGACATTTCTTTCTTTCTATTTTTATAATCAATTCCTATAGCTCATAACAGAGGGGTTAGACCTGCTAGTACCGATCGATACCAGAGTCAAAACAACATCTTGATATCACTATACAACAAAACAATGGTATAATGATATTTAGGGTCAGTATCATATTCGAGTTCAAACCTGTAACCACATCTTCACTCAATTATAATATCAATCGGTCCAAGTAATATAAGAAAGAGTGTCTAGCTGTTCTACATCCTCTACAGTGTCACTTTCATTGTTCTAAGAAAATCTTAGCCATTAATGGCATATTTGAGCAAGCAAAGAAATGAAAGAAAAAGATGGAGAAATATACCACAAAAACTGAATTTTCGGCTTAAAGCATTCCCTATGATAACCTTTCTCAAGAATTTATGTATGCATGGACAGAGAGAAATAGGCCTTTGTTTTCCTTTCCTTTCTCTTTCGGTTTTTTTTTTTTTTTTTTTTTTCTATTTTGTTTTTCCTTTCTTCATGCAAGAGAGAGGAGCTCAATTGAGAGAGCATAGGGGTGACCCTCCCCTGTTGACCACGTGGCCATAGTGCCACGGTGGTGCTTCAATTTGTTTTTATTTTTATTTTAAGTTTGTCATTTTATATATTTAACCTTCATATTTCTAAACTTTGCAAATTAGTCCAAAAGTAATTAAAAGAATGTTATATATATATATATATATATATATATTACATGCATCAAACATTCAATCCTATATTTCTATATAGGTTATGTCTCATACAATTTCCATTTCAAATTTTCAAATATTCACTCCAAAATATTTTAGACATTTGAGTTAACACTTATGTTGATATCAATCATACATAATTTTAAATTATCAATTTGATAATAAATCACACCCAAGTAACTTATTAACCATTGCTAATCAATTCAGAAAAACAATATTTATTCTTTAAATATTACTTGCTCATCGAAAAATAATTCAGACAGTTCATATATTATTTTCAGTTATCAATTTCATATACACATTTTTGCATAGTGTTACAACCATTGTTATCGAACACCCACTATGAGATTAAAAGAAACAACTTAAGTAGGATTAAAGTACAACACTGCAACATAATTACATGACTGTACCAGAGTAACCTGACGACCAAAAACCATGAAGAATCAATTTCATTTTATAGGGACATTCATCAGAATATTGATGTCCAAGTCCACCTAAAATATAATACATAACCAATCTGACTGAGTACCAACGATCCGGGCATCATTGTATTTATTTTGTTACTTTTCCATAAGATTTTGATCACACAATTGTACAATAAGTGAAGTAAAGTTCTTTTAAGAGCATATACCAAGTCAGCAACAAAATGGAAGTGGTCACCTAAACATTAGAAAGAAGATCGAATTGAAGTAAAATGAAGAAAGAAAAACAATGACACAATTTTATTGAGTGCAAACTACTATCATTTAAATTCAGTGTTCAACCTTTCAGATATTGACAGTTGGGCAACCAAAACTAAACTATATATCCTATAGTAGGCAGGAGGAACTGGTTCTCCATCTATATTACATCCAAAATTAACTAATCTGCAGTGATATTTAAGATAAATTGAAGTAAGAAAAAGAAAATCAGATTCCTTAGTTATAATTACCCTAAAAGAAAATTTAGAAAGAAACTAACCATGGTTTTTCGGTCAGCTGAGAGACCCCACCTGACCGAAGAGATGACAATTGGAAATGGAAAGAAAAAGCCAATTAGTTCTGTAAGTTGCAAAAAATATATAGTCCAGAGCAAATATACATTAATTATTTAAAATATCAGAGTTCTTCCTCACTGATGTGTAGCATTTCAGCCAACAAATTAAAATTTTCTTACACATATCTTGCCTAAAAACATTAGAACCTAATTATTATCAATTAAGTGGGTTGGATTTGAATGCGCATGCATGTTTGGAATTCTTCTTATTGCTTGGTAACCAGTGTGATTTCAACCTTTTAACATTGCACGTATATGTTTATGAGAACCATCAAATTTGAAAAATTGATTATTTGCCACTCCAAAATCTTTAAATTTGAAAAATATCATTCCGAAATTAGAAATCATGCTAATGCCACTATAAACTTAGTTTATTCTTAATTTTGCCACTAATATCCAATTCTTATACTATTTTTATAAAAAATTAACTGAAAAATACAGTTTTGAGATACGTATTTCTGTATTTCCCTATATACCCTTTATAGCCTTTATACCCTTCATTATACCCCCGCCTCCTCCTCCTCCTGTACGCTGGGTTGTGTATGTTGGGTTGTGCACTGTCGATTGAGATTTCTTGCTTGATTTGGGTTTTGCACGGGGTGTTGATTTTTCCTGGCTTGACTGTGTGTGGTTGTGCCTTTTTCTTACTTGCTCTGTGGTTGTTATTGTTTGTGCCTTGTTGATATTTGGTTGATGTGCTATGCTTTCCTTCATGCTATGCCTCTGGTTTGATTGTTGGGGTGTTGCTGTGATCCTTGTGTTATCGGCACCTGTGAGGGTGTTTGCTTTACTTGTACTGGCTTTGTTCTTTTTTCTTCCCTGGCTTTGTGGTGATTGTGTGATTGTGTGTTGTACCGGCCTGTTTTTTTTTTTTTTTTCTCTTTTCGTATCTCTGTGATGATGGTGTAATGGTGATACTGTACTGGCCTTTTTGGTGCCTATTGCGACTTGGTAGTGTTGCATGCTTGTCTCTTTATGTTTGGAAAATTGAACAAATTGGAAGGGAAGGTTTCGAATGTCAATGACAACAAAATTAAAAGTAAATATGTATTTGGGAATAAGGGTATTGTAGTTATTATTTTTTATTATTTTTTAACAGGACTAAATATGTATTTGTGGCAAAATTAAGAGTAAACTAAGTTTAGAGTGGCATTAGCATAATTTCTAATTTCGGGATGGTATTTTTCAAATTTGAAGGTTTTGGAGTGGTAAATAACCAATTTTTCAAAAAAAAAAAAAACGCGTTGAAGTTTCTAGAGAAGGCGAAGCGTAAAAGGGAAGGAAAAAAATAGAGGCGGAGTTCACCTTCATCGCTATATACAGATCAGACGGGCTATAGATAAAGCACTACTGTATCACTATTGTAGAGATACAGTAACCGGTCCCTCCAAAATTAAATATATAGGAGACTTTTGAATGAATTAAGAAATAGAATAAGAATAAACCTAACTTGTAGATAAGATTGAGAAGTAATTGAACTAATATTTTGTTGAGATAGTAAAATAGTGAAATAACCTACAAAAGACAAACAAAAAATAATTCATATCTATCAATTTAAACACACCCAAATACAAAATAACAGTTCAAAATAATACTAATTTAAATTAATAACTATTTTTGACCCATCCAATAGATAGATGCATTGATAGATGCCAAAAGCCCTATTCGATTCTCGGCTGACCTATATGTTGTCTTGCTGTTGTTGTTATTGACACTTTCTTCGTGTCTTGATTTATTTGGAGGCAGAGTCAACAAGGATATATAATGGTCCCACCTATCTCGTACGGTAAAGGTGTGATAACAACTCTTTGGTTCAAGCGTCTTATCCATTTTCTATTTTTAATGTTGTGAAAACAGTAGAGGGTGTAAATGAAGCGGATTCGGAGCGGATAATGCTGATACTATATCCATATCCACCTTTTGATAAGCGGATACAAATACGGATACGGATAGTAAACGGATATCAAAATTCAAAACCAAATCCACATTAAACAGATATGGATACGGAGCGGATAATTCACGAATACAGATACATAACGGATAATTGTCGGATAATTGAGTCGTATGAACTTTACGATACAATATGGTTAAGTTCAATGTGTCAAGTCCGTATTAAATCCATTTACGGTACAAATATGATTAACTTTATTTAAACTGGATTTGTAATATAATAATAACAGTTCCTACAAATAATATATAATATAGCGGATTTTGTTATAGATTTAATGTTGTTAATAAAATGAATACAGATTCAAAGTTATTATAGGAAATAAAAGAATAATGGAGGTCGCCAGTGCCCAGAAAATGGAGAAATTAGAGTGAAAGATGAAAATAAGAAAAAAGAAACTAATGAAAAGTAAGTCATGTCGCGATGTCCGGAATTTCGGATGAATTTATTAGTCCCACTAGGAAGAGTCTGCCAGTATCTGCGACTTTATATATAAACTCAGCTTGATAAATCGTCGAAAGCAGCAATGCTAGTGGTGGAATTAGCGGGAGGATGCGGGTTCGTGTTCTGAAGACGGGTTCCGTTTACATTATTAGAACATTATCCGTATCCGAGGCTTTTAATGATATCGGATAAATTATCCGGATATATCCGGATTCGGATTAAAGTAATGTAAACAGGATAAATTATCTAAATTATCCGGATATATCCTCCGGATTAAAGTAATGTAAACATTATCCGTATCCGACTCGAGGCTTTTAATGATATAAGATAAATTATCCGGATCCATATCCGTTTATATCCGGATTCGGAGGCTTTTAATGATATAAGATAAATTATCCGGATCCATATCCGTTTATATCCGGATTCGGATTAAAGTAGTGTAAACATTATCCGTCGGATTAAAGTAGTGTAAACATTATCCGTATCCGACTCGAGGCTTTTAATGATATCAGATAAATTATCCGGATCCATATCCGTTTATATCCGAATTCGGATTAAAGTGCATTCGGAGCGGATATCCACCCGGATAATCCGGCTCCGTTTACACCCCTAGAAAACAGTTTTTTTTATAAACCATAAATAAATAAAATATTGATGGCAAAACAACATGATTTGTCAAAAAATTTCAAAAACTACAAGAACCGAGAGTAAAAATTCGGTTCCCTTTTCCAGAACCGAATTTTACTCTCGGTCCCCATAATTTTTTTTTTTATCTTGCCACACCTAATCCACATCTAAATTTTGTGCGACAGATGGTGTTGCAAACTAAATTAAAATTATTCAAACAAAATTACGTACAATAAAAATAGCCTAAATTACTTTAAAATAAATATATTATTCTACATTTATTAAAATAAATTTTATGAGTTAATATACTCTACATGCAAACTAAAATTACTAAAATTAAACTAAAATATCTAAATTACACTTAAAAAACTAAATCAATCTAGAATTTATTTAACTAACTAATAAATTCTACAATTACTAAAATTAAACCAAAATATCTAAATTACACTTAAAAAAACTAAATCAATCTATAATTAAACTAAATTATAGATTGATTTAGTTTTTTTAAGTGTAATTTAGATATTTTGGTTTAATTTTAGTAATTGTAGAATTTATTAGTTAGTTAAATAAATTATGATTGATTTAGTTTTTTTAAGTGTAATTTAGATATTTTGGTTTAATTTTAGTAATTGTAGAATTTATTAGTTAGTTAAATAAATTATGATTGATTTAGTTTTTTAAGTGTAATTTAGATATTTTAGTTTAATTTTAGTAATTTTAGTTTGCATGTAGAATATATCAACTCATAAAATTTTTTTTAATAAATGTAGAATAATATATTTATTTTAAAGTAATTTAGGCTATTTTTATTGTACGTAATTTTCTTTGACTAATTTTAATTTAGTTTGCAACACCATCCGTCGCACAAAATTTAGGTGTGGATTAGGTGTGGCAAGATTATAAAAAAAAAAAATTATGGGGACCGAGAGTAAAATTCGGTTCTGGGAAAGGGAACCGAATTTTACTCTCGGTTCTTGTGGTTTTTGAAATTTTTTTGGCACATCATGTTGTTTTGCTAACAATATTTTTTATTTATATATGGTTTATAAAAAAAACTCTAGAAAACAGCTCTATCAACCATTAAAAAAATAGATATATATATAAAGCAGCCTCATAAAAATAAAATCAGATCATAGTGTAAGCTGGAAATGCTAAGTAAGATTTTCAAAATGTATTATCAAGTATATAGAAACTCTTAGAAACTCTTAGTGATTTGTTTCTTTTGTATGTATCAGCACCTCCTATGAAAATTTAACAAATTTAAAAGGGCTTGAATATAAAACTTAAAACTCAAAATCATGGAATGGCTTCCTTGTCTATTAGGGTGCTTCGTTTTCCGTGTGTGTGCAGTGAAAAAGAAAAAGAAACATTTCCAAAAAAAAAGTTGTACTAGAGGCTAGAGGATTTAGTAAGATAGGTATGCATCAGATTGTCTGATGCAATATTTTTTTTGTTTATAAAAGATGTTGTTTAGCCCATAGTCACATAATTCTCTAGAGGGTTTATTCGTGAGCAAAACGTAATACATTTTGTTCACGAATAAAACACATATAAAACTCGAATCGGCAAATTATTCGCTATAAAAACGGAAAAAACACCCAAAAAAAATTATAATTTTTTTTAATTTTTTTTTTTCTGTTTTTGAGGGGGTTTTCTAGAATTTTTTTTTTTTGCTTCCTTGTTATACTGAATCATGAATGCTTGACCCCTCCGAGCCGAATCCGAACTTTTGATTTGTCACTATGGTTTAGCCCCCCCCTATAGTCAAATCATGGCTCCGCCCCTGAATAAAATAAACCATGTCACCACTTATTTTTCAGAATTTTACAATTATCAGGCCGCAATTTCCCAACCTGAACATTCCAACTAAAGTAAAATGAAAATAATTAATTATTTTATAATTTGTAAAAAGAGTAAGGTTAAAATACACTATATGCACTAGTACAAAAAAAACTCCTTTACTGACTGTTAAAATACCCCTATACTGACTGTTATTGAAGCATCAGTGATGTCACCGTCAGTGTAGGTATACCTTCTCTTGATGGGTAAAAAAGAGTCAGTGTAGATACCTAACACTGATATTTGAATAGTCAGTGAATTTATCCTACACTGACGGTTCACGAACAGTCAGTGAAGGTAACCTACACTGACGGTTAAAAACCAGGTACTGAAAGTCACCAACACTGACTGTTTTAAAAAAATAGCCAGTGAAAGTCCTCAACACTAACTGTTTTTTTTTTCCCAAAAACAGTCAGTGAAACTCAGCAACAATGATTGTTTCAAAAAATAACAGTCAGTGAAAGTCAGAAACATTGATTGTTTTTGAAAAACAACAGTTAGTGAAAATCTCCAACGCTGACTGTTTTTGGAAAAAAAAAACAATCAGTGGAAGTCACCAACACTGATTGTTTTTTTTTTTTCCAAAAACAGTCAGAGAAAGTCTCTAACACTGACTATTTTTGAAGAAAAACAGTCAGTGAAAGTCCTCAACTTTGACTGTTTAAAAAAGTTAGTGTAGCTATTAAAAATAGTCGCTGTTGGCGTAATATACCGACGTGTGCATCTAAAAAACAGTCAGTGTTGGCATTAAATTTTTTGGCATGATTATTTTTGTATCGAGGCAAACTGCCATATTTTTGCTAGCCATATATTACTATTCGACATTCATTGACAACAAATAGTGATGCAAATAAATTAGACAACATAAACAAAAGTGACATACAATTTAACAACATAACATATTCATTCACAAAATACCACACTATAACTAAATTTACATAACATGTACATAATAACAAAATATGCATATCAAATAAACAACATTATATTTCTTGTAAATAGTTTAGAAGTTGTCCAAGAAAAATTTACACCATTGTCGTGTTATTGCATGAAGCTGTGTCGATGTATATTTTGCAGTTGGAAAATCACACTGCATGAATACAAATTAAGAAGTTAAATTTTGTCCAAGTTATATGAAAAATGAATCAAGTTTAATCATAAAATACATACATTAGAAAAAATATCAAATTGCGTAGTGACTAGTTCTTGTATGTGTTTCATGACATAAAATCTACACACCTTGCCACATTCTTGGGCTCTAAAAAGTTTCATTTAAGTAAAATCAATAAGGAACATTTTCAATATAGTGGATGTAAAGGAATTTGAAAAAATTAAGTTTCAAATTAAAACTCAAGTGTACAAGTTCACACCTTAATGAATTCCACTCACATTCCGTTGATCCCTCCTTATGCACTCCTCCGGCTTCCACATAAGATTTAAATATGCTGAAATTTTATTAAATGTCAAAGAAAATAATTAGTAATTAGCAACAAATAGTACATTGATTATAAGTAAATGATTCTAAACTAATTGTTAGATTTATTGCTCACTCTATAAATGGTATCATGATATCGTAACATGGTTCCATTAGTTGTAGAGAATCGATAACATACACTATATTATCACACATGACAAAAACGAGAAACACCCAATGTTTTCTACAATCATACATGATAACAATCAATTTACATATGTAGTTAAAAGTATATAAACTACTCAAATAAAAGTAACAACTTACAGCTTAAAGTATGGTGCAAGGATAATTTTTTTATCCTGCATATTATTCAACGACTCGAGCAAGTAGCTTGAAGCGGCCTCCTTTTCAAATTGAAAAATTGCCTGAGATATCATATTAGGGTCTAAAAAGCCAACATCAGCCTCACGACCATGTCTTGCTTTATAAATTAATTGTAAAATTATTCACTATACGTATAAAGTTAAACACACTCACATAATCCAGATGGATATTATTTTAATATCGAGCATGTCTTGCTTTACTAGATCTATCAAGTCATTAAAACCCAAGTTGATTAACGTCGACCAAGGATGTAACACACCCTCTTCAATGGTCAAGAGATACTCGTTTTTATCAGGTGGTTCTCTCATCACCCTCTCATGTATTGCTCTAAACTCGGCTCCCACCTTCGCTAAATTTTTTTTTTTTTGAAATAAGTGACGCACGATGCATGGATTTTGCCACTTCATTAGATGTTGACTTCGGGCAATGAAACATCTCGGTCTATATACTAGAACAAATAATAACTTGTTAAATAGAAGTAATTGTGATATAGTGGGCTTCTAAATATATCAAAAATAGGAATATTATTTTACCTCATCCAGAATAATCGAATCTTTCGAAAATTGAATATAACTTCCCAATGTGTCTTCGATTTTGGCAAAATCCTTATTAACTTTAGTCTGAAGAGGAAACTTGAGATAGATTTCATCAACAGCAGAATCCACCTGCATCTTCATGTGGTCCTCTAACAGTGGCACACAGTGGATAAGTTCGTCCTTCTTTCTCGGCCATACTCTAGCATTCGCCATCTTGATGTGCTCCTCTCCAACTTTACAAGTTAGATAGCAAGGTGAGATTACCTTAAGATTTGACAAAAAAAAAAAAAAAAAAAAACAAGTTAGACAATGTAATACATTTGTCAATTGAAAAATAATGCTATCACTTCCAAGTTTTAATTGTAAATAAAAGTATAAGTACCTGAATCAAATCTAAATGGCTTGTAACTAGATTGGAATGTTGACTACTGCGACGAAATCCAGGACAGTTTTGATCAGGCACCATTATTTGCTTATTGAACTCGGCTAGTATTTGAGCCCTCATATCTCTTACTTGTTCAAGCAATTGCTCCTTCATTTGCACTTTCATCTTCTCTCTCATATTCACACAACACTGTCTCTGTATCTCCTCTGCAAAAGCCTTCATTTTAGCATGGTTAAGTCCCCTCCTTCTCGGAGCCCTCTTAGCATTTAAGCCTTGTTTCCAAGTCACGTGCGCCCCAAGACCTGTCGTCCGACTTGAATGTTCCGGGTTCCCTAAAGAAAGTGTGAGAACATCACTCGAGCCACTTACTTCGATTTCTCCCGAGTTGACCTTTTGTTGATTGTCTTTCTATTGAAATATATAAGAAATGATAATTAAGCATCATTAGAAATATCATTATAAAATCAGGATTTAATTAAAGGAATCAACACTTACAATGGCCTTAATCAGAGCTTGGGTCTTTGGAGGGGCCTCAAGAGTCCCATCTGGTGTTGTTACCATCCGTCCTAAGACATAAAATTGGCACCTTGAAATGCTACTAAAAGTATATTAGACAAACTCTCTCTATATATATAGAGAGAGAGAAATTGACTAGGGTGAGCTATGAAGTAAAATGCATTTGGTGAGCCATGGTGTAAAAGAAGAATTAATCCGGAGCAAGTTACTCTACATCTCCAGGTGAATTAAATTACTCCACACTTACTCCAACTGTAAGGGCCACTGTTATAAACAAATGATAATTTTTTAACACCTTATTCCTCTAGACGGATTAATATAAGGTATGAGTTAAACTATCAACCGAAATATAAAATATGTGGAGTAACATGGAGTAAGCCATTCTCAGTTAACTTTACTCCACAATCAAACATGACCTAAGATATATACTTAGTTCAGGAATTAAGTATTTTCAAAAAGAACTAAACTCCCTGCATCTAATGTTCATATTAGTTTTACACCTAACACAATTAAATTTTCATTAGGAGGTTAAAATTAAAAAAACTATTAATGATCTACAAAAATGTAATTGTGACGATAGGGAATAATATTATATATATACTCCAAATGCCCTTGGTCTCCTATATGCTTCCAGACCATATTTCATTCATATAGCCAATCAAAACTATATTTTATTCATTTCCTTTCCTACATTCAAGGTAAAAAAAGAAATATTCTAAAAGATTTGGAGCATGAAAGGTAATTAAGGTGACATTTAAAAGCAACGTAATACCCACGTAGAATTGGTATAAAGCAATTATTTATTAGGCAAATCTATCAGATAATTAATGAAGGGCAAGATCGGTACATATTGAGATATAATTATTTTCATATCTAGATTACAATATTGCTATACATAATAAAGCAACCAAAATAAAGAAAGCACGACATCTCCAAATATTATTCAAAGATCCTACCAAATATCACATAATTATTCTTCATTTGCATTATACTTTCCAATTTCTTAATTTTGTTTGGGAAGATTTTCTTTAAGAGTAAAGATATTGATAATATTGTTTTAATTCATACAAGCAGAGATAATTAAATCAAAATTAAAAAGTATAGGACTCATGCATTGCATAAAATAAAAACAGCGTTGTGGTCCTTGTGGATATCATATTTAGAACTATATATTAATTCAACGAAAACCGAATTATATGACCGTTTCATGTTTATCATCGAATTACGTGCTGTCTAAAATATTTTAACTCGGTCATTGATCCCGACGTTAAAAAGATAAGGGTAAATTTGTTTGATTTGTTGATTTGTTTCAATCAAATCACTCTATTTTTTTTCCATCCAAAATCTTAACAGAATATTCTCATTCCGTCCAAAATATTAATAGAATATACTCATTCCATCCAAAAATACTAACGGAATTAGTATATTACGTTCAAAATACTAACTGAATAAGCATATTTCGTTAGTATTTTGAACAGAAAGTATCGAGTGAATTGATTGAGACAAATAACAAAGTTGTGTGACTAAAAAGAAAAAAATCAAACTTGAGTGACTAATTCGTGACAAATGACAAAATTTAGTAACCTCCAAGGTAATAGAAATCAGTAATTAGTAATTACTAATCCTGCACTTGATACCCAGAGAAAACCAGCAAAAAAAAAATTAATGATAAGCATCTTATATTTTCATGTTCTGAATTGAAATTACAGATTTATTCAACAAAATGACCAACAAAATCATTGCTTCATTTTTTATTCATTTCCTATGACAAAATCTTGGTTTCTAATTAACATCTCTCAACCAATTAATTACTTGATTTAATTATGCGAAAGTAAGGCCATCAACAATTATTTCCAGATCCACAATGGCAATGGCAAACATGTATAGAGCCACGGACTAAGCTGCAATGCCCTCTTTTGCCATTAATACAAGTACAATTTGATTTACTGCACCAATCTGAGCAATCTTTATCTTGAGGATCAGGGGCACATTTGTTACTCTGACTTACTCCTGCAGCATTCGTCCAGTTCTTGTTATCGCTACAGCATGTTTGCGCCATGGCAAAAGGCTCTGTTTTTTTTTTTTTTTTTAATGAAGAAAAAAAAAACTAATCAAGAAAATGAATTTGAAAGTTTGAAATGTTAGAATTATAAGAAAAATAGAATGTTAGGTCTTACGCATTGTACACATGATATACGACGCAAGGACGAAGAGAACAAGAACTGCATTTATTCGAGACATTTTCATACATTAATTGTAGATGTTATTTTTTGCTTGTTAATTTTTTTTTTATGTCTCTAGACGATGCAATGCATATTTATAAGTGTTCGAGGAAATTACTTTAAAAAGAAAATTAACTCTTTCCTAAAAAAAATATTAAGTTGCGATATTAATATTTCTTGAGATTTTACAAGGGGATCTTACATAGTGGGAATAATTGGAAACAGAAATAAATATATCATTCAGATAAGTTCAAATAATCAAAGCAATATCAAGTAAATATTTGTCAATATTTAATTATATATATTGCGTTTAAGTTTGATACACGGCAACTTATGTAATTAGATACGTACAGAGTTCTAATTATCTGTCAAGGTCGTCAAATATGTTAAGGTGAATATATGTTGACTTTTATAGATATTAATTATAATGATTTAGATCCTCCAAGTTAATTAATTTGTCATGAAATGTAGATGCATGCATTAATTTTGTTAAATGTGTCAAATGATGTTTGCTTGTTCACTGTATTTAGGTATAGGTAGGGAATGTCAGTATAATAAACACACATATTAAAAAGTATACATATTTGGGTTTTAACAATAACTTCAAATTTAAATTTCAATATCAAAATAAAATTGTTAGATATAATCTATATTATTTTCTCTACACGTAAAATATCATAACATGATGATTTCGTTTTAATTAGTATCAAGAGCTTAAAAAACGTATTGATTGTGAATAAATTATGGACGATAATATCTCAACATAAAATCAAAGTCTCTCTTCTGGATTTGTTCTCTTCTTCGACTTTCTTCTCAGTCTTTATTTCTCTCCGTGTCTCTTATTTCTCTGTGGAGTTCCTCACGCCTGACACCTCTCATCTTCCTTCATCGCCACATAATAGCTTCACTACTTCAGCCGTTCAGCGCACATTACAATTACAGTATCTCCTCCGTGCCTTCTTCTCTCCTTTAATGTGACAAAAGTATTAGTCCCTTCCGGTCTTCATTCAATTGAAACATCACAGTATCTCTTTTATTTTTTTTAATTTAGGGAGAAAACTTTAGTTCTGAAGGATGTTTTTTTTTTTTTGTATAATTTAGGAAGAAAACTTTACCGGTAAAAAATTGAGGTGTTGAGAAACAAGATTCCTCAATTTTCTCACATTGGGTCTGCTTTGAGATTCGGCCAAGTTAAAAAAAGAGTCTAAATTTATCATTGCACCTCAGGTACCTGAGGTGATACGGATTCGTTCGTTTGATACCCGAACCCGATCAAAATCATCTGACGTGAATGAAGATTTGTGTGCACTTAGTAAGTATGAATCGTAAAGTTGTCTACACAAATCTTGATGTGAATTAAACGATTCTGATCTTGCATCAGATGCAATCTCAATCCTACCACAGCCCACAGCCCAAATAGGGCCCAAAATTACTGGAAGAAGACTTGTTTGTGAATTGTATTGTGCCGTCTTTTAACCGCACTGCTCTGAGCTCTCCGCTTCCCAACTCCAATTGATAACCACCAATGGCGCCTCCAATCAACCTTCCCTTTTCCTACTTGCGCCTCCAGCCTCTGCCTCTCCCCCACTGTCGCCTCCGTCTCCGCCCAATCCTCGCCGCCTCCTCCTTTTCCTCCTCCCACAATGGAGTACCCAGAATCCGCACAGCCAAGCCTCCACGTGACATCAAGATAAAGATTGGACGCTACAAGGGGCGCATGCTCGGCACGCTCCCTCCTTCCTACCTCAAGTGGCTTTCTAATCCCGATATCTCCGACCCTGACATCTATCTCTCCCTCGCGACCTGGTCCGACCTCGCCAAACAAGTCTTGCAAGACCCGGTTTACCAAGACCGAATCGAGTGGGAACCTGCTTGGAAGATTTTCACTGGCGAAGGGAGAGGTAACTTCTATGAAAGCGAATCTTTTGATTGGAAGAAGGCGTATAATGACATTGGAGAGAAGTACGGGTGGGATATGGATGATAAGGAGGGATGGTCGAAGGTTAAACGTGAGCTTATAGGGACTTCGTTTAGTGCAAGGATTCCGAGAAAGAAGGATAGGAGAAGTAAATTGAGGGCTTCAGAAAGTGTGAAAAGTGTAGTGATTGAGAAGAAGAAGAGACCTGTGTTGGTGGGAGGAAAGAGAGGCGAGAGGATAGAGAGAATGCGAATGAAGAGAGAGAAATTGCCTGGAAGGATTGAGGTGAAAGAAACGGTGAACAAGAGCGAAGATTCAGGTTATTTAGATGATCAAAATCAGGTCAAAAATGACGAAAATTCTGGGTTATTGGTGGGAAAAAATAGGGAAGAGAGAATAGAGCGGATGAGATTAAGAAGAGAGAACAAAGCGCAAATGGTGAGACGTAATGAAGTAGTAGAAGATGAGATTTTGGAGGAAAAGGAAGTGGAGGTGCCGAGAATCAGAATTAAGAAAGAGGGAGTTAAGAGGGTAAAGAGAGATTTGGGCAAAAGAAGGAGACAGCTTGGCACGGGATTGGGAAGAAATGATGAGGTGATTAGTTTGTTAGAGATAAAGGAAAATTCAGGAAATGGCCAAGTTTTCAATCCCTTTCCTGGAAGAGATGCACTTTTGGAGAAGATAAAGAGCAGGCAAGAGTAATTCAGTGTGGTATCATTTTACTTTTTGTGACATTGCATTTCCTAGTGAAAGATGTATGTATGCATAGCATGTTGAATTTTAATCCCCGTGGATAAACACACTACCATTTCATATCAAAGCTTAGTTTTAGATAGCACTTTTAAGTTTGTTGCTTTCTAATTTTTGGAACATGATTATGTTAGGAGAAAACTATCATAATTCATAACACCATATTTTACCAGTTCCGGTCTTCTAACCTAGGTTAAGCCACAGAAAGTTCAGAATCTTTAATCATGAAAAAAGGAGAAGAAATCTCCTTAAGTGGTGAAGTAACAAAGTTCATTGCATTCACCATCACTTGCACAGAACCACAACAAGCAGCTTATTGGGGAGTCTGTATGACTGTATCCTCTGCATTACCTCATATCTCGGGTTTGCGATCTCAACTGTTGATCAGATCCGGACCAATCCAGCCCCTGCCAGGTGATGCATGGGCCCCTTTATTATTCTGTGCCAATACAGAAACTCAAAATTTGAGTTACTAGAGACGATATGAATTCCCTTATTGGGTTGGTTCAATTCTCCTAAGGAGGAGACAATCAGAAATTACATAGTCGGTACTGTTTTAGGTCATATAGACTGAGGTCCACAGGATGTGCAAAACCAGCACAGCCACCACAAATATTCCAGATGAAAATCTTAGAAAGTAGAGCGAGGAAAGGATTCTTCTCTCCGAGCTGGATATTCTAAGGAAGCTTCCTTGAGCA
This sequence comes from Carex cristatella, assembly GCA_024447775.1. Taxonomy (NCBI): domain Eukaryota; kingdom Viridiplantae; phylum Streptophyta; class Magnoliopsida; order Poales; family Cyperaceae; genus Carex; species Carex cristatella. The sequence goes on along the minus strand of JAJHPF010000003.1, from coordinate 9,999,512 downwards.
GTAACCCAATAGCTTGGCTAAAATTTGGTGGCATTGAACTTCTGCATGTTGGGTTCGTGGAGCATCATGGACCATGGTCTCCTAGTAGATGATCGAACATTAAAAGGTTTTGTGTGGATAAAGTGTTTTCTCTTTTTAGAGGAAACTAAACATCTTCCTATTAGATTTTAAGCTTTTTTTTTTTCTCTCTAATATACTTTTGCTAGACATATACATAATCATTTCTCTAGTCAAATGTACAACATTGTTTGGAGCTTGTATAATGTTTTCTTTTTTATCATTGTTAGAGGATTCTAGTACAGTACCAGTATCTTTTTAGATGTTTTTTTCGGGAATCGAATTCGCGTCACTGCATGCTACGTTCACGTTCTAGAACTTCATGGAGTAGAGATAATTGTTCACGTTCGAGAACTTCATGGACCGATTTTTTTAATAATCGAAATTAATCTAAAAAAATATTGGAAAAGGGGATTGGATTGAGAAAATTTCTAAAAACCATAAAACCGGAGAAATTTATCCCGTCCCTAGGGACGGGAAAAAATTTAGCGTCCCTTATTAATTAACCCCACCCACGCTAATCACTTAACAAAAAAAAAAAAAAAAAAAAAAAAAATTTACGGACGGATAAATCCTGTCCGTTCCTGACACAATGCAAAAAAAAAAAAAAAAAAAAAAATTTACGGACGGATAAATCCTGTCCGTCCCTCAGGAACGCGAAAAAATGATCCGTCCGTCAGGGCCGGAAAATTTTTCTCCATCCGTCAGTGAAGTTGGTTAATATATGGTCGAATTTCTGAGAAAGAAGCTTCGTCAGAAAATTTTGCTCCGTCGCTTTCAAGCCTTCCTTGGCAGCAGTCCATTCTTACTATACTCCGGCTATTCTGAAGGCTGAAGAATGAATTGTGCTACTTTAATAGATTTACTTGCTTGATTGTGCTACTAGAAATTGTATTTGGTAAGTGCTCTGTTAAATAAATTCTTATATATTAAGTTCATGCACTACTAATGCCACAGTTTTATATAGAATCAATTGTAGAAATTAATGATCCACTCTTCATGATCAACTGTCTGATTTATGATAATATTATTAGATATAGCCCTTAATTCTCTTCACTCATGAATGCAAATATAGACTGGCATGAAAAAGTTACATATTACAAGCTGTCTGTTTTCTCTATTCAATTCAAATCCTTATAAATTTGAAATTTTATTATTATATTTTTAAATATATATCATTAATAGTTATCCGGTGTGTATTTTTTCTGCAAGTTGATTTCGTTTCAAAGTTTGTCGGCGCTTTGTCGTTCTGTAATCCGAAATTCTCAAACGGGTAAACTTATTTATATATTAATTAATTATTATTTTTTTACAACAATAAATTATACATAATTTATTCACTATTTTGTAGGCTAATTGATTAATCATGCTAATATTAAGGATTCATTTTGGCGGTGAAATACAACACAATAAAAGTGGAGCACGGTATAGTATTAGCTCTCTATTTGCATTGAGCGTAACTGGTGAACAATCTTGGTACGATATGAAAGGTGAAATTTATCGACAACTTGGATATTCCGAGAGTGAGTACAGTCTCATAGCACATGCACGGGTTAATGTTGGTACAACAAACCGACGTTACTACGAGACCATAGAAATCGTGTGCGATCAGACTTGGAGAGGAATTTATAACCAAAGTATGCTTGCCCAGACCTAGTATAGTTATGTCGATTTATACATTGAGTTGGTTCCAATCATCCGTGAAGGGCAACCACAGTCATTCACTAATAGTATAGTACCGGAGACACAACCAGAACCTCGACAGACCCAATATAGTAATAACTATGTGGATCCCGACCACCTCCAACCCCATCAGACACAACAAACACCGAGACGAGACCTTTATCTGCATCCGACACAACCAGAACCTCGGCAGACCCAATATAGTGAAGACTATGCGGGTCCTAGTTACTTCCAACCCCATCAAACATAACAAACACGGAGGCAAGACCTTAATTTAAACACTTATCCCGATGTGAACGATTTGTCACCGACTGTTCAGACAGAATACTGTAATCAGTACAGTCCATGGGCCGATCCATCGGAGGTCGGAGGTTCTTATCCTGAACGCAATAATGAGTATAATCCATGAGTTGATCCACCGGAGGTATGCGATCCTTGTGATAATCTTGATGATGTGCCGCAAAGTGATGATGAAGATGACGCTGACTCATGTGAGAATGATGCTGACTGGGATGATGAAGCTGATTCTGAAGGAGATGTCCCGTATGATACACCGGTACAATCACACCAGCCACCACGACTTCATCCGGTGGCAAGCTTCAATGACACCTCAGGATTCCGAGAGGCAGATGTCAGCTTCTTCGGTACGTCCCAACACAGTGATGATCCACTTGGTGTAGGTAAAGAGTACTCTTCAAAAGAGGCTCTAAAAATGAAAATACATCATTACCACATCGGAAAAAATATTGAAATAAAATACACGCAAAGCAATAGAACAACATTGGTAGTCGATTGCAAGGACATTAGGTGTGAGTGGCGTTTGTATGCCAGGTTTGGATTATTTTCATCTAAGTGGGAAATTAGAACAATTAGAGCACCACATACATGCTGGTCCCCTGCTAATCGTACTGATCATGCACAATTAACTGCCGCAGTAATCGCCGACTGTATAAGAGAAGATATTAGGGAAGATGTTACCAAAAATATTAAAAGCATTAAAGGGCTAGTCCGTCAGAGATTTAACGGAATTACTCTCAAATATAATAGGTTGTGGCGTGGCCGAGAGCTGGCAATCGCACAAATATTCGGTAGTTGGGAAGCCTCTTACAACCTTCTCACCCCACTTTTGGAAGCAATTAAAAGATCACATCCCGGGACAAAATATGGAGTTGCGCACGTACCCACAGATGATCCAAGACAAAGATTGTTTAAGGCAACCGCTTGGGCTTACGGTCCGTGCATTGCTGCAGTGCCTCATTTCAGGCCAGTCATTAGTATTGATGCATGCTTCCTGTCTGGTAGGTATCAAGGAAGATTGCTGATGGCGTGCGGTTACGATGCTGAGAACCAGTTAATTCCCCTTGCTTTTGCAATAGTCGAGGAAGAGAGTTTCCAGACATGGGGATGGTTCATGAAGTGGTTGCGCATCGAGGTATTTGGTAATAGGTTTATGTGCGTCCTTTCCGACCGGCACATGGGGATAAAAAAAGTATTCAAGGATAGATATGGTGGTTGGTACGAGGAAGGCAACCAGTGCGTTCACAGATTGTGTTCACAGCACGTGGCTGAGAATTTGATGAAAAATGTACACAATAAAAAAATTTGTGAACTATTTAAGATACTTGTGAAAAAAAAAGAAGCCACGGAGATTTCAAGAGTTCTTCGAAATATTTGCGCAAGAAAAGTCCGGATGCGGTTAAATACTTAAAAGCTGTTGGAAAATACCAACATGACAATCATAACGAGATACCTAGACCATGGAAGGTGTATCAACACTTAGACGGCGGGTATCGTTGGGGAATAATGACTACTAATGGTTCTGAATCATTGAACAAGGTTTTTAAAGATCCCCGAAGACTACCAATCCGTGCGCTCGTGGATGCTACATATTCGAAATGTGTCGTGTGGTTTACGGAAAGGCTTGAAAAAGCACTGGCTCGCATAGCCGCTGAGGAGCCTTGGTCAGCGCGAGTTGAAGCTCTATTAAGAAAAAGAATCACCAAATGCATGTCAATGCAGTCCATACCGCTCGGTTTGCACGGTGAACACGAGGTAAAGGTTCATAATGAGAGAGTCGTATACAAAGAACGAGACGGAAATTTTAGTTATAAAAGAGAAACCTTCAGTTATAAGGTCGTCATAAGTGATGGAAACTTGGCCCAATGTGCATGTCTCAAACCTCAGCTTACAGGTATACCGTGCGCTCATGTACTTGCCGTGTGTAGAGAACGGAATTACAACCACAACTTATTCGTAAATCAGATGTATTCCGCTAAGGAACTTGCCGAAACTTGGCGTGGGGAATTCCACTTCTATGGCAACCAATGTGAATGGCCGGTCATTGACGGTCCAAAAATTATTCCAGATAAGAACAAAATCAGAAAGGGTAGGAGACGACACAACCGTATAGTCATGACTATGGACGAAATGCAAGGAAGGACGGTGGGACACCAAGCTAGACGCTCTACGTCCGACCAACGTGCAGCAGGTTATTGCTTCTTCTATTTTGATAACAAAATATATGTATTTTATAATTTGAAAATTGTGCACACATTATATCTATTTGCATTATTTTGTTATTTATTTAGAGGCTTCTTCTAGTAGTAGAGCGAGACAACAAGCTAGACATTCTACGTCTGACATGCATGCAGCAGGTTTGTTGATCTTTAAAATTCAAGTAATTTTTTTTATCGTTCTTATTTTAAATGCAGTACCATATGTTTCTAATTTATGATGTTATCTTTTTTTTCCCAGGACCCTCTTCTAGTTACAGTTGGAGATTTTGATATTATACTCACGTGTTTATTTAGAAATTTTTATGCATAAATGATTTTGTAATTTGTTTGAATTTGATCTTTTTCTTTGAGTTTGGAATTTTTTCTCCCTTGCTCGATCCTTGAAGTAATTAGTATTGATGATAGTAAATTCAATTGCTTATAGATAGCAAAATAAAATCGAAGGAACATAAACTAACATAGTTCTTATCACAACAAACAAATACATAAACTAAAAGTGAATTTGGTTCTTAGCACAGCAAACAAATACATAAACTAAATAACGAGATGATCCATTTAACACTTGCAAGAAATACCTAACTAACTAAAAGTGAACTTTTCTGGTTGCCGACGCTCGCGTTACGGGTATCTGCGCCGTTTGTCTTTAGGTTGTTTGTCCGTTCTCTTACGCCTGACATAGACATTGTTGTACGATGGTCCAAAAATATTCTCCACCGCTTGTGTACGTGGCGTGACGATCGGACTGTGTCCTACGTCTTCATGCGCACCAGTAACATAAGGCTCATCCGAACCCTACAACAATCATTGTAATATTTAGTAAGCATAATCAATGATGCAATTTATCTTAAAAATTGAAGTTTTGAAATTACAACCTGATAGACCTGACTCGGTCCCGTGTGACTCATGTATTGCACCTCCTGTGCAGGGACATCATCGTAAGTCTGGCTCTCAAACGCTGTCATCGTCTGGCTCTCAAATGCTGGTATCGTCGGTGTGGCGAATGTCTCATCCCAATTGACAAAATTATTTGATGCCTACAACCAAGTTTTTAGTATTGTAATCAATATAATAATAATTATTTGAAATTTCTTACAAATGTGAAGGAATTACTTGATAAACCTGACTCGGTCCCGTGATGTCCTGCGCGGAGGCCTGATGGTACACCGGGTTCCCTAACATCTCCGAGAATAACTACAAGGATGGGTCCTGTGTTTCCCAATATCTCCGACATTTTAGTATTGTAATAACCACACTCAACAATTATTTTAATTTTTTTCCAATTTTGAAGGAGTTACCTCATAGACCTGACTAGGACCCGTGTCACCTTGCGTGGCTGTGCCTTGATTGTATGCTCCCTACAATCAACAGTTCACTATCTTGATAAACATGATCGACAACAAATTAAAGTATTTTTTTTTGTTAATACTTACCGGATTAAGATGACTAGGTCCGGATGCGAATCCTTCGAAACAATCATTCAACCCTTCATTTGTTTCAAACCATCTATGATGATAGTTGGGATTTTGATCTTGGCGAAACTCAGGGATGGGTTCTTGATCATCCATAACGTCACCATCTGAGATGTCATCGATATTTTCCGGAAGATTAGCCTCCCTAAACATGCTTCCCAATTTAGCATCCATATCGTTGTCTCTGAGAAGCCCACAGCTTGCTTTGAGAAAAAATTTCCCAATTTTTTTGTAAGTTCTCGTTTTGACCAATTGCATAGCTGCCCCGACTATCTTCATCCCTCGTAATGCCTACGAAATGAAAAAAAAAAGATATTGTTACATACATGAAAGAATAACATCATAAGATAAGACATTTTTAATTTAATAAAACTTACATCACGGGTGGATTTCGAAGCACTAGGGATATACCCTATTTCGCCAATTTCATCCCTGTATTCTGGAATGGGATTATCAAGACCCTCTATGCACCGTTTTCCCAGGAAGATGTTGAACATGCAGTCATTTTGGAACCAATGTCGATATGACAATATCTCAATCTTTGCTCCAAGAATCGGTCGGAACAACCAAGTGGTCTGCTGGATTGGATGCCCGATCAACGTAAGTTTGGTGCATAGCATGCCAACTATCTCTTCCCGACATGGCACTTGTGAATAATTTTATGTAATCGGCGTATCTCATCCTCTGCGAGCGGGAGTGGTGGTGGGATAACTTTGTGAATATCCGAACCGCCTCATCACACGATCCGGATAATGGTGCTCAATCATCCGAAGTGTACAAGTGGCACACGGGCTAGCCAAACGCCGCTTTCTTGATTAACTCGCAACGAGAGTGCATTCGGGTTCTCAAGTAACATATATGTATAAGGCTCCCAAATTATCATGTAATCCTCTAACTTCTGCAGTTCGTTGCGAAAATAACTAACACCACTCCGATTGTGACCTACATGATAATCATGGAGACAACACAATTTTTCTCCGAATGCAGGACAACTGTGTTCATCTGGTTTGCACCAATCTGGAGTCCAACTATGCAAGGAACGAGGACAGCCGGTCGGTAAGCGCGACCAACACCAATGTTGTAGAAGCACAGTTGGCCCCGACATACTCTTTGTTTTACGTTGTACATCAACACAAAGGCTCCTATAGAGATATGCCAGAACAGCCCCACCCCAGTTGTATTGATTCGGTGCATCAATATTTTGGAGAAATTGTAAATACATTGCCGGAACCGAATCTCCCGATGAATCAGCAAAAAACATAGACCCGAACAAGTCGAGTACATATGCCCTAGTGTACTGGCGTACCTGCTCTGGTGTAGGCTCACCTGGCTCTGTGTTTAGCATTGCAGCAAATCGATCACGCAATAACTTCAAACTTATGGCATATCCAAAAATCATGCGAACTTCCTGAAGGTCATTCGACCCCGACCTCTTCTTTTTTTTAAACACCGCACTTGCGGTCCCAGCTCCAAGAAGTTCATCCGCTAAGATATACCAATTACCATCGAAACGGCCTGTCACCGGTGACCCCGTGATCGGCAACGCCCAGAGACAAGAAACATCCCGAAGAGTAATCGTCATCTCTCCCATTTGGAAGATGAAAACTATGAGTCTCTGGTCTCCATCGCTCCACGAGACCAGCGAGAAGTGACCGATCGATAATTATGTTTTTCATTTGAGACACTTGATACAAACCGAGTCTTAGCAAGAATGGTTTGCACAGATCGTGGTAAGCAATCCCAGTCCGGGTATGTCGAACATCCACTCCTATATCTCTGTAATCCTGTGAATGTTATATAAATTGATTTAAATAAAAGACTGTAATTTAAACACTTATATCATTCTATAAAAAATATATTAGATGATTTATTCAGTAACTTACGTCATCATTTATCCGTGAAACCTTATGTTGGTTGTGCGGCATCCATAATAAATTGCTATAATTATTTGCTGACAACGAGGGATCCAAAAAATTTTCACTCGCAATTGTAGCATCTGTAGGATCACATGGACCACGACTGCTTGACATTCTGCATGCATAACATTTTGTAATAATTCTATATAACTCGAGAATTAATAACAATCTAAATTTACTCAACAATCACATGATTAAATAAATTACTAAATAAAACAACTACCTATTAACTCTAAAAATCACATGAATAAATATATTAAAGAGGTATAAATTATCTAATTTATCAATTCTTGCAAACTAATAAAATGAAACCTAATCGATTCAATTTCATAATTTATTCTAAATTATTAAATTACTTATATTATCTAAGTACGAAATGAATGGACTAAAAATGTTGATTTAACATAAATCAATATAATGTTATGATTACTTGATCAAACAAAATTAACTAACGAAATTGATTATACCACATATCAAATGAGCCTAAAAATAATCAATTTTTCTAAACCCTAAACTCTAATTTATCAATTCTTCTAAAAAATAATTAGTAAATTAAAAAAATTAAATACAATTAATTATTGGATAATAAATTAAATCTAAATATACTGTTAATGTACTTAATTTATACTAATTTTTTCGGATTTAAAAAAAAATTAAATTACCTGATTTCACGGTGGAAAGGGCGACAGAGCGACAGAAATGGCGAGTGTGCGGACAGGGACGTGAAAATTCCACCCGTCCGTGTGTTCGCGTGGAGTCCCTGGGGTCGGAGTCGCTGTTCGCTGTCGCTCGGTTTGTCGCTGAGACAGAAAGCGAAGAAAAAAACACGGACGAGAAGTGAAGGCTGGCGAAGAAGAATGGATCTCGGACGGACGAAAATATCACGTCCCTGAAGGACGGACGGATATTAATTTCCCGTCCTTGACGGACGGACCGGATTTTCCCGTCTCTGACGGACGGACCGGATTTTCCCGTCCGTGAATTTTATTTTATTTTTTTTTCCCCAAGGACGGACCAGATTTTCCCGTCCGTGATTTTTTTTTTCCTCAGGGATGGACCATATTTTCCCGTCCGTGATTATTTTATTTTATTTTATTTTTTTTTTTTTTTCCGTTTGTGATTATGTTAGTGTGATTGAGATTACGAGGGACGTTATATTTTTTCCCGTCCCTAGGGACGGGTTAAAATTGTCCGGTTTTATGAATTTTGATAATATTCTCAACCCAATACTCTTTTTCGATATTTTTTTAAATTAATTTCGATTATTAAAAAAATCGGCTTCATGGAGTATAGATAATTATTAGCGAATCGTCTTGCGGGCTATGTTTTCCACGGTTATCAAGCTCACAAGCTGTCACTGTTGTTAAGAATTTAAGAGAATCTATATTTATGAATTTAACCAAAATTAGAATAAAAATAACTGAATTAATTTAAAGTTTATTTTGAAAACACTCACTCTGTGTAATTAATCTTGATTGTTTTTAGCATTCAAAAATTGATACAGAAATTCTCATATATCTAACAAATTAGTTTTAGAGATAAATGAACAGATGTGAATTAATATTTTTGTCAACATCACGTTTTTAAAGCAATTTTATTTTTGAAAAAAATTATCTTTGAAACTATCATAAATCCCAAAATTTCAAATAAAAATATTCATTTTGAAATGAAATTACATCTTTTCAGTATAAATTTAGTGAAGCAACATTAACAGTAAAATAGCACATGCAAAGACATTTCTTATTGGATATGCTTTTAACAACTATTTCTGTGATATTTCCAAAATCAACTTTGTGCAGAATCCAAAATAAAATATGGTCCAAGGAATTACACGTGACAAAATTCAAGTGGAGGATGCAAGTAATCAGTCTGGTTGTGTCCAAGGCGCTGCGGCAATTCGTGTAATGAATCAACTCCACGATGAGCTGTACGGTTACAAGTTCAGCTAGTGGTTCACTTGTGTATGATTCGAATCTCGCTTGAGCTCGTGAGATGTTCATTTTTGTTAGATGTAGATCTAATTTGCTTTTTCAATTTTATTATAGAATCAAAAATAAATTTCTGTCTCTAATCTATAATCACCGACAATTAATACGCTGCCTGTGTGATTTACTGATTTTCCTTCTACGAATTCCCTCTTTAGGATGTTCTGTGTCTCACACTCTAAGGACTAAATTAAACGGGTAACAAAATACACCTAGAATGGGTTGAATATGACGCTATAGTATTTCCAGACTTAAAACGCTAAGCTATGAGATAAAAGTGCATTATTTCAGCTACGACCGCTATAGCGGTAATAGCAATCCGTTATTTGCGCTATACGTTATGCTATATAGGCTTTTATTTAAATGTCCAAACTGATTTTTTTTGAATGATTAATTTTTTTCAAGGTTCGGATTGCTTCTGATTTTAAATAGCAAAAGATAGATAATTTATGACATGATGCTTAGATTTTTTTTTAAATAGAAAAAAAATATATATAGTATATGCCATAATGTTCAAGTTATTTTAAATAGAAAAAGATAAATAGTTTATGATATTATTAAATATATTTTGAATAACAATTTGGACCGTATCGGACTATCGGTTCAATATGAATATTTTAATTTCTTATTCGATTTTGTGTTACTTATCGTTATATGAGACTTTAGATAATATTGATAATTAGTAAAAATACAAAATATAATTTTTTTAATAAAAAACGCTATGTATAATAGCTTTCGTTATAGCTACACTATTCGCAATAAATTTTTATTTAGCCTTTCCGTGATGAACACTATTTATATTCTATTGAAATTGATCTCATAAGAGGGACAATGTCCATGAGGGATAAAAAATGCGGGCCTCGCATACCGATTGGCCCACGCCCACGCTGAGTCGAACATCCAATTATTGCGGACACACCAACATTAACCGCGACATATATATTTCTCAAAAACATGCAAGATTTCTCCAATTTTTTTTTTTTCATAAACAGAAACCTTTCGACCTGACATATTAACTCATAACTCAATAGTCAAATAATCCAATTAAATGAGAGAAAGAAAAAGAAAATCAGCAAAAAGATAGAAGTAATACGAGTATCTTCGAAGTTACCTGACTACGTATAAGATACCTACTGCCCGATTAAAATTCCGATTTTCTTATCGGTAGCATAAAAAATATAAAAAACTCACTATTATCATTAATTTCGGACAATTTAATTTTATACTACAACCGCTAAATTATTAACAGTCGAAACCATTTCGAACGCTGAATAATTCAGTGATTGAAGTCTCTTCTGAAATACCGGCTCTTTCGTAACACATATATTTCAGCAGTTATGATATAAAACGAAATTGTCTGAAATTGAAAGTATAGGTTTAATTCTCTTTTAATTATTTTTGCCATGAATAAAAAAAATCGGCCAAAATCAGTGCTTATATGGAATATAGGTGTCCGCTTTATGATACGCGCCAGATTAAAACGGACGAGTTAGATCTCATTCTACACGGTCAGATACTATACTTGATCTGAATTCAACTAAGGGATGAGGTTTGGTCCAAATGACTTTGGACCGGATATTGTCCAAAACTTCTAAAAATCGTACAATTAAAGTCCAAACAGACGATCCAAATTTTATATTTTTATATTTTTTGTATGGATCCATACAAAATGATTTTGTATGTACTGAACAGATGATCCATACAAAATCTTACAATTTTGTATGATTTTGTACAATTAAAATGTGCTCAGAAACCAAATTTTATATTTTTTTGAAATTTTTTACTATTTTTTTAGATATATACAAAATCATTGTTTTTGGACCGTTCAGAAACAGTGATGCTGTACGTATCTAAAAAAATAGTAAATAATTTTCAAAAGAATATAAAATTTAATCTCTAAGTACATTTTAATATGAAAATGATGTTGAGCAGTTTGGATCGACTGTTCGGACTTTAATCGTAAGATTTTTAAATTCATTTGGAGCAAATCTTATTCCTTCACCTAAATACCTAACCTGAATACCTGGTCGCACGAACTCGAGAGAAAAATGTTTTCGCTCAGCGGCAGACTCGCAACATTGCCCCACACGACAGACCCATCTTCGCCTACTTTTAATTAACGAAATATATTTGACGCTACCCCCCAAATCTTTCTTCCATTCATCAATCACATCCGCCTTTCAAAGAATCGGTAAAAAGAAAAATATGGAGAATCAATCAGTCGCAAACTAGAAGAATCGGCGTAACTCGGACGGTGAGTCGGAGGAATCAACCCGCCGGTGGTTGACCCCCGCCCCGATTCAAGCGTTTTATTTTGCCAGTCAATTTGGAAAATCACCCAATAATCGGATCGTGGGGTACCGATAGATTTTCGAAACCATGTTAGCAACAGTAGACTACTGCTTGCTATGGTAGAAGGTCGTAATTTTAAGGTAAGTACTTCACAAACAAACAACCGGGGCGGGGTGGGGGTATCCGTCCCTGCTTGGGATTTTGATTGTTTGATTGTGTGACTTAATTGTTTGTGGGCATTGTGATTTGAGAAAATTGATCGGTTAATCCATTCATTTGGTACTTTTCAAATTTGGAATTTTCTGTTGCCTATATTTGAGTTCACTATGACCAAAATTGGAGAGCCGTTTCTCTTCTATTTTACCCTTTGGAATGGTGATTTTAGCTTATGGAGAAGTTCAGCAAAGTGTACACGCTTTTTTTTATCATTGGAATTTTGCCTTTTGATGTTTGACTGTTGTATCAGTCATGTTATATTTTCTCCAGATATTATATGTTTCATTTACAAAAATAGAATTACAGAATTGGGAAACGTTGATCACTTGAAAATAACATTAAACAGTCTATACAAATATGTTCAGTCAATGTCAGCAAATCACCCATCCAGCTCTGACAAAATCTTAATTTTTTTATTCTAAAGTATTCTGACTTCTGATCTGTGCAATTTTCAGGTTTACATGGAAATTAGTCGATATTGCACTGCCTACTCCAATGGAGAGAAACACGACCCAAAATTTTTATAATCATAGAAATACTGAACCGATGTCTTCTTCATCCTTCCCAATCCTGCCCACTTACGTGCAACCCAATTTTCCGAAACTACCTGATTCTCAGCAGGTTTCAGTGGAGCGGGAACTGACAAGTGGACCCACCAACCCTTTGTACTCTCCTGTCATGGATTACCCAATTAACCTGCATGACCACTCTCTCCCTCTCCATCAGAGACCTGCTAACACAAATGTTTCTCCTTTCATCTCTCAAACAATAGATGCCGGCAGTTCATCAGGGAATTCGGGTACACTCCAGGGTATTTCCAGTAATTTACCTTGGGTCGACGTGGACCCGGTCAACCAGTTGATGGATTACTCGGTGGCGGAGACTACCGTGACTGGCAACACCCATGTGTACGGCAGTGCTGCAACTGTGGCCACAGAAGATCTGACAAAGCAGAACGAGTGGTGGAGTGATATCATAAATGATGACTGGAAGGATATTCTTGATGCCACCGCTACAGAGTCCCAACCGCTGGTACAAGTCTTTATCACCATTTATGGTTACCAATAACCTCGATTTTTTCTTCTTGTTCTGCTTCTTGTTACAGTTACACGTGGTGTGCTGGGTAAACACGTGTGTGTGCAGTCTCCTACTCTGAAGTCAAAGTTGTCGTTTTTGAAGTAATTGATAAGTAGTTTGTAGGTCATGAAGGATTTGTCTTAGCTGTACTGTTAGGTAGAGGATTTTTATACCATGTATAGTAAATAAGTAACTTGCCATGTGAAGTTATTGTATTTTGTGGAAGGATTACCTACATGCTGGTTTTCATGCGTAATTCCCTTTGTAGTTGAAGTTAAAGACAATAGAGGGAGAAAGTTTTTACTTCCATGGGACTTAAATATTTACCAGTGCCAATTGATTATATAATTTGGTTAAGAGTGAAACCCCTGCTTACCACACAGAGATTGTTTCTAGTTCTATATATTCCTTTTTGAGTCTTTCTATATAAATGTAGAGTTAGAATAAAAAAAAATTTGTTATTGTTTTATGTTTCTGAACATTTCCAATAAAACCTTCTCTTAAAAGTATCTTAGCAATGTTTTCAGTAATGCTTGTAGATGGTATGGGAACAGTTTCTTTTTTAGCAATGTCAGCATTTCTTATCAAAGTAATAAGATAGGAAATAGTGTCCTTACTCGTGACAAATTCGAATTATGGATTCTCGCAAATTATTTTTTTGTGCATAAAAAAAAAAATTTGAATCCAACCACTGACTTTGCACCTGGCATTAAAAACCTACACTAATGCCTCTCCTACCTTTTGTCGCACTTTCAAAATTATAATTTGAAAATTCATTTTAAAACAGTTTTCTTTTGATACAGTCAGCAGTTCCATCCTCTTCAAATGTGTCAGTTGCACCTCAGCCACCGGTTAATACACAAGCGGTGGTACAGGTACCCGCACCGGTTTCGGTCTCTGTACCACATCAAAATATGGAGATAAGTATTGTGGCAAGCCCTTCTCCCAAAGCCAATAATGCACCTGTGGCAGCCAAGCCACGCATGAGGTGGACCCCAGAGCTACATGACCGTTTTGTTGATGCTGTAAATCAACTTGGCGGTAGTGAGAGTATGTTTATTGATTTCCTATTATTGAGGTGTGTGTTAAAAAGTAAATAAAACCGGTATCATGTGCATGCTCTGCTGCATGCATGTATTACCAAACTCGGAGAAGAGTTTGATAATATGGAAAGGATGTGAAGTCCAGAGTTGATCTCTTAGCATTATTTTGATTTCTGGTCATTGCAGAAGCCACGCCAAAAGGCGTGCTCAAGCTGATGAAGGTTGATGGCTTGACCATATATCATGTGAAGAGCCACCTCCAGGTTTCTTTTGTTTTTTATGCTTTTGTTACAAAAATGTAATAATTTTTTTTTCTTTTCTTTTAGAGGTCTTTTGATGTAAAATGGTAACAATTAACGGACCTGCAACCTCACTTTTTGTAAGAATCCACAACCACCCTGAGCTACCAAATTGTTTGGTTAATAGTGTAATTTTATATAATAAATTTATTTATTTTTTAATTATTTTTGTTATTGTGTTAAGCGATTCTGATTAGACCTACCTATAATTGTAGAAATATAGGACGGCTCGCATCAGGCCAGAGTCAACTGAAGGCTGTGAGACGATTTTCAACGATTTGTTTCTTTTAGTTATCTATTGATATGAATATTTTCTGTTCTTTTATATTATTCTGAGTTATTATAATATGTTTACGCTAGGTAATGAAGGTTCGTCAGATATGAGAGTCACACCACAAGATTTGGCTTCCATAGATATAAAGACGTATGTAATAGTAACATTTCCTAGCTGTTTACATATCCCTCAAATTGCATTTCCTTTGGCGTACCAATGGCATATGTATTCATTGATTTTATTTCTTTGGTAGTAGCATGGATCTCACCGAGGCACTGAAGCTTCAGATGGAAGTCCAGAAGCGGCTTCATGAACAGCTTGAGGTATATACTTTATTTTATAGTTTTGAGTGAGGCTATGGTACTATGCATAGCGCAGATTGGTCCGTACTACGGATCAAAATTTTCATTTTCAATGTTCAAATAGTCAATCATAACCGTTTAACATGATTTTCATACGAAAATGTACTTGCTAACTATATTTTACAATTTTTAGAATTTTTTTATTATCTTTTTAGATAATTAGGAAATCACTACTTTTTTAATGATGTAGAATCTTTAGATCAAGCGATTTTCTACATATCTAAAAAAATAGTAAAAAAGTCTAAAAAATGTAAAATTTGACCTACAAGAACATTTTTATATGTAGATCATTTTGAACGGTTTAGATCGAGATTGTTTGGACTTTGAAAATGGAGATATTGATCCATAGTACGGACCATTATGCTCTATGCATAGTACCATAGCGTCACTCTAATAGTTTATAGTTTTATATTATCATTACTTAAATATGTTATTTGCTTTTACAAATTTTATTTAGCTAAACTTATTGCAGTCTTCCGAAATCAATTGGTGGGGCAAATATCCACACTGATTAAGCTCATGTAACTTTAATTTGACAGATCCAGAGAACGTTGCAAATAAGGATAGAGGAACAGGGCAAGTATCTCCAGAAAATGCTCGAGAAACAGTCCTCCAAGCCAAGCAGTTCTGAGAATGGTGCAAAAGATGGTGCAGGACCCAGCAGCAGTGATGCCAACATGGAAGAGACCACAAACGATCTGAACATTCTCGAAGTGGATTCTTCTGATGGTGAAGACACTTCTCCAAAGAAGAAGTGTTTGATAGGCCCCACTGTCTGAAATCACGATATGCTGATTTTACTATTTCGAACCAGTTGCCATTTTCCTAGCACAAAAAAAAAGAAAGGAAAGGAAACGACTTTGACTTTCTAAGAAATTTAGTTCTTGTATGATGACTTGTTTTATAACAAACCATTTAGGCATCTTATCTTATCAGACGATAAGTATTAGGTTTATGGTAGTCACCCTTCTTTTGTGAAGACTATGAAGGGTTGCAGGAGTGTTGGAGAAGACTAGCAATGGTGTTGTAATATGAATTATGAAACAAATAGTTGTCTACAAAAATATGGATCATCTTGTAGGATGCTTTCTGTGAGGCACAAGTATCTGTTCATAAGAGGCTAAAACGATTTCTTCCGAATTTGCTTGCAGTGATGGCACGATCAATATTCTTTAGAATTATTGTAAATGCAATAGCAAGCAAATAATTCAAAGAGCAATTACGGAGAAATGGGGTGTTTATGATTTGCCAGATTACTTTGTTCTTGTATGTGTAAGACCACATAATGCATTCAGCTTTTTGATTAACTAGCCAAGTGATCCTCCTCTGCATTGGAGATTGAAATATTATTTTTTATCACTTTCTTTAAATGTGATTAATTTTTATTTAATTTTTTCATTATGTGTTAGTCACTAATAAGAGCAAATGATATGATAATATATTATTTGTGGAGAAAATTAATTGTAAATACATTAGTCAGCATATGTATTATTTGTGGAGATAATTAATTGTAAATACGTTAGTCAGCATATATATTATTTTGTGGAGATAATTAATTCTAAATACATATCACACATGTATGCTGACACTTGCGGAATACACCTGTTCATCACATCTATGCAGTGTTGTAAAGTGCGGTTCATGTGGCCGTATATGTGTATGTAGTTCGGTTCCGCATGAAAATCTTCATGCAGTCTCATATATGCGGTTTAAAGAGGCAAATTGTTTTAAAGAGGCGTATTGATTTTTAATCATGCAATTATTTGCATCTGATGTCATGCGATTCTATCACTGAGTGTCATTAATTAATTTTTTTGTATTTGGTATAGGAAAAATTGTTTGCATCTGGTTAATTTAATTTAAAATCCACATATATAAGTCCGCATTAAAATCTGCATATGCGGTATTCAGTGATCTTTCGCATGCATGAATAAAACCGCATTTTACAACATTGCATCTATGCACTATATAAAAACTTTGATATTGGACAGGCATAGGATTCACATGTTACTGATCCCATCCATATAAATTGACGTCAGTTCTATCCAGTATATACAAGTTTTAATCTTTACATGTTACAATTTTGAATAAATAACTTGCTAATTTACTCTATTTGAAATTAAATAACAAAAAAATAACTCTCAAGTACCTTATCTTTAGCTGGAGGTGGATTTTTCTCACCCTTCTTTATAGTTATTTCTTTCATCGGAACTAGTGTTTATGCCTGGTGGATCTGGTCACTGCTTTTGGTGCTTCCGCCTAGTAGATCTGGCTCCCGCTCGTTGCTTCGTCTTCATTCGAGTAGGTGCTTTCGTCTAGCGGATCTGACCACCTCGGTGATTCCGCTTCCTGGATCTGGTGCCAGCTCTTCGCTTCGCCTTTCTGGGAGTTTATTCTTCACGACAAGCGGTTTGTTTTTTTTCTCCTCTTCTTCTCCTCTTTGGCAATAGAAAAGTGAGTGGACTGAGTTGTACATATAGCTACTTACTTTATATGTTGTTGTTTGCATTGGTTGTTTGTTGGCGTTGCTATGTATTATCTTTCTTCTCCTCCTCTTCTCCCTTCCTTTTCTAGTTTCTACACTAGCGATTTGGAGTGGTGACTGTTCCGATCTGATTATTACTATTCTCGGTTCGTTTTAAGTCAGTGCCTTCTCCCATGTAGTTTGCCAAAAGGAATAGGACAACTATGTGCGCCGAGGAAACAATCACTAGGCTTCTATCATTTTCGTCCAGCAAGGACACCAACTTGGTCTCAATAGGATATACATACTCCTTGTTCATTTTTAGTTTGTTTACAGTTGTATGCTTTATCAGACACTCATTGTCTACTCTTATGTAACAGCTATTTTGTAACTCTTTTAATTTTAATACAATTGCCTACGGACTTTTAACCAAAAAAAAAATGTTTACACTATGTTTGAACATTACTTTGGCGCTTATTTGATATGCCTACACAATGACTTATATGTTGACTTGTTAAACAAACTCATGATCTCCTTATTATGCATATGAAAAGTAATGCGAAGATAAAAGAAATAGCTTATTTTTTATTTAATTTTTGAGAATATATGAATCAAAATCTCTGTCAGTGACCATGACAAGTAAAGGAGAATAAAAATGAAATGACACAACAATGTACAATTAATGAATAAGTGAAAACATTATATAATGAAAAACATTAGTATTAAAAACATTGTGCTCATACATAATTTTCAATGAAAAAGGACCACATACATAATTTCAAGATTCAAAAGAACCACATATATAATTTTAATAGAACAACATACAAAACAGATTCTGAAAACCAAATAATACACATTCAGCTCTGCACTTGCTTGACATAGCGTCTCTTGTTATTCCTCTTACACATATAGTTTCTTAACAAAAAAAATTTCATTATCTATTGGTGTGTTGGGATCTTCTTCAAACTTTTTTTCCTCGTCTAACTCACTCAGAGTCAGATGAATCACGTTCACTTTCAAGTATGAGTCCATTTCATATTCCTACAACACAATGCAAAGATGTACATGATTAAAATAAATGTAATATTCAAGTAACTAATAGATAAAATCAGTAAAATACAACACAAAATCAAAACTTGGTAAGACTTCAAAAGATTTCTCAATATATAGTATCTCAACATTTCTTGTATGACCGTCCATGCTTGTCAGAATGTGATAGGTCCGTCGCTTTATATCTTTAATCCTGCACCACGTCTTAAACATGGTCTGGCTCACTTGGAGCTCTTATGCAGCTTCATTTTGTGGTTTTCTAAACATTGAACGGACCAACTCAATAGACTAGATTTCCTCCTAAAAGTTATGAAAAAATTATAATATAAGAAAAGATGTAAAATTACAAAATGTGAAATTAAGAACAACTCTTATCACTTATCAGCACCGGTTTGATATATGAGTCTGATCCTATCTTGGATGTACCGTAACGATCCTTTGCTTGCACCAACTGTTGCCCCAGTTGTGACCGATGCACGAAATGTCTTTGAGATTCGTGCCATCTTAAAATAAACAGTCCGATCTCATTTTACCAGCTCTATCTGAATTCCTCGTCACTTGTCCGTTTCTAGTTCTTACCCTTTCAGCCTTTCTCCCTCCCGACCGGTCGCCTCCTCGTCAGTGAAGACGATTGAATCGGAAAAGACCCGGATAACACATTTGAAAGTGCTAAAAAAGAGAATAATAAAACCCTAGAAACACTACGATCGAATCACGATGCTGTTCCAGGTCGGCGGTCAGGGAACACGGCCGACCTTCTTCGAGATGGCGGCGGCGCAGCAGCTCCCCGCCAGCCTCCGCGCCGCTCTCACCTACTCTTTCGGCGTGAGAATTTCGCTATTTTACTAGCTCAGTGTTTTTCTTTTGGTTCAATTTTGACCATTTTTTTGGCCTGAATATATGGGGGTGCTTAGTCGTCACCACTGTGTGTAGAGGATGTTACGTATGTTGAATTTGATTGTTTTCATTGGATTTTAAAATTCGAAGAATCCAAAACTGAGAAACCGGCATGAATTTGAGCTACTATTTTGATGAGTCATGCTTTTCCAAAATTTGTATATCAGTATAGGTGAGGTCTTAGCTAGGGACCAGGTACCAGCGGCTTTTACTATGGACTTATTTTGTTACTATGTAATTAGGTGTTTGCACTAAGGAGGCCATTCCTTCACAAAATCTTAGATTATGATGATGAGTTCTTTGCTTTGCTAATGTTGGTGCTTGAATCTCACAGTCTACGCACAACAGGTACATACCAGACAGAGCATTTATTTACTGATGCAGTACTAGTATCAGGCTGATTTGTTATCTACTTATTTGGGCTATGTAAAGCCAACAAAACCATCAGGAAGCCACATTTAACTCACTTGGAAAAAGTAAGATGAAACAAAAAGTGTACCGAATCAGTCATCAAAAGGAATAATTTTTCTTTTCTGTTCATCAACAAAATTTTCTGTACGCTGTATAAACACCACAGGTATCATGTGGTGTCCATATGATCTTATCTCATAATTGTTCAAGAAAAGTCCCAACATCTTTACTTCATATGTTTAGTGATGAGTAGTAAGGGAGATCGAATACTCTGATACTCTGGTTATCTTTTGAAGTAAATGGTGTATATTAAAGATGTTTTTTTTATGTTCTAGGGAATACCATACCAGTATTCTTGTTTAGGCTGTTTGTGATAAATTGACATCTTACTTTGATATGCATGAAAAGGGTCGATTAATAATAAAGTTTTACAACCTTCAGTGCAGCTGGAACTATTTTAGTTTGTTTAATTAATTATTGAAAATTTAGCAACATGAAGTGCCACATTTATAATTCCATAACAGTAATGGATGGGTAGACATTTGTAAAAGAAATAATCATGTCCTAATTAAAAAAACTAATTCTGTTATCAGTTACTTTGCACTCAGCAACTTGCAGTTATCTCTCTATTTCAGATGCTTCTTTTGCGGAGTCATTGTATGGTCTAAGACGGAGAGTGGCAAATATTTCAATTCAGAAAAACACAATGACTGCTGAATCAAGTGAGAAGATCCATGATTTGGGTTTGAGGAAGAACCAGAAAATTCTCTCAGTAGTATTTCTGGTATGAAATTCGCTTGCTACTCAATGTTAACTATTATGTACTAATTTTTCCTTTTATAGAAGGACAATTAAAGAATATTATTACCGGCAAAAACTATGCCTTACTGTATTTATCAATTTATACCATGTTTATACAGGGAAGTAAGATAATTATTACAACCTATTATTTCATGTCATGAGATAATATCTCCAGTTATTTTTTTATATACATTATACAGTAATACTTACAAATGGATGTTACTAAATTTTTAGGTTGTTTTGCCATATTTCAAGTCAAAGCTTCAGTCGATGTATAATAGAGAAATGGAAGCGAGGCTTCAGGCAAGTCTTTGGGGCAATGATGAACCGAGGCTTGATGAAGCCGGTTTTCTTCTTGATCAAGGAGAGACGTCTACACATGCAGTTGGCCGCACCAATGCTGAGGTTTCTAGTTTGACACATTTTAGGAAGAAAATCACAAAATTGGTGGTCATTTGCTATCCCTGGATCCATGCCACCAATGAAGGTAGTTTCTCTTTTTTCTGTAAAGTAGGCATGGCTCTTTGCAAATAGAACAGGGTTCAATTACTTCATCATGTCTTTCATGCCTCAATCGTGCCTAACATCCTTATCTTCGTTTTCAAAGTTCAAACAGTTGATCGGAGCAGCTCAACATGATCTCCATAATAAAATGTGCTTTGAGACCAAATTTTTTATATTTTTAGATAGGTACAAATTTTTTTTTTTCAGAAGATTCTGGACCGTTCAAAAACAATTATTTTATACCTATCTAAAAGAAGAGTAAATTTTTTCTAAAAAATATAATTTTTTTAATATGGAGATCATGTTGAGCGCTTCGGACCGACTGTTTGGACTTTAGAAACAGAGATAAGGATGTGAGACACGATTGAGGCATGAAAGACATGAGGCATTTGAACCCTACTCTTGCATATATCATATTTGTAAATATTTTTTGGTTGTAAATTTTTTTGATAGCACAAATACTTGATGTCAATGAGACTTCCATGTTTGTAGTGCATCAAGTAGCATGCAACCATTAATATCTAAGTTGAGTGAACCTTGAGATGGCAAATTGGGGGGTCAATTTTTCTTCATGTTAGGATTGGTCGGGTTGGTCATACCTCGGTTTGGTTTAATATCAGGTTAATTTTCTCGGATCAGGCTGTCTCATAATTCAGGTCCATCAAAATTTGGGCTTTTCAGATCAGGCCTTATTTTGTTCGATGTTTTTTGAGGCAGAAAGTCTTGAAACCTTTGGTTTCATATCTAGCTTTGTCAACTACTGGATTGGGATGAATCCGGATATTGCAATGCGTGTTTGGATTTGGTTTAAATTCAATTTAGTCTATTGTTAGTCCAACATAAATTATTTCATCTGGATTGGGGCCTTGTCAGGTTTCCTGTATCATTTGTTTGGAATTTTGGGTCATGGTTCCTGATTGGTCAGATTTTCTTCAGGTCATTAAGAAAGTAAGTTGATCTAATTGTACTTAAACCTTTCTACTGTGTTGTCGTAGTTTAATTGAATGTTTATAATAAGTTTTTTGTAAATGTGACCACTGTTGATGATTGTTGGCCAAAAAAATATTTTATTCATTCTATCTCGTTCCTAAAAAATCATTTTATTCATTCTATCTCGTTACTCAAAAATCATTTTATTCATTCTATTTAGTTCCTCTTCAATCATTTTTTTTAAATTCTATTAAGTTCCTAAAAAATCATTTGTTTTCATTCTATTTAATTCCTCAATAGAATATAAACTCCAAACAACACAAGTTACATAGATTGCAGTCACTGGACTTTAAGTATGAGAAATATTGGTTGCATCTTTAATAATGCTAGATACATCAGGTATTATTGCAAAAAAGCCTCTTCTCAAAATTTGCCTTTATTTCCCCCTTTCTTTTTCAAAATTAACAGGTCTATCATTTGCTTATCAACTCCTGTATCTGTTGGATGCTACTGCTTTTTACGGTCAGGGACTGCATGCACTAGGAATTCAAGTATGTCGTGCTACAGGACAAGAGCTGGTATGTTTAATTTGCCATTTCTATTTGTTTTTTTTTTATTTTTTTTTTATCTGTGTGTGAGCCTGAAATTGCTAAATCCTAGTACTTGATATTTGCGGAAGGATTTCTGATTTTGTTCGGTCCATGCTTGCTTCTTCCCCTCATTTTTTGATATACTTCCGTGTAACCTGTAACACGTGTTGCTAGTTTTCTAAAAAAAGGATATATATAATTGGTAAAACTGGTTTTAATTTCATGCAATTCCAGATGGATTCATCTTCTAAAATCTCTA
This sequence comes from Carex cristatella, assembly GCA_024447775.1. NCBI lineage: Eukaryota > Viridiplantae > Streptophyta > Magnoliopsida > Poales > Cyperaceae > Carex > Carex cristatella. Next base: position 9,976,417 of record JAJHPF010000003.1, on the reverse strand, counting down.
GGATTAGAAGCCGAGAGCTTGAGGGGCTACGTGGCCCGACATGGCTTAAGGTATGAAATTCTTAGTATAATACTTTTTTATTTGTTTGTTAGAACTTTTGTTTAAAGCTGAATCGACCATCGATAAGTTCTCATACAAAATAAAATTGAGGCGAAGAAGCCTAAAGGAAAAATGAAAATCAGTGACCAAGAGTTCAATGAAATGTTCATACGAGCTGAAACATCCTAGTACTTGATTAAGTTGCTTCTATAGTGATGAAATTAATGCAGAATTGCTTGTTAGTACTTGATTAAATTTGGGGCATATCAATTTGACAGGCTATGCAGAGAGTGCTCCTGAAGTGCGTATACACATCTTTGGACTATGCACAAACTGGTCTTATCGCTGCAGTTTTCTTTTTCAAGGTTTGTTTCACATTTTTCTGTTCACCTTGTTTTGAATCATTGAAATGTATAATTTTTGTTCTACTTGATAATAGTATGATATTTTCCTTGTCAGATGATGGAATGGTGGTATCAATCAGCTGAAGAAAGGATGTCAGCTCCAACTGTGTACCCACCACCGCCTCCCCCACCACCTCCAAAAGTAATCTATTCCTTGGGCTTTCCTTGTACTGAAATTAAAATTAGTAAAATTTTGATTATATTAATTGGGGATGGTTCAGATGCCATAATTCATCGCAACCTCTCTTCTTTATTGATATTTTAATAAAATAAAAAATCAAACAACAAATCCTAATTGTTGATCTTGTTCTTCTTCACAAGGGATGTATATTGTAATTTTTTTTAGTGCATTTCCTGCAAGACGAACAATTTATAAAATGCACAGATCAAGTTAACTGCAATAGATAAGTTTAAGTTCATCCATTGTTAGAGTTCTTTGTCTTGTACAAAATGAACTAATATAATTATGAAACTTTTAAGTGGATGCATCTCTTCTGAAGAAGCATAAGATCAATGGTTTGAATTGGTGGTTTGGAAAATGTTGTAGCACCGGAACCCGCCCCCCCCCAATATCCATTAGTAATAAGATATCTTTAATGGGTTAATCGTCCCATCTGTTATAAAGTCAAAGCGAGGAAACATTTGATTCTGGTGCTGTTTCAAGCAAAAATATAACTGTATCGAAATTTGAAACAAAAATGTCATTAATTGATCGTGAATTGTGATTAGAGGAAAAGCGAAAGAAGACAATTTGGATACTTGAATATACTGATTTAGGAACATAATTATATTGGGAGCAAGGTTCAAATGCCTAATGTCTTTCCTGCCTCACATCCTCATCTCCATTTTCAAGGTCCAAACATCCGAACCGCGCAACAAGATCTCCATATTAAAATGTGCTTTGGAGACCAAATTTTTTTATATTTTTTTAGTTGAGTACAAAATCATTGTTTTCGGAAGATTCTGGACCATCCAAAAACAATTATTTTGTACTTGTCTAAAAAAAATAGTAGATTTTTTTTTCCAAAAAATCTAAAAATTTGCTCTCAAAGCATATTTTAATATGAAGATCATGTTCAGCGGTTCGGATCAACTGTTTGGACTTTGAAAACGGACATAAGGATGTGAGGCATGAAAGACATGAGGCATTTGAACCCTACTCTTATATTTGTCGTGCATCTTACCTGAAATACTTTAAAACTTGAAATTTTTTCTGAAACTTTACTGTAGTATGGACTAGTTATCAGATTCCTTTCAATTGTTTCAGGTTGCTAAAAATGGAGTTCCCTTGCCACAAGACCGGTCACTCTGCCCCTTGTGCTGTCAGAAGAGGGCCAATCCCTCTGTTCTAACTGTTTCAGGCTTTGTTTTCTGCTATAGCTGTATATTCAAGTCTGTTTCTCAGGTTAGCATGTCTCTCCTTCCTTTTTTCTTGCTTGTTGGAGAAAGTGATGCTAGACAAAGGTCTTAAGTATTCTGTTCTCTTGTAGTAAGAGTAAAAAACCATTTCAGCTTTTTTTGCCTTAAATATTACAGCAATATATTTTTGAAATGGCTATTTAATTTTCTTATCAATGTTTCTAAAGTGTGCATGATTTGTTTTCCGTGCAAAAAATGCCACCCCTGTTAACACAGCTCAATGTCTAAACTTTGCCGAGTGCTATGATCCCTCCTTTTCTTTGGCTCATGATTGAAAACACTTGAGATTTGAGAAAAGAAAATAATTTAAAGAATAAAAATATAAGTACATGCATCTATCTTGCTTTGTATCTTTGAAATGATGATCTCAAAGTATCAGAAGTTATATATATTTTCTTCAAATTGTGATTGAACAGTGGGGTCTACTGTTATTTGCAATTCTAAATGTGCTGATGCACAACATAATCATTACATCATTCTATATTTTCTCATTTTGTTGTTTTCGTCTTGTTTTGTTTTTCCACTGAGCAGCACAAAAAATGCCCCGTGTCTCTAATTCCAGCAAGTGTTGATCAAATAAGGAGGCTATTCCATGATTTATAATGAAATTATGAGGACTGGAGCTCTGCGAATAAATATATGCTTCACTGTAGTTAATTCATAAATTTCCCTTTACTCTCGATTAATAGGAAACCTTCAATTTAATTGCTTGGAGGAAATCTTCTCTATGATGATCTTTTTTGTTTGGTACAGGTTTTTCATTTCGACACCATTTTTTAGTTTTTTTTTTTGTAGATTGTATAATCACAAGATGCCTTGCTATTCTCCAGAAATTGAATAATTGAGATCTCTTGTAATGCTTATGTTATTCGTAACTGGACGTTTGGTTAACCAAGTGCAACTTCACTGTAATTCTCATCCGTCATGACCAGAGTACACAAACGTGTTCTTGAAATGATCTAGTCAAAGATTGAGTATATGCACAGATAAACAATTCTTTCATTTGATTTTGATGTTTTTGAGCGATATTCAATGCTGAGTCCTTTTGTCTTGAAAGAGTAAAAGTTAGCTCTGCTTTTGAGTTGATTAGGAAAAGTACATGCCCCTTTAAAAATGAATGAATAGTGGGATCAGCTCATGTATGGTTCCTTTTTGGATAGAAATATTATTATTTGTTGTGATTGACCCACTATTTAATATCTTTCAGTGCTATAATCCAGGGAAAACATACTGTGATTATTAGTTGTGCTGGACCCACCATTTAGGTCCCACTTACTGTAACCTGTGGTTTTGTGTGAGATAGTCGACTACAAATTGAGGCCGGAACTAGAAAATTTAGATTGGAGGTTAAAATGTATAATATATAATGTGTGGTTCCTGGGATTTAAAACTCTAGTTTTTACAATTATAAAGTAGAATTCTAACTATTTGGCTACAAGAACACATTTAGTATTTATGAGGGGACTAAATTATATAAAAATTAAAAAAATAAACGAAAATTCAATTACAAGATATTGATCAAGATCAGATAATTCATATTGCATAAGAAATTCACTGAAACTAAAGTTATTTAGGTGCCAAGCTGCTACAATCTCTTCATTATAGACAGGGTTATATCCTTTCAACTCTCATAAAAATGAAATCTGAACGCACTAATTACAAATTTGAAAAACAAAACCTTGTGTTACCATTCGCTTAAGGAGCACTATTAACATTGCTGTCACCTGCGCTGCTTGTATTCCAAGCGAGAACCCAACTGCACCAAACCAAACCGCCAAAAAAGGCACTAGCGTCTCTTCTAATCAAGAAAATATACTCACGACTCCTCAACTCACGGTTGGTGACAGATGCTATTATGCCACCTCTCACCTCCTCATAAGATCACACTCAAGCTCCCCTCTCATCCTACTTCCTATAGTGCATTTGTCATACAAGGCCGTGTACCATGGACACGGCATCAGTGAACAGCCTTGTTGCTGGCTCGCACCATCGTGACGAACTACATGTCATGCATGGCCATGAAGAGGTCTATATCTAATTTTATATCTTTTTTTTTTATTTTCGTACAATACAGTTTTTTCACAAAAGATGTGTATAATAGAGGTTAATGATCAATCAATTCCGGGTATGATAATTTTGTAGATTCAACTTCTCTTATAAGTATATAAATCTCAAGTTGTGTCTTTTTTTTTTCCCTCTCCTTTTGTATTATCACAATTAGCCTAAAGGAAAAAACGGGCATGCAAATGCGAAAGTATGTCGTGCTTGTGGGGACGACATCGGGTTGAAAGATGACGGTACACCTTTTGTTGCATGCAATGAGTGTGGTTTTCCGTTGTGCCGGCCTTGCTACGAGTATGAACGTGCAGAAGGAAATCATTGTCCTCAATGCAACACTCGCTACAAGCGCCAAAAAGGTTTATTTTCTTATATTAAATTATGGAACAATTATGTAGCCGATATATATCAGTAATTGGTTTGTTACTCAGTTGTTGAGCATACTATTGATGGATTTACTTTTCTTCTTCATATAACAAGGATCAATATTTTCCACACTTTTCAAACAAGAGATTGCCTAGCTATTTATTTTTGTTGCCATTTTCTAAGGTGTGCTCTGTTCTAAATTTAATTGCTACCAAGAAATCTCATAGTGTATAAATTCACAGGATCTGCAAGAGTAGCAGGAGATGAAGAAGATGGGGCTGACATGGATGATTTTGAGGATGAATTCAAAATAAAGATTCCAAACAAAGAAGAAGAAAACCATCCCTCTGATCTTAACTCGGTAATATCAGAAAAACAATTGTCTGGTCTAATTTGTTGACTCTTATTTGAAGTATGAAGAAATCAATTTTAGTTCCAATAAATTTACAGGAGAACGGAGAACGCTTAGCACAACAATGGAGACCAGGTGGCCCAGCATTATCTTCCTTCGGTGGCAGCGGTCAGTAGTCCTATCTGTAATTTGATTTTTTCCAATAGGTGTTTGATTTGATTTTCAATATAATTATTGTATGGTTCCCTTTATTTTCAATCTTAAATGGGAAAATAATAGAAGAATTAAGAACTAATGTGATTAATTTATTACTAATGCACAATTAACACTGCAGTTGCTGGTAAGGAACTAGAAGCAGAGAGAGAAATGGAAGGAAACATGGAGTGGAAGGATAGGATTGACAAATGGAAGTTGAGACAAGAAAAGCGCGGGTTGCTCCCGAAAGGTGATGGAGGAAGTGATGAAGAAAACAATGACGAGGACTACATGTTGTAAGGATTCCTTTTTTGTCAAGTCAGATTTGGTTTATGAATAACAAGTAATTTTGGTTTGTTCATGCATCAACAATCTACAAAACAAGTCGTATCTGTCAATCGAATTGGAAGAACATACATATAAGAATTCTCTTGAAATCTTGGTAAAAATTACCAAATAACACAAGTTATTTGAATAGATAAATTAAAGACTTTTTTTTTATTTTGATACTTAATTGTGAAAAAAAAAAATGATGACAGGATGGCAGAGGCTCGGCAACCACTATGGCGCAAGGTCCCGATATCTTCAAGTTTGATCAGCCCATACCGCATAGTAATTGTCCTCCGCCTTGTTATTCTCTGCTTCTTCTTCCGCTTCCGGATAACTACTCCGAACTATGATGCCTTTGGTCTCTGGCTAACCTCCGTAATATGCGAGATTTGGTTTGCTCTTTCTTGGATCCTCGATCAATTCCCCAAGTGGTTTCCTATTAACCGCCAGACCTACCTCGACCGCCTCTCTCTTCGTTTTGAACGTGAAGGAGAACCGAGCCGTCTCTCACCAGTTGATTTTTTTGTTAGCACGGTAGATCCATTAAAGGAGCCACCTATTATCACAGCTAACACTGTGCTGTCAATCTTGTCAGTTGATTACCCTGTTGACAAGGTGAGCTGCTACGTGTCAGATGATGGTGCCTCTATGTTGCTGTTTGATACGTTGTCAGAGACTGCCGAGTTTGCTAGGAGGTGGGTCCCATTTTGTAAGAAGTTTAACATTGAACCAAGGGCTCCTGAATATTATTTCTCGCAAAAGATTGATTACTTGAAGGACAAAGTGCAACCTACTTTTGTCAAGGAGCGTCGGGCTATGAAGGTACATTGCGTTACTTTAAGCATTTTCTTTATTTTGGTTACATTCTAGTGTTTCTAAATTGGGATTCAATTTCTCCATTCTTATAGAGAGACTATGAGGAGTTCAAGGTGAAAATAAATTCATTGGTAGCAAAAGCACAAAAGAAGCCCGAGGAAGGTTGGGTGATGCAAGACGGCACACCATGGCCTGGCAACAACACAAGGGATCACCCGGGAATGATACAAGTACGATTTTATTATCTTCATGTATATATGCCGAAAAATAATTTACCAGTATAAAACATCGTTGTTGTTTTTTTTTTTTTTTGTATAGGTATATTTGGGTAGTCAAGGGGCACTAGACATAGAAGGAAAGGAGCTCCCTCGCCTTGTATACGTCTCCCGTGAGAAGCGCCCGGGCTATCAACACCACAAGAAAGCCGGTGCCATGAATGCATTGGTGAATATATATCTCTATTAACTAATTTTAGCCAAAATTTCTATTTAGAAAAAAAATTACATGCTTTATGATAACTCGAATCAAATTAATATTTAGGTTCGAGTTTCGGCTGTTCTGACAAATGCACCTTTCATCCTGAACTTGGATTGTGACCACTATGTCAACAACAGCAAGGCCGTCAGAGAAGCCATGTGCTTTTTGATGGACCCACAACTTGGAAAAAAGCTCTGTTATGTCCAATTCCCTCAACGATTCGATGGCATTGATCGCCACGATCGATATGCCAACAGGAATGTTGTCTTCTTTGATGTAAGTTCATTAGCATGAAAAATAAAAACAGATACATATATGGTTTAATTATCAAAGAAGCATACAATTGAAAATTCCTGTTTTGGATTTGAATAATTGATTAGTAAACATTATAATCAATTAATGCAGATCAACATGAAGGGATTAGATGGGATCCAAGGTCCAGTGTATGTCGGTACAGGATGTGTCTTCAACCGACAGGCACTATACGGTTACGACCCTCCAAAAAGTGAAAAGCGCCAAAAAATGACATGCGACTGCTGGCCATCCTGGTGCTGCTGTTGCTGCTGTTTCTCACGCAAATCACACAAACACGACGCCAAAAAGCCTGAAAAGGAGTCAAGACGCGGAGGCTTCCTGGGATTCTCCCGAAAGAAAAGCAAGAAAGGAAATGACCACGACGCAATGTTGCCAGTAAGTAAGAGAGGGTACAGGAAGAAAGGGTTCGAATTGGAGGAGATAGAGGAAGGACTAGAAGGTTATGACGAGCTTGAGAAGTCATCGCTCATGTCACAAAAGAACTTTGAGAAACGGTTCGGCCAGTCGCCGGTGTTTATTGGATCGACGCTCATGGAGGATGGCGGGTTGCCTCACGGGACTAACTCTGCGGTGCTTATCAAGGAGGCCATTCATGTTATCAGTTGTGGATATGAGGAGAAAACAGAATGGGGCAAAGAGGTATGTGTACTTCACCTTTTTGTGACCACTAACCTTAAAAAACAAAAAACAAGTCCATAGACAAATATATTTTATTCTTTGTGGTAAATCATACTTGTCGTTAAGCAGGCTTGGATTTATATTCAGTCTATTGTTTTAGTAGTAACTTCTAGAAAATTATTATTGGGTAATTTATAAATTTGTTTACTTGTCTGTTTGTAATAAGTTATTTAGTCTGTACATTAGAGTATTTTAGTTCTGCCAGTGAAATACGATAAGACACTTGAAAAATAAAAACACTTCAGTGGCAGTCACGGACTCACGGATATATTTCTATGGTAAAGTCTAAAATTAGAGTTATTTAAAATCGACTCAAACAAAAAAGATGCACCAGCCGGGAATTGAACCCGGGTCTGTACCGTGGCAGGGTACTATTCTACCACTAGACCACTGGTGCTTTCATTATTTACATAGTTTTTTTATATAATATACTATAACATATATCTCAACATTGTAGATTGGATGGATCTACGGATCAGTGACAGAAGATATCTTAACGGGTTTCAAGATGCACTGCAGAGGCTGGAAGTCAGTCTACTGTGTGCCTGACCGACCCGCATTCAAAGGATCCGCTCCGATAAATCTCTCTGACAGGTTGCACCAGGTGCTCCGGTGGGCCCTGGGCTCTGTCGAGATTTTCCTCAGCCGGCATTGCCCTCTCTGGTACGGCTATGCTGGTAACCTCAAGTGGCTCGAGCGGCTCGCTTACACTAACACCATTGTGTACCCTTTTACTTCTATCCCTCTGATTGCTTATTGTACCATCCCTGCTGTTTGCCTGCTCACTGGCAAGTTCATCATCCCTACGGTAAGCACTGCACTATTTTTGGCTTTACTAATTTAGTCTAATTGGTTTACAGGGTTAAGGCCAAGCACATTTTAATAAGTCTCACTATTTTTTTTATTATTATTTTTATATCATCCAGGATATTAAACCAACAAATCTAGTTCAACCATGATGAAATATTTTCAAAATTAATTTACAAAATAAACAAATAATCACAATTAAACAATTTACTAAATCAATGTGCCTTTTCATTGCTGAGCAGCTGAACAACCTGGCAAGCATCTGGTTCTTGGCGCTTTTCCTCTCAATCATTGCAACGGGTGTACTGGAGCTGCGATGGAGCGGTGTAAGCATCGAGGACTGGTGGCGCAATGAACAGTTCTGGGTCATCGGTGGCGTCTCAGCACACCTCTTCGCCGTCTTCCAAGGCCTCCTAAAGGTCCTAGCCGGTGTTGACACCAACTTCACCGTCACATCCAAATCTGCCGGTGATGATGAGGACCAGTATGCTGATCTGTACCTCTTCAAGTGGACCACCTTGCTGGTCCCACCAACCACTCTTATAATAATCAACATGGTGGGGGTTGTTGCCGGTGTTTCCGATGCAATAAATAACGGGTATGGCTCGTGGGGTCCCCTGTTTGGAAAACTGTTCTTTGCATTTTGGGTCATTGTGCACTTGTACCCTTTCTTGAAGGGGCTCATGGGGAGGCAAAACAGGACTCCGACTATAGTTGTGCTGTGGTCAATCTTGCTTGCCTCAATTTTCTCACTTGTTTGGGTCAGGATTGACCCGTTCTTGCCGAAAGCAAAGGGCCCACTGCTCAAGCCTTGTGGGGTGGAATGCTAAACTGCTATTTGTTAGTTTTCTTGGTTTTGTTCTGAGTACATGTTTGTACTGGACCTACTGGTCATACTATTTTGTTCAATCAGCATATATTGTTACAAATGCAGCTTGAAAATATTCTTTCAGAACTATGTACAATCTCACAGTATTAAAAAAAGTACAAATATTTTTTCTCCAACACTATCTAATTAAGTAATTCCATAGTTATAAACATGTAAATCACTTCTGATAATGAGCAAGCTTGCTAATTCGAATAGTGCGAAATGGCTCTGACAAATAGGCCTGTGTGCGGGTTGATATCTCTTGAGCCACTGATCGCATCGTAGGTCTCTGCTCAGGCTTTACTTGTGTGCATGCAAGGGCTACCTCGAATATAAAAACCACCTCTTCGGCTAATTGACCGGTTGGGGGTGTCAGTCTCTGATCAAGCACATCTTTGAGTAACATATCATTTCCTTCAGATGACGCGAAGGAGGGTAGAGATGAGAGGAGGTCCCGGGGGTGCTTTCCCATCATAATTTCAAGTGTCACCACACCAAAGCTATACACATCGCATTTTTCAGTGACCTTCATTGTGTATGCCAATTCTACACAAGAAAATTGAAAACAAATCCAACAACTTTAGATATTTTATTCTTTTCACAAATATAGTTTAACAGATAAACTAAGAATATTGAAAACCAAGATAAGGTAAATCCAATTCAGGTAGCAGAAAATTTTGATATAGTGTTGAAATGTATATAATGTTGATCTAATTACCTGGTGCCATGTAGCCATAAGTTCCGGCCACAGAAGTCCAGCTGGTAGAACCCAGCCCAAGGAATTTAGCAGTACCAAAGTCTGATAACCTAGGTTCAAACTCAGAATCAAGTAATATATTATTCAATTTAATGTCTCTGTGCACAATCAGTGGCGTGCAGTCATGGTGTAGATATGCCAAGGCATGTGCAATTCCTTGTATAACCTTCACTCGCATTGCCCAGTCGAGCTTCCTCTCTCCCTCGGTCCCGTACAGTACATTCCCTAAACTTCCCTTCTCGATATACTCATAAATTAAGTACATGTAGCTGCCACTTAAGCAAAACCCGTGAAGCTTTATTATATTACGGTGCCTCACCTCTGTGAGAGCCCGTATCTCATTTTCAGAACTCTTCTTGTATATCTCTTGCACCTCCCCTCTATTTTGAACTTCAATACGTTTCACAGCTACAACTGAACCAACCGAAAGCTCAGCCTTATACACACTACCAAACCCGCCTTTACCGACACAAAATACCCTGTTGAAATTATCGGTTGCATTTACAATATCTGAGAAACTAAACTTCCCATCTCTCTCCCAAATTAACGAGTCGGACATATCCTTACTTGCACTTTCAATCTCAATTTCCTCTTCCCTTTTCTTTCTTGACAGTACAAAGATTGTGGCCACTGTGGCAGCTAACAATACTACACCAGCAATCGGTACAAATATTGCAATAATCAGCTTTTTTCGATGGTTATGTGAAGTATTATTGTTGATATTTGTATAACAAGAGGTTAAGCCTTGAAAATCTCCACAAAGGCCAGGATTGCCAACATAAGCATCTGGTGAATTCCTAAAAGCATTTCCGGTCGGAATTGCACCAGTTAAATTATTATACGAGAAATCAACTGATTCTAGACTAAACATGCCGGAAAATGATTCAGGAATTTGGCCGGTGAGAGAGTTGTGAGATAGATTAAGGTTTTGCAATTGTGTCAACTTGTCTAAAACAGATGGTATCAGACCAGTAAGTGAATTACTGCTCAGATCCAAGAGAATCTGCAACATTTGCAAATTGCCAAGCTCCTTTGGAATATTTCCTGATATATTATTTTGGTGCAAATCCAACAACAGTAAAGAATGTAGATTTCCAAGCTCGGGAGGTATATTTCTAGAGAGGTTATTTCTTGATAGATCGAGGTACTGAAGCTTGATAAGGCTACTGAGATCCAAAGGAATTGGACCTAATAATATATTATCACTCAAATTTAACTTGAATAACAAGCTAAGTTTTCTCAACTCAGGAGGAATTGCACCTGTTAACTGGTTTGATGCCAAGCTTAGGTCTTGCAAACTTGTAATCTCACCAAAAATAGCTGGAATTTGACCCGATATATCATTGCCGTCTATATATAAATGTTCAAGACTTGTGCACTGACCCCAACTGCTCGATAATTGACCGGTCAATGCATTGCCAGTCAAATCCAGGTAAGTTAGGTTTGGGTGCACTCCAAATGCTTCTGATATGTCTCCAGTGAAACGGTTATGTTCCAGCCGAACCCGAATCAGACCCGAGCAATTCTTCAAACAGGAGGGTAGCGTCCCAGTGAAGTTGTTCAAAAGTGCAGTTAGGTATTGAAGAGTGAATTCTCTACAGAGATCACGAGGCAATTCACCAACAAAACTGTTGTTTGAAATACCAACATTCACGAGTTTCCCATTTCGGCCAAAATCAGGAGGGATTGTGCCAGTCAGGTTGTTGTTAAATACCGAAAAGAGGTACAAGTTATCGAGCTGGGAGATGGAATCCGGCAAGTGCCCCGAAAGTTGGTTAGTATTTAAATCAAGTTCTTGTAATGCCGTAATGTTACCGATTTCAGCTGGGATTTTGCCTGAAAGGTTGTTGTAGAATAGATTTAACCGAGAGAGATTTTTCAGATTACCAATGGAAGGTGGTATTGGACCACTAAGTGAGTTGTCCGATAAGTCCAGTTCGGTTAATAGAACTAAATTTCCAATTTCTGACGGGATGGACCCAACCAAGTAGTTGAAGTACAGAAACAAAATTCCGAGCTTCTTGGCCAACCCAATTTCTGACGGGATTTCACCTGTCAAGGAATTATTTTGCACTTGGAAAGAAATAAGCTCAGGCCAATTTTTGAAATACTCTCCTGAAATTTCACCGGACAAATTATTACTTGATATACCAAACTCTCTCATTTTTGTGAGGTTTACAAAAGTACGCGGTAACGGTCCTGAGAGCTGATTAAGAGAGAGCTCAATGAAATTGAGATTGGTACAGAGGCCGAGCTCAGGTGGTACGGTGGAGTTCAGTCCGGCAGATTTTATATCCAGCCTTTCAAGAAATTTTAACCGACTAAGAGAAGATGGGAGGGGCCCACCAAGTGAATTTTCTCCAAGTGCAAGTACTCTTAGGCCTGATATCGAACCGAGTACTGATGGGACCCCGCCAGTGAAGTTGTTTGTATCGAGGTGCAACTCGCGCAACTTTGACAGGTTTGCAAGGGATTCTGGTATCATGCCATAAAATGTATTCTGAGAGAGATCTAAAGAGGTGAGATTTGACAGGTTTGCAAGGGAGTCTGGTACTAGGCCAGAAAATGTATTCCGAGAGAGATTTAAGTAGTTGAGATTTGTACATTTTAGGATGAATTCTGGGAAGGGACCAGTAAGAGAATTCAGATACAGCGACAGGTATGATACTGACGGCATCGCTGAGAAATTTGAATAATCTGTGTTGTTAAGATAGTTCCCACCGAGATCAAAATGCTGCACCTTGCTTAACCGACTAAGCTGGTATGGTACCGGTCCGGCTAAGTTGTTGTTAAACATGCTCAGATAAAGTAACTCGCTCAACTGACCCATTTCAGGTGGTATAAAATTTTCAAAGGAGTTGCTACTAAGATCTAGTGAGGTTAATTTAGAGAGGTCAGAGATAGTAGAAGGGATTGATCCTTGGAGAATATTATCGCTTAGATTAAGCGAAACAAGGTTGCGAAAAGAAGAGAAATTTAGAGAATCTAATGTACCATTGAGACTGGCGCTTGGCAAAGAGATTTGTACGACAGTACCAGCTGTGTCACAGGTGATACCGTTCCAAGAGCAAGGACTGGTACCGTTGTTGGTACTGGTAGACCATGAAGCTAGAGACCCTGACTGGGACAAGCTTGATTTCCACTTGTGCAATGCTTCCACTTCGGTCTCTGCTGAGGTTGCAACTAAAAGTGTAGAGAAAATAACCAGGAGAAAACTCATTTCTTTCCTCATTTCTATGTTTGTGGTAATGGAGGTAGTAGTAAGTATGATTTGCTAAAGATATTGCTAATGTGAGAAATAACGAAAGTCAAATAAAGAGTCTTTAGTGGGAAACAACCAAAAAAAGGGCCAAAATATCGGACGAAAGACAGCTCAGCTGGTCAATGACGAAGTTTTTCAAATTCTCTGCAATTATATGTAATTCTTGGATAATATAGTAGAGATCCAACCCGTGCAGTTTAGATCAGACGGTCTAAAGGAGGAGATGTTGTGCACAACTTATTGTACTCGGAAAATTCATTGCAGAAAGAGGAATATGTTGAGGAGTCTGTACTCTGAAGTCTGAATGGCCAGTGAGAATAATTCATGTGGCGTAGTGGTTCACGTTCCCTAAAGTAACTTTAAATCTTGAATTTTCATCCGGACCATGCGATCAGAATCTGGCCCAATCTGGCCCGAGGTGAATGTACGAGTCTCCTTTAAAATTAGTGTCAAAATAGATCGAACGTCCAGATCTAAAACCCAAAATTTAGATTACTTAAGGGAATCCGAATTCCGCGTTAGCGTAGACTTACTATAACAGGGTCACCCGGAGAAAGACAGAGAAAAAAATATATACTATTTTTAGCTTAACCCAGACTTCTGAAAGTTGACTCTCGGAATTTCAAAGGTTTGGCGATATTATAAGGAGAAATTTCAGGTATACCCCTCAAATTTTTTGAAATTATGTGTTTGTTTCTTTAAATTTATAATATTATATTTATCCTTCTAAATTTTCAAAACTCACAAATTTAATCAATTTTTATTTTCTATTAATACTCATTTTAAATTTTATAAAATATCTATTTTATCCTTCATAAAAAAATAAAATTTATGTAGTGTGATTAAGAGAACTATTTAGTCGTCTAATTAAACTGTGAGGGCAAATTATTTGTTTTCATACACAAGCGTATACTTAAGTGTCATTGTGTATAGATCACAAATAAAAAAAAAATTATTTGTCATCGAAACCAACTAATTAGAAGAATGAATATTTTTCTTACACTAACTACATATTTTTATTTTTATTTTTAATACGGATAAATGTGAACTTTATGAATTTAAAATGAGTTTTAATAGAAAATGCAATAAAATGAGTAGATTTAGGAGTATTTGAAATTAGAAGAATGAATATGATATTATGAATTTTAGAGGAAGAAATATATAATTTTGAGGTTAAAAATTCTACCAAACTATATTAAACTTCTAGTTGTTGAGAGCTTAAAAAAATTAACTACATAAAAAAGTTAGATGGATGAATATGACTTCAGACATTCATACATCCATTCTTATTTTGTTATTATGTATTGAGAAAATATTTTAGTTATTTGAACGTATAAATTCTATCAAAATTATTAAACGTACTCATTTATATACAAGATACAATTTAATCAAAATTTAAAATCCGAAATAGTCAGATTATCCTATGGGTAGAAAGAAAGAAAAACAAGAAATGGTAATTACACGACTTGTGATAGCTGATGGTTTGGTGGATCCGTATTCTCTCTGTAGTTACTACAGAGGATGCGCATCACTTTACGGTTTGAGATTAAATCTCAGCCGGTTTGAAATTCGGGAAAAATAGGGGAAGTATTATTGGGCTTTGAAATTCATGTCAAGTTAAAATAACGGTCCAGATCCACTAAAAAAGGAATCATTCTAAAAGATTCTCTTTTGTGGTACTCCATTGAATACGAATTCTGGTTTGGTATTGTCGTCTAAAGAATCCTTTTCCAATATTTTTTTTTTATTTTCTTTTCCAATTGTTTTCCGTGTCAAAACAAAATAATGATCATTGTCAAATATTCCCCCTGTTTAATAACAGGAAGAGATTTGAGTTACCACCTCTGTAATCGTTGAACGGGCTTTTGATTTTGTAGCTAAGATATTTTTTTTTTCTGAACATCTTCTGCGTGAAAACAATGTAATGGTCAATGTGAGATATTCCCTCTGTTTAACGTAAGTGGAGAAATCTGTGATACCACCTCAATAATTGTTGAAGTACTCAGTACCATAAAAAACAAAGTTAAAATAATTTTATCAATTGATGAGGAAAAAAATAGCTTTTGACCTTGTGGTTAAAGATATATTTTTTTTTTCAAATGTGTTCTGTATCAAAACAAAATAATGTTCACTGTGAGATGTTCCTTCTCTTTAATTAAAGGGAGAAATCACAGATATCACCAGTCCGACATTAAAATTATAATTCGAAACATCAATACAATATGCTAAATCATACAAACGAATCATATACGAAAAAAATATATTATTAAAAATGTGTCTTACTCAAACAGAACAGGTGATACTTCCCTGCGGCAACTCTCAACCGAACCAAAATATTTTTGGTGCATATTTAAATTATACGAGTTCTGCTTAAAAATTCGTGCAAGGTTAAAACTAATGATCGCAGAACAAGATGACAGACTGACAGAGGAAGAAAATATTTTGGAAACTGGAAGTTGGGATATAATATTCTTGTTTCATTGAGCTTTGTCTTTTTTATACAATTGATCGCTCAATTTTATTTGCCATTTACAATTATAAAAAAAATGGCAAATAATGTATTTTTGTTAATGCCATATATGTATAGAATCCGCAAAAAAAAAAAAGGTTTCACAAGAGCAAATCCGCAAATTGCGCTTCTCAAACTGTTACTAGCAATTTGATCATTTGTACGAGGATAAGAATGTATCAACGCAAAAGATGCAAGAGAGCTAGAAAGTTATCATATAACAATAACATAGTTTATACTGCAAATTTTTTCTTTAAAATTGGAATTAAGTCAGCCAACTATCTTAATATTCATAAAAATAAATTTTATTTAAATTTTAAACTTATGACCTCTTATATCTATGATAACTTTTTTTACTTTTACAGATTAAAAAGCTAATTTTTCGAAAACAAGATAAAATCTTTTTTTTTCCTCGATAAATGGATAGAACTGAGCTAAATGTCCGGTCCCACTTATTTTCACAATTTGTCACACCAATATTCACCGGTGTGAAAAATAAAAAATCAATGCACCAAACAAATGATTTGATTCCATTAGTCTCTCTTCAATGAGAGTTTGGATAGAAGAGAAAAAAAAGAGGAGATGAGAGCATTATTTTACTAAGAAAGAATTGAATGAATGGTTGAATCTTAATCTCCTAAGAAATTTTCAGATTTTCTTCTATAGCGATGACACGCGGCAACTTACAGAAACTACTAAGATGGAACCATTGATTTAGTTCCAAGTTCCAACAAATACGCTAATTAAACCAAACTTCTTATTTGATCTTATGTATGAGATCGAAAACAAAATAACTCATCTTATTATCGATAATTTGGTTTTTTAAATTTTAAAAATAAGAAATGATCACCGACTATGCTTAGAGTGGACAAAACGTGCCGTGCTGTGCTGTGCTGTGCCGTTCCGTGACTAACACGCCATGACTTTGGTCTCGTGCTGTGCTGTGCCGTGACTAAGTGAACAGTCACACGTGCCGTGCCGTGACTAAAATGTGGAGGGGTGGTCACGGCACGCGAGTCACGTCGTAACTCCCGTGCCGTGACTATTCGCGTGCCTTGTCCAAACGTAACTGGTCACGTTTCTCACATTTAACTATTTTTTCATAATTTAGGTTAGTTTATTCAAGATTCATCATTTGATCAAGACTTAACGATCCTAATTACACGTGACTCGCGTGACCATGTGCCGTGCCGTGCCGTGACCAGATCTTTCGCGTGACGTGACGTGCCGTGTCAAATTTTCAAAAGATGATCACGGCACACGACACGCGAGTCACGGCACACAAACAGTCACACGTGCCGTACCATAACCGTTCCATTCCGTGATGGAACCGGCTCCACCGTGCCATTTTTTCCACTCTCCAATGCCATGATATGGGTCACAGTATAGGTTGGTGTCTACGGATGTGAATGCATCTGATCAAACATTGTAGGATTTGACATACTGGATTTGACCGATTCTTACAAAAATTTCCGTGATATGAAAAGTATAACAAAACAAAGCTTACTCAAATAGCATCTAGATTCTAGACCATCACATATTTCTTACCCAACGTTTCAACCTCTCATAGTCTCATTGACATTTGCAATTATTGCAATATGACAGATGCCAGAGTCAATTATTTAATCATCATTGAAAAACAAGCCAAAATCCTAATTAATAAACTTGCCAAAGACTTTTTCAGAGATTTGTGTTAGTCGTTATCGGTTCACATCAGTCCAATGAGAACTATTTTTTAGTAAATAAAAATATATATTTTAATAAAAGAAGTTGATCATTTTTTTTTCTTAAGAAAGAGTAAGCACCAAAAATAATTCTCGGTACACCATAGTGTACCAAAAATTTGGTCTGGTCTGTGTATTTTTTTTTTTTGGTTTAATATATATAAAGTAACAAAAATGTAAATTAATCAATTTGTTAATTTATTTATAAATTAACTTTTGTTATAATCTGTAGTCCGAAGAAATCCAACAAAAAATACAAATAAAAATTTGAACTTTAAACCGACATAACTTTTTAATTAAATAGAATAGAGGTGTACCGAATTAAATTTTTAGTACACCTGGTGTAATCAAAATTTGATTCAATACTTTTCTTAAGAAAGAAACACAATCAACATTTTTATTAAAATATAACTTTGTATTTCTAAAAGAAAATGTCAATGTTTCAACCTCTCATTGCCATTTGCCAGATGCCAGACCCAACTATTTAATGCTAATGAATAAATTTACCAGAAACATGACCAGAAAAAAGAGAAAATACTTCCGGCAGCACACTTTTTGTTTTATCTTTTATTAATTAGAATGGGTTATGGATTTTTTTACAATTTTAATCAGGAATCGTTTCTTGATTTTAACTAAAGAAATATTTTCATCAGAGGCCAAGAAGAATGTTGAAGTGTGTAACAGAAATAAGAAACTTATTTAGTTGGGGTATGCAGCAAAAAAAATTACGCGATTTTTATATTGCTTTTGGGCCTATTGTTGGGCCTAATCTATAAGGCTGGGGAGAGAGTTATTTGGGCTTTAATGATTAAACCATAGGTTTTAAAAGATTATAGTCCATGTTTAACCCGGCCCGAGATGTTCACTAAACCATAAAGAAACTTTCATCCTCCATGTCTTGGCCCAAAGTGATGCATCTAAATGGGGCTCATTAAAGAGTAAATCTAGGGTGTGACGTGCTCACCAAGAGAGTTTGGTGAGCACAACTCCAAAAATACATCAGATTGGCTTCAAATGATGAATCCAAACCGTTGAAATCCATGTACTTCGTGAGTGATGCATGTGCATGCAAAAATTTGAAAGTTTTGAATTCATTTGCTAAGAGGTCAAGCGGTCAAAGTAATGAATTTTTTAATAAGTCTATTAGTTGTTTTATATATTCATTTTTTATCATTACTTTGACCGCTTGACCTCATAGCAAATGAATTCGAAACTTCCAAAATTTTGCATGTACATGCATCACTCACGAAATACATGGATTTTAACGATTTGGATTCATCATTTGAAGCTGATCCGATATATTTTTGGAGTTGTGCTCACCAAACCCTCTTGGTAAGCACGTCACACCCTAGATTTACTCCTCATTAAATATCGCCTAAGAAATGAAAACATACTAGTGTCTATAAAATTCATGATTTATACCGTATCTAAACAAGTATGAAAAAATATTTTTGAGGAAAAATGAAAAAAAAAAAAAAAAAAAGGAGGTGTTAAACTAATTAATACACATATGCAAATTAATAAAAAAAAAATATATACGTTGAGGTTGGTGAACCCTTAAATAATATTGAACAATTTCAATAATTCATAGGCATATTAATTTATTGGAGTAATCCACATAATCATTGTTTTTTTAAAATCAAATACCATGGCCGAGTCAGTACTAACGATATATAATAATTCGAATGACAAGATCCATATACAAATAAATTTGAAATGAGTTTTGATAGAAAAGAAAATAAATTAGATATATTTGCGAGTTTTTTAAATTTTAGAAGGATAAATATGATAATTATAATTTAAAGAAATGAACACATAATTTGAACTTTTTTAGAGATATACATGAAAATTTTCCATATAATATGGCAAACATTGAAATTCCAAGAGTCAACTTTTAGAAGTATGTTGTTAAAAAAATATATATATAGAAGTATAAATAAGCTAAAAATAAAATCTTTGTATTCTCTTAATGGGTGGATCTTAATCCAATACGAAGGATGCTAAGCTGTCAATAAAATCCTGGTTTGAATTATCTTAACAACACAGATTATTCAAATTTCTCAGCCATGCCATCAGTGTCCTATCTGTCACTATATCTGAATAGACTGAATTATCTTACCGGTATCTTCTCCGAATTCATCTTAAAATGTACAAATCTCATCTATCTATATCTCTCTTACAATACATTTTCTGGCATGATACCAAACTCCCTTGCAAACCTATGAAATCTGGATTGATGCAAAAATTAAGTTGGTTGTTTTTTTTTAACAAAACATTTCATTATATCATTTAGCAGAACTTCTGTTTGTATCAGTGGGGCTACTGCAAGGTCGAGCAAAAGCTTAGAAACTGTTCGATAAAATTTTGTTTCCCACTATTGATCGAATCAGAGATAGGCTTTGTGAAGTCCATCTATCAAGATATCTATTTTGCCTGTCAGAGGTGAACTCTATATTTCACTAGCTCAAAATTATAAGTGATGTTTATTGGAAAGTGGCAAACAAATGTAATAAAGTAGAAGATGAGAGACTTGATTTATTTGGCTAATGACAGTACAAATATCTGTTTTTCTTGTCAGAGGGGAACTCTTCTTTTCATCTATCAGATTGGAGTTCTGTTGTAAAAGGTAAATATTGTCAAATAGGAGAATTAGAAGTATATATTCCGAATAAATAACAAACTGGAGTGTATCCAAAAGACCAAAACAACTGTACCGACTATCTATATAACTTACTTAATTTTTATTGTGCAGTTTTTATTATATCTCTACAAAACTTATTAATTTTTGCTACAAATATAAAAACATTTTATAAATTTTTGTCTCCATCTCAAAAAATTTGCTGAATTTGCCGAAGCATGGCAAGACCTTTGCCTTGTTTATATTATTTCTTGTGCGAATTATCCAGTTGCAAATTTTTATCAGGTTACATCCTTATCTGGGGGGTTTTTATAGTAAATTTATCTAGATTTCCTTGCTTGCTTTATACTCTCAAGTTGCATATAACCTAAAACTAAAAGTTCATTAACTGCATGCATGCAGTTGATAATTTTCTACCAGAAAGGTCGTTAACAAATGCGTCCCCCAGACCCCCCTCAAGGTTGAGAGCATCAAAGACGTTTACATTTCTAGTTTTCTAGCATTTATCAGTTTGTTGTTTTCTAGCATTTATCAGTTTGTTAATTAACCAAAGTACAATGCACATTGACGCTTCTTCTCTTCAGAGAAAGCGAAATATTTCTAATAAAGAGGCATATGTCCATTAAAAAGTACAAAAAGAAGCACAACAAAATTGATTCTCGAGTCATCCCTCTAACCCGAGAAAATGACTCCTGAAAATTGAAGCACTAAAAAGGAGACAAAAACGATTGAAATACATACATGCAAAAGAAACCTCTATCATCAGAGTACACCTCAGCACGTGATAATGACCCATCGTTTGCTCTTAATCGACCATCAATTTTTTTTTTTTATTCAAGACCAAATTTCTCACCACACAATTGTGATGATTAATGTTCACCTCCTCTCCAACTCTAAAGAACTGGAGATGTCCCCGCACCGGAATTGCGTTCGAAAAATTTTCTCCAATTCAGTTGAGAAAATGGAGAGGAGTCGAACATCAATTAATCCCTCTTTTCACCTCTTTGAAACACATGGGCCCGCTGGTTAGTGACGAAATAAACTATCCCCAATTCCTCAATCATCTCAGCCAGATCCAATGGCTAAGAACGGTCCTGGACTTTTGTTAGCAATCAGCATGTTACTGAATTATGTTAGCACAAATTACTAAAAGCCCCCTGATTCCGAAATCAGAAGGGCTTCTGAAGGTAAGTGAACATGTCTAGCTGGAAAACAGGGTCCCGACAAAACCCAGTAGGAGAAACTGGTCCGAACCCGTTAATGGCAATTTCGTTATTAAATCCGATTCCTAGGGCATTTTCCCAGTCTCCCCAGTAATTGCTCGACTGACTCTCAACCTCCTTATCGCAGGTAAATTCGGGGGAGAGCACGTGCTCCGAGCAACTGGAGTCACCATTTGTATACGGGTTCAGCGGCACAGACTCAGATGTGTCGAAATAGAGTATGTTGTCGGTGTGAGGCGGGGTCATTTGCTGAGGCGCGTGCGTCACGTGCCAGATCTCTCCCAGTTCGGATTCGACCTCCTCCGTCTTGAGTGCGGTTTGCATCGGATTCACATTCCGGTTCGGGCTGAAGTTCGCTCTCGGACGCTTCGATCCGACCGGTTTGCGTTCCTCCTCTGGTTGCTTCTCAATCACGCCTTTCTTGTTGTATATACGACAAAGAACCCAGTCATCAAGCTGTAAAGTGAAATTATACCAACACATTAGATATTTGATCAACGGATCTGATTAAAGTATATAGCGACAACACAAAAGTTTTTGTTTGTATTAAGAAAAAAAGATGTGGCATCGCTATCTTTGGCTTTTGTTAGGCGATAAGTACGAAGTGTGGGGCCCAAAGAGCAGTAGGATATATTTATTCAATTCTTGTTCTTTTCAGACGTAAGAATAATAAAGACAAATTGACCTTGTTGTCGCTAAGTAGTAAGGAGCCCCACGGACCACCGAGAATCGCGATTCGGTTTATTTTAACACAAAAATATATCAGAATTTTCTTAGAATTATGAAAAATTACGAACCCTAAGGCTGTTGTTCTTCTTGCGAGCCGATCGATCTACGTCAGCAAGCCGGTACTCGTGCATAATCCAGTTGGTTTTCACTCCCTTAGGCGGTTTTCCGGCGTAGAATACAAGCGCCTTCTTTATAGCAACCGGTTTCGGCGAACCGACCGGTTTATCAGCCCCTGTCGCCTTCCAGTAACCCGAACCAGCAGCCCGGTTTGGCCTACACCCGTTCGGATACTTCCTGTCCCGTGGCGAGAAGAAATACCATTCCTTCTCCCCGTACATTGCCATGCCTGGAAAAGTAAATCAGTAAAATCGAAGGTGAGTGAATCATGGACCATTCAATTAAAAGAGACTGAGATTCACTGAAAATGCGCTGTAAGCACTAACCAGGGAGTTCCCAGGGGTTGTATTTGTAAAGATCGATTTCAGCGATGATCGGGACATTAATAGGCTGTCCAGCACAGCGGCGGCACAGGTAGTGCATCACGAGCTCTTCGTCCGTCGGATGGAAGCGGAAGCCAGGAGGCAAGTTCAAATCTCCGCCGTTCATTTTCTCAGCTAGGTCAAAATTCCTACTAAAGAAAAAGAAACAAGATTGAGGCAAACAGCAAATTGATCACTTTCGAACTATGTTGCATGAATATAAGTACGGGTATCGGTCAGATATGATACAAATACAGTGATACGACAATTAAGTTTCAAAAATCTCGAATTCGATACGCCTATTATATATATTATTTTTTTTATTATTTTAATTAAATTAATAATTCAACACATGTAGCACGATCAGTTTAAAAATTAATTAAACATCATTATTTATACTTATGAAAATAAAAACTACAAAAGAGTATGAAGCATTAAATAATGAAGTGTATCATGAAACTATGATAGTCTTGAATTTGTCTTTATCTAATTCAGAGAAGTAAAAGTTTTATAACCTGAGAAATAGAAAAAAAAAAAACATGTACAAATTTGTCACATAGTCAGTCAATCATATAATTAACTCAGACAACTAAAAATTATGAAGCAAGGAAAGAATTGATGAGCTTAGCTCAGCTTCTAGGAAAGAATTGAGGCAAAATTGAGGCTCTCGGACTAAAACAATTTAATACAAACTAAATTTTGGTACCAGAGGGAAATCTAGATAATACTGAAAACTAAATTATATGCACCAAATCAGACAAAATCTGGTCAAATCCCCTCAAAATCAAACAAGAAAAGACGAAATCTCCATTTAACAGAAAATTCACAATTTTACGACGATCACATTAGAACCCTAGCTGGGATGGAGGCTACTATGAAAGAAGAGATGAAGATAGTCGAATTTACAAGTACCTGATAGAATAAATATCTACGAGAGAAATGGGGGGCTGCGACTTGGAAAATAATACGAGAGAAATCGAGAGGGAGTTCTAGCGCCGTCTAGACAGAGAGAGAGCTTTTTTTTGTGTGTGTGGGTTTTGGCTACGCGTTAAGGCAGCAGAGAGCCGGAATAATGGATGAGGGGCGGGCGGTGTTTTTTTATAGGCCGTGAAACAGTTTCACACCAAGTTGACCAGACTATGATACGTGTCGAGAATCTAAGAGGTTAAAGGACAGGTGGCATCGCATCCATGACCCAGGCTACGTCAGGACCTGCGTCACCTACTTTGGAGGGATTCTAAGGAGGTGGGGTCAACTGAGGCCGATTCAACTGGGGATTGGGCCCCACTTGGCGGGACCATTGTGACGTGGGAGGCTCTTCCAAGACGCGGCGAGCGACGAAGTATTTTTTTTCAACCCTGTTTTAAAATCTTGGATTCTCTTATTAAAATGTTTTTAGTGTATTTAATTCCTCGTTGACAATGATATCTGCGTTATGTTTTAATTAAAATATAATTGTTGCCATCAATGTTCTGCCTTAATTATTATAATATAAATCTAATCCACAGGGAAATCTTTTTTTGAAATTTCGTACAAGTTGAATGTATGATGAGATATATGGGAATATATTAAAAGAGACGAGAGTTAAAATTAGCTCTAACATATTTCTCATAAATTCAATTTCTTTTGTATTGTTCAGAGTTTCAACTTATTTATCAAAAAAAAAATCCATAAATTATTAATTTTAGACAAATTGAATCTACATAAAATATGTACCAGAAAAAAATATTCGAAAGTTTATATTTAAATTTATGGTTGACTTAAGATGGAAATTAGCATGAATAAAAAGATACTGAAAAGGGGAAGTTTTTTTTTCTTTAAAGAAAATATGTTCCTAAAATCTAAATATTTAAGATTTCAAAAATCTCAACCAAGTAATATTTATAGTGTCAAAATTACATATGAAATGTTTATTATCGATATGTTATGATTATTTATGTGTTGAACCGTGAAAATACTCATTTTACTTCCGACCTTTTTAGAAATTACTTTTACCGAGGGGAATAAGAAAAAGTATTCACCATTTGCAAAAAGTTGGAAGAGAGGATAGATAATTTCTTTTTAACTATTTTTTTAAGGACGAATTTACATTGTTCGTTATACAGTTTGGTTAGAGATGCCCATTAAAATTCGGGTAAAGTTTTAACAGAACAATTTTGACTTCACACAATTTTGATCTACATTTTTTTTTTAAGTTTTCTCATTGTTTTAATAAACAAATTTAAATTACAAAAAAATAGTCAAATGTGATCAAAGATCACGTCGTGACCATGTGAGTCACGTAGCGTGATCATTCGCATTCCGTGACTATCTCCTAATATTTTGATCACAACACGTGAAAAATTAACTTAATCATTGTATGACACAAAACGAAACCAAAATCATAACATATTAATTACATTATGGTACACACAGTTTTTTCACTACACATTTCTCTTCTTCTGTTGTGTAAATTAATTATATAATTTGAAATAATTTGTGATTAGGCAGAGATACTTTCTCCATGATAGTTTGACATACTTATGAGAACATACATTATATTTGATATGAGATTAGAACTAGAGTGTTGTTAAGTTGGTTAAGTCTCTTTATTAATTCAATTTTAAAATCTATCAGAATTTTTCCTTCGAAGTTTATTACATTCTTTTTTTTATTGTACAACCTCTTCTCCATTTTTATATTCAAGAACATCTTCATTTTTTTATTTTTCTTTTTACTAATTTTGTTTTCTTAATTTAATTATTATTTTTAATTAGTATTTGTATCTTAAAGTTCATACAATTTAATTATTTGATAATTATTCATTTGTATCCGTATTTGAATCCGTATTCATAGATTATTCGTTCTGTATCTGTGTTCATTTAAAATGAATTTGATTTTATATTTTAGATCCATTTACTATTTGTATTTGTATCCGTGAGTGAACGTGAATATGAATTTAATATTAACTTTATCCACTCCGATTTCGGGAAACTTTTTATCTGTAGAAATTAACAAAAAAAAAAGAGAGAAAAATAGAAAGAGTGCATCATAGTTTTTATTGGTAGAAAGATAGGTAGAATTTCTGCTGATCCTAAAAAATTTGGATTAGTTGGAATTCCACCGATCCAGACTCAATTTTTTTTCTTCTTAAATATGATGTATAGATGGAGCAAATTATTATATTAGATCTTTAATAAGATATAGAAGGTTTTTCAAAAAATAGATGAAATATTTGTAGTATATTTAAATTTTAAAATCTTTATCTATTTTTGTAAAATCTTTTTATATTTATAAAAAAAGTTAAAAAAAAAACTAAACTGGTTTGATTTGGTAGAAATTCTACTGTTTTTTTTCTATCAATTAAAAATATAATGTACTATTTTCTCTCTATCTTTCATTTTTTTTTTCCCGAATTCGCTCCGTGATTGAATTAGTTTAGAAAACCCAATGTAAAAAGTCTTTACAGAACGGACAAAAAACTTTGGTACTTGAAATAGTAAAAGAAACCATGGTATAATAACAAAAAAAATTATTGACGCTAGCTCTGACGTGGAATGCTTGCGTCAGCATGCTGCAGCTGAATTCGCATCCTCTGAGAAATATCAAACTTTGCGTGACTTTTTGGAATATCTCAATCGTTCAAGTACGTTCTGCACGAATCTCAAAGCTCAAATAAAACTGCCCCCTACGGTTCCCCGAATAGGCACCGGACACGTTGGTCACGCAAAAATTGAGATATCTCAGAGGATACGGATTCGCTGCAGCTTCCTCTCACTTCTCTCCGAGATAGGAGTAGGTCTCTAACACCGTACGATTATTATTGAGATTTGTGCGCACGGAAACTGAAAAATATTTGTACGGATTTTAATGAGTTTGTACGAATCTTGATGCAGATTTGATGGTCATTCAAATCATCGAAAAAGGTGGACCTACTCTCAGTTGCTCTCTCTCCATACTAGAGGAGAGTGCAACGATTTGCAATTTCCAAAGGGCGTTTCCCCAAGAAAAAAAACAATATATATTCTAAAGGGTGGCACGACTGGGTTGCTGATGCGGACGCTCGTGATATTGACACGTGTTCAAGAGACGCGGCGTAGCGTCAAGGAATGTTTGGTCGTCGTTGGAAACTTGCGGTGCACGAAAAATTGGATAAGCACAGAATTGTTCCTCTTTCTTGAAATTAAAAAATAGAAACTTTGAAAATTTCCGAGTGAAAAAGGATCTTATTATGAAATGTGTAAACTTAATTTATAATTGTGGGGTGTGACGCGCCGACGCCGCCCATTCCAAGATATGATATTAATATTATTTTGCAAATTGCTCAAATATATTATATTTTTTTATATAATAAATAGGTACTTTCTGACAAGGACGGAGCTAGATTTTCAGGCTATGGGGATCAAACATGAATAGGGGTCAAGTATATAAAAAATTTCTGTTACGAATGGAGGTCAATTTCATCTTATTGATAACATTTTAGTATAAATTATATTAAAAATAGAGTATAAATAAATAAAAAATTGCAAATGAATGGAGTCAATTGACTCTCATTCATTATATGTAGCTCCACCTCTGCTTCCTGAACTGTTATTTGAACGAATATTTAATACTTTTGACTTGAAATGATGCTCATTATTGGATAAAAATATATGGTTAGATGATATACTAATAATATTGTCTTAATAACTGAAATTATTTATTAAAAACTAGTAAAAAATGTTAAGAAAATTGACTATTAATTTGAGGGAAGGCAGCAGTGTGGTTTGAATAATTATACTAAAAGGGAGCTCCTTTTTAACATTACTTATTTTTTAAATTATTAAACAATCATTCATAACAGTAAATTTGCTTCAAATTATACAATATTATCGTTCGTAACATAAAATTATTCGAGTAGAACTGGGGTGTTCTTAAGCTCATCAAGTCTCTTGCGAGCTTAACTAAAAAACTTATTGGATTCGCTTCAAACGACATATCCAAACAGTTGAAACCGATTTATTTCAGGAGTGATGCATTTACACGTCAAATTTATAAATTTTCGAACTATTTTAGTATAAAGTCAAGAGGTAAAAAAATAATGAAAAATGAACGTATTAAAATTAACTTATATCATTTGTTGACCGCTTGATTTTATACTAAATTAGTTCCAAAATTTAAAATTTGACGTGTAAAAGCATCACTCGTTAGGTATATCAGTATAATCTTTTTTTAACACAAACGGAGATCTAGCGCAAATGATGATGAAGAAACTCCCAATTCTCACAAGATGTCATCTAAATAAAAATGGAAGCAATAATTATGGTAGTGCTTAATTTCCACCCAACAAACTATGGCATCCCTTTTCTTTAAGTGTTCACAAAAATGTTCTAAAAACTTTAACAATTTCATATGAAAGCAGTAAGATTGAGAGGCAGACATTTACTTACTCCTTAATTTTTAAAAATATATATAGGAATAAATAAAAGTCTCCAATAAAAAAAAAGTAGATAATCTTCTGTCAATTTTCACAGAATTTGAGTGTCAATTGTGTTTCATATTAGAAAAAAAAAAAAAGAGGAGGTAGCACAATTGGCTAAAAAATAATTCTAAAATTGTTGCACTCAAAAATCGAGAATTCGATTCCCCCTCACGACTTCGTAGCTTCTGCGAAGGTTTAAAAAAAAAAAAAAAACTCATGAATCGGAAGATTCCATGACTTGATAGGAATATATTCTAGCAATTATTGTTACAGGTGGTATCAAACAAAGTTAGGAACAAAAACCAGATGATGTAGCAATATCCAAAAAAAAAAAAAAAAAAATCTGGCAAGCATTTGGTGCCGTGCTGTGTGCTAGAAACAATGTGGCGTCAATTTATTGGACGGGGGCCGACAATTTCTTGTGCTATGTTCCCCGCCTCCAATATAATTTGTGGCTGATGTAAGCATGTCATTTTCTCAATATAATTAAATTATTAGTTACAATTACCTACTTTCTTATAGTGTTGTGAAAACTCGGGTTTATTAGAGCAAATCTAACGTCTGCTACGTTCACTAATACTGTGTTCCCGAAAATGTAGGGGTCGAGATAACAAACGGGAAAGAAAGAAAGGAATTGGAGATATGTTTTGCTTTCTGATTTGGGTAACGAACTTGGAAGAGTTTATGCAGCAAATTCCTCCTCTTCCCTCTACTCTCCTCCACTTCTCTAATTTTCTTCGAACAATCTCGGTCAAATTCAGTCTGCTGGCCTTTCCTCTCCTCTCCCGTTCCTTTCCTTTAATGAGCGATATTTCTTCTTCTCTGGAGCACAGCCTAAGAGTGCGTTTGGATGTAACTCTGAAAATAGCACGGATAATGCTAACTTCAGTTAGCGTTATTTCATCATTTGGATGAGTTAGCAAGAACACTGCTAATCTCAGGAATAACTCTATTCTTAGGGTGATCCAAACGTAGAATAATGGCTAAACCAATAACAATGCTAATTCTTTACTATTCTTGACAATCCAAATGCACCATAAGAAAGTTTGATGAACATAATTTCAAAGTCTATCAAAATAATTTTAAACAATAAATTCAAATCGTTGAAAACCGATTTAGTTCACTAGTGATTGTACATGCAAAATTTTAAAAATTTCAAATTCATTTAGTACAAAGTCAAGTGATCAAAAAATAAATTTATTTTTTATTATTTTTTTACCACTTGACTTTCTACTAAATATATTCGAAAATTTTAAAATTCTACACCCATCACAGTAAAGTAAATTAGTTTCAACGGCTTGAATAATTCACCATTTAAAACAATCAATAGATTTTAAAATTATGCTTATCAAGCTCTGTTGATGAGCATAATACACTCTATGCTTTACTCAGTACATTGTATGTTCTTAGTATTTCATTAAAGTGCATTCATTGTCAACTCACAAGTTAATTTAAATTATAAATGAAAACTAAAATCTGAAAATAATTAGGTGAGGTTTAAATTTTGTGAAAAAACTATAATTCATATATGATTAGAAATAATTTGTTGCTTTATAAAGTAAATAAGAGGAGGATTAAAATGCATCATGTTTTTCATGCCTCATTATACTTCACATTCTTTATTTTTTATTTTAAAAGTCTAAATAGTTGATCCAAATCGATCAATAAAATCTCCACATTAAAATGTGCTTGGAGACCAAATTTTATGTTTTTTTCAAAAATTTTTTACTATTTTTTAGATAAGTACAAAATCACTGGATCTGACCCATCCAAAAACAACAATTTTATACATATCTAAAAAGATAGTTATATATTTGAAGAATATAATATTAATTTTGCTCTTCAAACACATTTTAATATGGAAATGATGTTAATTGGTTCGGATCAACTGTTTGGATTTTGAAAACAGATAATATAGATAATTACAATTGTAAACATTATTATATGACAATTAGTCTTTTGTTGGAAAAAAAAGTTCCAAATATTTATTTATTTCACAAGGTAAAGATATGTGTACGGTGTGCCAAATTACAAATAAGTGAAATCAATTAAGTATTTTTAAATTCAAACTCAAAGCTTACTCTTAAGCATTTTTTTCTAGCTATTTGCTAGAAATTAAAACAAACGTTGGGTTCACTTCAGGTGTTAATATCATCTAAATATCTATCTGACAAATTTCAATTGTTCTTTTTTTCATCAAATTTCGTACTTGCATAGATCTTGAGACAATTGATTAATTTGAATTATGTGAAAACACATATGATGAATTAATAATGAAATTGATCTCGACTCTCTTTTTCTAAAGTTCTCTATTTTTAGTGATAAGAAATTACTTAAAAATACCAGATTAATTGGTATCTATTTTCTTAATTTATACTCAAACATTATCCAAAAGCAAAAAATAATTCAATATTCGAGCACTATTTGTTTTCCAAATATCTGTGAATTATTTGTACAGGTTTCATACCGACAAATGATCATATAAAATGACCATTTTTTAGAAATAAAAAAATCAAATTATCTTAAAAGAAGTAGGATTTTTTTTTATAAAATAAATGGGAAATAATTAATGATTTCATTTCATTAGAATATTCACTGGGACCAAATTAATAGTATGATCCAAGTAGTTTTCGTAAGTTACAGTGTGTTTTCGTTACGAAAAATTCAAAAACTACTGGAACCGAATCAAATCACTAATTCGATTTCATAGTAAAAACTATGAAATTCGTTAAGAGCGAACTAATAATTCAGTCCTTTTGATTTTTCACATTTGTGATCGTTGGATTGGTACTTGTGAAAATCAATCAAACCAAACCATTACTTAGCCCGCCCTCAATGGAACTGAGCTAATAGTTTGATACTTTGATTTCATCTGTTGAAGAAAAAAAATATAATCAATATATTCATTTATTTCCAAAATAAAAAAAAGTTGGTCAATGACAATGATGATACGGATGTAGGGGTGTAAACGGATACAGATTATCCGTGGATATTCCGCTCCGAATCCGCTTATTATCCGTATCCGGATTAAACGGATATGGATACGGATACGGATAATTTTAGCATATGGAAAAATAATGCGGATACAGATACGGATAATTCCTCGAGAATATAAACGGAGCGGATATCCGTATATATCCGAATCCAAAATTTAATTTTTCAGCAGCTTTCAATTCATTTTATCCTTGCAAAATTTCCAAAAAACATACATATTCGTTTAAGTTCAAGAATCTTGGTAGAAAAATCATATAATCTATTAGGATAATGGATTGGTTATCTGAACCAATAAGCAATTAGTCATGCATAATCATCACTGTGCAAACTTAAAAAGTCTATTAAATTTTTGTCAATTTAGGTAATCAAAATTAGGTAATTTAAAATTATAAAATTTAGTAGAATTACTTAATATCCGACAATTATCCGCTACATATTCGTATTCTAATCCGTATCCGTAGATTATCCGTTCCGTATCCGTATCCGTATCCGTTTAAGACGGATATGGTTTTCAAATTTGATATCTGTTTACTATCCGTATCCGTATCCGTATTCGCTTGTTGAAAAACGGATGCAGATATGGTAGTAGCATTATCCGCTTCGAATCCGCTCCGTTTACACCCCAATAAAATAAAAACAGAGTTTTGTAATGTGTAGGTGCGTGGGAACGCATCTTTTTAGGTGGGTGGGGAGGTTCAAAAATTTCAAAACAATTGATTTATTCGAAGGTCAACCTCATCCGAGTCGGATGTTCTTATAAAATTTTTGAAGGATTAACAAGTGGAAGATTTTCTAGACCATTTCTGTTTGGAATATTCATGCTTTTTCATGGTCTTCTATGGCCGCTAGTTGGCCCTCACTTGTAAGATTCAGTGATAAATTTATATGATATCAAATTATCAATACTTAATAGCACATATTTATGAGGAAAGTTTCAATGCCTCATCTCCTCCTACCTCATTTATGTCTTATATTTTATATTTTCGTTTTTAAAGTTCAAACAGTTGATCCGAACAGCTCAACATGGTCTCCATATTAAAATATGCTTGGAGACCAAATTTTATATTTTTTGAAAATTTTTTACTATTTTTTTAGATTTATTGGAAATCGTTGTTTTTTAAACAAATATGGACCATAAAAAACAACGATTTTCAATATATCTAAAAAAATAGTAAAAAAATTCCAAAAAATATAAAATTTGATCTCCAAGCATATTTTAACATGAGGATCATGTTGAACAGTTCGGATCAACTGTTTGGACTTTAAAAATGAAGATATGGGATATGAAGCATGGATGGGGTATGAGGAGATGAGACATTAGAACCCTCATAAAATATATGTGCTATCATTATTATAAAAACGTTAACCATACACAACATATCATATATAAATGAAATAAAAATTCAAATTAACAATGTGTAAAGAAAGAAAATGTGTGTTAAAAAATGTGTTCCAACATACGTATACGGCCCATTAGTTGTGCCCCATCTTCGAAAAACACCTGTATTTGTACACATTATAAGTTGTACACAACTTCTTATTAATAAATATTGTACCATTACAACCCTTTGTGCATGATTTTAATGATATAACACGTATATGTTAAGACAGTATTATAATTATGAAATATTAAAAAAACCCATAGAAAAAAAATTATTCATTTTCTAAGGTACATATGACCTCCAAATAATATAAAATACATTACTATTAAAACCATCAAAACTTTAGTCAATTTTAATGACATTTAACTGTAAATAAGCCTGTATAGTAATTTGAGGACTTTTCAAAAATCATACTTAGCTACTATCGTCAAATCGATCTAGTGTAGAAAAATACAAGCCAACTTTTTGTTTTTTTTTTGCTGAGAAAAATACTATCCAGCTTATAAAAGCACTATTAATTGAACACATAAAACCATGCCGGAAAAGATCTAGACCAAGAATCGGCTAAAGCCTACAGAGAGGTGTATCGGAATTCGCATCCTCTGAGATATCTCAAACTTTGCGTGACTTTTTGGAATATCTCAATCGTTCAAATACATTCTGCACGAATCTCAAAGCTCATATTATACTGGCCCCCTACGGTTCCCCGAATAGGAACCGGACACGTCGGTCACGCAAAAATTGAGATATCTCAGAGGATACGCACTAGGTGTATGGTGCATGCATCTGGTTTTGAACCAGTGGTTTTCAACGGGAAAGGATTCTCTGGTGATTCTGATACTGCACCTGTGTTAGCAGATTCAATCTATGCCGAAATGCCGCCTTATTGAATTATTAGAGTTGCGCCATACGTGTGAATCAGGCCAAAGTCTACAGCCTTATTTTAGTGCGGCGTGTCGAAGGCTGCTAAATGATTGGGGAACATCTAATCTATTTTTTTTTATTAAAATGGTTGAAATTAGAGCTACTTTAATTACGCATACATCCCCTTCCTTTTTAACCTTTAATTAATTAATTATTTGAGGTGCATTTCTTCCTGCAAGCTGACGGGGACCAGGAAAGGCTAGTTCTTTTTATTCCAATTATGTAGCTATCGTTTGAATGGTGTTATGTTATCCTTCTCATGTTTTTATTATGTTGATATTTCATAGTTTAAGTTTTCAAACCGATTAATATTCTGTAGTTTAAGTTATTTGATAGATTTGAATTCGTGAAATAATGGTTCTACAATGAGATTTTATTAGATTAAAAATTTCCATACAAATTTCAAAAATTTGAAGCTAAAATAGTCATAAAATTATGTTGCTGGTCAATGGTCAAAACACCATTTTATGATCAATTACAAATTTTGAATAATTTTTTTTTTGGCGGAAAGAGGATAATATAAGCATGCTCGGAGTATTTTCCAATTGCAACTTTTGACTTAAGAGTATTTAATTACAATTGAAATACTAAGTCATTGTACCAAATAAGTTTAAGGACGAGTTTTGATTGGTGAGTATAATTACTTGTATTTTCTTCTAGATTTACTTTAACTAATTACAATATTTTTTTTGCTTCTGCTATTACTTTAAAAAAAATTTGCGAAAAAATTGCACTGAATTGAAAATTAAAAATAAATGATGTATCTAAGGGTGTAATTGGATTAGATATTATCTGTTAGTATCTGGAAACAAATAGTTTGTGGATCCGGATACAAATAGAGACGAAGTCAGACATTTAAGTTGTCGGAGTCAGACTTGAATTAATGTGAATCAATCATATACAAGTTTCTTGCTGCGAATTTGAGTCAATTTTACACTGCATATAACATCTTACTCTAATATATATATAATAAGACACAAGTACATAAGTTTTGAAAAAAAAAATATGATTTATGTAGATACATATCCGGTTTTGGAAGCGGATACAAATACGAATAATTATTAGTATTTGTACTTTTTACTTTTTTGGATATCCATTTGTGCGGATTCGGATAGTAATCCGTGTTTTTTAATCCACATCTTTTATAATCATATATGATTAAAAATATGGTTATGTTAGTGACATAATAAGTTTAAAATGAGAAAAATATAATTTTATTTACCATAAGGATTGAATGTCTGAATTATATATTTATTTTATGATAAAAATAATTTATTGAATAATATGTTAATTTATTACAATATTTAGTTAGGTATCTGTATTATATTTATATTTGTATCTGTTTAATATCCAATCCATCTTTGTATCTGAAAAGAAAATAAATACGGATATAATTTTATTACTATCCGATCCATACGATCTGTTTGTATCCCTAAATCAGTCTCTATCAAAGAGCACTTGTGTGGCAAAAAATAAGAAGAGAGGTAAGCGAGAGGAAAACTTCAAAGAAAAGTTGTTCTCACTGTGTGTATTTTAACTGATACAGATGACTCTGCCTATTTCCTCTATCAAGTTATCTCTGGTAATTTACCAGAAAGTTACAGAGAATTAATTTTGTTTGTCGATTTGTGAGATAATCATTGGTCTGATGATTTTTTTTTATTTATATGCCCCCACCCCACCCCAATTTAAAAAAAAAAAAGGTCTCTTCTTCAATACTGTGCCACGCAACTAGCTAGAAAGAAACCTTTTATGTACTTTTGCTATAGGAAAGTATATATAAAACCCTTGTACATGAGGAATATATAACACCAACAATTATAACCTAATCTTGTATAAAGTTAATTAAACTTTTGAGTGGTTTTGCTCATATATACATCCCCCCATATTAGTTTATGTGCGTTTCTTCTGTTGAGCTGACTGGTATCGCTATTTTCTCTCTATTCATGTAGCCATCATACTAAAGTGTACTCTTTTTTATATTTAAATGTGTTGCTATTCTGAGGTATCAAACCGAATATCTCTATTAGTTACCTGATACCACTAATTCCCAGGACAACTTATGGTTCTAGAAAAGAATAATAACGAGATATATGATTTTTAAAGGTATTCTAGAAAATGGTATTTTGGTATTATACTTGAATGGTTGAGGCAATATGATAGGATCCACTACTGGTCCATCCTCCCTGTCTTTTCTCTTTTTGAGATATACCCCAAATAGA
The DNA here is from genome assembly GCA_024447775.1 of Carex cristatella. Taxonomy (NCBI): domain Eukaryota; kingdom Viridiplantae; phylum Streptophyta; class Magnoliopsida; order Poales; family Cyperaceae; genus Carex; species Carex cristatella. The sequence goes on along the minus strand of JAJHPF010000003.1, from coordinate 9,941,010 downwards.
ATTAGAGCTATCCTGGCTAAGCCTAGCAACCAGTTTCTAGCAAATGAATATACAATCCAAGGGTTGTGTGCAAATTTAATGATTTTATTTATATTTATATTTTTATGTTTACCAAGCATATCCAATGGACAAGAAGTGAGTTAAAGAAATTGATCTAAGCAATGGCAAATAGTGCAACTGACAAATATATATTTTCGTTTAAATTTTAGTTGCAGCACCAGCGTAAGCAAGTAGCTCAACTCTTACAAAGTGTTGATGATTTTGTTGGAACTTGAATTCTAAAAACTCAAAATTCTCTCTTCCATAAATTTGCTTAAAATCTCCGTCTGTAATATTTATAAATTTGAGGGATTAAATTGATTTTTTTTAATATAATTAAAGAGGTGCCAATTGAGCTGATCACTTTATTGTCATTTTATTTTAATAAGGATTTTTACCGTTACACTTCTTCATAGCATCTTTATGGTGCATTTCTTTTCATTCCATAATGATCATTAATCAATAATAAGTTTTTTTTTTTTTGATCTATATAATTACATATGTCTTTCCTCTGTGGCAGATGGAGAAGAGAAATACAAATAGACACTCTTAACCTTTCTCATTTTGACACCCTCCGATTGAATCTCTGAATATATTTTATCTCCCACATGATTCTTTCATTTATCCCAATTAATCAAATTCTGATCTATGCTGGATTTTGTGGAGTTATCGTAAGTTGCTTCCATGGCATGCCTAAGGAGCAACAACCCCGGATTATCTTGGTTGCGGTTCCATCTTGCACGATGAGACGGAATACACTTAAGGACAGTGTTTCGCACGATCCGGATAACTCTATTTCAATTTGATTTATTTTAATTAATTTATAACTATCCGAATATTCTGAAAATTTATACCAACAGATTTTTGGTAGGTGGTGCCATTTGCACAAATTACAAGCAATTGAGTCCATTATTCTTCTGTTTTATTTGTACAAGATAAAATTAAGAAAAGTGTCAGCGATTAGAGTCTTAGTATAGGAAGAGGGTATTTTGTGTCATTAATTACAACCTCAACTTCAACTCCCCTGCAACAAATTTTCAAAAGATTTTTTTTTGCAAACTTAGCTGAAACCTCTCTTATTAAAATTCACAATTACATTAGCAATTCTTCTCATTAATTCATGCTCCTTAATTAAAGAAGGCATTGATATAGAAATTGGGTTCCACAGAACCTAATCTCGGTGGAGCCCTACAAAAAGCACGATAAAACTGCCATCAGTGATCAATGACGTGCCTTAAGAGGATCTGTTTATAGCTGAAATCAATTCGGATCGGGCTCCCGCACTAGGACGGCCAGAGATGAGTAGAGACTCCGGAACATGAAATAGCCCGGCTCAGTAAGGCTTGGAAACACCCGTATTCGAACAAGGCCTAGCCAAACCTCATCTCAGAAATGCCCAACTCGGTCCCAACTTATCGTCACCGCCTGGCGTCCGCACCGACAATAAATACAGTGCCGCGACCGCCTGTACGGAGGGCATAACCTATTTAAGGCGCAAAGCCTCATTTAATAGGGGTTGGATTTTGTCACACACGGAGAGACGTATGACAGGTTAGAGTCCGAATACCTTCACAATTCCCGACTTAGGACCAACACTGCACACTATTACCAATCTCAGCCCGCTTTCTCGTAGCGGGGCGAGCCCAAAACACTTAAAGTCCAATACATACGGCCTGCTCCCTTGGACATGACGTATCAGATACTAAACAGTAAAGTTCTTGCTCCATTATTTCAAAACGTTTGTACCATATTGAATCAACAAACTTCATTACTGTAACAAGTTCAATTAGATCTTGGTGACCAATCTTCTGTTTGATTGAGGCTTTATTGCTGGAACAAAGCTTAATAAGGCCTGATATCAAGCTAATCCTTAAAACAGGCCCAAATATTTCTAAATAAGGCCTGCATGATTTGGGCTCTCAAGTTCACCTCAGCCCAGAAAGAATCATCAACAACCCAGATAAAATTATTCCCATTGTGTGGAGTTGACAACTTGACATTCTTTATTTCTCATCGATATCTAGATAAAAAGTTAAAAGGCATGCTAATAATTTACAGCCACAAATATCATTTGGGAAGAATAAGATCAACAAATATCATTGTGATGATTGGAAGCAAAGGTCCAAAAATCTCATCCTTCATTATTAGAGAATCATGTGGGACATCTAACAAAACTGTAGGGGCTATTTTCTAGAAAATAGGTAATTCAAAAGACCCTTCACTTGAGATTTGGTTTTATGTTGTGCCAAGTATTCTTCTTAATCATATATTCATTGTTTTTTTTATACTTTTCTTTTTTATGGTTTTCTCAGCGTCTCTGTTGTTTTCTTTATGCTCTCACTAGCACTAGAATAAATAAGAAAATACAAAAGCATCAAATGAATTTCATAAACTGGAAAGAGAAAGTGAGTAAAAATGTTTACTGATGCTTTTCATCTCTCCCCTCCATAAACAAACTTTTCAGGACTATTTTCCTCATCTAGCAACTCTCTTTTAAACGCCTAAAATGACTCAAGCTTACAATTCGAGATAAATATGCTGATTCGAGAGGGTCCTCCCCATAAAATTCCTCCAAAGTTGATTTTAAAGCATCCACCTGCTAAATTGACAATTAAACAAAAGAATGCTAGATGTAGGAACTGAGATCTCGCTGGAATCAAAACAACCTAATGTTAGAAATGTGTCATACATGTCAGAATATTTTGGACCATAATTAATGGTTAATTAATAAAATTATTATATGGATTAAGTCTTATTGGGTTGCAAATTTTTGATCTGGATATGATCTAATCATCTGGATAAGGTCTTCTGAATAGGCTCAATCAGTAGGTGCGATCAACTAGTGCGTTGTATTATAAATACACGTACATATGATAATTTCTGATCTTATCTATGAACTGTTCAATTTTGAACATAAGAGAAAAGAGACAGAAAAGGATAAAAAAACAAGATTTTCGTTTAGACCAAAAATCAGTTTGTTTGTTCGCACCAGTTCCAAAAACGAAAGATAGAAAAAAAAAACTAAAAAGAGAACTATCAATTAGTGCTAGTACTCTGACTCGCAGTTATTTTCAAATATGTTCAGTTGGATACCAGTAGAGACGTGGCTGCAGTTGTTGTTGAATGAATCAAACACGAGGTGCAAAAAGTGAAGAAGATTACTGCTGCGCATCTAGTGATAAACTCTATATTAATCTTGGAATTTAATTTACACATGGATTTTGGTTTTTAGATAGTGAACAAACTGGAGAACTGAATCGAATTGTTGATTGTTGCACTGTAATCCATCCGAAATCCCTACACCGAATGGAATTTAGAGCCTTGTTCATTTTGTTAAAAAGACTAAAATTGATTCAGTGACAATGATTTGTGAATTGTGAAATTGCAATCTCGATCAATGCCAACGCCAGGTGTTCTGTGAGTTAATATACCGGACCTGACCATTATGACAGTAGTTTATAGTGCATCTATGCAATTCATCTTTGAGAACACAAGCCCGATAATTAAAAAAAGCTCGTTATGAACCTTCAAAAAAAAAAAGCTCGTTATGGTAATAGTCCATCATCCTTGCTCAAACTCTTTTGCTACTTAGTTGTTCCTTCGTTTAAAAATTGGCAATATTTTGAGAGAGGGAAAGAGCGAATAAATTGTACCAGTTTTGCAGCAAACGATTAAATAGTTATGATATAATTAGGAGCAATGCAAGCTTGTCCATTGTTGCATCCCCACTTCCCAACATCCATTCTTTTCACCGTGACCTTGAAATTGCAAATGGACAATTAGCTTCACTATTTGATGGCTTTGTAAATCACTGCATAGATTTGTCGTATTATTAGTTTTGATAAACTTTAGCATTTAAGGTAGCAACTGCTGCATCAGAACAAACAGAAGGTTCTGTGGATAAATCTCAACATGCCAGGAACTGGCAAGGTAATCAATCAGGCTTATCATTTTTTGTTATTTTATTATGTGAAACATTACTATTTTCATAAACAATGGACGACATAAATTAGCTCCAGTTATTCTTCCTTTCTCGATTATATATATGTTGCACAAAATCTTGTTATTTTTTTCTAAATTAATTGTTCAAATTCAGGAGAAGAAAACAAAACGAGGCCAAGATGGTAACATATCAAATGAAGGTCAAGCTCTACCTAATAAGGTACTTGGTCAATAAAACATGTTTAAATCTATACATGTTCCTCCATATTTATTTTGACTTTACTTTCATTAAATTCTTGAGCGAAACATCCAAAATGTCCTTAAAATTTATGCATTTAGAATTTTGGAACCCTATCTATGATATATGTTTTAGGATTGTAGTTATATCCCGGGATAAATTTTCATCTTATTTAAGGAAAAGTTTGCACAAGCGAAAGACCAATTATTACTCATAAGATTAATTTTGTCTAAACTGGAGAAGAGAAAAGGAGATAAATATAATGTTTGTTCCTTTACTATTATTTTCTGAAGTGTACTCCATATTTGACCAATATAACTGAATTCAGGATTTCTCACTTTATAATAATTACAACAGCGTACAAGGATGAGCATATATTGTGAAATGAGAACAACGCACAAAGATTGGAATCCCTGAGAGCTCGGAATTGGGAATTTTGACAGTCAAAGGACTGCTTATTTCAACGCTGACAGTCAAATTACTGACGGTGTCAAGTAGCAGTAGAGATGGTGCTTTGGCAATACACATTTTTTACAGTGATTAATTTACAAAAAGGTGGCTTCATATATTAGTGTGGTCCTCATGTTCTGTGCAAAGAAATTGCGCCAAAATAATTGTAAAATTGAAATTCTTGCAATTTGATCCAGTGCCAGCCAGGTGTGGACCAATGCATTGTTACCTTGTCATGAACTTTTTTCATTTATCTGAAATGACTTCTTAGTTCAAAACTTTTTTAGAGAACTTTCAGGTGATTATAAATGTTTTTAGAATTTACACAATCATAGTAAGTGTACATTCTGATATGCTTGCCTTGGACATGATTGTGTAGTAAAGTGTGGTGTTATTACTGACTTCGACTTTTCAAGAGATCTTAAGTTGTGATAAAATATTTGCTTCCTTTGTAATGCAGCTTGGTACACTCAATTTTTATCACTCTTTTTCATGTACATTATCATACACATAGTTTAAATCATAGCCTAGGGTACCCAGTAAAAAAAGAAGCATTTTACTTTTTGTTTCTGTTTTAGTCACTATCTTTCCTGCTTATTGAGAGGTGAATCAGTGCAATAACAAGAACTGCTGGTATGGTGCAAAATGATGTTAAATTCTTCATTCCAGTGGGTATAGTGCAAAATTCATAATTTTGAGGGTGGATGTGTAAAATTAATTTTGTTATTGTTGTAAGTAGCAGCAATTGAAATCTTTTTCATATAATGTTTTGTATGAATAGTATAAAATCTAAGCACACTATGTAAATGCGATACAGAACAATATGTTTAAATACTTTTGTGTTTATTTTTCAATTTCTTTCATATATGATAAAATGAATTCATAAGCTTCATGAAACTAACTCAAGGAACATTAAAATGTTCCAAACCACATAGTAGTGCATGTTTAAATTTCAATTTTTCCACCTTCCATAAGTTATTATTGAATACTTCATCGACTTCGACAATTGCTGCCGAAACAATGCGAGGCCCGCTTCTAGTGTTATATATCTTTGGAAGATTCATGTTTGAACTGGCACTATAAAAATAAAAAAAACATAATAAAAAAAAAAACATTGTTGCTGAATCTGAACTCTCATTTTGACCCCACCAGCATAAATTTGTGGGTTAAATTTTGAGTTCTTCACATAATCCCTTGTTATGTAACTGATATTTTTAGTTTAAGTTCGAATTGTCCGTCCGTTACAAATCGATACGAATTTTAAAACTGCACGCTCCTTATAATTTGTTCCGTAAATTCCGATCAAGCTCAAATTCTATAACTTATTCGATTTTAGACGAACTGAAAAACGGAGTTACCAGACACAGGACCTGAAAAAAGAGGAAATACGTCATGGAGCACATTTTCTGTTTTATTTTTTTCTTAATTAGGATGAGATATGGATTTTCTATAAATTTTAATCAGGAATTGTGAAGCGTATAACAGAAATAAGAAACTTATTTATTCGGTTATGCAGCAAAAAAAAACACTCCATTTTTATAGTTTTGGATCTAATATTGGGCCCAAATTATAAGGCCTGTTAGAATTTTGGACTTGAATTTGATCAAACCATAGGTTTTAAAGGATTAAAATCCACGTTCAACACGGCCCGTGATGTTCACTAAGCCGACTCTTAATTCATACAATTTTGACTCTCAAGTCTCAACTCAAATTTATATGAAGTACGGATATTGATGCAAATGAAGACAGAGCTAAATTTGATGCAAATAAAGCATTTCTCCAAACCAATGACCCCACTACTTCACACACCAGCTCTTCACTTGCTAGTTCCTCTGTTGCATAAAAATCTTCCTAGTTTACTTAGCCTAATTAGGCTCCTTACTATTTCTACTGATATCTGGATGTTCAGTATATTTTGTTGATAATCAGACTTATCACTTAGCGTATGGTTATTTCTGGGTTGCCTTTCAACCATAGAAATAATGGATACTTATTTCTCATTTTGTTTTAGCCTAACAAACACTTTTGTAAAATTATTTGTTTCTAATGAAACAGGTGGTATATACTACTTTGAAAATCGCTGATCTAACGGTGACTTTTGTTTTTACTGTTTGGTTAAGCCACCGTTGGATCAACGATTTTCAAAGTAGCTTAATAAATAGTAAAAAAATTCCAAAAAATATAAAATTTAGTCTCCAAGTACATTTTAATATAGAGATCACATCTAACGGTTTAGATCGACCGTTTGGACTTTGAAAATCGGAAAATGACTTGGTTGTACGGGAGTTCAGGAACAATCGATTGTATATTAGCCAACCTCTATATATATACATAGAGAGAGAGAGAGAGAGTGTGAGAGAGAGATGGGCGATGGTGAGTTGTGAAGGATATTGTTTTACTTCATGTTCATATCTCTATTTTTAAAGACCAAATAGTCGATCCGAACCGCTCAACAAGATATCCATATTGAAATGTACTTGGAGACTAAATTTTATATTTTTGGGAAATTTTTTATTATTTTTTAAGATAAGTACAAAACTATCGTTTTTGAATGGTTCAGAACCATTAAAACAATGATTTTCAAATATTTAGACAAAATAGTAAAAACTTTCCAAAAAAAATGTAAAATTTGGTCTCCAAGCACATTTCAATATAAATATCTTATTGAGCAGTTCGGATCGACTATTTGGTCTTCAAAAATAGAGATATGAGAGTGAAATAAAACAAGGTCCTTACTTTGCAACTCACCATAGCCCATCTCTCTCTCTCTCTCTGTATATATATATATATATATATATATATATATATATATATATATATATATATATATATATATATATATATATATATATATATATATATAGGGAATGGCTACGGTGCTATGGATAGCATAGAGGACTCTGTGCAACGGCTCAAAATTTGAGTTTTTAAAATCCTAACGGTCGATCCGAACCGTTAGATGTGTTCTCCATATTGAAATGTGCTTGGAGACCAAATTTTACATTTTTTAGAATTTTTTTTACTATTTATTAAGCCACTTTGAAAATCACTGATCCGATGGTCCAGAAATTTTTACTGTTCACCCGTTTTTTCATATTTTCAAAGTGGCTTAATAAATAGTAAAAAAATTTCAAAAAATGTAAAATTTGGTCTCTAAGCACATTTCAATATGGAGAACACATCTAACGGTTCGGATCGACTATTAGGATTTTAAAAACTCAAATTTTGAGCCGTTGCAGGAGTCCTTTATGCTATCCATAGCACTGTAGCCATTCCCATATATATATATATATATATATATATATATATATATATATATATATATATATATATATATATATATATACATACACAGAGAGAGAGAGAGAGAGAGCTGGACTATGGTGCTTCATGGAGTAAAACAAGTTTTTACTCCATGACACTATATCTTTATTTTCAAAGTTCAAATAGCCGATCTGAACCGCTCAATATATTCTCCATATTGAAATGTGCTTCGAGACCAAATTTTATATTTTTTGGAATTTTTTTACTATTTATTAAACCACTTTGAAAATCACTGATTCGATGGTCCATAAATTTCTACTGTTTTTTTTTTACTGTTTACAGTAGATTAGTGATTTTCAAAGTGTCTTGATAAATAGTTAAAAAATTTCAAAAAATGTAAAATTTGGTCTCCAAGCACATTTAAATATGGAGAACATGTTGAGCTTGTTCGAATCGACTATTTAACTTTGAAAATAAAAATATAGCATAGAGTACAAACATGTTTTACTCCACATCTCACCGTAGTTGGACTCTACACACACTTGAATAAAAACTAGCCATTTGTGATTTGTCTAGCTGCAAATGACTATTTTTCGTGTGAAAGGATCCTTTTTTTTAGAATTAGTGGAAAGTTCCACTAAGTAATATATTGATAGCAAAAAGAGTATTTATAGAGCCGTTATGTTAATCAAGTTAGTTCCATAGCGATGCCTAAAATATTTACAATAAAGCTAAATGCTAAAAAGCTCCGTCAAAAGAAACTAGTATTTTTTTTTCTCTTTTAAATTTACCAAACAAACTTCTCATTTTTATCATTAAATTTTTTAATTTTTTATAAAAATAAATTATTATTATTATTAGTCTCTTTCAAAAAATAATATTACGCAACACTTATTCATCAACTCTCCAATTTTAATTTATCAGTTATGCTTTTGAGGAAGGTCACAAATTTGAAACCGAAATATCTTTCATATGTATTATTAAATAATTGAATAGTTTCACGTCCGAGCTTTACGTAATTAATTTTCTTTTTGAATAATTATCTCTATGCTTTTCGGATCTTATTCAAACCCGACTCATACTATCCAATTTGTCAATCATCTCAACTTGTTGATCTAATTTATAACTTTGATTTGATATTAAATAAAACTACTTTTACTACACAATCTTCTTCTTATATTTTTCAATAAAGTGTTGGGGTCCAGCTGTTTTATCCAAAAAACAAATTTATCTTACATCCTAATTTGTAAAATTGGAAGAATTTCTTGACACATATCAAGTTGAATAATTAATTATCTCTGAAAATTAATTTTTAATTTAGTGATAAAGACAATATCTTTCATAAGAAAGATCAAAATTGAAGTATGATTTAAAGAAAGAGAACTGTAATTTTTTTTTCATTTTTGTCCTTTAAAATTTTAAATTGCTATAAAAATTATTATTATTAGTCCCTCTTAAAAATAAAATTACATGATACTTATCACCAATCTTAATTTCTAGTTGTACCCCTACAAAAGATCACAAGTTTAAAACTCGCATGACAATGAGATATCTTTTATAAATATCTAATTATTAAATAATTGAATAATTTAACATTCAATCTTGACTTAAAAAAGATAAGCTACTTGTTGTGACTTATCAATTTTGTGCTCGGCGCTCCTTCATATCGTCTCAAAAGTCAAAACAGAATGTGCGCATTTGCTGGGTTACATTGATGGTGCTATTGTTTGCTTCCGTAAAGCTATTAACTATCGCCAACTTTAGGCAACCAAAATAGATCGTCACTTTTAGCACCATTTCCAAAAGAGAACAAAGATGATGCATATCAAGGCCTAGATTTTTGTTGTCAAACTGCCTACCTCCTAAATTTACATCTCTTTCTTTTCTTTTCTTTTTTTCTTTTTTTTAAAGTAAAATTGGATTCAAGCTACCTAATTGTTCTTAGGATTCACATTGTCAAACTGCCTACCTCCTAAATTTACATCTCTCTTTTTTCTTTTTTTTTTTTTTAAAGTAAAATTGGATTCAAGCTACCTAATTGTTCTTAGGATTCACATCTGTTGTGATCCTAAAAGAATGAACAGTAACTCTAAAATTCATACTTTTCCAAATCTAACCGTCCAATAATTTCGTGCGCGTATCTCAAAACAGCTGATTTTTTCTTGCACGAATCTCAAAACAATTCAACAGTTGGATTTGGAAAAGCAGGGATCGTAAGTTACTGTTCATGAGCGAAGAATCACAGCAGATTCGGACGCTTGTTCTTATAATTATAAAAAAAATATACAAGAAGAACTAGGGTGTTCTTAAATTCACCAAAACACTTTGTGAACTCAACTCTAAAATTCATCAGATTGGCTTTAAATGACGAATTTGAACCGTTATAATCTATCTATCTTAAGAGTGATGCATCTACATGTGAAAATTTTAAATTTTCAGATTAATTTGGTGTAGAGGCACGTGGTAAAAAAAAATTCAAAAATGAATGCATTAAAATTAATTCATAAAACCTTCTAATTTTGACTGCTTGACTTTATACTAAATTAGTTTGAAAGTTTAAAATTTTAGCTTGTAGACGCAACACTTGTATAGTAGCTGAGTTTCAACCATTCAGATTCGTTATTTAAAGCCAATCCGATAGATTTTAGAGTTGAGCTCACAAAAGAACTTAAAAAACTTAAAAGAACACTCAAGTTCTACTCGAAATTTATCATTTAGAATTTTGAATCAATAATTTTGTATATATAGATTATTGTCTTTATCACTTGATGAAAAACTTGATGAAAAATTGATTTTCCTTAATTTCACATCTTAAAAATTCTCGGTGATTTTTTTTTCATGCTACCCCTCTATTGTAAAATGTAAATTGTATATTTGTTTTTTTTTTTTTTTAATTTACACGCAACTAGAACTTCTGTATTATAAAATATGTTGTGATAGTTGTCAACAACTGTTTTAAACTTTCAAACTCGTTATACGAACCTTCAAATTATACATATGACTATTGTGAAATACACATTTTTATTTCGGACTTTTACGCTTATTCTTTGATTCTCCTTATAATGTACACCTGATTATTGAAAAATAAAATTTAATTATAATAATATGCACGCTTCACAATTTATTTATATTTTGTAAAAGTTGGTAAAAAATATTGAGGGATTTTTTTTTTTGGGGTCAGGACGTAAGGATAACATAATATTTTTTACTTCATTATTTTAAATGCAATGGTACTTTTGCTAATGAATAATAAGAAAGTTCCAAATAACTATGTGGTATTTTTTTCCAGTATTTTTATGAAAAAAGAAATAATATTTAGTTTAGTAGCAAAGATATATGCCTTTTCATGTGAAAAGTCAGCTCGAAATCAGAATGAAAAAAATCTTTTATTATAATAACAGGAGTCGATAAGAATGTTAAGTGACTTGACTCTCAATATCTATATTTACTGGTTAACGACAAATTTCATGAATAATTTTCATTTTTATATACCCAACAAAATTGATATCTTTTATTTTGTTTTTTTCCTGCAAATATATGATCCTTTGATATTTTATAAATTAAAAGAAATCTTTTTAATTATATTTATATTATATTTAGTATGAATTTTAGAATTTCCAAAAGTACTTGTTTAACTTGGATCAGTACAAAGAAAATTGTATACATTCATGCATGTCTGAAATTCATGCCCTCCATCTGTCAAGACCTGTTTTTGGAAGCTCAAAATAACTTGTGGAATCTTTTTCATTGACCTTGCCAAAGAGTTCTTGTTCTATTTGCATCCAGGACCCCAAATTTGGTTTAGACTTTTTTTGGTTTAGATTCTTTTAAATCTAAAGGGGGGTTGCTGCGGATAAGGATGGGATCAAAGTTACATGTGTTTGGTGAGATTCCACAATCACCATTTTTTTTGTTATTGGAGATTGGAGTTCAGGATTTAGGGAAAAAGAAACGAGTTTTGTTTAGTTGTACAAATCTTTTTTATTTTTCATCGTAGATTGAATTATGTAGCTAGCATTGCAAATTTGTTTCATACCGAGTCGTAATCGGTCACTTCGTGATTTGAATTACGTATTGTGTTGTAATTAATTATTTTTTTATCACATTAGTCAAGTTTGGTCATATTTGATCGCTAGTAGTTACATTTAATCATATTTAACTATTTTTCGAATTTTAAATTTGTTTCAAGAAGAAAAATTAAAAAATGTGGCAAATTTGAAAATATTGTATATAATTATAACACAAAAACAATGTGTAAACAAAATATGTATGTGTACAAAGTAAATTTATTGGCCGAGATTTCAATTGTTGTTTGAATAAAATGATGGTATAAAATTCTACTCTTGAAATAATTATACAATGTATATGATGCAACAATTAATTGGATTAATTTTGAAATAATGGGAAAGAAACATTCTAGTCTTTTTTAATTAATGGAAGAGATAGGAGTAGGTCCGATGGGCATTGGGGACCTACTTTTAGGTTCAATTAGCTCTAACACCGTGCGATTATCATTGAAATTTGTGTGCACGGAAACTGAAAAATACTTGCACGGATTTTAATGACTTTGCATGAATCTTGATGCAGATCTGATAGTCATTTCACCCATCGAAAAAAGGTAGGTCCGATGGGCATCAGACCTACTCTCAATTCTTAATGGAAACCCTAAGAATGAAAAATAAATACACATTCCTTCCTCTCCAAGAGTGTGGTTTTTCATTTTCTTCCTCTCTAAGGTGCATAAATTTCCTCTCTTGAATCCTCTTATTTTTCTTATGCGTTGAGTGCAATTTCTATCTTAATAAAATTGTTTTATTTAAGAGTAGAAATCTTGATTAAGGAGCAACAAACAAATAGTATTCTCTAGCAGAAAAAAAAAATGTTTTTCTAATTAATCTTAGGTGGATACTAAAAATAGATATCATCTATTTGTTGTTTGGAGGTAGATCAAGAAACAAGAAGACAGACTAATTTATTGGAGGTTCTTCACCTTTGATTACGATATAAAAGAGGTATGAAATCTCTAATTGAAGGTTTATAGTAGATTTAGATACATTTAAATAAGATTCAGTTCTTAGTTGTTTTAGAATTTTTTTGAAATTCTTCTTTTAAGCAAAAATTTCTTCACGCGTAACATGTCAGATTATGTCATTTTTTCAAAAAGATGATCTCGCCACGTAATTGACACATGTGTTATTCCACAATGTTTCAAATAACACCGTTACCTTTTCACATAAGCAAAGAATAGGCTAAAAAATGGAAATTATACGTAACAGATACGTGTTGTCATGAATTGTTCGGCAGAATCACACTAATTATTCTTCGTACACTTAAAAAAAAGTATTTGAATTAATATTATTAAATAAAAAATTCTTAGATAGAACTGAAAATCTTGTTCTAACCTTATTGCTCTCCAAAGTTTTTTTTAAGTAGATCTAAGCTTATTTTAAACGTTTACTACACCAAGAAAAAAAATTTAATACAAGAACGATAAAATACATGGAGTTATACCATGTTCAAACATTAATTCATTAATTGTCTCTTCAAGCAAATACATCCCTTTTTAATTTATAAAGTTAATTCTCCGTCCGACTGCCTTATTTAAGTTTAATACCAAAAAAATTCAATATTTGTTTTAATCAACACAGTAAAAAAAAACTATGTCATAAATTTTCAAAATATTTTACTTTAACATTCTCAAATCATTTTTAATAAAAAAAACAAAAAAATTCAGATAATTTATCTTTCAATATATAATCTTAAATCAAATAAATTTTCTTCTTCATATATTGAATTTAATCCTCCTTTGTCGTCAAAGAATCCTCATTTGACAATGATGTCGGTAATTCTCAAATCTTTTTTTTTTTTTTTTGTAAATTAAATTCAATTCTGTCAACTGCAACTACTGGTAGTGGTATTTTTGTAATTGTGGTCTATTTTTTTTTTTTTTAAATGTAGAAGTCGCTGCCTCTAGATTTCATTAATCAAATTAATATTGTGGTCTATTTTAAATTTGAATTTATATAAAATTAATATTTATGATCTAAGATATAATATGACATCACGCGGTGAGCAAAATGCAGTGGCGAATCTAAGTGTTAATTAAAGGTAACTTGCTTATAAATTAAAATATTAACAATTTTGTTCTTTATCATTTTATATATTTTATAGTATTTATATCTTTTATCCTTTTCTATAAAACATAATCATATTACAGAAAAACCCTTCCGATCTCAATTTTTCGGATCTGAATCTGCAGCGATTCTTCACTGTGAACAATGTTCTTAAAATCTTTTTTTTTTTTCCAAATCCAACTGCTGAATTGTTTTGAAATTCGTGCACAGAAAAATAAGTTGTTTCGAGATACGTGCACAGAAAACATTGGATGACTCTGTTCCTCAGCTTTGGATCACAGCAGATATGAATCACAATTTTTCTAGCACCTTTAGTCTATTACCCATCTAATTCGGTTTTTCCCTTGCGCTAAAGCCACTTATTTTTTTGAATAAAAGTGGTTATATGCTACCGATTTTCATTTAAAGAAAATCACAAGATTTTGTGATCAGGCCCGGCTCTAGTGTAGAATGCGTATCTTCTGAGTTAATAAATCTAACCGTCTGATTTGTTTCAAGATCTGTACAAACTAGATCCGCACTAATATTAAAAAGCCCCCTATGTCATAGACCGGAGCTGAATTGGCTCCGCTTAAAATTAAACGGTTGAGATTCATTAACCCAAAAAATTCTTTTTTGAGTTAATGCCGAGGATACACGTTCCTCTAGTGTATAGGAATCCAGGGTGATGGCCCCAGATCCAAGATCCAAAGAAGTCCAAAAAAAAAAAAATAGTTTGTATATATTAAAAATTAATAAAAGGTTAAAACTTCTTTCCGACCCGAACTCCAAAATCTTCAAATCCGACCGTGTCTATGGTAACAAGACGGTACCATCTCACATTAGTTTTTACATCAACTCTAGAATTACAAACAACCGGATAAGCAACAATAGCTGGATAAGCAACAATAGCTAAAATACTTATCCAACAACAACACTGAAGTAAAACAAATCTAAAGTTGATCATCGGATCATGGTCTACATGTCCAGCAGGTCTTTGTCATTAGACTCTATGGCACTAATATATATACCACTTATATTCGCTAAGATTTGATTTATGGTAGCTAACTCAGATCACACTGTTCCTTGAATATGGCCACTCATGAAAAGAGGAGACCATTTTGGTGAGAGGTGTCTAATAAAATCATTTCAGATGGATACTAACGGGCCACAATCAACGCTTTATGTTTAAATCAAGATTCATGCATATTCGTAGTGAAAATTATTTCATGGCTATCATTATACATTGATTCAGACAGTTAGCT
The DNA here is from genome assembly GCA_024447775.1 of Carex cristatella. Classification (NCBI taxonomy): domain Eukaryota; kingdom Viridiplantae; phylum Streptophyta; class Magnoliopsida; order Poales; family Cyperaceae; genus Carex; species Carex cristatella. Next base: position 9,925,699 of record JAJHPF010000003.1, on the reverse strand, counting down.
AAATTCCAAAATATATGGTTGAGTTGGTATCGTAACACGATCCGAGTGGAGCTCGTTTTCAATCGAACTGATTTGATTTTGAGTTTTGTTGAATTGGTATCGAGCGAATTATGGTTGTGAGTTTTTTGTGCATCTCTTCATTAAAGTATACTTATATTTTATGTTTTGTTTTTACTTTTTATTCCTCATAATTTAACAAATTTGATGACCATGAGATCAAATTTGGTTCGACTTTGGACTGGATAATTTTATTTACGTCGAGATTCGTACAGAAATTAAAATTATAAATCAAAATTGAGTGTGTCAATCTCGATGTGGATTGATCGGTCTAAACCGAACATCATACCGAATTTGATATGATGTCTATCGGACCATCAGACTCCCTTCGCTCCACCAATTCAGCTATCCTAATTAATATCATGGATTTATATTATTTAAAATAGAAAATGTCATATTAATTAATCTTGTTCTTATGATAATAATTTTTGCAAATATAATATATAAATATATATATATATATATATATATATATATATATATATAGAGAGAGAGAGAGAGAGAGGGGGTGACTAATATGCTTTCGGTTTAATTTCGGCTAAAATACAACCAATTTATTTTTCAATTTCTGAAGTCCAAAAAATCGATCCAAACCGTTAAATGTGTTCTCCATATTGAAATGTACTTGGAGACAAAATTTTACATTTTTTAGAATTTTTTTACTATTTATTAAGCCACTTTGAAAATTTCTGCAGCATTGAAAAACAACGGTTTTCAAACCAGCTTAATAAATGGTAAAAAAATTCCAAAAAATGTAAATTTTGGTCTCCAAGCACATTTTAATATAGATTGAACATCTAACGTTTGGATTTACTATTTGAACATCAAATACTAAGATATGGCCCCAGTAGCACTTCGGTCGAAGTGCTACCGGTAGCAATTTAGCCACACACACACACACACACACACACATTTATATATATATATGAGTAGAACTAGGGTGCTCCTAGGAGTACCAAGCTCTTTGTATTCTTAACTGTAAAACTTATCGGATTAACTTCGAACGATGAATCCAAACAGTTGAAATCTTTCTACCTTATGAGTGATGCGTCTACATGTGAAAATTTTAAATTTTCTAATTAATTTAGTCTAAAGTTAAGTGGTCAAAAGTCTTCCAAAAAATGAATGCATTAAAATTAATTTAGAAACCTTCTAATTTTGAGCACTTGACTTTATACTAAATTAATTCAAAGCTTTAAAATTTTCATATGTAGACACATCACTTGTAAGGTAGAAGGATTTCAGTTGTTTAGATTCGTTGTTCGAAGACGAGAAGGATTTTAACGGTTTAGATTCGTCGTTCGAAGTTAATCCGATAGATTTTAGAGTTAAGAGTACAAAGAGACTTGGTGCTCATAGGAGCACCCTAGTTTTACTATATATATATATATATATGAGTAGAACTAGAGTACTCCTAAGTTCACCACACTTCTTGTGAACTTGACTCTAAAATATATCGAATTGACTTTAAACGATGAATCCAAACCGTTGAAACCCTTCTACCTAATGAGTGATGCGTCTACATGTGAAAATTTTAAAGTTTCGAATTAATTTAATATAGAGTCAAGTGGTCAAAAGTTTAAGGTTTATCAATTAATTTTAATGCATTCATTTTTTGGACTCCTTTGACCACTTGACTCTATATTAAATTAATTCAAAACTTTAAAATTTTCACATGTAGACGCATCAATAATTAGGTAGAAGAATTTTAACTGTTTGGATTCATCGTTTAAAGTCGATTTGATATATTTTAGAGTCAAGTTCACAAGAGGTTGGGTGAACTTAGGAGCACCCTAGTTCTACTATATATATATATATATAGAGTGTCTTCTATGGACATAAGGACTTATTTGTAAAATGAACATATTTTTATTTTCAAAGTTCAAACAGTCGATCCGAACCGTTCATCTTGTTCTTCAGATTAATATGTGCTTGCAGACCAAATTTTACATTTTTATGAATTTTTTTACTATTTATTAAGATGGGTACAAAAAATATCAAATTCAGACTATTGAATTTTGTACCCATCTTAATAAATAGTAAAAAAATTCAGAAAAATGTAAAATTTGGTCTCCAAGCACATATTAATATGGAGAACAAGATGAACGGTTTGGATCGACTGTTTGAACTTTGAAAATAAAAATATGTTCATTTTACAAATAGGTCCTTATGTCCATAGAAGACTTTGCCACACACACACACACACACACACACACATATATATATATATATATATATATATATATGTATATAATGAAACACGTTGTACCTACAAAGATGCACTTCAATATTTTACCCAAGAATACCTATATTTTTAGAGAAAATAATAGATTTTTTTATTTACTAAAACATAGTTTGGATTTCCCACGTTATGATAGAATTGCCTCTTGGCTCTGACTCTCTGAATATATTCAATCTTTTATTCTGACTTCTATAATCATGTTTGGAAGGAGGATAAAAATAAAACGATAATGTGTTATATAGTTCTTATCTTTTGGGGAAATGGTGATAAAAATTACTTCTTTGTTCTCATAATTTATTCCACAAAAAAACAATAGAGAATTTGATTAAAATGAAATGTTTTTCTAAAAAAATAATTAACTGTATGTTTCAATTATCTCATTCCACTGTTTTTCTAAAAAAATTACTTCTTTGTTTGGATGGAAAGAATAAAAAGAAATGGAATGGAATAGAATGGAAGATTAACATGTTTAACTATTTTATGTTTGGATGATTAACGAGGAAAAATAAATCTAACTTTCATTTCCGTCTTATTTCTTATTTGGTTGATTAAAATTTAGAATGTTAATGAGAAATTCGGTAGCTGTTGTAGGTTTGTGACAACAAAATTTGTATAAAAATTGTATAGGTAAGATATAGAGGTGGGCATTTGTGTTATTTTTTTAACAATATTTATAACAAAATTTCTTTTCATCCGTTACACCCCAAATCGGGAGGGAAATCAATTCTATTAATTTTAATGACACAAGGTTAAATCTTTCACCTCCTGTATCCTTCACCTCCGACATAATTTTTCAACCAAACACGATTCGACGGAAAATTTTATTTTATTTCCATTCCCTCACTTCCTCTACTCTCCATCCAAACTAAGGTGTTAACGTATTTCCTAAGAAAAGCACAACTTTGAGCTTATTATTTCTTCCTTTATTGATCAGACGGATATAATTGTTTCTATTTTTTTTTCACCAGTTAATAAACGGGGTAAGTGGAGAAAATACTTATAATTAACTCAAGTTACTTCACACACAACTATTAATTACAGACTATCATAGTGGAAGTTTGGTTAAATAATTTAACAGAGCAGTTTTGAGTTCATGCAGAGCACAAACTATATGCAGCATTGTTTAAATTCTATAGTGTGTGTGTTGCATAATGTGAAAACATCTCTGTTAAAATCTTCACCGGAGGTTTGGATCCAACATGATCAACCGATTAATGTAAAACTTACTACTCAAATGTATTTTCCTTCTTGCTCCTTTTTTTTCACCATCATACAATGAATAAATTAAAAAGTTTGCTAGAAAAGTACTAAAAGTTGTAATATCTCTATATGTTATCATACAAGATGTTGACAAATTGATAAAGTAAATACGGATCTTTTAAAGTACAAACAAACCCAGAAAAAAGTGGCATAAATACATAACTTTGTTTTCTACAAGCAACTACAAATAACTACCTTGTGAAATTTTTTCTATTTTTAATATATTTGTTAGAGGCATAAAGCCATCTAACCTTAAAAAAAAAAAACTACAAACAACTATAAATTCAGTGTTAGTGAAGAGTTTATACAAAAACCTTGTAGTGAGACTAAGGCCAAGAAATTAAGCATGGCAGAGAGATTAGGTAATGGATCAGAGCAAGGAGACTTGGCAAGAGACAGCTCGGTTGATCTCAAAGGAAACCCGGTTCATCGGTCAGAAAGAGGTGGATGGAAGGCGTGCTCATTTCTCGTCGGTAAGGATTCATGTCTGAATTAAAATATCTCAATATATACTGCAAGTCTATACCTTTTTGGTTATTGTTTTTCTCTTATATATATGTTAGCGTATGAGCTGATTGAGAGGATGTCATACTACGCAATACAGTCGAATCTGGTATCATACTTGACTAACAAGCTTCATCAAGGAACTGTGGAAGCGGCGAATAACGTTACAAATTGGGTTGGAGCAGTCTTCTTGACACCTATTGTAGGCGCATATATTGCCGATGCATATCTCGGCCAGTATTGGACTTTTATGATTGGATCTGCCATATATCAACTGGTAATTACCTGATTGATTCGATATGTAAGGTTTTTTTTTTTGTTAGCTAGGTGGTAACCTATCAAACATTTTAATGGTTTTAATATATTTTTTTTTTCTGATTCAGGGCATGATCATACTGACGCTCGCTGTTTCTATACCAAAATTGAAACCGCCGCCTTGCAAAGAAAAAGAAACATGTAAAAAGGCTTCATCTCAACAACTAGCAATCTTCTTTATTGGCTTATACACCATTGCACTAGCAAACGGTGGTACCAAACCGAATGTCACAACCTTTGGTGCCAACCAATTTGACGAAACTGATCCTAAAGAAAAGTTGCAAAAGCACTCTTTCTTCAACTGGTGGATGGTTAGCATTTTTCTCGGGACGTTATTTTCTCCTACTGTGCTGGTTTATTTGCAAGATAATGTCAGTTACGGTATTGGCTATGGTGTTCCGACGATTATGTTGTTTGTATCAGTGGTGATCTTTTTGGTCGGTACGCGGTTTTATCGGCATAAGCTACCACAAGGTAGCCCTTTTACTAAGATGGCACGAGTAATAGTGGTTTCTATCAGAAATTGGCGGTTTTCGGTGCCTAATGATTCAGAAGACCCGTTTCAGAGTGATACAGGGGTTTTAAGGAGTACATCTGGTATTCAACCTACTAAGTCAATGAGGTTAGTGATTAATTACTTATCAATAATTTTAATTGTTCTTTGCCACCAGCTTCCATTAAAGGTTGTGACAAATCATGACGCAAAAAAGTTATCGATACCAAACCCTCGTGAAATGGTGTAGACCGAAGGCTATAAAATAGTTGCCTGTTAATGCCAATGTGCATGTAGAAATTTGAGAGGAAAATAACTAATTTTATTGATTTCTGTTTTTCTTTTTTTCAATCTCTTATACGTGCCTATTTATATGCTACAGAATTTAAAGAGCAATTAAAATATTTCCTAATTAAATGATTTGCTATATCTGCTAATTAATGCTAATTGATCTCTAATTGATTTTCTATTATTGTAATTGATCTTTAATTGATTCTTTATATTCAACACAATGTGATAGTGAATTCTGGCCCTCATGGTTCTCATTCCAATACTTGACCTAATTTTTATTTCTTATTTGTGGCAATTAATCCTTATTAATTAAAAGATAAGTGGTTTTAATCATCAGTAATTTACATCTTGTTCCTCTTAAAAACTGATCCTCCATATCTTCAAATATAGGTTCTTGGATAAAGCAGCAATCATAAGCAATTCTGACCCCAAATGGACGTCATGTTCCGTAACTGAGATCGAAGAAACAAAACAAATGATTAGCATGCTTCCTATACTGGTATCTCTTATTCTACCCTGTACCATGATAGCACAAATCAACACCCTCTTTGTCAAGCAAGGCGCTACACTAGACCGACACATGGGGCGGCATTTTCAGATCCCACCAGCAAGTTTAAGTGTTTTTGTCACAATAACAATGCTCGTCTCGGTAGTACTTTATGATCGATATTTCATCAAGGTCCTTAGAAAATGGACTAAAAAACCTAGAGGAATTACCATCCTGAAACGAATCGGTACCGGTTTGTTTTTACAAGTCATGACAATGTTGTTTGCATCTATAATAGAAAACAAACGCCGAAGTATAGTTAAAGGAGATGCTCATACATCGCTCAGTATTTTTTTCCTCCTGCCCCAATTTGTGCTCATGGGATTGGCCGATTCATTCTTGGTTGTCGGGCAAACAGAGTTCTTCTATGATCAAGCACCCGATAGCATGAAGAGCTTAGGATCATCCTATACTATGACAGCATATGGAATCGGAAATTTTCTCAGTTCTTTTATTCTTCAACTGGTATCTGACATTACTAAGAAAAGAGGGAAAGGATGGGTGTTAAACGACTTGAATTCTTCGAGACTGGATTATTATTATGCATTACTGACAGTTCTTAATTCTCTCAATTTTCTTTTCTTTTTGTTTGTTAGTAAAATGTATAAGTATAGAGTTGAGTCGTTTTGCTCCACCGATGGTACGACGAAAGATCAAGAAGAAAAAGATGGCCATTTGGAGTTTAAAATGTAATATAGTTCTTATATTCCTTTTTATTTGAGAAAAAATAAGGGTCATGCCCATATTTAATTAGTTTTTATATTCCTAATAAAAGCATATACATTAAAGTGAAAAGTTATTATACTTCCTTCATCATTTTTTGTAATAAAAGCTTTATTTCTGTCCTTGGTGTGTTTGATATTTTTTTTTCTTCCTATGTTAGTTGTAAAGATATTGACAGAGTTGGTTTGACTTCATGCAACACACCAGTCATAATACTTTTTTCATTTGCCTCTATTGACTCTGTGTTGCTATGTCAATATCTGCTAGTTGTTCGTGTCAACTTCTCCATGTACGGTATCTGGATTTTTTTTTATTTTTTTTTTTACAAATAATAAGAGTAATAACCCTCTTTTAGCTGTACGAAATACATGGATTACAAGCCTCGATTTATTCGCAAAATTAGTAAAACATTTTCTTCTTTCATTTTTTGGTGAAAATAAACAACTGGTCGTTTAGCTCAAACAAGTCTGAATCTCAAAATTAGCCCATTTTAAGTCCATTTTTGGGATGATCAAATTGATATTAAATTGAAACCAAGTGTTAAATTGCTATCCATGTTTTGGCAAAATTAGCTCATTTTAAGTCCAATGTTAAAAGGCGTGATGGGGAACTCCGCCGAAAAAAATCTCAAAATGCATTAGCCCATTTTTAAGCCCAATATTAAAAGGCGTGAAGTGATGAATTGATTGGGATTCTCGGATTTTCAATTCATTTTTATTAAAATCATTTCAGTTCTTACCAACAAAATTGTTTCTGATCAGAGCCATAAACAATAGGAGATTGTGAGAGTGAGAAAGAATTGGAGAAAAGATTAAATTGGGATATATATTTTGACATCGTAGTTGATTTATGCAGCTGTAGCAATGCTGTATAAACTGTAAAAGAAGCCAATTCCGGACATATGCAGACCCCATTAATATCTCTCCAACTTATTGTAACATCCATTTATTTTTCCAAACGCCATCTTTTTATTGAATCAAACCGTATTACAAAAAAAAAAGAATACTCCACATAACTGATAATCCCACAGAGAAATAATTTGTCCATGAAAAAAAAAAACTATTGATAGCCATGGACAGCCTAGTGCATTTTTAGTTTTCTTTCTTTTCTCAGATACTGGTATAAACTGAGGCAACAAGTATTCCGGTATTAAGTTTGTTTGGACATGTCAAAGACAGCACCTTGTCATCTACATTGTGCAATTGATTGCTATAGGACCCCAAATTCCAGACCTGATGCTTTCTGTAACTATCCCAGTGTAATTTTTTCTTCATAAATGGCAGGGTTTGCCTCATGTCAAAGACAGCATCTTGTCATCTACATGTCCCTATTATTCTTGACTGTTCTTCCGAGTTAGAGGAAAAAATTATCCCATCTCACTTTCTTTGGACTAGTAGTGATGGAGAGGTTGCAATCCGGGCTTGTTTTTCCGCTTAGTATTAGGTCTTAGACTTTCATTCCTAATTCATTAGAGAAAAATAAAATTGTTAAACACATTTTGCCTTGTTCTGATTTGAAAAGTTTAGGTCTTGGCACCAAAAGAAAATACTGAGAAACAGATAAAAGACTGACAAGATAAGTGAACTATATAGATTGCATCATTTTTTTTTGTCTTAAATCAAACCCAAAAACAATGTATATATACAGGAAATGATGAAAACAAAGAGAAGCATCAAATGCACAATTCATGGTAGAAGCATGGAAATCAATGCATGTGAAACAATCAGCTACTAAAATTACACAGAGTAAGATTACAGTATATGAGCAGAGTGCACTGCATCAAAATCCTAGAACCTACCAAACACTCGACAATTACACAACAACAGAAAGAAACCCCATCAAGATAGAAACTTGAGCACAGCAGGGGAGTTGCAGCCGGACAAAGAACAAAGTCAAGAACTTGAGGTTACCTTGCTCACTGAACTGGGAAGAACTGTACTAGATTTAAGTGGTGCTACTGTATCCTTGGTGTCTTCCTGCTCGAATTTGGCAGCAGGAAGAGGATGCGCGAGAGGCAGAGGAATGTCGACTTCGCGATATTGATGAGAAGGCATCTCGTACAACCGCATCCATTTCTCACGCTCCCTGCCTCCACCGGCCCCAGCCACAACAATTGCTCCTTTGGGTTTCACCCTCTCCCTCTCCCTGTGATCCAGCTCCTGTTCTTCACTCCCCCTCTTCTCCTTCTCCTTCTCCTTCTCCTTCTCCTTCTCCTTCTCCTTCTCCCCCTTGGCAACATTGGCTACCCTCTCGATCATCTCACGGGCACGCTTGCGGGCAGCAGCGGCCTCCTTGGCCTTGCGATCTGCATCAGCACGGGCAGAGGCAGCGGCACGGGTCATAGAGTGTGCCGAAAGGCGGGCAGCGCAAAGGAGGGATTGGGCAGCGGAGAGGTCTAAGGAACGGCGCCGAGAGGAAAGTAAAGCATCAGCCGTAGCAGCAGCAGCAGAGGACGAGCAGGAGGGGCAGAGGAAGAAGTCAGAGGAGGCAGAGGAGGAGGAAGGTGGCAAGCACGATGCGTGGCAGACATTGGGGCAGTTGGAGCAATGGATTATATTGTTAGTACAAGAGGGAGGAGAAGAAGAAATTGAGTCTCGATCGGAGGAAGAAATTTCTTTAGAATCGATGAGGAGATCATGGCAGAGAGAGCAAAACAACGAAGGGTGGTATTTGAGCACGCAGGCGGTGCACAGCCGGACGAACACGCTCCGGTGTTTGACGTGGTGGAGCGGCCAAGCGTCGCGTGTCCGACACCCCTCACCGGTGCACCCCGTCGTCCCCGACGCCGTCCGGACTCCCTGCGCAGCCATTTTACCTTCGCCTCTCACCTATATTTACTCGATTGGTCAATTAGGGTTTGGCGATAACACCCACCTCCTTTTTAGGGTTAGGGTTTCAAACGGCTCCCTCCCCTTCGCTAGTCGATTAGGGTTTTGATTCTCAAAGGATTTTCCATCCCAATCAATTCCCGACACATCGGTCGATCAGATCGAATTGGTCCGATTTGGTCCGGTTGGTGTGGTTCGGTTCGGTTCGGTCGGGAGACTCGGGCCGGCGAAAATGGATCAAGAAAGACTTACCGGTATGAGGTATCCACTGATATGGATCCGGATTGTGGGTATCAATAAACGGACGGATCCGAAATGTTTTCATTGTCATGTACTCATGTTTTTGTTGAATTTCTGCTCCGGTAATTAATATTTGACCATATTGTTGTTGAACCATTTTTGTTTTCTTTTTTAAATTTAACATGTTATGGTTGAACTGCTTGATTTGACTTTAGTAGAAGTTTACAGCCAATCAACTATGAGAATCAAATTCCGGATTACAATTTAAAACTGTTTTGAATGAAAACAACTCTAAAATTGTTAAGATAAGTTTCGTTATTTTTTTTCAAATATTTTGATTATTATTGGAAAACACCGAAAGCCGTTCGATTAATAAGAATCATGTGTCCGAATTCTGATAAAAATTAACATTAAAATAAATAGAATTACATAAAATGACATATAGTGCTAATCAGATTTCGAGAAACAATATTTCTGCTAGATAATTCAGCAGAAATTCATGGCAATTCGCTAAATTATCTAGCGAGATGTCATTTTTTATTTCCGGAGAAACCATAGCATTTTTTTAATTTGATTTCTTTTAATATTAATAATAAAAATTTCAGGAATTCCGATAATACTTGTTGGGATATAATTAAAAATAAACAAAACAAAATATCAAATAAAAATCAGCGTTCAATTAAAAACAAAAGGACATATGAAAATAAATTATTCTAGAAACAAGCAAAAAAAATAGTGTACGTGTGAAAACTGACGAAGGCCAGAAATATTGTGAAAAAATTAACATAATAAATATCTTGATAAAAGATTTTTCTTGGCTCATCTTCAATCTTCATTTATCTCACTATCACGATAATAACAAGTGACAGAGATTCTCTTACGACGATTCTACTAATTTTAGCAATAAAAAAATTAAACATTTTGGTATGTTCTTCTCTTCTATTTTCTTTCCAATTTGTTTTTTTCTAACTCAGACTTCTGAATTTTGAGTGAAGCATAAAGTCAAGAAAGGAACTTCCACTCGTGCCAACTGATACTGACAAATTTGTCTCAACTCTCTCAAGTGTAACACACTGGTACCCTGCTTCTGAGAAACATGGTTATCTGTAACAAATAACTCTAAAATGATGGTGTCATTGTGGAATTCATATCATCTGAGATATCTCAAAATTTGAGTTGATTCGTGAAAAATCCTGACCGTTCAAATTTTTACCGTACAAATTTTAAAGCAACAGTTAATACCGATCCGTGATTTCCGAATAAGCTCTTAATTGGATGTGATTTCCGATTTTAGATAACATAATTGTCTAGAAGAAAGTCCTAAGATTGTTGATTATTCAAAAATCGAGAGTTTATTTTCTCCTCACGACTCCACAATTTCTGCGAAAGTTTTCAAAATAAAAAGAAAATTTTGGTTACCTCAGAGTCAGAGAATATGAATCGTGATAGGGCAAAGTAATATTATCAGTCCTTTATTTCCGTCAAGCAGACCTTAAATTTTTTTTAATTAATTAGTTTATTGTTTTTTAAAATGATTCATATTTACTTTTGAGTGAGTCTATGGTACTATGCATAGCACAGATGGGTCCGTACTACGGTTCAATATCTTCGTTTTCAAAATTCTAACAGTCGATCTGAACCGTTCAACATGTTTTTTATATGAATATGTACTTGCTGACCAAATTTTACATTTTTTAGAATTTTTTTACTAATTTTTTAGATAGGCAGACAATCACTGTTTTTTTATGGTCAAGAATTTTCAGATCAAGTGATTTTCTGCCTATCTAAAAAAATAGTAAAAGAATTTAAAAAAATGTAAAATTTTGTCAGTGAGTACATATTCATATGAAAAACATGTTAAACGATGCGGATCGACCGTTATAATTTTATAAACGAAGATATTGAACCGTAGTACGGACCGATCCGTGCTATGCATAGTATCACAGGCTCACTTTTACTTTTTGACACTTTTCGAATTTCATCACCTCGCAACCGGAGAACGATATCACCGTTTCACTTACTCTTTTCTGAGACACGTACGATGTCTGTTTTTATGCTTTTTAATTCTTGCTTAATTTTGTAAAAAAGTGTCTAGTTGTACTGATATATATACAGTCCATAACTGACTGATGTGTGTGTATTGGTATCATGGTATGTACTGATATGTAATAGTACCTTAATTGATATGCACTGCTATTAATATTAACTTATACTGAGTAACAAAAAACCTACGTGTCTTTGTTGTGAAAAAAATATTGGATGATTTTGCTCGTCAAAGATAATCCAGATTCTCTTGTCAAGTTTGAATTGTGTGGATAAGTGATGCATTATAATAGCAGAAACTCTTCATTTTTCTCAAATTGACAACGAAATTAAAAAAAAGGAATAGTAGATATTCTAGAAGAGGTTTGACTGAGACTGAGAAATCAGAGATCCGATAATTGTGTATAGCGTAGACCAGTAGCGTTGCTTAAATAGATTCCCTTGATACCGGATCATTTTATATTTTAAATTTTTTTTTAGAGGGTTGAGGCCGAATTTTTTTTGTTACCATATATCTTTAAAAGAACACAAATAGAACAGGACAGGTACGCAACTAATTGTTGCACCCTCAATAAAAAATTCAGTGATCATTCAGTCACAATTTTTTTTTTGTCATTAAATTAAAGGCTGATTGATTTCAATAGTTTAATTTGAGAGTAATGGGCTAATGGCCAGCATGTTCTCCTCAATTTTTTTTATTAATGACAAATTATTTTCGAACTTTTAATTTGGGGAAATTTGGTTTTCGATTTCGTGATAATCATCTTTTTATTGAAATTTACCGTTAATATTATTACTAAAGTATTTTTTTTTTAATGTGATAATGAACTGATAATTTTAGTATAAATTAATGATACATTATTTTAGGTACTATAGAGGATGATTACTCTTCATACAATCATACTCCACCTTCAAACAAAGTTTCTTATCAATGAATTAATAATTCTATAAAAATACGTGAGCGTGACTTTCAAATTTGACTATTTGACTGGCTAATTGGTCACCAATGTAAAACTATCCTCCATAAATTAAGTTGAATTTTCTTACAACGATGACTATGAAATTTGATTCTTTCCCTCAGATTCAGTCATTCAGATACTTAAAAATTAGAAGTTGAATTTTCTTACCACGATGACTATGAAATTTGATTCTTTCCCTCAGATTCAGTCATTCAGATACTTAAAAAATTAGAGATGAATAATCTACCAAACTAATATTTGTTGTAAACATTAAAATTTTGAGGAGGGATCTGATTACCACAATTTTGAGTTACCACAAAATTACAACAATGATTTTTCTTCATTTCCAAAGTCTAAATCGTCGATCCAAACCGTTCAATATAATTATCTAAATAAAATATGTTTCCAGATCAAATTTATATTTTTTTTGAATTTGTTTACTATTCAAAAATATTAAGAGCCCATGTGTTAAAATCAAATTTCCAGATCTATTCCGTTTAAATCAGACGGTCGAGATGAATTAACTCAAAAGATTCTCTTTTGAGTTAATGCAGAGGATACGTGTTCAAATGAATCCAGGGATTAAAAAAATTTCAACACCAAACGAAATGCCACCTTGTACATATAAATTCCCATTAAATGTAGCTCAGAGTTATCTCATATTTCAACTCTCTACTTGTCAAAGTCATTCCTTATCAGTATATGAAATATATTTGAAAATTACTTATACTTAATAGTAAAAATATTTATACCTTGAGTTATTAGAAGAATACAAATTCTGAGAGTTATAGTAAAAATATATATATTTTTTTACTAAAATGTTCTTATAATCATTCTCAAAAGGAAAAAAAATAATAATAATGAATATATTGCATAGTATGTATAATGACTTCAAATTAAGAAATGAATGATTCATAACATTATAAAATATTTAGAATGTGTAAAACATGAAAGTATATACAAATTTATGTATAATGACTTTCAAATTCAGATATGAATGATTTGATACGTTGAGTATAAAAATATCTAGAATGTATAAAACATGAAACTAAAAATATCTTTTAATAAAAAAAAAATCAAAATTAATTTGGTCCAACGCAATTGCCGGTATAATTTTTTTTTTTTTTCAAATCTTGAAAAGACGTCATTTGAAAGGTGCTTTTAAATTGATTGGAGAATATGTATAATGACTTCAAATTAAGAAATGAATGATTCATAACATTATAAAATATTTAGAATGTGTAAACCATGAAATTAAATACAAATTTATGTATAACGACTTTCAAATTCAGATATGAATGATTTGATACGTTGAGTATAAAAATATCTAGAATGTGTAAAACATGAAACTAAAAATATCTTTTAATAAAAAAAAATCAAAATTATTTGGTCCAACGCAATTGCGGGTACATTTTTTTTTATAAAAAAAATCTTGAAAAGACGTCATTTGAAAGGTGTATTTAAATTGATTGGAGAACTTGGTTGGTTCACCAAACAAGAACCCTGACCTATCAACACATATAACAAAAGAAGAAAAAACAAGCCAAGGGATTTGATTTGGATGAGTGTATACCTCTCACATTTAGTACACAAAATCAAGATTCTTTTGTTTTAATTTGTAGTCGACAAAGATATTTTATGTTATTCCTTTATATTTACGAACTCTAAGTAATGAATTTGTCTAAAATTAACTTTTTAATTCAGTGACAAATGACAGTGTGTTGGTTCGAAATTTAAATAGAAATTCTTAACAAATATTAAAACTTCAAAAGTAGACATTTATCTTTCTTTTAAGAAGAAAAGAGAATATTATATATACTCCTTAGACAACTCAAAATTACTTATTTCTCACATTAATTATTAATAATATCATATTTACTCTTCACCATTTCAAACACTCTCATATTTACTCAATTTATAACATTTTCTATTAAGACTTATTTTAAGTTTAAAAAGTTTTCATTTTACTCTGTATTAAAAAAAAAAGTAGTCTATATAATAAAAATGTTCAGTCTTATATTTGGTTAGTTTCAGATAGCAAATAATTCATTTGGTTGTGAGTCATACACAATGATATTTTCATACGCTTGTATGCATGTTACAAGTATAAAAGGTGAACCATTTTTCTCCACAACTAGTTAATTAGAAGACTAAATATTTACTAAACTTGCTAACATGCTTTTTTCAATTAATTTTTTAATAAAAAAAATAAAATGGGTACTTTATAAATTTAAATGAATTTAAATAAAAATAATTAATTGGGTAAATCTTGATATTCTAAAATTTAAAAGAGTATCTATAATATTATAAATTTTAGAATAATTATTTTAATCTTTTCATTTCAATACCCGCATCGTACCTGCAACAACAATAGATAAATGTTGTACTATGGTCCCAACTAATTATATGCTCTCCTTCTTTCTCAGTTCTTGCACTCGTCTCTACGTCCACCTTCATACATGGAACATAAAATATTAATACTTGCATGCGTAACTTGATATGATCATCTCCTTTTTCAGTCCCCAAAGCGTCCCCACGTCAACATTTCTTTAATAAGTAGTAGACACCTCATATCCACGCATCAACTTTTTTCCATCGTTCCCACATCATCATTCCTCTAACAAAAATAGTTGACTTCATATATATAAATATTTCAATGCATAGGTATAAATATTTGCAACACTTCATATTAATACTTTTGTATGTAATCCAGTGTCATATGTAAAAAAATCATTGCAATTATAAGTATAAATACTTGCATGACGAGATATAAATACATGCGTGATGACGAGTCCGAAAGTACGTCATCATGAATTTCATTTGAAAGAGAAAATTACGTAAAAGACATTTGTGGTTTTAAATTCGCAGAATTTCTCACAGATTGTCAGAAATATGGACGATATTGAGCGGAGAAAAAAGCACGTATAAAAACGTGTATGGTCCTCCCATGTATTTTGAGTGGTGTCCCACAGATTTTTATAGTACTGGTACATTTTGGGAGATTTGATTGGGGAAACAATTATTTGTATAAAAATTATACACATCATATATATAAATACTTCCATTCATAGGTATACATACTTCCGTACATATGTATAAATATTTTAGAAAAAAACAAATTAAGTACTAAAGTTTTTACGTTTCTTCAAATTCAAATATTTATATGACAGTGTGGGTGCTCATATTAGCTTTCTAAATTTAAAACAAACAAAAAAATACATACTTTTGAAAGATGCACATGAAATTCTCCTAAAATATAATAATACATTTGTCGTTTTTGTTTTTTGTAGCGGGTAACTTTGACCAAAATATTGATGCAAAGGTGGGGCGGGGACCTCATTTGAAATTTGAGAAACATTATCGGAGGAGCCAATTTAATTAAGAGGAATGTTTTAATCTCACAAATATTTTGTGCACAAAATGTCACCGTCTTATTTTATATTCATATTTAAAAACATTAAATTCAAATATTGAATCCAAACATTTGATCTTCTTTAGTTTCACGAGATTTACGTCCACTTAATTTTTTTTTTATGATTTTTGTTAACTATGATAGATTAATTTTAATCCCGTTCATTTTTTAACAACTTAATATATTATAAAATAACTCCAAAAACATAAAATTTATATGGACGTATCTGCAGGAAATTAAGAAGGTTAACCGTTCAGATTCGATATTTTATAATGTGAGGTTGTAGCACCAAATGCTGGCATTGGAACCCTCCTCTTTAATTAAATAGGTAACAATATTGATAAATTTAAGGGTTCTAATAATTTTGCAGGAATAAAATATTATATATATTTTCAATTTTTGAAGAATTAATATATCATCTTTTGAATTTTTTTTTATGTATATAAACAAAATTCTATTTACTTCTTATATCTGGATAGGCTGTTTGTTTGTCTTTTTTTTTTTTTTTTTTGATAATTTGAAAATTAATACAATTGATTTTGGGCAATAATTCTGTAAAACTTATTTTTTAATACCTACAGTTTGACAAAGGAAATATATATATGAAGCATAGACTGAAATTTTTCTCGATTCAAATTTTAGACCAGTAAAAATTTGACTGATCCAACTTTTTTTTTCCTGCTTGTCACAGAGAATCCTGAGTTAAAAGCAATAAAAAAAATAAAAAGAGCCACAGAGGATCCCGGTCGGGAGAGGGGGCCGTCCGATGTCTATCGGACCAAACTCTGGTTCGATGGATGGTTTTTACCGTCCAATTCACTTCAAAATCTGTGCACAGATATTAAAACAAACAATATGGATATTAAAGTGATGCGCACAGATCTTGAAGTAAATCGGATGGTAGAAACGACCCATCGAACCGAGTTTGGTCCGATGGGCATGGGACATCTCCTCTCCCATCCTGGACACACCACAATGGTCTTTTTTTTTTTCTGCTATGATGTTTACGTGAGCAATAAAAAAATGAAAATAAAGATTTGGGTCGGAAAAAATTCCTCCAATTATTTTATGTATCGAAAAATGGAGGTATTTTTTTTTTCTTTTCCCTCTCTTAATTTATAATATTTTCTATAAGTACAAATATTCTCCATATATACTCATACATTGCCTCGTACGGTCAATCACATATACATAAATTTGTACTGTCTTAATCTTTGTGCACGTCGAACCACTTTTATAATTTTGTATACTATTTACACAAAAATGGCGCTAACCAACTAATAAGAGTACCCTGATAACGATAGTCAATATAATGTTGCATTTTTTTTGTTATGAACAGCGGGCAGCCCGTACGCATGCTATGTGGTTCCAATAAAAAGTTTCTGACCGTGCATTATTTGTTTCCAATTTCATCGTGCAATCAAAATCAGCCAATTGGCTGTCAATATATATATAGAGAGAGAGAGAGAGAGAGAGACAAAATATTGACTTTATATAAATATTCGGTGGAAAACTTTAACAAGGAGAAATATATTGAATAATTTTATTTTTACTAACAATTTTGAAATTTGAAAGAAAAGTAAATATGAGAATTTTTTTACATATTAAATCTGCATCTTAAAACATATTAAAATTAATTTTACTAACATATTAAAATCGGCATCTTAAAACACTTACGACAATAATAAATATGATAATTTTTCTCAACTTCATGAATTGTCATACTTATTTCACAGGTGAGACCCTTTTTTTTAATCGGATAACTCTAGGAGCAGATTCAGAATTTTCGTCAAGAACGGACAAAAAAATATCGAATCGAGTTTAAAATCGGGTTCAAATCCATTAAGTAAATAAGTACTTAATAAAAAATAATATTTTAATTTATACATTTCAATTCTCTGACTTGTAATAGCTGATATTTTAATCTATAATTATAATTATTAATCATAATTGAATAAATTTATTTTAATTTTGACACTAAATATAATCCGAACTACAAATTAAACATCCAGCAAGGGACAAATTTTTTTCCAAAAAAGAGTAGAGTCGATCGAAACATTCTGACTTTCACTAAAAACGCAAAAAATCCGGCGGGGCAACTAGCTGGGTGATAACCCTTTTACTTGTCACGTCGGTGTAGACATTAAATGCCACCTATGGAGCAATCACAATTAACTTTTCTCGGCGCATCATTATGATATGAGCAGCTAATCAACCCAAGGACCCAACCACGTCTCTATAAATGCGAAATATCATCCAATAACAAGATATCACTCGATCATCCCTCCAGTACTCATTACTCAGTGTTCATATTTCTGTTTTTTTCTGTTTGTGGCTCAAGAGAAGCTAGCTAATTAACCATGGCTGAGGTAGGGTTAGAAACAGGTAAAGTAGAAGAGTACACTAAAGATGGCACAGTCGACCTGAAAGGCAACCCGGTTCTCAGGTCGAAGCGCGGTGGATGGACCGCTTGCTCCTTCGTTGTAGGTAAATTTGATATTTATATCTTTGTATATATACTCTATTCATATGCAATGATATATATATCTCTCTTTAACAAAGTCTATTTTTGTAAGACTAATTGCAACTAACCAAGTAATTAATTAGATTTATTAGTTTTAAAGCCACTATCTTCTTCTCTTGGTGGAGCAAACATGCTCAAAAAATAATTTAGGTAGGTCATCAGTACTATAAGTGTTGATTCTCAATACGTACTACCAAATTTTTTTTTTTTTTCTACCATTAAGTGCAAGGCAGAAAATGTCTAAAATTAATTGACTCCAGCAGATTTCTCTAATTAGAGCAAAAGGTTTCATTAATAGTTAGAATGTAATGATGTTGAGAATGAAGGAAGAAACTAACTCTAATTAATCTGTTATGGTAGATACCTTCATTGAAGGAAAAAAGATAGCTTAAATAATGGTTTTGAGAGGGATGGGAGAACATGCTTCAACTCAAAATAAAGGAGAGCTCATTAAATGTAGTAGTTCATTTTGTCTTATGTTTGCTTAACTGTATAGTGTATACATCAATCTAATCTATCCACATGTTGAAAATATATGCAGATATTAGTCTAAACAATAGTAGAGAAAACACTACTACCCACGGTAAAAAAAAAAAAAGGTTTTTACACGATTTTCCAGCTGTGTTCACTGAAGTCATGTACAATAACACTAATTCTATACGGTTTTTGATAGGAAAACCGTGTATAAAATGAAGTATCTAATACCCTCAAATAAATATTTTTGCATTTATTATCAGTATATGAAGTATTTGAGAGGATGGCATACTATGGAATATCATCAAACTTGGTGTTATACCTGACAGAGAAGCTCCATCAGGGCACAGTGGCATCAGCAAACAATGTAACCAATTGGGTGGGTACAATTTGGATGACACCAATCATAGGTGCCTACATAGCTGATGCTCATCTTGGCCGCTACTGGACTTTTGTAATCGCCTCCGTCATCTACGTCTCTGTATGTTCTCTACCTTTTAATTGTACTTCATTTTTGTTGTTGTGGTATATATATATATATAGTGAAATGTAATTTGCAACTTGCGAATCGGTTCATTATATATCTTTAAAAGTTTAAATGATTGATCTAAATTAATCTATTTGAAAATTATCACACTCTTAGATTTTTAAGCGTGATTATAACATCATCATTGTATTTTTTTTAGTCCGTCAATCTACGTCGTCAAAAAAAAGGAAATCAAAATAAAAAAATGAGTCAGCTGCAAAACTTAGTAGCCAGTTATTTAACGATGCACTTCTCTATACTTGACTTAATTTAACAACCATTTTCAAATATGACGGATTAATCCACAAAAATACATATCAATTATGCATGCATATTTAGTCGGCGATAGCACGTCGGTCTAAGTTATCTATAAAATAAGTCACACAATATTCATATAATTGAAATCTCATCATACAGGTGATTTCCAACTTCCATAACACACATGTGTAATATCTACTCACAGGCGTTTACCACATTCTCATAACACACAATCTCATTACATCACAAATCAAATCCAACATCAACTATTCCGTTAAATATGTCATCATAATTTAATATGCAATACCAATATTCAAATCAACCATACAAAATGAAAACACATATTATAGAAAAGTCAGGTTACCTAATAGCGAGATATTCAGAATTTCATATCAATTTGCAACGACATTAATTTCGGAAACACTACGATGTAGTCGGAATTCAAATCAAACATTGATAATTGATGTCCAAACTTTAACAAAATATTTCTTCTATTTTTCTTCCGTTTCATTTTTTTTCTCGGACATCAAACTGAGAGAGAAGGGATGTGTCTCAGATGTAAAAAGAGAAGTCTATCAATTATGATGTTTTAATATGTATATATAATGAAAGTAATCGAAATGGTGCGTTAATAAGAGAGGTGCATTATTCAGGACTTAAAACTGCTCAGTGCATTTCTAGGCCTCTTCATTTTTTGTTTTTAATTAACGGTTATACTAAGAAATTTGTTGAAATTATGTAATTAGATTCTCGTATTAATCTTTAACTTCATAAAACATTACATTAAAAAAAATAGATTTAAATGTCTAATTCGGTTCAATCTATTTTAAATAATTTATATATCATATTTATATTTTTTACAAAATATTACCAAAAGATTTATAAGTTTTATTATATTATGAATAAGTTTTGTATGTATAAATAATAATTGTTCAAATTTTCGGGATGTTACAAAAATAATTAATTAAGTAATTGAACACGAGAATTACTATGACTATATATAGCTTTTGATAGATTTATCAAAGATAAAAATGATTTATTTCATATTATGGATAATTAGTTACAAATTAATGGACCGTTTTCTTTTTATAAGGTGGTCCTATTGCTCTTTCCTTGTTTTTATTTTTTCTTTAAATATTTCAATAAATTCCTGCCAATATTCCCGTCAAGAAATTAAGAACATAAACCATGTACCCCAAAAAAGATGTCCAAATAAGAACATCCATGCTTATACCGATAAACTATTTATACCAAAAAGATTATATCCATTGATAAGTTGTGAAGATTTTAACCATAGATAATCTTTTAACCATTCCATCAAATAAGTGGACTCCTCATTAAATTATGAAATATTACCTTGCCATAAAGTAATGTTTCCAGTGCCAATAAAAAGTAACCCATCCAATAGTATTTAACATTCAGAAAATTGTCAAATAAATTGTCTTGAGTGAAAATATCACAAATTAAACAAAATTTTCATATGAAAATATACTTACTACAACCTACTATCCTTACAAAAATATATATATACTTACCGATCAATTATATTTATTTAACTTTTATTATTTTTTAAATAGATACAAAATCACTATTTTGAATGGTCCAGGATCTTTTAAACAGATGATTTTTATATATCTAAAAAATAGAAAATATACAAAATTTGGTCTCAAATAATTTTTATGTAAAGATCATCTTGAAAAAAAACAAATCAAATTTACTGTGTAAATTTTAAAATAATAATATAAATTCATAGCAAATATTTATGTGCACGTTGAAAATATACCATTAAACTTTAAAATAAAAATAAAAATTTATAGTAAATATTTATGTGCACGTTGAAAAATAAACCATATCCTCACTTGTGGTACATATATATATTTTTTGAGGTGGTACGGAGGGTACCTAAAGTCTTGTGGAGGTAATACATACTGTTATACACTAACCTCTTTTTCCTGTCCGTAGTGTTTTCCTTTTTCTTAAGAAATTTGATTATTTTATACACTATCCTGTACAAACAAAAAAATTCTTTAAGACAGACAACTCAATGGACGTCACTTCATCTGTCCATCTGTCCCCACAAAACAAAATGTTAATCATAAAATATTTATATTATAATCCGACTCCAAGGAAAAGTTTTAGTAAAATAAGTAAATTGCAATTTGTAATGAAAAATTTTCAAACTGATGTGACCTTCTCCGTGGATAAGTCAGCGTGGAGTAATTACGAGAAGTAATTGTACGATGTGTCTTGTATATTTTCTAATTTCTAGTGTCCAAGTGGTTTCAATATATTTTTTACTATTAGTATTTTATAAAATTATTGTTTTTAGACTATTGAATTTTTGTATCAATCTTAATAAATAATAAAAAAAATAAAAAAATAAAAACATAAAATTTGATCTGCAAGTACATTTGAATATATCCATCATACATGTTAAATGCTTCGGATCGACTAATTGAATTTTAAAAACATAGGGTGTAATTTAGTATAAAAAAAATGGTGTAAGTGGATCCACACTCACACACACCCATAGACACATATAGAGGAGGGTTCAAATGCATTCATTTTTTTGTCTCCATCATACCTTCATTTTTAAAAACTTTAATAATTCAAAATCTAAAACTTAAAAGTCAAAATAAAATAATTGAATATGATTTAAATCATTTTATCTATGCATATGTAAAAAATTATGATATTCCAACTTTATTTTGATCGTCATTGAGAGCTTATAAAAAATGTACTAATATAGATAATTTAGAGATATTGATTTTTCAACTTATTGATTCACATATAAACAAAATTGAAATATGATAGTTTTTTATGAGTACATAGGAAAATATAACATAAATCACATCCAACAGTTTTATTTTGACTTTTAAATTTTTGATTTTGAGCTATTAAAGTTTTTTAAAATGGAGGCACAAAAAATGGAGATATTTAAAGCCCGTAGGTGATTATCAGTATTTTTCAACCACTTGTTACAGTTTAGTTCTATAAAAGACGTGCTAATATAACTGAATCATTGATTCGGCCTCGTTGGTTTCCACAAGTGTTACACTAACAGTCATACAATAGTAGAATCGAATCACTAATTCGGTCCCATTAACCTACTCCTCTGAAACCAAATCAATAGTGCAACCAAGTAACCAGCAATAATTGTTGGACTTTAATCCCACTATTTTAGAAATATTTTTGTGCTATAAAACTAAACTATTGATTTAATTCCATAATTAATAACATAAAATATCCTTATGAGATCGAAAAAATAATCAAATCTTGTTTCCGATATTTTGATGATTCAATTCCATAATTAATACCATAAAATATCCTTACTTAATCAAATCTTGTTTCCGATATTTTGATGATTCAATTCCATAATTAATACCATAAAATATCCTTACCAGATCGAAAAAATAATCAAATCTTGTTTCCGATATTTTGATTATTTAATTCCTATAAAAAAAGTTGTATATCATGCTCCCATCATCTATTTTAGCGCCATATTTTGCCAATTTTAGGCCTTCTATGCAGAGACTGATCTAATCTACTGCTGACTTCGTCAACTCCATATATCAATGTTCAACTTAGTTTGAACAACAGAACATGTCGTGCGAATTAATTCATGTATTTTTATTTGTTTATTCTATTATATGTACTTCAATTAATATTTTTTGATGGATTTGTGGGACCATAATATGAAACCTATGTAGTAATAAAGAGGCCCCAATATTTCATTGTGAAAGCTTAATTATCACTGTATCTTTTATGAGGAGGGTTAAAATATACCAATGGTTTTGTGTTTTAATTATATCTTGTATCTTTATATCTGGTTTTAAAACTCGAAAAGTCGATATGAACTGTTCAACACGATCTTCATAGTAAAATGTGCTTAGAGACCAACTTTTATATTATTTTTTTTGAAAATTTTTACTTTTTTTTTAAATAGGTACAAAATCACTACTTCTGGACCATTCAAAAACAATGATTTTGTATCTATCTAAAAAATAGTAATTTTTTTTCAAAAAACATAAAATTTGGTTTCTAAACATATTTTAATATGAATATCACATTGAACAATTCAGATTAATTGTTTAAACTTTAAAAAATAAAAATATACATATGAGATATGATTGAAGTACAAAACCAATAATACATTTTAATCATACTCATCTTTTATATGTCCAATAAAATTTCCTTAAAACAAGACCTAACTTAAGAGGCCTACTTCAAGCTGGTGTGTTCAAGAAGGTGTTATAGGCCCATAAATAACTCTTTTAATTTAGAATATTTTTTTTGGTTAAATCTCCAGTTCCGTGTTTCAACGTTACATGTTTATAAGTGTGAAGTCGTATTGTGTTTAAACGTGTCAATTATTAAAATTAAAACACAGCACTTTTTAAAGACACAACAAAGGCACACCCTGACACTGCATGTCTGACAGGTTGTGCTATGTTTTTCCGTGTCCTTAGCCGTGTGTGTCGGCACATGAGTCCGACACGCCGACACGCTGTATATTACATTGTCTCGTGCCTTTCATGATAAACAGACTACTCTTAGTCCTAAGTAATACAGATATGTCCTTTGCTTTCTCTTCAACTGGATTTCAGAGCCTACATAAATTGAGTAGAGATTTAGGTTATCAATAGTTTGGTTCACAAATTATGTCAAAATTGATTAAAAAAAATGAAATATAATTGAATGTTTTTAAATAATACAAGCCAAATGTTTTTTAGCATCTTTTTTTTTTTTTTTTACTGAAATCAAAGAAATTTAGTGGACAACTAGTTCAATATTCTTGCTTCACTGTAACATATATTTGCAAATTTGACACACCTCATAGGCTCAGCAATAACAAGAAATTTTAATATATGCAGGGAATGTTCCTTCTAACACTGTCAGTGTCCCTACCTTCATTGAAACCACCGGCATGCGGGGCCAACACAATCGACCCCACTTGTACTCAGAAAGCCTCGCCATCGCAACTCGGTATCTTCTTCCTTTCCCTTTACATCCTTGCTATTGGCACAGGTGGCACAAAACCCAACATTTCAACAATTGGCGCTGATCAATTCGACGTGTTTGATCCGAAAGAGCGATTCCAGAAACTCTCCTTCTTCAACTGGTGGATGTTCAGTATATTCTTTGGTACCTTATTTGCTAATACTGTACTGGTATACATCCAAGATAATGTCGGATGGACGTTAGGATATGCGCTACCTACACTGGGTCTTATAATTTCTGTGATCATTTTTTTGTCCGGTACGCCATTTTACCGGCATAAATTACCATCCGGTAGCCCTTTTAGCAAGATGGTACGGGTTCTCGTGGCGGCTTTTAGAAAACGACAGGTTCCGGTGCCTAGTGACCCGATGGAGTTGTATGAGTTAGAATTGACTGATTACAAGAAAAAGAAGCAGTTTATGATGGAATCTACAACTACACTAAGGTATTGAAAATTTCAATTTTGTTTTGTGGGGCATCAAGTTAGTTTATTAAAACTTTGAGAAAATTAATTGTCATCTCTTAAAAGAAAACTCTAATAGTTAAAAGAATGAGGATATGGTACTATGAATATATAGTGCATATTGGCCCGTACTATTGATCAATATCTCTACTTTTAAACAAATAGTCAATACGAACCGTTCAATATGATAGCCATATGAAATGCACTTGCAAACTAAATGTATTTTTTTAGAATTTGTTTACTATATTTTTAAATATGAATAAAATTACAACATTTGAATGGTCTAGAATCTATAGATCAAGTGATTTTTTTATCTAAAAAATATTAATAGAATTCTAAAACTTTAATATTATCCATTTTCATTTCAAATACCAATTTTCTGAAAACTTTAATTTTGTTTTGTTATCAAGTTGATTAGTTTCTTAAAGTTTTAAAAAAATAATTGTCATCTCTAAAAGGAACTCTAAAGTTAAAAATTCATAGTTCAAATTTTCATTCAAAAAGTCTAATTTTCTAAATATCATTTAATCCATGATTATTTAAATTTGAAATTCAGGTTTCTCAACAAAGCTGCAGTAAGAAATCAAGGCCTGATTACTCCATGGACCCTTTGCACAGTGACTCAAGTAGAAGAAACAAAAACAATGCTCAAAATGCTTCCAATTCTTTTGGTCACCTTTGTGCCAAGCATTATGGTTGCTCAAGTCAACACTCTTTTCGTCAAACAGGGAACAACTCTAAATCGACACATCGGGTCCCACTTCGAGGTCCCGGCAGCTAGTCTCCAGGGCTTTGTCACCTTCTCAATGCTTGTCTCGGTTGTTCTATACGACCGCATCTTTGTACCCGTAACCCGAAAGTTCACCAAAAATCCAAGAGGCATTACACTCCTCCAAAGAATGGGAATTGGTCTAATAATTCACATTCTCATCATGGCAATTGCTTCTCTAACAGAGCATTACCGACTCAGCATTGCACGAGAGAATGGTGTAGCACAAAGTGGCGGTAAAGTACCATTAACCATTTTCATTCTTTTGCCGCAATTTGTTCTGATGGGTTTTGCTGACGCCTTTCTAGAAGTCGCAAAACTTGAATTTTTTTATGACCAAGCACCCGAAGGAATGAAGAGTCTCGGTACGTCTTATGCTATGACGACTTTGGGTGTAGGGAATTTCCTAAGTAGCATTTTATTATCGACCGTGTCAGATTTGACGAAAAGGAACGGGCACAAAGGGTGGATAACAAACAACCTCAACGAGTCGCATCTTGATTATTATTATGCTTTTTTTGTCGGGTTAAATTGCGTAAATTTCGTCATCTTTTTTATTGTTAGCCGGTTGTATGTGTATAAGGCAGAGATTGATTTTCATGATGAATCACCATCTCAGGAGCTGGTGTCGGTTCAAGATAGAATATAAGATCAAGATATTGAACTTACTGGAATGGTAAAATTGTTAAAAAGATGTTTTATATATGATATATAGATAGTTATTAGGGAAAGTTTAGATTTACCAGTAGTATGAAATTCATAGAAAACTAGAGCTGAGACTGCAATTGTTGAGAGAGAAGTATGTAAAAAGTATATACGAGAAGATTGTATATAACTATAAGAACACATAATACACTACACTGGTAAATGATCATCAATTATTGAAAGTTGTATTGATGAGAGACATACATAACAAAAATTGTACAGCTACAAGTATTACATTGTTTTGTCCTAGTGTGGTAATTATTGGCCTATCAACATCGTTTGGAGAGATATATAAGTGCTACGTACACTACTACAAAAAATACAGTTTGTACACGGACTTTAACTGGAGAGCTACACGGATTTGGAAACGTGTGCAATACTGGGGCGTAGGAAAGTCCACCATTTACACACGAATAATTATCCGTGTACGATTATACTAATCCTACACGGATTATTTAATCAAGAGCCGTGTAGAAAGCCTGAGAGCTACACGGTTTTTTAATAAAAATCCGTGTAGGAAGACTTTTCTACACGGATTTTTATTAAAAAACTGTGTAGCTCTCCTAAACAGAATATTAAATAAATAAACCGGGTTTAACAACCTTCCTACACGGATTTTTATTAAAAAACCATGTAGGAAACAATCCTACACGGATTTTTATTTAAAAATCCGTGTAGAAGGTTGCTGAACCCGGTGTAGCTATCCTACACGGAGTTTCCTTAAATATCCGTGTAGGATTGTCCAATTTTTTATTTTTTTTAGCTAGCCTCCAGTTTTGCTAGCTAGTAATTATATATTTCAGATTGAATATACATAGTCTTTTGCAAAAATAAATATATAACATTTTGTATATACATAGCCTTTTGCAAAAATAAATACATAGGTTTTTGCAATACACATATACATAGCCTTTTGTACATGCAATCCCATGCGATCCAACACATAACATACACTCCTCAAAATCCAATACAATGTTTGTATAAAAATTATGTCCTTACCACTTAGTAACCATGTGATTAAGGATTTTTGGGCTTATGTTGTCAAAACTCATGGTTATGATCTACTCTAGCACGAAATTTCGTACATACTAAGTTGTATTAGATCCAACATATCAAAAAGTGAGTTTGCATGTGATTCATGACATGATGTCTCTTGGTTAAAGGTCTCCAACAATATTGCATCTCCAATGAAAAATACAAGGATCAACATATATATGCATACATACATAATAGAGAATAAAAATTCTCAATTAAAATTTATACATAAGGTTAATTGTACACGGCTAGGTTTTATACGAAGAGGATAGTTACCAACCAAGGCGAAGATGACAACAACCAACCAAAACCCTAAAAAACTGAAAAGAAAAAGAAAAGAAAATTAAGCAATAATAATTACACATGACCTAAATAAGCAATAATAAGTAACAGAAAATTAGAGAAAGAAAAAAGAAAAATATATATAAATACATGACTAACCTTAGCAAGGTAAAGAGGAGAAAATAACAAATGCAAAGATCTCAGATCCCAGCTGTGTTGTGCGCATAAATCATACCAATATCAATATAGAGAGATAGAGAGTATTATGAAATCAAAACGGCGCTGGAAGGAGAAGGCCTTTTGTGTAACCAAAATCCTAAAAAGACATTTCTACACGGATTTTTATTATAAATCCGTGTAGCTCTCTCAAGGTTTTCTACATTGTTATTTAAGCAAATAATCCGTGTACAATAACCCTTCCTACACGGTTTTTTTATAAAAAATCCCTGTAGCTCTCTAACATTCCTACACTTCTTGTTTAATAAAATGTCCATGTACAATTCCTACCTTTCTACACGGTTTTTTTTATAAAAATCCGTGTAGCTCTCTAAACATTCATACACGGATATTTAATGAAAAATCCGTGTACAATTCCTTCATTTCCACACGGTTTTTTTTCCAAACAATTGTACACCGATTTTTAAGTTAATATCCGTGTAGGATTTTTACATATATTTTGAACATTGGAAAAATCTTATTTCGTACAAGATTTTTTATAAAATAGAGGAAATCCGTGTATAACTCACAGTGTAGGAAGTGTTTTTTTGTAGTAGTGGTAATAGCATGTTATTCCTTTGTTAAACTACTATCAAATACACTTTTGTGTATATTGTTTAGTCCAAATAGTATTTTAAGTGTTCTCTTTACTGAGACACTAAACAAAATGTTATTTACAATTAACAAAATGCGTTTAAAGGTTTTTGTGTGAATAAAATGCATTTACTCTTTCTTGTTTTTTCGTCTTGCTATCTTCACCAATGCAAAATTAAGAAAATGTGTTAGTATATTTTAGAACAATATATGATTAATATGCATGTGCAAAAAAGAAATAGTTTGAGATATTTCTTTATTTAATGTGAGCTTTAGAACATATTCGAACTTAGTTTAAGTAACATTGTGGTAATATATAGTGAACTGCGATGTGTCTAGGATTTGGTAATGGCATTGCTATTTGGGGTTTGAGAGCTGGGAGAGGAGGCTGTCCGATGCCCATCGGACCAGAACAGTGTTCGATGGGTGGTTTCTACCGTCCGATTTATTTCAAGATCTGTGCGCACGAATATTAAAGCAAACAACACGGATATTAAAGTGATGTGCACAGATCTTGAAGTGAATCGGAAGGTAGAAACTATCCATCGAACAGACTCTGGTCCGATGGGCATCGGACACCCTCCCTCCCTTGAGAGCTTGGTTCTTTGTTTTGTATTGATCTCAAAGCACGTTATTACAGTGTATATGACTTCTTGTTTAGCTTCATGTTTTGCATACTATTCCATTAACAAAACGGTTGCATCCAAAATATTACATCTTATGAAAGGTTATTGCTCAGGGATTGATTTTGAAACAAACTAATTTTATGTCGCAGTTCAATCCCTGTACCGTGTCAGACAGAATATTTTACGTTACAGATCCAAATGTTTACCAAGATTTTTCATGCTGTCCAAAATTGTTGAAATTTATAGAAATATCATATCATATTTTTTCACCCATCATTTCTTTTTGTCTATATACTTGTTTGTTTGTTTTGATTTAAGATGCTGTATAAAATCAGTTCTCCTTGCGTCTCTAGTGCCAGCTGTACGTCTCTAGAATTGGTTGTGCTTGAGTGCTACAACTATGATTTCAGTTTACTAGCAATGGCTTTTAGTAAGGAGTTATATGTTGTGTTATGTTTGGTCTTTTATTAAACAGATTCTGCACTAAATCTATTTATATGTCACATGCTATGAACAGGTTACTGACTGTATCTGCAGCATTTTGAGCAATGGATCACAGTTTAGAGCAGCGCAAGTTAAAAGAGCACACGCGCAAAAACATCTCTGATATCTTATTAATTATACTATCCTAATGAAAAATGCCACCTATATTATATATCAATCAAATTTTCCTAAAAAAAAAAAATTCTAAAGAGTGAACAGAATCAATTCATATATTAATTTGTACCACACGACTGAAATTTGTTCTAAAAACCTTCTAATAATTTCTTTAAATCATTACCTTGTTCTAGACTGGTACATGGGAGTAGCAGTCCAGCTTTGGATGTCTTTTTTAAAGCTAAAATGGAAATGAATTGTTTCAAAATACTAACAAAATCCAACAGCACGTATTGAAATAAATAAATCACTAAATAAATTCCTTTAATATTGGAAATCCTATTTAAATAATTGTTTCATAATATAAAGCTACTATGAGCATTTACTGTGAAAATTTAAATAAACCCCTGTTATGAGCATTTAGTATGAAAAATTAAACAAACGCATTAATTTTTTAGCGACATTAACCACAAAATCCCATTGTCAGAGAAAAAAGGCAGTACCTTTTCTCTTCTATAGTGATGTTATGAGCATTGAAAAATCAGAAAAAAAAATTGTGAAAAAATTGTGGGTCCGCCCTGAATAAATGCAGGGATTACATTAAAAAAAAGTAAAAATTTCAACACCAAACAAACTGTCAGTTTGACCTTGTACATATAAATCCCCTTTAAATGTAGCTCAGAGTTATCTCATTTTTCAACTCTCATGAGTCAAAGTCAACACTATGAGTCGTACCAAATAATTTTCTCCGCTCTAGGTACCATCGTTAATAAATAATTGTATTTCGTACAATTATATGGCAGAGTTAGTTCAGGAGTCTCTGTTTGTATGATGTGATGCTTTTTTTAATATCTATAAGATATATATCCTGTTAGTATTAAATGGACACAGCAAAGACAGTTGGTAAAGAAATACATCTGTATTTATGTCTGAAGAAAAATTAAATGATGCAAGTAATTATGAATTTTCTAAGTTTTGTTTGTTTTTAGACATCACACACCAACATTTAATGATCCAAAATAAAATGCCGACCAGAAGTTTTACAATAAGTCAATGACCCATGAATGCTTGTATAATTAAAGCAGGTTTAAGTGCTTTTTATTTTATCTGTCGCTTTTAATTTTAGAATTACAATAACTTAAAACTTAAATGTCAAAATAACATGTTAGATATGATTTATATAATTTTCTTTATGCACGTGTAAAAATTCACAACATTTTAATTTTTAATTTTACTATAAAGAACTTGTACAAATACAATAATTTGGAAAAAAATTATGAACGTTAAATTTTCAACTTATTGATTCATATAAAATTAAAATTGAAAAATGATAATATTTTATGTACATACAAAGAAAATGATACATATCACTTCTAATGGTTTTATTTTGACATAATTTTTTTTCTAAAATTTTTGTTATTAGAAAATTCAAAAGTTGAGACATAATAGGCACAAAAATTGAAGGCATTTGAACCCTCCTTCGTATAGGAGATAGGAGTAGGTCTTATGGGCATCAGACCTACTTTTAGGTTCAATTAGTTCTGTCACCGTACGATTAGCATCAAAATTAGTACGTACGGAAATTGAAATAGACCTGCACAAAATTTAATGTACTTGGCACGGATCTTAATGCAATCAAAAGGTCATTTCACCCATCGAACCAAAGTAGGTCCCATGGACATTGGACCTATTTTGAATTCACCCAGCTTCAAACAAAGTTTTCCATCAATGCATAGTTAACCTGGAGAGCAGCTTGGGTCCGATGGCCATCGGATCCAAAGTGGTTCAAATGGGTTGCTCATCTTAGATCTGCTTTAGAATTCGTGTCAGCAATTTCGCGTATGCTTTAAAATCCGTGCGCACAAATTCTAAATCAGATCCGACAGTGAACGAAGCTGTTGGAACCACTTTGAGTCCAATGGCCATCGGACCCAAGCTGTTTCTTAACCTGACGGCCAGGTACTGATACGTGAGAACGTGACTTTCAAATTTGACTATTTGACTGGTTAATTGGTCACTAATGCAAATTATCTCCATAGAGTTGAATTTTCTTACCACGATGACTATAAAATTATATCCTTTCCCTCATATTCAGTCATTCAGATACTAAAAGATAAGGATGGAACTACAAAACTAAATTTAGAGGGTTGGAGGAATAAATGTCATATAATATTAAAAGTTTAAAGGACAAAATAAAAATATTCAGTTCAAGGGTAGCTCCTTTTTCTAATACATACTTTAATCCTAATAATTAAAAAGTTTTGCTATTTATTGGGCACAGTTTTATCTATATCATCCGTCATGGACGAGACTATGTTCGAGAAAAATAATAATATAAAGGGTAAAATTTGGTTAATCAATGCACCACACACGGTTGTGATCTTTACATGTCTGCTACTAAGGAAGAGGATACTGACAGTGGACAATTTGATTAAGAAGAGAGAACAATTACCAAACATGTGTAACCTCTATAAAAGGGCAGATGAAACCATTGGCCACCTATTCCAACAATGCAACTAATGGCAGGGGTGTTCATCGGTTCGGTTCAGTTCAGTTTGACTGAACTAGGCAAACCAAAATTTTAATTCGGTTTAAAAAATAGAACCAAATCGAACCGAATTAGCATTGCAATCGAACCGAACCGAACCAAACCAAACCAAAGTTTTATTTCGGTTTGTTCGGTTCAAACCGAAATATATCAATTTTTTAATTTAAAGCAATTGTTTTGTAATAAACCGAAGTATTTAAAGTAATTGATTAAGAAATAAACCGGGGCGGTCCGGACCAAATTCATAATATATAAAAGTTCGGTCGGTTCGGTTATTTCAGTTTTTAAAATTTCAAACCGAACCAAACCGAAGTTATCATTCGGTTTTAAAAAGCAAACCGAACCGAACCAATAAACCGAAAAAACCGAACCGTTTGAACCGATCTAATTCGGTTCAGTCCAAAACCGATTAAACCAGACCCAATGAACACCCCTAACTATAACTAATGGTACCAACTTTACTTTTCTGCCCTTATTTCCCAAGTGGACATTTTGCTATCACCATTGTGCATTCACTACATATATAGGAAAGTAAAGCAGTTGCAAGATATTGAGACTTTCTGTCGATATGATTTTGCAAATCACAATCTGCAGTTACAAATCACAGGAGGATTTTCAGTGATGAGCAGAAAATTTTGGATATTTACTGTCAATGGAAGTTCTGGTTGAATTTGAAAGCTGGTTCTGACTGCAAAGAAAATCGAATCATAATGTTTTACAAGAGATTGAGACTTTCAGATTTTTAATTTCTTTCTTTGCTCTACCCCTGAGTCCCTTTTTCATTTGGTACTTCAAATTGCCACTTGGTCAAACTTGTAAAGGGAGAGGGGGTGTCCGATGCCCATCGGAGAGGGTGTCCGATGCCCATCGGACAAGAGTCTGTTCGATGGGTGGTTTTTACCGTCCGATTCACTTCAAGATCTGTGCGTATTACTTTAATATCCGTGTTGTTTGTTTTAATATCCATGTGCACAGATCTTGAAAGCAGATCAGACGGTAGAAACCACCCATTGAACAGACTCTGGTCCGATAGGCATCGGAAACCCCCCTCTTCCACTTGTAAAACCTGACACTACGTATGTCTGATCAATGAAATTTAGAGGCTTCACTTCTATTTTTCTCTCAAAATAAAAATGAAGGATTATATTTGTAATTCTCCTTTGTTACATTACAAATATCTAGTTGTACTTTTTGATATCAAACCTTGATTTTGAGAGAAGTAATTTGTCAGCAGTACATTAATTATATACTTTTCTACAATTCATTTTTATTAAAAATTTAAAAATGGATGGAAAGTTGGAATGCGAGCAGGGCCCGAAATTTTTATTTATACTATGTTGAAAAAATAATAAATTAAAAAATTATCTTTTCTGAATAATTATAAATATATCACGTCTGTCATTTTGAACGGCGGACATAAAAAGACAAGTCCACTATTTCATTTGTTACACGCTGTATTTGGGTATGCTATTTTATTTGGTGGATGTGAAAACTTTTTTTTTTGACAAATTTGTAAAGTCTGTCGGTCCGCACACCACGCAAAATTTATTATTTGTCTGTAATTCGAGATAGGAGTAGGTCTGATGGGCATCGGATCTATAACGCTGTACAATTAGTATTGAGATATGTGCGCACGGAAATTGAAATAGACTTGTACATATTTTACTATTTTGCATGAATCTTGATGTAGATTGTATATTGAATAGTCATTACACCAATCGAACCAAAGTAGACACGATGGTAGGGGAGTAAACGGATATGGATTATCCGCGGATAATCCGCTCAGAATCTGCTTATTATCCGTATCCGGATTAAACGGATACGGATACGGATAATTCCGTGAGGATATAAACGGAGCGGATATCCGTATTTATCCGGATCTGAAATTTAATCTTTTAGCAGCTTTCAATTTATTTCACCTTTGCTAAATTTTCAAAAAAAAACACACATATTCGTTTAAGTCCAAGAATTTTGGTAGAAAAATCATATAATATATTAGGATAATGGATTGGTTCTCTGAACCAATAAGCAATTAGTTATGCATAATCATCACTGTGCAAACTTAAAAAGACAATTAATTTTTTGTCAATTTAGATAATCAAATTAGGTAATTTAAAATTATGAAATTTAGTAGAATTACTCAATATCCAACAATTATCCGCTCCATATTCGTATTCGAATCCGTATCCGTGGATTATCCGTTTCGTATCTATATCTGTTTAAGACGGATATGGTTTTCAATTTTGATATCCGTTTACTATCTGTATCCGTATCCGTATCCGCTTGTTGAAAAACAAATACGAATATGGTATTAGCATTATCCGCCCCGAATCCGCTCCATTTACACCCCTACACGATGGGCATCGAACCTACTCTGAATTCCAGTAAAGTAACGCATGTGTCATCTTTTATTATTTTAACTACAATTTCCAGTTTCCTGGATGAACACGTTCTTTGTATTTTAATTCACACAAGCAACTCACCTTGTGGCTGGTTATGTGTACTAGTTGCATACTACAAATATCATGTTCATTTTTTTTAGTTGCATGCTACAAATATCTTGTTTTTTCACTTAAAAAAAATATTTGTAACATGCACATAGGAAGCTGATATCAGTACCCGCGCTACAGTACTCGCATTATACCCGTACCATAACTTCCATAACTGCCATAGCAACTGGAGGGACCACAAAAACTCTAGGACTAAATTTTTTCCCCCAAAGTATTAATATCTATACACGGAAGTATTTATACCTATACACCGGAAGTATCTATATCTATGAGATGAACAATTTTTACGTAAATTATTATTTCCCCATCTAAATATCTCAAAAGTACCCGCACCATAAATGCATAGTGGGGACCACTCAAACTAGATGGGGGACCATACACGTGTTTAGAGGTGGATTTTTTTCTCCGTTCATTTTCGTCCATATTTAACGATCTATGAAGAATTTTGCAAATCTAAAACAACTAATGTTTTCTACGTAATTTTATCTTTCAAATGAGATCCATGATGACGTACTTTCAAGCTTGTAGTCACACAAGTATTTATACCTACACTTACAGTATTTTTTACATATGACACTGGATGATATCTGAAAGTATTAATATCAAGTATTCCAAGTATTTATACCTATGTATTGTAAGTGTTATACCTATGTGGTCAACTATTTTTGTTAGAGAAATGTTGCAAGTACTTTTTACATATGAATATATTACACTAGATAACATCTGAAAGTATTAATATCAAGTAATACAATAATTTATATTTATGAACTGAAGTATTTACATCTATGTGGTCAACTATGTTTGTTAGAAGAAGGCTGACACGGGGACGATTGGGGAATGTTGATGCAGGGATGCGGAGTCTCAACTACTTCATTTGAGGAAAGTTGACACGGGGATCATTGGAGACTGAAAAAGGGAGTGATCATATCAAGTAACGCACATAAGTATTAATATCTTATTTTGTAAATATCAATTTCTTATCTTACAAGTATTTATATTTATAAAGACTGACTCTGGATGAGTGTGGGGATTGTGGATGAGTGTGGGGATTGAAAATGGAGGAACCAGGTAATTAGTGGGGACCATAACACATGATGCCTTTAATGTACAGTGTGGATACAGTGCGGGTACTGTAGCGCGGGGATGAAAATAATTATTCTAGTACATAATCAGCTACAAATATCCTATTCAAAATGGCTGGTTAGGTACTAGTTGAATTCAACAAATATCTTGTTCAAAATTGTTATTTTAATTCCACTTTACATGTGGGCCTTGCTTCATTAATTGACTACACTTAAAATTTTGAGATCACAGTCACGCGCTGAAAAAAAATAGAGTATATCTGTCATTTTATTTAGTGGACTTTATTTTATATCCGACAAATGAAATAATAGACTTATTCTCATGAATATGTTGTTCAAAATAGCAGACATGACATATTTATAATTATTCACAAAAAATAGTTTTTGGTTTATTTTTTTCGATATGGCATAAATAAAAGTTTCAGGAGCAAGATAAAAGCTACAAAATATTTATGGGATTCGTAACATAAAATGCAGTAAAATTTGAACTTAATTCTTTATAATTACTAAATAAAATTTAATCACCAAACTATAAATACACATTTAAATATTTTATGAAGACAACTGAATATAAAAATTTATAATAAAATAATTAATTAAGTTTTAATATACATAGTTAAAATTTTAAAATTATTGTGGATTCGCCCTTAAATGAAAGCAAGGATTAAAACGAAAGGAGAATTTCACGTGTACCCCTCACAAAACTTCAAAATTACGTATTTCATCCTCTAAAGTTTGAAATTATATATTTCCCTCTCTAAACTTCAAAAACTCACAAATTTATCCATTTTATTGTCTTTTATATTAAAACTAATTCTAAATTTATAAATAAATACCTATTTTACCTTTTATTAAAAACATATAAATCTCATCAGACTCAAATTTGAATATGAACGGTTCATCTACCGTCCGAATTGCTTTTAGATTTGTGCACGCAAGATCAGCACGTATTTTGATGCAAAAATGAACGCATATTGAAGCAACATGCACAGATATTAATGTTATACGTGCTAATCGGAATTGCTTTAAGATCCGTGCACGTTAGATTAGCACGAATATTGAAGCGATGTGCACAAATCTTAATGCGATGAGCACCAATCGGACGGTAAAGGAACTCTTCAAATTCAATCATGAATAATTTGAGTCCAATGGGCTTTATATATTTTTAATAAAAGATAAACTGGGTATTTTAAAATTTTAGAATGAGTTTTAATATAAAAACAATTAAATGGATAAATTTGTGAGTTTTTAAAGTTTAGAGGGAGAATATGCAATTTTAAAGGAGAAAATACATAATTTTAAAGTTTTTGAAAGGTATACGTGAAATTCCCCCTAAAAAATTTTCAACACCAAACGAAATGCCACCTTGTAATTCATGAAAAAAAAAAAAACCACACCAAACGCAGGAACCGAATTTCGTGGATTGACAGGTAATTATTGCTAAAGAGTTCATACATCCATCCATTAATAATATAAACGTTCATAATTAAAATATGGTTGTGTTTTCTTAAAATACCAATACTCTTTTTACTTTATAATAACCGGATTATGGATGAATAGATAAATCAGCCTTGTTGACAGGAATCAAGTGGGCAGGAAATTAAGTTCCCCAAACGAAATGCCACTTGGTACAAATAAATCCCCTTAAATGTAGCTAAGAGAGATCTCATTTTTGAACTCTCGTCGAGTCAAAGTCAACACTTTTGAGTCGTACCAAATAATTTTCTCCGCCCTAGGTACCATCATAAATAATTGTATTTCGTACAATTATATAGCAGATTTAGTTTACGAGTGCGTTTACTGTCATCATAGTGATGCAAAGATTTTATAACACGTAATCTCGATTGTTCAATTCAGATCGGGAGAGGGGGGAGTTTTTTTTATAAAACATAATTAAAAAAAATAAATTTAACGAAACAGCAGGATTAGGAGAAGTTTTAGAAAAACTATAAAAACCGGTTTGGCAAACTGGTTTCATGCATAGGACCGGACTCCCAATCCGGTTTTGACCGGCTTGGCTGTGTGGCGAACGGTGTGGCACCTCTGAACCGGATTGGGATCCCGGTTTGGCCTTTTTTTTCCGCTTTTTGTTGGTGGAGAGTATAATATGAGAGAGTTCCGAGAGTTCATTCATTCAGAGTTCTGAGAGTTCCGAGAGTTCATCTTAATTTGTTCATCTTAATTGAGAGTATTTATATGGCCATGCCATCTTAATTTTTTTTAATTTTGAGAGTTAGTTGTGATCTACAGATCGACCTCTATATTATATTTTTCGTATTCGTCTGAAGATTGTAGTAAGTTTTTTTTTTTTTAATTCCGATTATTTTTTAGGATGTCAAATTCAGAATGATATTTAGATTGATTGTGAAATTTTTTTTTTCAGGAGATGTCTCAAGTATTAATAAATGTGTACTATCATCGTGAAATTTTAAACGCACCGACCTGTACTTTTCTGATTTCTGACACAACCAGTCTTGATGAGCTAAAAAGACACGTATGTGGTGGTATTCATTTGCTCCCTAGCCAGTTCGATCTCACAATTAGGGCGCGTTTGAACACGGCGCCACCTGGCTCAGTAGAAAAATACCAATTGTTTAACATAGACCACGAAATGGTATGGTAGATGGTGCTTCAACACGCCACTCCGGTATTGAATTTTAAACTTCTTGAATTAGTTGTTGAGTCAATACCGGTTGTTAGTCAGAACAATTATGATCGATATCCGGGTAGTGAACCCGGAAGTAGTAAAGACAGACCGGTGTTTGAATCACCTATATATTGTGATGGCCCCTCTGAAATGCCAGTATCAAATGATTTGCCTAATTATTTTGACCAGCTAAACAATGATACTGACTCAGACTCAAACTCTGATCCTGATGGCCCGATTGTCAGGGAAGAGGACATGGCGGAAATTGAGGATGAGATTAGGGTTGAAGAGGTAATAAAGGAGTGGCAATCATCTATTCCCTTTATTAATCGAGATTTGCAGCATTCTTGTTTGGCATTTAATGATGATGTGCCGATGCCGTACAAAGATGAAGCATTTTTTGGTCATGCACCCAGAATCGACGGTTTGTTTTCAGTGGGACAGATGTTCGAGTCCAAAGCCGAACTTAAATCCAAGCTGGGTGGATTTTCCATGGATAATAACATACAAATAAAACAAACTCACTCAAATCGTACTGGTTATGTTGTTATATGTAAAGTAGAGGGGTGTCCATGGAGGTTATACGCAAAAACTACTGAAACTGGAAAGTGGACAATTGCAACAAATCCATACCAACACAATTGTTTCAGTATTGCTTGTACAGGAGACAGTAGTCAGATGACTGCTACAAAGATTGCAGAAATAATCAAACCTAGTCTGAAGAGGGATCTGGAGATGTCAATAAAAGCATATTACAATTTAGTTAGACAAAAGTACCCAATGGTTCAGCCTTCATACAACAAAATTTGGAGAGGACGGGAGTTAGCTATGGCTAAATTATTTGGTTCTTGGGAAAAAGCATACGAAATGCTACCTTATTTGCTTGGTGCAATCCAGAGGTCTAACCCAGGCACAAAATACAGAATTGAGCATGAACCATCTACACGTATGGGTGTCCATATTTTCACCCGCGTGACATGGGCTTTCGGTCCATGTATTCAAGCATGGCCATATCTCAGACCAGTTATAAGTGTAGATGCAGGACATTTCTCCGGCCGGTACAAAGGGAAACTATTCATGGTATGTGCTTATGATGCAGAACAACAAGTATTTCCCCTTGCATTTGGAATTGCAGATGAAGAGACTTCATCTAATTAGGGCTGGTTTATGCAATTTGTACGCGAAGATGTGGTGGGGCCTGGTCGGATTTGTGTTATATCAGACCAGCACGGGGCAATCCGTTCAGTGTTTGATCGACCAGATTTAGGGTGGTGTGAGGAAAACGGTGAAGCAGTGCATCGTTTAGGTACTTAACATATTGCGGCAAATGTTTACAAGCTGTACAAGGACAGAAGGTTGAAAGATATTTTTGTTAAATTTGTGGGTAAGATGAAACCATGTAGGTTTAATGAAGGTATGGAAATGATAAAAGATAGGAGTATTACTACTCATAAGTATATAATGTGGTGTGGAAAAAGGGTGCAAAATCTCGAAGAAGAACCTTTGCAACTCCATAAATGGGCACAATGTCATGACGGAGGCCTGAATAGGTGGAGTATTATGACTTTGAACGGGTCAGAATCATTGAACAGTGTATTTCGTGTCATTCGCCAACTCCCTGTATCAGCGATAGTGGATCGCACATATTACAAAGTTGTGGACTGATTTGTGAAAAGACGCGAGGTTGCCGAACACTGGCTTCAAAACGGAATGGGATTATCATCAAAAATATTATCCGTTTTGGAACATCGGATTAGAAAAGCGAAGGAGCTTACCTTTGGGACCCGACACTTATGAGATCATAGATCACGACGGAGTTGTTAAGACGGTATGTCATTTATTTTATTAAAATTCGTACAAAATTTATATATGATATTATTGTAATTATTTTGCTTTACTAATTGTAGGGAGTGAAGGGAGATATGAAATATGCCGAAGTTCTTCAAGATCCTGAAAGGGTGGTGGAGGACAAGGAGGAATGGGCTGAAATATGCCGAACTGCCGGAGAACTCTCTCAGGACAGTGAATCTCTACCTGCCAGAAATGGACGCACCACAACCTGCATGTAAAGCATGAGTAGTCTCTGATCCCGCGCGAATGTATGCCGAGCTGGTAGTAATCGGTGTACGGCATCCAGTTGACAACACTGGCTCTCAGACGCTCAAATTGATTCCGAAATTGCGATGTGCCTCAGTTGTAAAAAAAAATTGGTTAAATATTGAAGGAACACTAAATTGAATTGAAAACAATATTTATTATTAAAATGTACCTCTCAGCGAATTACCCTCCCATTCATGCGGTTGAATCCATTTCGCTCCAAAAGTCATTCTTTCATTAGGGTCATCTTGACCAAATGGCAAATTAATTTTGGGCCTCGGCCGTCCAATAGGAAACCGAGTCCAAGACCACATTTGGAGCAGTAGTAGCGGACCATTAATCGATACAGCCGATTTTCTACAAGCCCGGGACAACTCCCGATACAGGCAAGCAAGCACGGCACCTCCCCAATTGTAGTCTACAGATCGAGGTCCCAAATTTTCTAAGAACTGTAAATACATTATCGGGACACCGCTTGCACATGAATCAGGAAACATTATAGACCCGAACAACTCCATGCAATATGCACGTGTGTACTGATCGATTGTCTGCTGGTCACTGGCCGGTGTCATTTTCTCAACAAATCTGTCCTTTAACCATTTTAGACGCATGTAATATTTCGACTTTGTCTCACCGTCCGCTTTTTTCATGAAAAATTCATCGTCATCGTATTTGTACCCATCGTACACTTCATGTCCCAAGCAGTCTTCGATTAATTGAGACCAATTATCATCGGTACATCCAGCTACAGTCGTACCTGTAAATACAAATGTTAGACGAATATATAAATTAAAAACAAATAAATTAGTAATAGAAATGGCAAATTACCGGTAATGGGCAATCCCCACAAACAACTGACATCTTCGAATGTAACTGTCAACTCCCCCACCGGAAGATGGAATGAATTTGTCTCCGGCCTCCACCTCTCAACAAGAGCGGTGATCAATCATTTATCAATATAGCATTTTTTCACATCTTTCATTTGAAACAAGCCTAAATTCACCAAACCTGATTTCATCTGAGGTTGGTGAGGAATGCCCATTTGACGAGTGCTAGTACGTACCGTGGACTCGTCCTGTAACGATAATTGTCATGCATAAAAAATTAAATCCCAAAATTGAATTCAACCTTATAAGTAAATTTCAAGCAAAATCGCAAAGTTATTACAAATACCTGCATACTCGCTTGGCTTATTTTGTGTAGGTCTTCAGACAATACCAACAAAGGGGGTAAGGGTTGTTCAGAATACATTTTGCCCTATATACATAAAATTATAATTACATAAACTACAATGCAAAAAAAAGAAATTATTCAAAGAAATTTCACAACAAAATTAAATTAAATAAATTCTCTAATTCATCGAAAAAACTAGTCTAAATTACAACCAAGAAAATTATTCTACATTCATTAAATTAAATTTTAAGAGGTAATATACTCCATATGTGAATCATTCTACAGTTACTAAAATAACACTAACTAAACTAAAACAATATACAATTTATTTATATTACATGCAAAACCCTAAATTACTAAATCATTATACAATTATTAAAATTACGCTAAAATACCTAAATTATACATGTCATTCATATACCCTAAAATTAAACTACAAACCCTCAATTTTACACTACAAAATTTATTTATACTACAAAAATTAAATTAAACTACAAGAACTTATTTATACCAAAAAAAATTAAAATACAAAATATATTTCAGATTTTTATAAAAAAAATTACCTAAATTACACTAAAAATTACTAAATCATTCCACAATTTATTCATATACTCATAATTTCTTTATATACCCTCAATTTCGTATTATACTATCAATTAACGGGAGATATACTACAAAAACTCTTAATTTAACAATACAAATGTGAAATTAACTACAATTACTTATTTAAACTAACAAGAAATTAAAATTTCGGATTATATCTTCCAAAAAAAAAAATTAAACTACAAACCTAATGAAATTAGTAGATCTGAAGCTTATTTTGTTCTTCTCAACGAAACCTATAATTATATGCATTTACACTAAGAAATGATAACTAATTAAGAGCTGAAAAAAAAATTTAGGAAACTTAACTGAAGGAAGTTCGGAGGCAGAGAGGAAGGAAATTCGGAGGCTGAGTTCGGTTTGGTTTGAAAACGAGTTGGGGAGAAGGGTCTGGTGACTTTGGTCCCTACCCAAACCGGTTTGGGAAACCGGTTTCTATTTTTTTTTCACCGCCAAAACGGTTTGGCAAACCGGTTTCCATCTCTCTCTCTTTTTTTTTAACCGGCGTGAAAATGGTTTGGGAACCCGTTTCTCTGTCATTTGGATTTTCTGTGGCGTGGATTGCTGCGGTGATCAAAATTTATCCAAACCGATTTCCCAAACCGGTTTGGGAATATGGAGACCGGTTTGGGAAACCGGTTCTTATGGTTTTTCTAAAACTTCTCCTAATCCTGCTGTTTCGTTAAATTTATTTATTTTATTTATGTTTTATAAAAAAAACTCGAGAGGGGGGTGTCCGATGCTCATCGGACCAAAGTCTATTCGATGGATGGCTTCTAACATCTAATTTACTTTAAGATTTGTGCGCATTACTTTAATATCCGTGCGCACAGATCTTAAAGTGGATCGGACGGTAAAAACCACCCATCGAACAGACTCTGGTCCGATGGCCATCGGAACCCCCCTCTCCCTCAATTCGGATCGTGTTTATATGAATGATATGATGTGATTTTTTTAGAGGCTTTTTTAATATTTACATGTGGAGTTAAAATGTGAGTATTAAATGGCTCACGGCAAAGACGGTAAAGAGATACGGAAATAAATCTGTTGATTTTTGTTGAGATTCGTACATAAAAAACTTCGTTCAGATTCATGTAAGAAAAAATTTAAACCATTGGAATTGAAATAACCGAGTTCTGTTATTTCCAATGAATAACAACAGATTTATTGGGAATTATTTCCAAGACATACATCTAGTTTTTATGTCTGAAGAAAAATTAAATGATGCAACTATGCAAGGAATTATGCATTTTCTTAGTTTTGCTTGTTTTGGACATCGCACTCCGAAATTTAATGATCGAAACGACCCACCAATATTTTTCAGGAAACAGAACTCAACCAGAAGTTCTAAAATAAGCAAAAGTTTAAATAGCGTTTATCGTCATAGCGGTATGATTGAAAAAACAGCGCTATATCCAAATAACGCCGCCATAGCGTGAAATAGCACGCTATAACACTGATAGCGTCATAGCTTTTATAGTCCGAAAATGCTATAGCAGCGCTATAGTGCCCTATAGCGTGCTATTTAAAATTTTGAAAATAAATCAATGACCCATGAATGCTTGTATAATAGAGGAGAAGTGTGCCTTTTGTTTTCTATTTTTTTTTGTCTCCGTCATACTTTTATGTCTGAAATTATAATAATTTTATATTTAAAATGTAAATTTCAAAATAAAATGTTAAACATGATTTGTATTTTTTTTCTATACCAACGTAAAAAATCACGATATTTTTTTTTTATTAATATTGAGCACATGTAAAAATACGTTGATATAGATAAATTCTAAATGTTATTTTCTTTTTCAATTTATCGATTCATATAAAAAAAAAAACAAAAAGTGATAATTTTTTA
Organism: Carex cristatella; assembly: GCA_024447775.1. Classification (NCBI taxonomy): domain Eukaryota; kingdom Viridiplantae; phylum Streptophyta; class Magnoliopsida; order Poales; family Cyperaceae; genus Carex; species Carex cristatella. The sequence continues at coordinate 9,881,203 of JAJHPF010000003.1, read as the reverse complement.
TGTACATTTAGAGAAAATTATACATATCGAATCTAAAAGTTTATTTTAAACATAAATTTTAAAATTTAAGTTATTGGAAAATTAAAAGTTAACGAGACGTGATAGAGACATTTTGAACCCTCCTTTGTATAATATTTCATTTTTAAATTAAAATTACTTAAAACAACAGATGAAGAATTACATCAAATTCCAGCATATTAAAATCATTCAGTGTATTGGATCTGAGCATATCAGAATTGGGTCTGAGCAGGGTCATTGATTCTAAAGTAACTCAGTAAATTAACAAGATGCAAACAATTTTTTCTAAACCAAATGCAAATAATTAATTAATTGACACTCAGTGATAGAATCGCATGATGCCAGATGTAACTAATTGCATGATTAAAAATCAATATGCCTCTTTAAACTGAAAATATGTGATTTTCATGTAAAACCACATATATGATATTGCATGAAGATTTTCATGCAGAATCGAACTGCATAAGCATATACGGCCGCGTATGCGACCGCATGAACCGCATTTTACAACACTGATTGTGGTATTAATAAAAAAAATGGGAAGAAATACATACTTGTACATTGTCTCATACGGTCAATCACACATATAAAGAAGGGAAAATTGGTTATTTGTCACTCCAAAATTTTGAAATCTGAAAAATACCATCACAAAACTATAAATCTGAAAAATGCTACTCTAAACATAGTTAATTCTTAAATTTGCCACAAATACACAATTTTTATATTTTTTTATTAAAAATTAAATGAAAAATACAATTTTGATATACGTATAATGAGGGGTCTGAAGGGTATATAGGGAAATACAGAAATACGTATCTCAAAACTATATTTTTCAGTTAATTTTTAATAATAAAAAAATATAAAAATTGCGCATTTGTGGCAAATTTAAAAATTAATTAGATTTAGAGTGGTATTTTTCAGATTTATACAAATTTAAAAATTAATTAGATTTAGAGTGGTATTTTTCAGATTTATAGTTTTGTGATAATATTTTTTAAATTTGAAGATTTTGGAGTTACAAATAATCCATTTTAAACGTTGTGCTGTCACGAGAAATTTGTACTGTCTTGATCTTTGTGTCGAACCACTTTTGTAATTTTGTGTACTATTTATACAAAAATGGCGCTAACCAACTAATAAGAGTACCCAGACAACGATAGTCAATATATGTTGCGTTTTTTTGTCAATATACGTACCCGCATGCTATATTGCTATGTGGTTCAAATAAAAAGTTTCTGACCGTGCATTATCTGTTTCTAATTTCATGTGCAATCAAAATCGGCCAATTGGCTGTCGATATATATATATATATAGAGAGACAAAATATTGACTTTATATAAATATTTGGTGCAAAACTGTAACAAGGTGGGATATATTAATTATTATTATTATAATAATTATTACTATTATTGTTGTGGTTATTATTATTATTATTATTATTATTATTTACAACTTAAAATTAGAAAAATAATATATATGATAATTTTTCCGCATATTAAAATATGCATCTTAAAACACTTATCACAAACATAAATATATATATAGAGGAGGGATCAAGTTACAACAATTTTGAGTTACTACAAAGTTATAACAACGGTTATTTTCATTTTCAAAGTCCAAATCGTCGATCCAAACCATTCAACATGATTATCTAAATAAAATGTGCTTCCATATCAAATTTTACATTTTTTGAATTTTTTTACTATTTATCAAGTTGGGTACAAAATTCAATGGTCTGAATTTGACTAGTTTTTGTACCCATCTTAATAAATAGTAAAAAAATTCAGAAAAATATAAAATTTGATCTGGAAGCACATTTTATTTAGATAATCATGTTGAACGGTTTGGATCGACGATTTGGACTTTGAGAATGAAAATAACCTTTGTTATAATTTTGTGGTAACTCAAAATTGTTATAACTTGATCCCTCCTTATATATATAGAGAGAGAGGAGAGTTCCAATGCACCCAAAATTTCATGCTCCTATTTGCACCTATTTTTTTTTTATCTTCTTTATCTTCATTTTTAAAGTCCAAATAGTCGATCCGAACCGTTTAACATGATCAATATAATAAAATATGCTTGGAGATCAAATTTTATATTTTTTGGAATTTTTTTACTATTTTTTAAGATAGGTACAAAATTATTGTTTTAAGGAGATTCTAGACCATCCGATAAAGTGATTTTGTACATATCTTAAAAAATAGTAAAAAAATTTCAAAAATTATAAAATTTGGTCTACAAGTATATTTCATTATGATGATCGTGTTGAACGGTTCGGATCAACTATTCGGACTTTGAAAATGAAGATAAAAAAGATAAAAAAAATAGGTGCAAATGGGAGCATGAAATTTTGGGTGCATTGGAAACCTCCTCATATATATATATATATATCTCAACTTCAGTTTTTGGATAACCATTTTTCTTGTCCTGTCGGTGTATGCATTAAATGCCACGTATGGAGCAATCACAATTAAATTTCCTCGGCTCATGCATTATTATATTATATGAGCAGCTCATCAACCCAACTATGTTTCTATAAATGCAAAATATCATCCAATAGCAAGACCACTCATCCCTCCACTACTCAGTGTTCAATTTTTCCTCCAACCTTGTGTGGCTCAAGAGGAGCTAGCTAATTAACCATGGCTGAGGTAGGGTTAGAAACAGGTAAAGTAGAAGAGTACACTAAAGATGGCACAGTCGACCTGAAAGGCAACCCGGTTCTCAGGTCGAAGCGCGGTGGATGGACCGCTTGCTCCTTCGTTGTAGGTAAAATTGATATATATCTGTATATGTATTTGTTGTATATATATACTCGTTTTTTATATGCATTGATATATCTCTTGAAGAGTCTATTTTTCAGATTAATTGCAACTAACCAAGTAATTGGATTTATTAGTTAGTTTTAAATTAAGTAACTATCTTCTTCTCTTGGTAGAATAAATTAATATGCATGTTCAAAAAATAATTTGGGTAGGTCGTCAGTACTATAAGTGTTGAGCCTCAGTTTACTTCATTTTCTTCTTCTAATATTAGGTGCAAGGCAATTGTCTAAAATTGACTCATGTAGATTCTTTAGAGTTATCAAAAGTTTGCATTATTAGTTAGAATGTAATGATGTTGAAAATGAAGGAAGAAACTAATTCTAGATATGGTATGGTATACCTTCATTCAAGGAAAAAGAGATAGCTAGCTTAAATTATAATGGTTCTGAGAGGAGAACATGCTTCAATATATATACATCATTAAATATATATATATATAGTAGTTCATTTTGTCTTATGTTTGCTAAAAGTTATACATCATATAATCAACCCCACATGTCTAAGATATATATGCACATGCTTAGTGTGTAAAGGTAACTGATATTTGCATGTGTAAAATTCGCTTTCAGGATCCGTTTAATTATGTAATTATATATCTGTGCAAATATAATTAATTAAAATACAAATAATTATTAAATAAAATAAAAAAGATGTGAATATTGATTCAAATAAATTATTAAAAAAAAATGGGAATCTAGAGTTTAGTTTCCTCGTATTAATTCCATATATATTGAACTAGCTATCAATTCTTAGTTTTTAAATGTGTATCTGTATTATCAATTTAAAAGAAAACACTTATATACAAATATAATTTTAACATTATCTGTTGCATATATCCTTTTTATTATGAAATAAAGTATCTAATGCCCTCAAATAATTTTATTTTGCATTATGATCAGTATATGAAGTATTTGAGAGGATGGCATACTATGGAATATCATCAAACTTGGTGTTATACCTGACAGAGAAGCTCCATCAGGGCACAGTGGCATCAGCAAACAATGTAACCAATTGGGTGGGTACAATTTGGATGACACCAATCATAGGTGCCTACATAGCTGATGCTCATCTTGGCCGCTACTGGACTTTTGTAATCGCCTCCGTCATCTACGTCTCTGTATGTTCTCTCCACCATTAAATTTTAATTCACTTTTTGCTGTGGTATAGAGTACTATACAGAGTGAGTGGAATGTATTTTTCAATACCTGGATCTGTCCAGAATTTATATTTTTGTTTTTAAAATTTAAATATTTGAATTCAAGTGTTCAACACAATTTTCATATGAAAATATATTTACCGATCAAATTTTATATTTTATAAAACTTTTACTATTTTTAAATACGTACTAAATTACTATTTTAGATAATTCAGAATTTTTAAATCAGGTGATTTTTATATACCTAAAAAAAATAGAAAACTCGGCCTCAAATAAATTTTTTATCTAAAGATTATGTAAAAAAAATAGAATTTATTACTTAAACTTTAAAATAAAAATATAAATTCATAACAAATATTTATGCGCACATTGAAAAATATACCATATCCTCACTTGTGGTACATATATTTTTTGAGGCGGTACGGAGAGTACCTAAAGTCTTGTGGTGGTAATTATTTACTGTTATATATACACTAACCTCTTTTCCTGTCCGTAGTGTTCTTATTTTCTAAAACTTTTTTATCCTCTTATACGATATCCAAATACAAACAAAAATTTTCCTTAATATACTATACTATACAGCCGATTACTTTGACAGTCAAATAAGGACACTAGGACAGACAACCCAATGGTCCCACACCCGACTTCCCCGCAAAACAAGAATTCGTATTCTCTGCATTAACTCAAAAGAGAATCTTTGAGTTAATAAATCTTAACTGTCAGATTTGTTTTGAGATTCGTACAAACTAGATTCGTACTAATATTAAAAGGTCTCCTATATCATAAGCAGAAGTTAAATTAACTCCATTTAAAATTAAACAGTTGAAATTGATTAACTCAAAAAATTCTTTTTTAAGTTAATGTAGAGAATACACGTTCGTAAAACAAAATGTTAATCATAAAATATCATCTTAATAATTCATAGTCCCTGACTTGAAGGGAATTCGTATCCTCTGCATTAACTCATAAGAGAATCTTTTGAGTTAATGCACGTAGATCATCAGATTTTGTACAAATTAAATTCGTACTAATATTAAAAAAAAAAATGTGTTAAAATCAGATAATTAGATAAAATCTGTCTAAAATTAAACGGTGCATTAACTCTTAAGATTCTCTTTTAAGTTAATGCAGAGAATACGCGTTCTCCAAGGAGAAGTTCTATTAAAATAAATAAAGTACAAACAAGGCGACAGTTGTAAATTGCATGGAAACTTTTTTCAAACTGATGTGACCTTCTGTGTGGATAAGTCAGCGTAGAGTATATTTTCTAATTTCTAGTGTCCAAGTGGTGGTAGATACTTTAATAAATTATCAATATTTTGGACCACTTGTTGCCTTGGACCTATCTTGTCACGCATCTACATGGTTAGATTATCAATATTTTTCAACCACTCGTGACTACTTATCAATTTTGGGGAAAACCGTGTCATCCAACTTTTTATACATATAAATTAAATAATCAAATTATTGAAAGCAATTATTATAATAACATAGGTATTAAATAGGGTACTGAATTCTCTGTCCAGAGGGTAGAATTTTCTTGCTCCTGAGTCACTGAAACGTGAGTTACACCAAAAATAAAAATCAATATTTAAATTTATAAACCCGTTTGGATCCACTTGTCAGTCTCACTGGGGGCAGGAAAATCCTGCCCCCCGGAGGACAGGTGATCTCTGTCCATTAAATAGTTGGGTGGCTTGAACTCCAACTTTTACTGAAAAAGAAAAAGAAAGTAATAATAGTTGTTGTTTTTTTCTTCAGAAAAAATAGATAGACTGCACAATTATTTCGGTCTAAGAGGGAGCAGGCTAATGGAACTGAATTAAGGTCCTATTTGTTTTCATAGGTGCCACTCCAACGGTCACACGAGTGTGGAATTTTTTTTTTTTTTTGAGAAATTGGCAGTGGCTGCCAAATTTTATTACTGAAAATATTTACAGGAATAACCCCAAGTTGGGTTTAATTACAATCACATCCAACTGTGCTAATAAGAGCATCCCCCCGCCGGTACCACTGATCCTCCTATCTATTCTCACTTCCTGTACCAGTACCTATCCATGATTCTTCCATGATCTGCCTACAATTAGAATTCTGTCAACCAGGTGCGAAGGCAACATCACCTGGTTTCTGAATATTCTCTCATTCCGCTGTATCCATACGTGCCATATAGCGCAAGAAAACCATAGACACCAATCTTTGGCTGATCGAGAGCCCCGGCCCTCTCTTGAGCTATTCCACACATCCTCAATCAAATTATCTGAAGTGTGCAGGGTAAGGTTCAGCTTAATATTGAGGTTCGCCCATACCTGTGATGCATATGGGCAGAGAAATAGTAGGTGCAGCGCCGTTTCTGTAGTATCATTCCTGCGCATACAACAGTCTCGCTGGAATGGGATGTGTATCACCTCCAGTAAGTCCTGGGTCAGGATCCGACCCTGCAGAGCACAGAAAACAAAAATCTTGACAGTGGCCGGAATTTTGCAGTTCCAGATTTCCGGAAAGGCCCATCTTGTTTTGCCAGCACCCATGTACATGGCATAATAGGATTTAGCCGAATACTGTCCAGATGTTTCCCATCTCCACTTTAGTTCATCTTCCTTGCCCTGTACCAGTGGCGGTATTAAGGGTCTGAAATAGGCTGGTACTAAGTGTCTGACAGCATTAGCTTGTTGCAAGGAGATGTGTGGGTTTGCAGATCTAGGTGGATTGATCTTCTGGCTGCTTCCCCAATCGTCAAACCAAAAGTTGATCAGTTTGCCATCGCCTATCACCCATTGTACTGACCAAATGAACCAAGGTCGGATGTTCTGTAGTTGAAACCAGAAGGAGCCTTTGGGAAGCTAGACCCTGGGACCGCTTCTTGTAGCTCTTTTGCTATAGAGTATTTCGACTTGCACCGTCCAGATGGTAGATGGGCTGGAGTACAATCTCCACCACCAACGTAGCAAGAGTGCTATGTTCTGAATGTGGAGATCAGGGAACCCCAGGCCCCCCTATTTTTTGGGGCGACAAAGCAAGTCCCAGCTAATCAAGTGAACACCACGCCTGTCAGAGCTAGTCTTGCCCCAAAGGAATTTTTTCCGGATTCTATCGAGCATGTCTATTATCCATTTGGGAAACAGGAAGCTAGACATGTAGTAGATAGGCAATGTCGATAGCACCGATGATACCAATTGAGCCCTCCCTCCTCTGGACATCAACTTCCCCTTCCATCGTTCAAGGCGCTTTTCCATTTTTTTCAAGTAGCGGCATAAAGAGTTGCTTACCCGGCTTTTGAACAGTCAGGGGAAGACCAAGGTACTTAATTGGCAGGGAAGTGACAGAGCAGGCGAGAATCCAGCTAGCTGTTTCAGTTTCCTGTTGCGACAAGTTGAATGGGACAAAGCTGCTCTTGCTGAAATTGATCCTCATACCCGAGACTTTGGAGAATAGTCTCAAGGTCAGTTTGAGTGTAATGAGGGACTGTTCATCACCATGGGCGAGGAGGATCGTGTCATCTGCGTACTAGAGTGCCATCAGAGACTGTGAGACCTTGCGTGATATAGGTGTTGGCAACAGGTTATCAGCCACCTGGATCATGCGTTGTAGCACATCCGTTGCAAGCAAAAACAAGAGGGGAGAGATGGGATCTCCCTGACGCAGACCCTTACGATGGGTGAAGTAGTGGGTGGTTTCACCGTTGATGACTAATCGGGAAGATGATGAAGTCAGCAGGTGGTTTACCCAACCTATCCATTTTGGAGGGAAACCCCGTGCTCTGAAGACATTGAGCAAGAAGTCCCACTGTACTGAATCAAAGGCTTTGGAGAAGTCCAATTTGGCAAGAATGGTTGGGTTTTTGTTGGCGGAAACATGGTGCAGCACTTTACGAGTGACAATGAAATTCTCAGCGATCAGGCGACCCTTGATAAAGGCAGTTTGCCGGTGTGAGATGAGGCGGTGGAGGTGCTTGGAAAGCCTAGTTGCAAGAATTTTGGAGATTATTTTTGGAACTAGGCTGATTATGCTGATTGGCCTAAAATCATTGATGGAGCTCGCACTATCCTTCTTTGGCATAAGAACAATGTTTGCTTTATTATGATGTGCCAAGTTTAGCCCACCAGAATAAAATTCCTTTATGATCCCCATGAGATTCAGTTTAAGGTCAGGCCAATATTTTTTGGCTAGTTCGTTAGGGAGCCCATCGGGACCTGAAGCCTGATTGTCTCTAAGGCCTCTAATGGCGGTCTCCACTTCCTGCTCTGAAAATGGTTCATCAAGGTCTGACAAGGTGGCAGGATTTGTGTTAGGATATAGCACCTCAGGCTGAAATGCTGTACTTGGGGTGGCCGTGCCCAAGAGCAAGGTGAGTTGTTGAAGGAGCTCATGTTTAATTTCTTATTTGTCTGAGATTGTTACCCCTTCCCTTTGAATGGCCATGATCGCATTTTTCCTACCCCGGCCTGAAGCGTAGGAGTGGAAGTAACGAGTGTTTTTATCACCGTGGGACAGCCACTTACACCTAGAACGCTGCTGCCATCTCTTCTCTTCAATAGCCGACAGTTCAAAGGCCTTCGCACGCAATTCGAGACGAAGCTTGAATTCCATTTGGGCAAGCGGCCGTGCTTCTTCAATTTGATCAAGGAGCAGTATGGCCTTCCTGCATAGGTCCAGCTGATGACTAACCTTGCCAAACTTCTCCTTGTGCCAATCTCTTAAGTTCCAGGTGTAAGTTGGAGATGTTCCTGTGAAAGGATTTAAGGCTGTCAAGCCCCCTATGCTCAGTAGCCCAAATTTGGCGGATTTTGATGCCCACCACATCGTAATCAAACCAGAAGGACTCCATCCGCACTGGGGCCGATTTGGTAGCAGGTTGTTTACAGGTGAGCAAGAGAGGAGCATGGTCGGAGACGACCATTTCCATAGCTTGGAGCTCAATTTTTAGGAAAATTGAATTCCATTCTGTGGAGAGGAAGGTCATGTGAAGCCTTGAGAAGACAAGGGACGACCGCTTATTGGACCAAGTAAAGCGCCGATTTTTTATAGGGATGTCGAGAATCTGTAGGTCTCTGATGAGGTCATTAAATGAGCACATGAGAGATAGGCCTCTCATATCATAGGAGCGGTCAATAAGCCAGTGGACAATATTAAAGTCGCCGGTGAGCACCCACGGGTGGGCTATGAGCAGGGAAGTGCTTCGCAGTTCCTCAAGGAACGGTCGCTTGAGCGCGTCCTCAGTAGGGCCATAGACATTGGTCACTGCAAAGGTGGAGCCCGTGCTGCCTTGCCGGAGGATGACAATGACAGAGTGGGCCGAGGTCCAGCTGTTGAGAAGCGAGAAGCACTTTTTCCATGCGATGATGCAGCCACCAGAAGATCCAATCGCATTCAAAGCCGCACAATCTCTTTCGAAGAAGGTTGGTAGGACTCTCGGAGCATTGCTGTCCCAAGAACCCCATTTTGTCTCCTGCAAGCAACACACATCGCATCTAGAACTTCTGATTGTGTTGCGTACAACCTCGCACTTGTCCGGGTTGCCAAGTCCTCTAACATTCCATGAGAGCATCTTGAGTCGTTTTATCTGCATAAGAAAACTAGTTAGCATCAAACACTACCTTCTAGAGCAAACCGACGATCAGTCCTCGTCGGACAGCTCCTCGTCTGAGTCAGGGTCGAAGTTGATCGGGATTCGATCTAGATCAATCTGCTCCATTTGGGTCTATGGGACCTGAGAGACCCGTTCTCTATTGTCTTCTTGGATTGAAGAGAGCACTTCTGTAATAGGCAACCCAAAACCTTTGGCAAGGTCCAGGGAGTGATCATAAGACACTAGAACCTCAACTAGGCCATCAGAAGGGCCCGCGTTGGATAAGGATGCCACCGGATTCTTCTTGGATGGGCCATCCCTTAGGCCTGGTTGGGCATTTTTCTTTGTATTTCTGGCTGACTTCCTTATCTCCTGGATAGTAGTGTGCATGGTTGGAGAGCACGCGTCACCAGCTGCCTCTTCCGTAGCTTCTAGAGGACATGTGTCTGCATTCAGCGCCACTCCCTTGTCTTTATTTTGGGGACCCTTGTTGCCATTGGAGTCCCTAGGCTGATTTGTTGTGATTGGAGCAGTCCTTTTTGGAAGGTTCGGCTCAGGAGTTTCTGCACACGGTAACAGGGTCAGAGACTGATGGCAGCCGGAGTTTTGGGTTTTTTCGCGGATCGATTGTGCCCTTGGCTTAGTGTGTGCTGGTGTAGTTGGTGTGCTGTGTGGTGATCCTTGACCCGCTTCATCATTGCGCCTGAGAATGGTGATCTGCCCCTGGGTTGGCTCCGGATTTCCTGTGGCCCGCTCGTAAGTGGGAGAGCTCTGTAGAGGTGACGGTGGTTGTGCGACGGTGCTTCCCCCAGCCCTTTGGATGCTCCGGACATATGCCCTGAAATCTGCCGGCAGGGTTTCCATGTCGCGCCTTGACATAGTTGGAGGATCAGCTTTTTTGGAATGCGAAGCTCCTCATCTTCATCCCCAGGGGGCACAGTGGCAGTTATTGGCGGTGGTGGCTTTGAGTATTTCGGTGGTTGACGAGGTAATAGGTCTTCCCTGTATATGGGTCCACACACCACCTTGATCGGGTTTACCAGAACAGTGTGTTTGAAACCTCCGATGACAATGGCAATGCAGTGTGGGATCCGTTCAAGGTTATCTGTGGCAATGGCCACCATCCACCTCGAGAAATCATCTGGGGTTCGCCGGTCCACAGAGCCGAGGTACATACCAAAGGAACTGACGACTCTGATGACCTCCTTCTCTTTCCAGATGTCAATGGGGAGCCCCTCAAGTTCCAGCAGAACCTTGTGGGTAGGGTTAAGCATGGAGGTACCGTAGTAGGGGCTCCAAGGTTGAAAGGTGAAATCCAGGTTCCATTGGTGCTGGGGGGTGGCTTTGATGAAGGTCTCAGGGGATAGTCCATTGGGTAGAAGAAGGAGGACGTTATTCATGCCCAGGCAAGCGACAGATACTTTCTTAGAGGAAACAAGGTCAGGTCTGGCTGCAAAGCTTACAATTTCCTCAATGGTGAAATTCCGAGAGCCGGTGTTCATGATGACACCCCTTTCAAGCTTAGCTGCCTCTGCTGCATATTCTGCATCTCGGCCGATGAAGCAATATGATATGGTTGGTCGGTTTAGCGGCATGGTAGGTGGGGTGGCAGGGTAGGGGCTGGTGAGGAGGTCGTCCATAGAGGGTTCCGTGATAGTAGGTCGCACAACCATGGTGTTCTTGATGTTAGGATGTCTGATTTCGCCCACTGCCGGACCTTGCTTCGGGCACCTCATGCCTTGGTGGCCATCTTCCCAGCAGTGACCGCATTTCATCGGGTTGCGACACATTGCCGAGGTATGTCCTTTCTTGCAGCACCTGAAACACCGGCCACGCCACTCAGGGAACGCAGTGGAGGGCGGGAATCTCAGGGTGGTAGGGCTATGGGGTGAAGTGTAATAGGCCGGGTTGGTTGGCTTTGGGGTGATAATCGGAGCAGTAGTGGTGGACGAGTGTGGAAAATTAACGGGTTCGAATCAATAATCCAATTTGAATAGCCTGTTCTTTTCAAATCAATTCAATAATGCAACCAAATTAAAATTTTAATTCCAATATTTTGGAATTTTTTTTACAATAACTGCTGAACAAAACCATTGAACCAATCCCAAAAAATATTCCAATGGAATCGAAAAAACAACCAATTTTGTTTCCAATAATTTGATTATTTAATTTCTATGAATAAAAAAAATTGTACATCATCTTCCCATCATTTAATTTAGTGCGCCATATTTTGCTAATTTTTAGCCCTTCTAGTCAGAGACTGGTATAATGTACTGTTGACTTCGTCAACTCCATATATCAATGTTTAACTTAGTTTCAACATCAGAACATGTCGTGTGAATTAATTAATTTATTTTTATTTGTTTCTTTTATTCATATGTACTTTAATTGATATTCTTTTATATTATTGTGGGACCATGGTATGAAGCCCAAGTAATAAAGTAAAAGGGTCCAAGTTTTCATTGTGAAAGCCCATTAATATATCTTTTATATGCCCAATAAGTTATTTTCTTTTCCTTACAAGACCAAACTTAAAAGGCCTATTTACCAAGCTGGTTTTTTAATGAGATGTTATAGGCCCATAATAACTCTTTTAATTTTAAATATTTTTGGTTAAACATCGGGTCTTTCATGATAATGCAGATATGCCCTTTGCTTTCTCTTCAATTGAATTCAGATCTTTTCTTAGATCATCTTTATTCGTTAGATTCGAATTAGAATAGAAATAACTGAAATTAATTTAAAGTTAATCTCAAAAATTCGAATTTGATTTAAAGTTAATTTCGAATTTGATTGCTTTCAACGTTCAAAAATTCAAAAAGAATATTCTCATACATCTCAGAAACTAATTTCTGAGATAGATGAGTAAACATAAATTAATAACTTTGCCAACATGACGCTTTGGAAGTAATTTCAATAAAAGAAATCTTTATGTTTATGAAATTATCATATCTGTCTGAAATTGCAAATAGTTTCCACCGAAGATTTGAAATTGAAATTATAGAGGATTTTGTAAAAATTTAGTTTATAAAAAGTTTGGTCCACAAAATAAGTTAATAAAAATATGAAATATATTTGTCCGAGTTTGAAACTGGGAGTACTAGGGGGAAATGTTTCTTAGTTAAGCCATTTTGTAGCATTTTATTTTTACTGAAATCAAAGAAATTTGAAAGACAGCTAGTTCAATATTCTTATTTCACTGTAACATATATTGTCAATTTGAAACACCTCAAAAATAACCAAAATTTTTAATATATGCAGGGAATGTGCCTTCTGACACTATCAGTATCCCTACCTTCACTGAAGCCACCAGCATGCGGGGCCAACACAATAGACCCCACCTGTAGTCAGAAAACCTCGCCGTCGCAACTCGGCATCTTCTTCCTTTCCCTTTACATCCTTGCTATTGGTACAGGTGGCACCAAACCCAATATTTCAACAATTGGTGCTGATCAATTCGACGTGTTTGATCCGAAAGAACGATTTCAGAAACTCTCCTTCTTCAATTGGTGGATGTTCAGTATATTCTTTGGTACATTATTTGCTAACACTGTACTGGTATACATCCAAGATAATGTCGGATGGACGTTAGGATATGCGCTACCTACACTGGGTCTTATAATTTCTGTGATCATTTTTTTGACCGGTACGCCATTTTACCGGCATAAATTACCGTCTGGTAGCGCTTTTACGAAGATGTCACGAGTTATTGTTGCTGCATTTAGAAAGCGGCAGGTTTCGGTACCTAGTGATCCGATGGAGTTGCATGAGTTAGAATTGACTGATTACAAGAAAAAGAAGCAGTTTATGATGGAATCTACAACTACACTAAGGTATTGAAATTTTCTATTTTGTTTTGTGGGAAATCAAGTTAGTTTATTAAAACACTGAGAAAATGAATTGTCATCTCTAAAAAGAAAACTAAAAGTTTAAACAGTGAGGATATGGTACTATGCATAGTGCGTATTGGCCCGTACTATTGATCAATATCTCTACTTTTCAAATCCAAACAATCAATACGAACTGTTCAACATGATAGCCATATGAAATGCACTTGTAGACCAAATGTAAGTTTTTTAGAATTTGTTTACTATATTTTTAAATAGAAAGAAAATTACTACATTCGAATGGTTTAGAATCTATAGATCAAGTGATTTTTTGTCTATCTAAAAATATTAATAAAATTCTAAAATATATATATATATATAATTTAGTATGCGAGTACATTGTTATATGAAGATCATGTTGAACAGATTAGAATGACAGTTTAGACTTTGATAACGAAGATATTGATCCATTGTACGGACCACCATGTGCTATGCAAAGTACTATAGCCTCACTCAAAGTAGAAGTTCATAGTTTAAATTTTCATTCCAATAGTCTAATTTCCGGACATTTGATCATTTAAATTTTAAATTCAGGTTTCTCAACAAAGCTGCAGTAAAAAATCAAGGCTTAGTTACTCCATGGACCCTTTGCACAGTGACTCAAATAGAAGAAACAAAAACAATGCTCAAAATGCTGCCAATTCTTTTTGTCACCTTTGTGCCAAGCATTATGCTTGCTCAAATCAACACTCTTTTCGTCAAACAGGGGACGACTCTAAATCGACACATCGGGCCCAATTTTCAGGTCCCAGCAGCGAGTCTCCAGGGCTTCGTCACCTTCTCAATGCTTGTCTCGGTTGTTTTATACGACCGCATCTTTGTACCGATAACCCGAAAGTTCACCAAAAATCCAAGAGGCATTACACTCCTCCAAAGAATGGGCATTGGGTTAATAATTCACATTCTCATCATGGCAATTGCTTCTGTAACAGAGCATCACCGACTCAGCATTGCGAGAGAGCATGGCATAGTAGAAAGCGGTGGTAAAGTACCATTAACAATTTTCATCCTTTTACCGCAATTTATTCTGATGGGTCTTGCCGACGCCTTTCTAGAAGTCGCAAAACTTGAATTTTTTTACGACCAAGCACCCGAAGGAATGAAGAGCCTCGGTACGTCTTATGCTATGACAACTTTGGGTGTTGGGAATTTTCTAAGTAGCATTCTGTTATCAACCGTGTCGGATTTGACGAAAAGGAACGGGCGCAAGGGGTGGATAACGAACAACCTCAACGAGTCACATCTTGATTATTATTATGCTTTTTTTGTCGGGCTAAATTGCATAAACTTCATCGTCTTTTGGATTGTTAGCCGGTTGTATGTGTACAAGGCAGAGATTGATTTTCATGATGAATTGTCGTCTCAGGAGATGGTGTCTGTTGAAGACAGATTATAAGATCAAAGTATTGGATTTACTGCAATGGTAAATTGTTAAAAAGATGTTTTATGTATGATATATAGATACTTATTAGAGAAAGCTTGGATTTACCAGTAGTACATAATTCATAGAAAATATGCACCAGTCTAACTTAGATATTACAACGGCATGTATACCATTTCGCAATGTCTATTTTATCAAGAACTTGATAGTTTGTAACATCTAGCTCAAAATTTAAAACAAATTTGTGCTTACAGAGATATTGATATGTATAATTAAGCGAGTTTATCGCAGAATTTTCTAGGGTATATGTATGTTCTTGCCAACTCCATCACCGGTCGGGTTGACAGTAAGATCTGTTTATATTTTAGTCGGATCTGGTTGATGTTATTGAATTTGAATTCATGTTTTACAAAGAATATCAACAAAACCACCGATTTATCAAAATTACCAACTCCCCGTATCACTGAATCACCAATTTTTAAGAAAATGTGATGCTAGGATATCAGGAATCTGCACAGATCTCAGAATAAGCACATATCCTATGTTTGTGCTGTGTTACCAAAGACAAAACGAAGTGGGGATGTAATTGAGGATGTAAACCACTTACTCTTTACATATCCCTTTGCAAGGGTTGCAAGGTAGGCAAGGGGAAAATCTAAATACTGTACCAACTAATGCACGTACACAATGCTATGTGGATGACTTGTGGGTGGAGCAATGGTGGGCAGGTACAGGGTTTACCATTTACAATGATGGTGCACCAGTTGCATATAACTCTGCTGCTATACGTGCTTGCTGCCCCCATTCAAGCAGAGGCATGTGCCCTGTTGAAGATGCATAATGTTGGAGATCCTTAACTGCCCTTCACATTGGAGACTACACAAATGGAGATACTTAACAACTCATGTAAATATTTCTGTTTATTACCCCTTTACTGTTTTCACCTTTCCTTCCTCCGGTGCTTTCTATTTTTAGCAAATTTGCTAACGGCTCTTAGCCAAATACATCTGTATTTCTAACGGCTAGTTTAGGCACTAATCTTGTATATATATACCTTCTGTAAAGATATTGTACTTTTATGAAATATTAAATAATGCAGACAATCAATTCAATTGAATCAAATTAATATCCAAAGTGCCATCAAATATGTTGGTACATACCGGTATTGAAGAATGTGTTTTTCTAACCAGATAGCTTGAATCTGGCAGAGTGGAGTATGGGGTTAGGAGTTAGAACCACCGGTACAACCTGATTGGAAAGCATTTAAAGAGTGCTTTCAAATTTGGAAAATGTTGAAGCTCAACCACAAGTTCTCATGTAGACACATTGGAAGGAATAGGAATAGTGAAGCTGATTATTTGGCAAAAATGGGACGAATCAAGGGATGGAATTGCCTGGGTCATACCCATACTGACAAATCAATTATTCGGGTTCGGTTCAGCGAGGTCAAAAATTCGTGATTCGGGAATAATTCGGTATTATTCGAATCAGAGATCTCAGTTCTGTTAGAGAGCAAAAACAAAAAAAATAAAATTATGTAAAAATTCGGGAAAAATTCGTAAAATTCGGGAAAAATTCGTAAAATTCGCGAATTATTCAGGAATTATTCGGTCAAAGTTCGGTCAACCAAATAATTCGGCGTTCTGTTCGGCATCACCAAAAAACCGAATAATTCGCGAATTATTCGCGAATCTTGTCAATATGATCATACCTTTCCATTGTTCATAATAAGAGTGAACTAGTAAGGCCAGGGGTGAATTTTGACTAGTGATATAGAATATTGTTTTAGAACAAAACCATGTAAGATGCTAGTTTTCATTTTAAGATTTAAACAAAGGATCTTCTCTGTAATATGTCTACGGTCTTTTGAAATGCCAAAAAAAAAAATCGAAGTGGGATGGCCAACAAGCAATCGAGTTAAAATGAAAATGTTAATATCTTTATCCCGTTTCATGTACCAAAACAAAATGGGTCGGTCCGTGTAATATCTCAGTGATTAGAATTAATAGAGGATAAATAACGGTTAGTTAATGGCTGATGATTAGAATAATTAGAAAGTTAGATGAGAGATAATAAAGATGTAAATTACTCGGAAATATTTAAAATTATATATAAAATAAAAGATGATTATATAATAACATATGCTCTTCGCATTTTTTTTATAATATTAAATAGATCAGATAAACTAGGACTTTTTTTTCTTTATTTTTTCAATTTGTATATCAAAATATACCAAAATATTATAAATTTTATATTTCGTCTCGAATTACACAAATCACTTAAAATTCCTCAATTTGCACAAGCAGAGTGCACACAGTCTGGAGAACAAATTCGAATCTCAAAATGAATTTGAGCGACAGATTTGAATCAGATGGTCTCAATCCAAAATCCAAAAAAAAATTGTATATAATTTGAAGACTTTTACTATTTTAAAATTTGTTAATCAAATGAAATAGCAACTTACATGTGACACACTGACATTCTCTCTCCCAAATCCAATGAGAATATATAAAAAAAAAAAAAAAAAGTTAATGTATTTTATTTCCGTTCACTAAATTTTTGCCTCCACCCTTGTATTAGTCGACTCAAACAACTAAATACATCAGTCTATTTAGTCAAGATATATAAAAATGATGGAGATGCTTTGATAATTGTTTGACAATCTTGTTAGATATTAATACATAATTTGTAATTTTAATATTCGACAATTAAATGTAATTTTTACTTTATATTAAATGAAAAATTGACGAAATTTTCGTCAAATAATACGAAATTAGTGATGATCTATCAACGACATTTGATGAAACATAAAAAAAAATTAAAAACTGTATGGTGATTTATGCACAGTCAATATAAATAAAACATGTATATAACTTTATTTTACTTTTTAAATTTTTTAGTAAAATTTGACAAGAACACTGTCAACGAGAAAAACACTTAACCAAACAACAAACACCTTCCCAGCATCCTCTGATGATCAAACACCATAAGGAAACTCCTCCAAACGAATTAAGGTGACGAACTCGGCTCGACTGCTGCCGTAGTTATGAGTCTTCTGTCCTGAAGTTGTTGAGGATCCGGAGGTTCCTCGACAATTTCCGCCATTGGCTCTACCAACAAACTATCAGAGTAGAGCTAGCGTTCATCATTGAGACCAAGTGTTCAAAGAAGAAATATGTACATAGAATTTCAAAGTTGTCCCTATCGAGATTGTCCCCTCCAGAGGTTGGGGAGAGGGCTTATGGCTAATCTGGTGATGCACCAAAAATGGTAATTCAGGTTTCAGTATAGATGACTATATCTTTTAATTCTAATTTTATTTACGAGTCGTATTGCAAGTGCACAATCCTATCACGTAGTACAACTGGAGTATCGATCTATAGGAATAGTGTATTAGATTTAAACACTTTTCACTAGTTCTAGGTAGGTTTATGTGGGAGTATACTTTGAGTTTAATGCGATGGCGCTACAGTGTGACCACCAGGAATAATAGAGATTTTCTAAGATTCAGGTTTTTCTATCACTCTTAATAATGCAGATATTTGTTTTTGGCTTCTATCTATGCCGCATGCGGCACTGTCACTGTCATGTGCAGTATAGACTATCCGTAGGCTACCTCGCATGTTGTACTGTCACTATCCGCAGGGCACCTTAGTGTTCCATTTTGCTTTTTTGAAAGATCTTTCAATTGGTTTTTGAGTTACGAAGACTAAAATATTTTTTAAGTACATAATTATATTATTTCGTTATACTACCCTATAGTTGAAATATCTCAAATCCCCCACCTAATCTAGATGCTTCCTAATGTTGTTTTGACTAAGTTCGGGTTATCCGTAGAGAGACCAAACCTAGCCTAAGATGTTTTTAAATCTACCTCGCTAAGGGGGGCCCCTGGGTTTTAACCGTAGTCTTTAAACCGCTGTCAAGCCTCATTAGCCGGAGTGTTAGTACTTATAATATAGTACTATCATTCTCACACAAAGATGCAACGACTACGCACCCATTGACATATGGAGAGTCATTGGCATATAGTAGACGAAACTATGTATACTCGAGTATCAATAATATTAAAGTGCGAAAGGAATTCAACGCAAACAAAACATAAATAAAATATCAAATATTATTTAAGGAATCATAGTTCAACCCTCACTCTAGAGATTAGAGGTTTAACTATTTATAGCCATAGCAAAAAAAAAGTAAAATAAAGAGAACATATATTACAACTCTTTTAAAGAAGAAAAATCTTGTCTCCTTAAATGATGCCTCCTTGTGCTAGTTTCTAATGGCTTCGTCTCTCTCCCTAGTACCCCTAACCTATCCTAGCAATATCCTAATCGGTGAGGATTATAACTATAGTTCTGGACTTAATTACAAGTAAACAAGCACACCAAGTCCTATTACAAAAAGGGGTATTTATAGTCCTTCCTAAAGAGTAGCAAGAGTAATGGGGGACATGGAGTCCACCCATGATCTAGCATGATTCAGTTAAAAATAACACTAAAACAATAGTATTCTTTCAAGACTTCGCAAAAAATAGCGTGGCAAGCCAGGAGGTCGGACCTTCTAGAAGACTTCAATCTACGACTGAGATCTGTCAATCTAACAACTCAGAAAAACAGTCCACAGATTGAGTCCACAGATCGTGCGGCCTCTGGGTTATGCCGCATGCGGCATAGTTGTAACCCGCACGACTTCCTGATTTCGCTATTTTGAATGTTGTGTACTTCGTGTAGATTATTGTATACATCATGTAATGTCCTGATTTGATGTCATCATCAATAATCGCTCAAATATGCTATTTTTGCTTTATTTTTGGTCTAAGTACACAAGTTTTTCCAAAACCTGCTAAAATGACTCAAAAATGTATTTGCAGTAAATAATCAAATTTTTTTTTACTTTGCATTCG
Organism: Carex cristatella; assembly: GCA_024447775.1. NCBI lineage: Eukaryota > Viridiplantae > Streptophyta > Magnoliopsida > Poales > Cyperaceae > Carex > Carex cristatella. Next base: position 9,861,461 of record JAJHPF010000003.1, on the reverse strand, counting down.
TTTTTTGTCATTTTTCGTAAGAAAAGATAGTGATTTTCGCTATATGTTTAAGCTTCACTGTCTGGTCAAATAACATCTCGGTCTCAATTCTGGAAATCTCTCAGTTTTTTATAGTTGCAAAAATTCAAATAAATCCAAGCTCACCGGCTTGGGTCTTATTCGCTGTCTATGGGGATTGCGAAGACATAGTCAATGACTACATATGGTATCGTATTGAGTACTATGCAAACGATCAAATTAAGCTTACCGGTATGTACAATTAGAGACTTCAATTGTATATCAAATGCCAGTGAGAAAGCAAGTGGAAGCTCTAACTTCAAATAAAAGCACAGGAAATTTAGAGCTTTTAAAGGGTGGGTCTCATAGATCTCGTTAGAGACCTGCCTATACATGAGCAAACAACCAACAAGAACGATACCTCATTCTTGGAAGGCTGGATCGAGGGCTCTGTGCGGTTGATTGTCTAAGTACTTTTCCAAACACCAAGGTATGTCATTTACCTAACTACTCAAGTGAGAACTGAAACTCTACAGACCAGGAGGAGTTAATATGAATCAGACAATAACTTTGACGTTTGGAGGACTTTCCTCCAATGTTTGTTCATCCGATCCATTTGTAAGGGTCCAGATTCTCTAAAATAACTCAATTTTTTAGTTTAGATCTGGACCTTCCAATTCGAATCCGGATCAATCTGATGGGGTCCTTTAATCTAATGGTCTGATTTAAATCTGACAGTCTAAATCTAAATTAAGAGGTAAATTTGTTATTTAATCATTTTTTAAATGAGATTACGAGTTCCGTTTCATTACTTGAAAATTTTGTAAATTACTAGTCATCAAAATCTCAAAGACAAACCTACGTATGTTGTCTGTCTTAACAGTCACCACAGTATACTAAAAGGAGATATTTCTAAATGTCAGGCTAAAAGATCAACTACAGTTTTTAAAAACAAGCAGTACTTTACTGCATACACAAAATAAAACTACAACTATCCTGTTAACTTCTTGAGTTTCTTCTTCTTATTTAATCAATTTAAAAATGTTAATGTTTCATGGACGAATAAATTTGTGGATATTTAGAGACTAAGTGAGAACAAAATGTTATTTAAGGCTATTTAAGTAATGAGGAGGGTTTAAATACACCATGATTTTGTGCTCCAATTATGCTCTACGTCTTTATCTCTGTTTTTAAAATTCGAATAGTCAATCTGAACTGCTCAAAATTATTATAATAAAATATGCTTGGAGACTAAATTTTCCATTTTGTTAGAATTTATTTAGTATTTCTTTTTGTAGATACAATAATTCACTCTTAAAATTTTAAAAACTTAATCATCTTCTGTCAACCTGCTTTCCAAATACTCCTTTTTTTCGCACCACAAAATGCACGCTAATTTATTGTATTAATATACACTCGTCATTTTAATAAAAATACATTTGTTGTTAACTTACACGAGTTTGACTAAATCATAACATATTCTGAAATCATAAACTCTAAAAAAAAATTAATTTGATCTTCAAATACATTTTTCATATTAAAATAACATTAAACAATTCATATCAACTATTTAAAATCTGAATCATAACACGAGTTAATCTGCTACCATAGTCTCACTCTTTAAACATTATGTCAACACACCATAACATATACTTGTTAAAAAATGATTAATATAATCAGGAGAGTGAGAACTTGGGTAAGAATTTAATTAGTTAGGTAGGGGCAGATTCAGGATTTTTATCGGAGACACAAAAATATTGAATCCGGTTTAAATAGATAATCGAATTTAAATTCATTAACTAATTAAGTACTTAATAAAAAACACTGCTTTAATTTATACTTTCTAATGCTTTGACTTATAATTTCTGATGTTTTAACCTATATTCAAATTACCAATCATAATTGAAAAAACTATTTTAATTTTATCTGAATTACAAATCAAACATTTAGAGAGACAAAAAAAAAATTGAGAAAGAAACAAAATAAATCGAAACATTCCGATTTCTATTAAAACATAAAATTCAAGAGGGCAGCTGTCTCTCGAAATAATATGGGTCCGCCCCTGTAGTCAGGGGATCCGACTCTGCTGCTCTCTAAATAGAAAATCAGAACTCTGCTATTTTAATTTCAGTCGTTCATCTATATTAAAATTCGTACATAAAATAATTTAACAGCTGAGATTGAAACAGCAGTGTCCTGTCCTGCTCTCCTATTTGAAAAAGCAGCAGAGTCGGTTCCGTAGTCAGGTATCTAGCTATCAAAAAAGACTAGGTCAGTCGGAGAAAAGCGCACCATGCGACGCCTCGTTTGGACTGGGGTGAAGAATGCTTGAAAACAGCGGCACAGTACCTCGGCCTCGTACTGTGAAACCTCAGTTTCTCCAGGGATACTTTTCTGTAATTTATTCCTGTAACGAGTCACCGATAGGTCTTATTAGTTATTAGTTATTACTTATTAGTTAGTACTTCTTACTTTATTACCTGAATACTTAGTAGTCAAAAGTAAACCACCACACGGAAGTTGTATAAGGAATGCTGACTCAAGGAATCGTACACCGAGTCCTTGTAGAAAACGGTCCGAAATCTTTCCCCAAATCCAACAAAACCCTACGTGAATTGCGATCCGTCCGATCTCCACCGAATCTAGAGATCTCTCATTCCCAGCCCATCTCTCTACCGAATACATCCTCTCACTCTGCTGCTCTCGCCTCTCCAGCCCCCCTCCGTGCCTCCGCCTCCATCTCTCTCTTCTCACCGAATTTACTCTCTAGAGAGAGAGACGAAATATACAAGTACATCGGAATTATGGATTCCGACGAAGGGAAGTTGTTTATCGGCGGGATCTCGTGGGAGACGACGGAGGATAAGCTGAAGGAGCACTTCGGCCAGTATGGAGGCGTATCTCAGGCGGTGATTATGAGAGACAAGGCGACGGGGCGGCCAAGAGGGTTTGGCTTCGTTGTCTTTACTGATCCGGCGATTTTGGATCGCGTACTGCAAGATCGGCACACAATCGATGGGCGAACGGTGAGTGTCCTTTTAGTTTTGTTAGATTGACCCCTTGGTTACTTTTTAGAGTCGTGAGAAAGCTGCCTGCTCGGCAGTGCTGCTTGCCTGATTTGGCAGTTGTGCAATTTTGAGTATAAAGTGAAATTTTACACTTATTTGTATGATAACGAGAACTTGTGTAGTTTTATTTGGAAAATTGGGACTTCTTAGTGTACGATTTTTTGGAATCATATTGATTAGATCCTATATTTACATGTGTGTTGCATATAGATTTGAACTACTAGAAATTATCGAAAAAATGCAGCAAAAATTGAACAAGTAATATAAATTACAGCAAGATTTTGTTAAAATTGAGCATGAGGTTGCATATAAAGTATCAATTTTGTCAATTTTATGTCAATATCCTGCATTAACTTGCTGAGAACGTCAACTATAGAGTGGTTTCCTCATGCAGAGTTAGGCAATTTCTTTCTTATTACTGTGGCAACTTAGCAGCTAGAAATTTGAGGGTTGACCTGGGCCTATGCAAAATGGTATCCTTGGTTGACAATATCGTAGTAAATTTAAATATCTGAGCTTGCGCAGTTCATTAGTCATATAGCTATTCCTCCTGATATAAGTTATTTCCTTCATTATTTTAATAGACATTATTGAATCTTTTGTAATGGCAGGTGGAAGCTAAACGAGCCATGTCAAGAGAGGAGCAACAAGCATCAAAGACAACAAACCCTAACTCAACTGGTCGGAACGGCGGGGGTGGGGCTGGTGGCGGCGGCGGCAACATTCGCACTAAGAAAATTTTTGTCGGTGGGCTCCCACCAACCATCACTGAAGACAGCTTCCGTGATTACTTCCAGACCTACGGTGACGTCACTGATATCGTCATCATGATAGATCAGAACACCGGCAGGCCCCGTGGCTTTGGTTTTGTCACTTTTGACACCGAGGAAGCTGTTGACCACGTCCTTCACAAGAATTTCCATGATTTGAATGGCAAGTCGGTTGAGGTCAAGCGTGCCTTGCCAAGAGAATCAAATTCTAATAATGCCGGTGGTGGAGGTGGTGGCGGTCGGTCCATGGGTGGCGGTGGGGGGTATCAGGGTAGCGGGAATACTGGTTCTAACATGGGTGGTTATGACACCAGGGGAGATGGTAATCGATACATGTCGGCACAACAGGGCAGCGGCGGTGGTGGGTACCCATCTTATGGGTCGGGTTACGGTACCGCTAGCTATGGGTATGGAGGTGGGAATGCTGGTTCAGGCTATGGAGGATACGGGTATCCAAGTATGCCTGCTGGTGCTCCACGTGGTGCTTGGAGCAGCCAGGCTCAGACAGGTTATGGGTCTGGTGGCTACAGTGCAAATACAGCAGCTTATGGTACGAGCACCGGTTGGAGTACGCCATCAGGTGGTGCGGGTCCCACTGGTCAGCCAGCTGCTGCAAATACTGGGTATGGTGGTCAGGGCTATGGTGGGTATGGCGGGTATGGCGGCGAGCAGACTACTGGGGGGTACGGGGGAGGGTATGGAAGTGCAGGGGTGAATGCAGCAGCTTATGCAAGCGGTTGGAAACCTGATGCATCTCAAGGCGGAGGTTACGGAACTGGGCAGGTTAATGGGCCCCATGGAGGGTCTGCTGGCTATGGTGGAGGATACGGTGTACCCCAGCAAAGGCCGGCTCAGTAGGTAAGGGCTGTGTTGAATTTGAGGGATGAATTGCAATACATAGGCAAATACAGGCTTGAGGAGATCTTCTCTGTTCACTAGTAGATCTATCTGGTTAAGTAATTTAAAGTAGCTGTTATTTGGTTTCTAAGTATTTTGAATGTTTTTTTTGCTTTTTTGTTCTTAAATGTTGTGCTGTAGGTGTGCTTGGTTCTCGCAACACTTGGCTTCGAATTAGAATATTTTATTATGGGTATGATTGGAAATGAATTATTATTGCATAGCTATAACTCTAGTCATGTCAATCTAGAGAAGCTATTGTCGTGTCTAATGTTCCATTCCATTTTTGGTTCTTGTTTTCCTTTCTTAATAATGTCTACTTGGGTTGATTATGTAAAAGGTTATAATGTTTATCATAATGCACCATAAAGTTAAAATCTTTCGGTAATAGTTGCTGTTGCCACATAACCCAATGGCATGGATACTACTTGGGTAATAGATTCTATTTTAAAATATTGCTTTGAAATAAAATGTTTTTGGGAGATAATAATTAAACAGGAATTCATTTTCTAACCAGTGTAACTTCTCTCCTCTTCACCAATTATTCAGTTGTCAGCATAGGTCAGCTCGTGAGTAGTATATTTGGTTATTAGGAGTAAGGAGTAAGATAATTAAGTAGGTTAATTACTAGGAGTAAGGAGTAAGATCGTAAGTAGTAGGCATATTTTACTGTGGCTTACTCCTTTGCTTGGTCCTGGATTTGACCTTTTTATACAGGGGATGTTGCTCTTAATCTCTACCCATATGGGTTGAAGCATCTCAAAATGGAAAAAGGCAACATGGACAATTCAACTGGATTTTTCTCTGGTATGTTGCTTCATTTCCCAGTCAATGTGAATTTGTAGTGGTCCCTTAAAGTGTATTTGTTTTATACATATGTAGGATAACTACGTTGAGTAGCTTTTGTTTTATATAAGTATCTTGATAGTTAAAGTAGCTTTATATTTTAACTTATTTATGTTTACATAGCTTGGACTCTAGCTTCCATTATTGATCTTTAATTCAGAATCCAACATTTAGGTGTCAGGATATTTCTTTCTGAAATTAGAGTATCCTGACTATGACTGGGAAGTAAACTTTTAGCCTTACTACGGTAAGTAAACTTCTATTATTGACTGGGAAGTAAACTTTAAGAAGTGAATGTGCCTGTTCTGTTTAGTTGGTTAAATTTGATTTTTGTTTATCAGTAAATGAATATTTAATGTACTTCTGAAAATATACATTTACCTATGGGGAGGGATCACTTGACAACTATTTATTTTGACTATCTTGGCAATTATCAGAAATAAAATTTAGCTTTGAAATCCGACATTACAGGCGTGATCTACATGGTGTACATCGGTTATAAAAATGAAGAGATCTGTTTCATGTTTAACTGGTCATTGAGTGATCTAAATTTTCAACTGTCTGAAATTAATGGTCCTTGAGCATCACCAAACAATATTCTCACACTCTTTCTCTCTGATCCAAGTTGCAGTTCAATCATTGTTGGCTATTAAAATTAGATTAAGAACCTTTGGATATCCTTCCTTTGTATCGTCTCTCTTATAAGCCAGTTATGTTATTATTACTGTAGGTATCTTCAGTAGTCTAACCCTGTAGTTAAAATTACAATATGATAGATGTATTGAATAAACATATTGCAGTTGCAGAGCCTTTTTCCTCTTTTTTTTTCTTTCCTTCTGTACAGGAATTTTCTGATTTGTCTACCCTGGTTGGATTCAAGCACGCATTACAGTCGGAGTGAATTTCCTTGTGCATCTTTCATGCATTGACTGTATTTAATTTTTTTTTCCTGGAAGGGTGTGTGGATACCTAATATTTATCGTATTTTTCTCTTCATCTTCTTTATTTCCTTTTGTAATTTGGAATGTTAACTGTGGGGGTTTTAATTAATATTCTGCACTGCATTGGTTATTTCCTAGTAATTATGGCATCGTTACCAAGCTTTCTAGTTATTAAATCAATAGGTAGTTCACAGCTTTGTTTCAAAAGTCATTAGTTACAGTGGTTTGTAGTGCAATTGATATCATTTTAGTATCTTCTGTTTGCTTTAATATATATTTATAAAATGCTTGGTTTGTTTTATTATTTGAGAAACATTTCATTGTCATCATCAATTTCATTTTGGTGAATATTAATGACTTTCAAACTTGTCATTACAGGCTGGTGTCATGCCGGCCTACGTGGAATTCACATCCTCCAAGTTGACACAAATTTTGAATTAAGATCTGGATTGTTCGATTTAGAACTGCACTAATATGAAAGAGCCCCATGTATTATAGACGTGGGTTGGATTGCCCCAAATTCTAATCGCATGGTCCGGAAATTAACTCAAATGGTACTGTTAACGCAGAGGATGTGGATTTGCCTACATGTTTCATTACCCGTGTCGTGTCGTGCATGTGTCCCAGCCTGGATATGTGCAGCATGTTCCTTCAAAATATTTTTATTAGATGCACTTCTGTGTTATGTTTTTATTTTTTTTAGAAAAAATAATTCAATAGTAAAAACTTTTAATGTTACTATAATAAAACTAGAAAGTAGGGAGAAACTGAAAAAAACTGTAATATTTTTAGGAATAAAGAAATTATTTTTTCGAGGAAGTTTTGCAGGAAAGCATAATAACAGTTGTAAATTTGCAGATTTATCTAATCATTATTAAAAGTGTTGTAAAACTAAGATTATCTTAAATTAACTTTTTTGTGAAACCGATAATTTCTTTATTGCTACAGAAGTACCTATTTTTTGGTGTTTATACTCAAGTTTGTTAATGTTTGTCCAATGCTTGGGTTGTATTGAAATTTGGTGATGAATTTTATACTACGCTAGTATGATAGCCATGTTCTTTGAATCATCAATTTGATTCTTCAATTGCAAAGCATTTTTTTTTTAAAGTTTCACAGAGGCTGCAAAGTTGTGAGGAGAAATCAAACTCTCGATCTTTGGATACAATAATTTTAAAATTTTTTTCTAGCTAACTCTGCTACCTCTCTTTTCATTGCAAAGCATTTTTGAGAAGCAGGATACTTTAGATACAAAACCGTCTTCGGCCATTGAGTCTAGCATAAATATCGAGAAGTTAGATGATATTTATAGAAGAATTGTAGCATTTGTGCTGGCACAGATCCCTAAATATCCAAATGTACGGGTTGATTCCAAATCAATGGTCCAGATCAACGCCTCTTCATCCACCTCAACGTATTGTTTTTGTGTTCAACCAATTCAGCAATGTCAGCCTATGGACTTGATAGACAAGTTTCAGGATGTCCGTCGGACCTACCTTTTTCGATGGGTGAAATGACCATCAGATCTGCATCAAGATTCGTGCGAACTCATTAAAATCCGTGCAATTTTTTTTTTCAGTTTTCGTGCACACAAATCTCAATGTAATCGTATGGTGTTACAGCTAATTGAACCTAAAAGTAGGTCCGATGCCCATCGGACCTACATCTCTATGGAAATACGTTCAAAGATCTTGCAAATTTAGGGGGAAATTGTAAAAACAAAATAAAACTAGTAGTATGAAAAATGTGGAAAAAATACGGCTAATTTATCTTGTATTTGGAATTTAAATTTTGGAAAAAAAAAACAATTTTTATTATTAAATGTAATGAGAACTAAATTTTCTACTTTATCCCCCTTTTCTTAACTTGGACTGGCTATATTTAACAACAAATAAGGAATTAAAATTAGTTAGTATATCATTGCTACATAAAACACAATATGAAGTGGTAGAAGTTATAAATTTAGCAAAGATTGTTATATGTCTAATCTTTATCCTTGTTATATTTTTTTTGGCATATTGGGCGTCAATCTGGTATCAATCACCAGATTTCGTCATCTGGCGGTTCTTCCTCAAAGACGACCCCTCTTTGATATGTTAAGTTTGAATAATGTTTTTTCCTTTTTCCTTTTTTTGTAGTGCAGTTCAAAAGATGAATCTTCCAAAGAAAAATAACTTGTATAAATAGAGGCATACTGGACATCCATTTATTGCAACTTATAAATAAATAAATTAGAAAACATGTACATAAGAAAATACATAAATTAGTTTGCTCTGGAAATGTTGTTGCCTCACTAGAGCTCCAATTATTTAACCTAGTAGAGAACTAATATGATGAATCCAACTCTTCATTAATCATAGAAGAAGAACTTCGTGCTGAGCAAATGCTCTTCAGTGTGTTGTCTAAGACCTCTTGCATCCTATCAATTTTATGGAAATACCAGAGCCTCCAATATTTTTTGAAGAGTAAAATACCAAACAAGGTCCAAATTCCCAAAATAAAACCAAACATCACAAATCTGAACAGCCACACAATCTCTCTCTTATCAGTATCCTCATTCTCATCTATTATGCTTCTGTTTTGATCAGTTGAATCGGATGTTTTGCATGCCTTTAATGGAAATCCACATAATCTGTCATTACCGGCATAAATTTGTGGGTTATCCAAAGTTTGCATTTGACTCCCCATGGGAATCTTGCCCGAAAGATTGTTATTTGATAGATTCAAGAAACTGAGAGATGTAATGCTAGCTATGCTTCGTGGAATCGGACCTAATAGTTCATTATTTTACAAATCTAGGAAAGATTGTTATTTTGCAAATCTCAAATCTAGGAATAGTATGAGTGAAATGATTGTTTAATAAGTTGAGAAATAGTAACCCGAATAGTCTGGTTAACTCAGTAGGAATTTCACCGGTCAGAGAATTGCTTGAAAGGTCGATACCATTAACAAGTGCAAGGTTCTGCTGAAATGATAGTTCGCTCCCTTTCCATATAATTGAGATACTCTCCATATATGTAAATTTCAAACTATCAAGTTTATTCCATGTTTGTTGTACAGTTATGGAAGTAAGGTTGCCTATGGTTTGAGGTATACTTCCATAAAAGTTATTGCTAGAAAGATTCATTAAACAAGTTTGATCTTAGGCTAAGAATTTTAAGTGAAGGAAAGCTATATCCTAACCATTCCGGGATTTCCCCATATAAATCGTTCTTTCCGAGATCTAGAACAGCCAAATCGTGACAATATTTCAGTGCAGAAGGGAATTGTCCGACCAAAGAATTATTCTCCAAATGAATAGATAAAAGGGGTGGCATATGTCCTCTGGAAATCGGTATCTCACCCGAGAAATTATTGCTTTCCAAAATCATCATTTCGAGGTTCTTTATTTCCCACCAACATTGCGGGAGTTCACTGGATAATTGATTACTTGAAAGATCAAGAGCTATTAAAGCGTCCAATTTACAAAAGAAGGATGGTAAGCTACCATTCAAGAAATTATCTCTGATAAACAAATATTGCAAATTAGGCAATGAAGAGAAATTCCACGAATGAGTGCTGTCATTGCCTATGAATAATTGTTGCAATTGACCATGAAGGTTGAGTCCTGACAAATCAAGCGACTCAAGTTTCGAAAAATTTGCTATAAAAGAACAGTTGTTCGAACCGAGATGTAAAACATTTAGTTGTGTCAGTTTTCCAATGAACTCTGGAATGGTGCCATTGAAATAGTTGTACACAAGATTCAACTCAACCAAATTAACCAAATTCCCAATTCTCTCTGGTATTGTACCGGTGAGACCATTCATTCCAAGATTCAGGTACTTTAGTCGGGTAAGGTCTCCGATGTTAAGTGGAATAGATTCAGGAATTGTTCCATGTAGTAAATGGTTACCACTGAAATTGAGATGAGTGAGGTTCGGCAAAGAGATCAAGTCGAGGCTGTTAATTGTACCATTAAGACCTGTGTTCGGCAAATTAAGCTCAATAACAGTGCCATTTGAGTCGCATATGATACCGTACCAGTTGCAAAATTTGGTGGATTGGAGAGAGACTATGAGTTGAGAGCAATAGGATCATACAAGGAGGATTTCCATTTGAGAAGTGCATCTGCCTCTGTTTCTCCTTTGGCTTGGAAAGAGCAGAGATGAAAGAGGAAGAAGGGGTAATAGAAGTGCCTTTTCAATTTTGCCTTTGTTTATTAAGACAGCAGTTGCTGTTGTTTGGGAAAGAGAAAAACACATGTATTATATCCTTACTGGTCAAACGTCACTTTCAAAAGTATTAAAAAACCCAAAGAGAAAAAAATATAAAATAAATAAAAGAACTATTTGGACGGCTACCAAATTTATATTTGCTTATCTTACTCCAAAAAAAATAAATTAAAGAGAAAAAAAATAAAAGCTTTGGAAATTTCTGATATATTGGAAGCATATGTAAATTTATTCATCTATTATTTATGGAGAAAGAAGAGCTTGACTAAGCTCAAATTACTGTAACAAAGAAAAGGCTAAATTTTGTTGCTCAAGAGACAGGATTTGATAAACCTCACCTTTTCCTTTACAACAAAACAATCAAACTCCATAGCAAGTTAAATCAATGTTGTCTACACCTTACATGTGATATAATCAGCATATCCACAACAAATAACGAAAAAAAAATTAATGCTCTCTTTTTCTCCTCCTTTGTAATGCAGAATACATTATCTCCTCTTTGCTAGCTGGAAATTGCGTTTTAAGAACTGGTTCGCCACATCATCGTTTCTATGACACAACACCCGGAGTATTGTGTTCGGATCAGCTCGGTTCCACTTGCCGGTGGTTGGTGGCATCGGTACAACTGTTGCCGGGCTGGTTTTCTGTCCATTGGGTCCCACGCCAACTCCAACTGTGATCCCGCCCAATCCACTCGCTTCGCATGCTGCAATACTAAACTCCTCTATCAACCTCTCAGTGCAGATACCCATCAACCCGATTATACCTTCTACAACCTCCGCCTCCCGGTCAACCGTCTCTTCAGCAACCAACCCCTCTCCGCATGTACAAAATGCCTTCTTCAAGCTCTTAAGATCGTCTTCAATTAACTCATGGTCGGCAATGGTGTACGATCGCTCACTGCCGCCGGCAAGGAGCACAAGGAGGAAGGCCTCATAGGAGGCCTTCATGACCTCCTTGACAGCAAGTGGTTGTGCACGGTCAACAAGGAGGGTGGTAAGGAGGGTTAGGTTTTGCTTCAGGATACGGAGGCTCGGGCGGATGCGAGTGCTCTCGACATTGCCAACATAAAGGCCATCGTAGAAGGAGTGGTGTGAGTCGAGGAATATGAGGCGGTACGCGGCCACCTCTGATACCTTCATTTGTTCGAAAGTTGAATACATTAGTAATGAGTAATTGTGCTGATCATTTTCCAAAATTTAGCAATTGGCTATTTTGTAAAGTTCATTGTTTGAAACATAAGCAACAGAGGAGTTCAAAAAATAAACAGAATTACAGTACAACCTGTTGGATGGCATTCTGCACGGCAGAGCGAGCAATCTCAAAGCGATGTGAGAATGGTGCAAGTCGGCGGTTTGGGAGGTTGGTTGCGGTGGCGGTGTTTGATGAAGAAAAGAAGGTGAGTGATTTGTCAAGTGTGCTCAAGTAGTTGATGATGTAGTGAAGAGTATTGAGGCGGATGTAGAGGCGTTGTGTGCCACGGCTAGTTGATGGCCGTGGGTTTTGACCATCTGAGCCGCTCGATGATTTTCCCTGGTGGGGCCCAGAGCCATTCTTGCACGGGTTTGCTGCTCTTTTCCAGAGTTTAACAAATTTTGAATCCTGGTTGCACCTTGTCAAAGGGGGCAGGTTCGGTAAATAACTCTGCCTCGTACCTGTAGATTGTTTATTTAGAGATGAATAACTAATATTTTAACATGTGCCAGGTATCAGTATTGAAACAGAGAATTGTGTAATTGGTGCCAGTAAGGGGTTCTTTGCTAAGTACACAGGAATAACCTATTTTATTTCTTTGACAATTTCTCAAATAAAGTACAATAATCATGCAGTACCATTGCCTGAAAGTTTTTCAATTAGATCCAAAAGTATTATTTGCATAAATGTTATAAATAAAGTATGATTGGTTATGTTCATACCGCAAGATGCGACAAAGGAAGTGTAGTCCTGGATGAGAGCACCCAAACCATCAGCGAGTTCTTGGACCATTTCGTCCCTCGCCCCGACCGGTATCTCAAAGAACTCATCTACTGTTACCTTTGCCAACTTCATCAAGTCGACCGCCGACTGTGCAATTGGCTCTGACTTTGCCTTTGGTATCCAGCTCTACAACATCAAACAAGATTTCACTGATCCAGCAATAACAAGGCTACCACTTAAAGCTATATAGGGTGCCTGATTGCCTCTTGCTTCATAACACCAACTTGGTTCACTAACATGGTATCAAAGCTAGGGGTGTTCACTGGATCTGGTTTATTTCATTTTCAATCGAACCGGCAAATTTTGGATTAAATGGTTCTGTTGTTCGGTTTGAATTTTTGAATTACTTCAGTTTTTTGTATATGGTTTTGTTTAATCTCGCTTAGTTCGATTCGACTGATATATCTCTTGATATTTATTTCTATGATTATTAAATATATTAATTTGTGTATGGCAAACTAAAATTTACTTTAATTTTTGTTGGTTCAGTTGTCATTCAGTTGACAAATCTGTTATTTTGAAAATCGAATACAATTTTGGTTTGACTATTTTAATTTGGTTTAACCTGTATGAACACCTCTGATTAAAGCAACAGGTCCCAGTCTACCATAAAAATAATTAATGAATGGTATTGAAGGAATCAAGCTTCTAAAAATTTTATATATACCAATATAGTGCACCAATTAGGTATGCTTGGTTAATTACCTCGGTTTCCTTAGCTCTGTTGAGGCATTCCCTTCCAATCCTGAGCCTCTCCTCAATCCAACTCTTGAGCAATCCAACCACAATTGACTCGACATCGTACGGCACCATCTCCTTCACGATCGCTTTTCCACCATCATTGCTCTCCGAAGAATCCTCTACCACCATTTGAACCAACACCTTCTCCATCCTGCCGGCCGAGTGCAACACCCGAACCAACTCATTAGTCAAGCTCGTAACCTTGGCAAGGTATTGCTTTAGCACTACACCAAAACAGTTGTGGAGAGTGATCACAGCTATAGCGTGTGGGGCCGGGTGCCACCGCGTTAGCAGTGGGCTGTAAGTTTCTTTCTCAAAAACAGCCAGTTGCTCAGTGTCCTTTGCTAGTTGTGTAAGGATCGTGCTCGGGTCTTGTTCTTCCATTTCCGCCATCACACCCTCGTTGTGACCGACATCAATTCCATTTTCTAATATCTGTAATTGTTGACATGACACAGGGTGATCTTTGTGATTACTTGGTACTTAGATATATGAAATGTACTTATGTATACTACCTATCTATTGTGTAACAAAAACAGAAATATGTACACTATAATCCTATCAATTAACATCTTAAAGTCAATAAATTAATAAAGGAAATATTTGCATACCTTGGTGAAGGCACTCCTCATGGAAGACCTAATGTAGTAATCAACACGGTTACTCGACACGCAAGACAACAACACGTTAGTGTCGATCAATCCACTGGTCAAACCACTAGCTGCACTTGGTACATCTTCTGATATGATCTTGCAAGCTGTAAGGGCCAAGGAGAGAATGTATTCCATTGTGTAAACAGAGCCCCTTTCAAAACTCTCATGGTACTCCATGAGCCGCTTCTCTAACCACCCCTGCATTGTTCCCATCACACTTGAGAGAACTTTCATGTAGCAACTGTCACGCTCCCCTTTTTTCGCATCAGTCGCTACCTCAGCGAGCATCGTTTGTGTGGCACTGATCAGGTCTGGCTCCACCTGAAAACAATTCACATAATTAATTGATTTGATCAAACAAAAAGCCAAATTGGATTAGAATTGACAGTAACCTCGTCATATTGGTTCTTTGATACTGTACCAAATTAAAGAACTTCACTCCACTTATTTCTTGAAATCTAGTTGAGTGAGGCACTTGTACTATGCATAGCGCAGATTGATCTGTACTAAGGATCACTATTTTAGTTTTTAAAGTCAACTAGTCAATCTGAATCATTCAACATAGTTTTCATATGAAAATGTATATGCATATTAAATTTTATATTTTTAAAAAAAAATTACTATTTTTTTTAGATGGATAGAAAATCACTACTTTTGCTTGGTATATAATCTTTAGATCAAGGGATTTTCTACTTATCTAAAAAATAGTAAAAACTTCTGAAAAAAAATATAAAATTTGATCTAAAAGTACATTTTCATATGGAGATCATGTTGAACGGTTCAGATGATTGTTTGGACATTAAAAATAGAGATATTGATCCATAGTACGAAACAATATGCGCTATGCATAGTACCGTAGCCTCACTCAATCTAGTTCTCTATACAAATATTTAGACAAGTAATGAACACTACAGGACACCTCACCTGACCGGTGATGACGTACTGTTGGAAGAGAACCCATGCAAAGCATATGTTGTGTATCATCCGATTTATGCCAAGAATTGGCCATGTCCTTTTCATAAGCTCGACCAACTCATCGACCTCATCTAACACCACCGTCTCCTCTCTGAGGTCGAAAATTGACTGGAGAAGTGCCACGTACAAATGCACATTCAACGGGTACCCATCGGCCCAGTGACACGAGTCGCCTTGGCCTCCTCCGGGGGCCCAC
This sequence comes from Carex cristatella, assembly GCA_024447775.1. NCBI lineage: Eukaryota > Viridiplantae > Streptophyta > Magnoliopsida > Poales > Cyperaceae > Carex > Carex cristatella. The sequence goes on along the minus strand of JAJHPF010000003.1, from coordinate 9,846,186 downwards.
CATGCCAGAGCGAGAACGGCACTTTGTAGGTGGCGTATTGGTTCGAGAACTTTGTTTGTCATGTCAAGAGGCCTTGCTTCTACTGCACGGCTGACTTCATTGATTCTTTGTGCATTTGGATTGGGCCGTTCGAGAGGATAGTATGGGTAAAGGATAAGAGCAGCTTCTAGAATCTTCATCTGACGCCGCTGCCAGAGGTGGTACTCATGCAAATCATTGAACTCGGTTGATTTCAGTTGCCGAAGGAGCTCCAGAGGGAGTACTATTAGATCGGCTCTTTTGTTTACCTGTTAAGTGATGAATAGATTTGATTTAACAGGTCTTTCCATAGATGAAAAAGAACAAAAGGAAAATTCAAAATTGAACCTTAATTAGTACATTGCAATAAAAATGCTCAAGAAAGGTAAAAATATATATTTTTATGAATCAAAGCATGCATTTAATATTTGTACGTTGGATGAATCCACTAACCTGGCCAACCATGGTGCGCATTAGAGTCTTCCTGAGTCGAGCATCGCTCAACTCTGCCACTCGCATTTGTTGCCGCATGATCTCGGCAGAAGTCATTGGCCTTCTTCCCTTCCCAGGCGATGAACCAGGCAAACTATTCGCCGTTACTGCAGCCCCCACTAGCCCGATGGACCCCACCATCCCTGAGCTCACCGAAGACTGACTCATTGTCCTTGTCATTGGCTGTGACGCCCTCCTCGCCTTCAACCCTAGCATCTTCTTTATCTTACTATTCACCATGTTCATCCCGGTCCCACCCTTCGGCCCCACCCCTCCTATATGGCTCCCACTGCTAGGCGATACTTCTCCATTAGATTCCCCCGAAGAGTTCGAATGGTTATAACTCATAGGCCCGCTTCGGGTTGCATTGAAGCTGGGAGAAGAGCGGCATGACATGAAGAAGATTTCATAGGCGGTTTCACGCAGGTCAGTTCGGGAGAGGGACTCGATGCGTCCAAAAGGGCAGTCGAGTTCAACTGTGGCCACATCAGGAAAGGAGTCCGGCTCGGTATCTGACCGGGAGACCGACGAGCCTGAGCGACGGCGACCCATGACTCGTTTATTGCGCGAGCCTACGCGTGAGGGATAGGAGGGATGGGGGATACACAGCAAGAAAATTAGGATGAAGAGAGATATGAGACCAACAAGAAAATTTTCATGCACGGTTTTGGTTTTTGTGTGTCTATATTTTTAGCAAAGGAAGGTGAGAGGTTAGTTTGAATGCCAGCTCCTAAACGGCATGCAATTAGTAAAAAAGGAAGAAATTTAATGATTGGACCAGGTAAAAGGAGAGGCTGGAAAGTGGGTCCAGATTCAGTCTAAAATTTTGTGGTTACCAAATTGTAAGTGGCATATTGTTGTATAGAATTGGATCATGAGATAATTTCTTTTACAGTGAAAAATGGCAGCTGGATTTATCATAGTACTTACCTGGCGCTTTTAGCTAGATTTGCTGATTTTAGTAGTTATCCACCATGAATGAGGAATTTATTTACAATTTTAGCAAAAACATTGTAAGAGGCTATATGAAATATAACTGTCAACTCTGTTTGACTGTTTCCAATAAGTAAAAATTCTTGGACTATGGGGAAAATTTAATTTCAAATAGTTATTTAGTTGGTAGTTTCCGTTAGTTTCTAGAAAGAAACTTGACCTATATATCATAACTCGGAGGTTTTTTAGTTATTTACAATTATGGAAGCAGTGGGTTTATACCTATGTAAAAATATACTAAAAAGTTTCTAAAAAATATAAAATTTAATCGGTAAGTATACTTTACTATAAAGATCATGTAAATATTACTATAAAAATCATGTTTACAGTTTGAATTGACTGTTTGAACTTTTAAAGATAGAGATATAGATTCGTGCTGAACTTTTAAAGATAGAGATATAGATCCATAGCACGAATCGATCCGTAACGTAATATGCATATTACCACAGCCTCACTCATTATGGATCATAATGTTGAAAGCTGGAAATTGACAGATAGCTACGAAATATAACCATTTTCTTTTCATATTCATCAGGGAGTTTGTACTTTGTACCAGCACAAAACAAAACTTTTTCTCAAATTTTGAAATAAACTGCCTTTAAAAATAGAGATATCGATCCATAGCACGAATTGATCCGTAATATGCATATTACCATAGCCTCACTCATTATGGAATGTTGAAAGCTGGAAATTGACAGATAGCTACAAAATATAACCATTTTCTTTTCATATTCATCAGGAAGTTTGTACCAGCACAAAACGAAACTTTTTCTCAAATTTTGAAATAAACTGCCTTTGAATGGTAATACACCCTCAATTAAACAACATCTAATGAATAGAGTTCTATTTATAATCAAGCCACACACCAATAACTAAACTGCCTTTGAATGGTAATACACCCTCAATTAAACAACATCTAATGAATAGAGTTCTATTTATAATCAAGCCACACACCATTAAGTACAACGAAAGCATTTAGCTTCATAATACAAACAAATAAAAGAATAACCAAACCCAATAAGAAAACATACATAAGAATAACGATTTTAATCCTCCTATCCTCTCAAATCTCTACAGAATACTAAGAAACACAAAAGTATTTTCCCAAGTAAACACATCAAATAAGTAAGCACTTTCCTCTTTCCTATCTTCTCCTACAAAGATTCAAAAAAGGTGTAAGAAAGTTTCAACTGAGTTGCTCACCTCAAATGGTGCGGGTATAATGTACCAATATGATACAGGTAATGTACCCAATTCGAAATAGTGTGCTTTTGGCATTTATTAATAGGATATATACCATATTGACAACAATACCTATCTGACAAGTGACAACTGCAATGAAGTATGACTTGTCAAAATAAAAATAAAATAAAATTTTCTTGTCACTTTCCACAGTAGTAAACTTTTGTAAATAACTAAACAAATCCTTTCCTTCAATTATTTATCCATGTGCAATATTAGCTCCAATTAACAATCGCCATTTTCTTTGAATTATTCATTTGACTATTTTGGTCTACTATACTATTTTATCTGCTATATTTCTATTTGGGATACATTTTTCTTTGTTCTCATTTCCTTTATTATTATAAAGTTTGTTAAATTCAAGATCCAGAGATAAGCTGAGACAAATAGAACTTGACAAAACCAAAATCATACCTCTCCAAACCTTGTTGAGCTATATCAATTCCCTTACTCAGCTCCAGTAGCTTCCCACTGTACCAATAATTGGTACGTCATCATGGGCCGGGCTTCGGCTTGGGGACCGCCTCGGTGAAGAATTCACCGATGATTCTAGTTGTTTGACAATATCCTGCACTGTCAGTGCACCCAAAATCGGTCTTTCCTCCTGACTAAGTGGAAAATTACCAACCTGCCCCATTTCCAGCTTTGAATTATCTGACGAAACCAACCATGTAGAAAGACTTGTGTTAACTGAGACCTCATCCCCCTTGTTTTCTTTGTAGAGGTTGGAATTTACAGTTTTGTCTTTGTTTGTTGATTTCTCTGAAACGCTGACCACCTTGGCTTGTTTCCATTGAGATAAATTCTCTACCGGGTTCAAAACCGGGTACACAAACTGACTCCGGTCTCGTGTGTGGAGACCCAGTATGTCAGTTGAAGCACGGTTACTTTTGCTAATCAGGCTGCTTACTTCTTCATTAGCATTGTTACCAGATAACTCTCTCTCCTTATCTATTGACAATGAAAAAAATGACTCGTATGACTCCTCGTCATTTCCTTCAATTCTAATTCCGATTTCATCTAATCCTATTCCTTCGTCTAATTCATCTAAACCTTCCTCTTCCTCACTATCAGAATAGTAGTAATCTTCCTCCTCTTCTCCATCATCCAATTCTACTTCATCATCACTAGTGCAATTTTGGTACCGGTGGTTTGAGGGGAAGGTGGCACAGGTTGGGCTCAGTAGAAGTCGAGATTTTAGATGTGTTTCTTCTTCAATCTCATCGTCTGACGAGTAGCATCTTTCTCCAACTGGTTCATATGTCTTTACATTCAAATCAAAGGTTACTTTCTTACCACTCTTCTTCTCATCAGCCCCTCTACAAAAAAGAAAACACACAGAATGATCTTACACCATTGTTAAACTAACATGCATGTTGCTCTTGATTGACCTGACTAGGCCTAGGAGACCAGTTGCATAGTACTTGGCAGTACTGTACATCTATGAAACAAGGTTACTTGTAATCACCTTAACACAAATTAGCACAAGCCCTAGATAAATATACACAGGGCTTACACAACATTCTCGTGAGAATATATTCAATACCTCTACACGAAAATATAATAACTAAAAGAAAAAGAACTAACATGTACCTTATCTCAGAGAGTTGGGCTTTAGCAGGCTCAACTGGAGTGTGCAATGGAGGCTTCTCCTGAGTGATAGAGTGAACTGGAGGGTCCTGGGGCAGGCTCTTTTCGGAGGAAACAGACTCAACTGCTGATTCCGGAGGAAGGATGTTTTCGGGATAAAAAGACTCAACAGATTTGTCCAGTGGAAAGGTCTTTTCACAATAAGCAGACTCAACTGCAGGGTCCAGCGGCAGCTTTTCAGGAGATAGTCGTGGTGTGACCTGTGTCAGGGAAGGTTGTCTCAGCTGAGTTGCCACCGATTGAGAAGGCCTCGAGCTTGCATTTCTCTTATTTAACTGAAAAGTACAAAACCAGAAGTATTAGAAGATATTAAAGAAATCCTAATCTAGAGAGAACTTCGCACAGCTTAGGGCTTAAATTTTCTGGTAATTTTGAAAGAGAAAATCAAATTAGAAGCAAGAAGTAATCAAATCAGGTAACTTTCTATTATTGTAAGTCTGAGACTGGAAGATACTGAGTTGCATCTAGAGCCATAAAGGCAACAAACTGTCATGATTCAATACAGATAGTTTGAGATTTGGTCCAAACAGTCCAGTTATAATTTGATAGATATTTTATTGGACCTAAACAATCCAGTTTAACTAACAATTATGGCACCCCACGTAAATTGAAGAGATATTTGCTTGAATAATATACAAGGTAGGAGTCAATTTGAGAAGAACTTTTTCTTGATGCATATAGCCCCAACAAGATATAATTTTGACAAAGGCACTTCAGATTCTGGTAGTTTGTTTGCCAACATAAATCTACAATTACATGTGCCTCATATCCTTATCTCACGTACTCTCAAGCCACTGAGAACTTAGCAGACAGCTCAAACAGTAAATTCTTACACAATCAACAGTCAACCTAAAGGTAAAATAAAGAAACCGTTTTAGAGGATATCTACGCCAAAATTTAAGTTTACAGTGGTTCAATCGCAAACTTGTATACATTATATGGGCTAACAAAAAAAACCGTAATAAACCCAAATTTTGCCATACCCGCTCACTATGTGGCAATCTTTTTGCTGAGCGGCGCCTCCTCTTCTCCTTCCTTTCCTCCTTCTCTCCACCGAAGCATCCAAGAAAGCACCCCATTTGAAAAGGAGTGCTAGATCAAGAGTCGCTAGTGTTTAGTTCAGAGCCAAGAATTTTGAGAAAGGTTCAGATTTTAAATGCTGTTCTTTCCATGGGAATTTGGATCGAAAGATGAGAACAACAATCTCTCTCTCTCTCTCTCTCTCGCTCGCTCTCTCCTCTCTTGTCTTGCTAATGGCGATCGCAGAGACTTTAATGGTGAGAGGTGTGGTCTCTTCTCTTGCGGGGTAAAACGGTCAAGAAGTTGGGATAGGGTTTCTTTCCTTTTATTTTCTCAATTCTTTACTTTTTAAGCATTGAATTCCGGGGAATATGACCGTTGGAGCCTTCATTCATATTTCAGATCTTCTACGACGTATCTCAAACTTATTTCTGTATAATAGTTCGCTGACATCATGGATGGCCAACTATTATTAGCGTATCGGGCTATCGGCCTGTCTTTTATATCACACACGAAGAGTAACATAAAAATACGCCACAAACTATGTCATTTTATCTACTCGAGATAGGGTACGGCGTTCTTCAAAACTTTCCTTGTACAAAAGCTAGTATGGCTGAAATGTGGGACCTACTTAAAGAATTCATGTTACTGTTGGATGACAGCCAAGTGGGTAAAGGGAATCCAATGTTTGCTGGGCTAAGATTTAACAGAGCAGTTTCCGCTTCATGCAGCACACGAACCATCTGCAACAATTATGTTTCGTCCATTACAATATAATTTCAGATAATTTTTTTTTTGCAAAATGTCTGGATGTGGTAGACCGTTTCGTTAATTAGTGGTTAATGTTGATTTCGCTAATCTGGACGTTTTGATCTATAACGTTCTTTGGACGTTACAAACAATTATGTTTTTCTTATATATCAAATTTCCCGAATCCCTTCCTCTTGTCCATATTTATTTTATTTTATTTTATTAATAAAAATTTCGGACATATTGGGTCTTCCATATAAATTATGGCCCATTTATATTTGTTATTTTTTTAGGAGGGTTCAAATGCCTCTATTTTTTGTGTCTCCATTGTGTCTCTATTTTTAAAAACCTTAATAGCTCAAAATTTAAAACTTAAAAGTCAAAATAAAACCGTTAGATGTGATCTATGTTATTTTTTCTATGTGCTCATAAAAAAACTATCAAATTTTAATTTTGTTTATATGTGAATAAATAAGTTGAAAAATCAACGTCTCTAAATTATCCACATTAGTACCATTTTTATAAGTTCTTGATGACAATCAAAATAAAGTTGGAATGTCATAATTTTTTATACATGCATAGATAAAATGATATAGATCGTATCTAACGGTTTTATTTTGACTTTTAAGTTTTAGATTTTGAGCTATTAAAGTTTTTAAAAATGGAGGCATGTTGGAGGCATAAGAAATGGAGGCATTTGAACGCTCCTCTATTTTTTTTTTGAGAAATTGTGAAAGTGCCACTCCAAAACCTTCAAATTGTGAAAATGTCACTTCAAATTTTGAAATTATCAAAATGCCACTTCAAACTTCATTAATTTGTAAAAATAACACTCCAAATAATTAATGACTAAAATACCCTCGCCCGTCCATCTCCGCCCCCCCTCCTCCGCCGCCGCCTCCCGCACCCTCTGCCGATCCGACCCTCGCCCGTCGCAAGAGGCACAAGAAGGAGTTTCCGGGCATGATTCTCTTCGCCCGCCTTCGCATTTTTTACAACCCCTCCTCCTCTGACAAGCACCAGCACCATCAAACGCTCCTCTACGACTCCCCTCCGCCGCGCTCAGCCTCCATTCAGAACAGGAGAAGAAGAGAAGGCAGGAGAAATAAGAGGAGAAGAAGGGTATTTTAGTCATTAATTATTTAAAATGATATTTTTACAAATTGATGAAGTTTGGAGTGACATTTTGACAATTTGAAAGTTTGAAGTGACATTTTCACAATTTTCCTTTTTTTTTTAGAGAAACCCATGAAACTCAATGTTGAGAACGCACGAAATAAAAATGGAAACTGCAACAATTATGTTTCATCCATTACAATATAATTTCAGATAATTTTTTTTTTCAGAATGTCTGGATGTGGTAGACCAAAACATCCATAGTTTGTGGTTTCGTTAATTAGTGGTTAATGTGATTTCGTTAATTTGGACATTTTGATCTATAACGTTCTTTGGACGTTACAAACAATCATTTTTTCTTATAATCAAATTTTCCGAATCCCTTCCCCTTGTCCATATTTTTTTATTTATTTTTCTATTAATAAAAATTTCGGACATATTGGACCTTCCATATAAATTATGGCCCATTTATATGTGTTATTTTTTTTAGAGAAACTCATGAAACTCAATGTTGAGAACGCACGAAATAAAAATAGAAACTGCAACAATTATGTTTCGTCCATTACAATATAATTTAGTTAGGATTTAACAGAAAACTCTGCTAACATCATTTTTCTTCATAATTATTTTATAAGATAAAATACGAAGTACATTTCAAGTACTTTATATATGCACATACAATTACCACAGAAAAAGTAAATAGAGTATTTTAGAAGTACGTATTATATAGCTAACTAGCAAGAAATTGCAACAACAAAAGCAACTTTGCATTTAGGCCTGTTGAAGAGGAACAAATCCATGGCGAGTAGCAGCCGATAATATCATCTCCATGTCGAGAATTGCATCACCGCACTCGTGCATACCCCAACCCTCTAGTGCGTGCACAATCCCCGCAACACGCCATGCACTCATCACCCGTCTCGGTAGCCAGTTCTAAACAGAGAAGAGCATATTTTAAACCTCAAATTCATAATTATTCGACAAGAATTGTTATGAAAGTCGTGAAAGGAAAAAAGAAAACAAATCAAATGCGCTTATTGAAACACAAGTTATTAATTTAAAATTAACTAATATTAAGCCAATTTACCTCACAAGAGTGCATGTTTTGTAATGATTTTGGGATCTTCATGGCCGGTGTGGTGTAGTAAGTGCAATCCTTGCGCGCCTTCTTCAGTGGGAACTGCGAAAACGGGATAAATTTCGTTCCTTTTTGTGCTCTTCTTTGATCTTTGTCTTCAAATCCATCTCCAACTAGCCAAACCTTTATATTTTTCAAATTCAAAGCTCAAAAGCGGAATTCTAAATTACATTTTACATAGCAACTTTAGAAGTCTATTCAAGTCACCGAGTCTTCAAATAAAATAATGATAACGACGTATTTCTCAAAAACAGAATGAAGTAGTGCAGTGCATACGAGCTTATAAAAAAAAGTAAATGAAAAGAAGTCTATTTGAATTACCTCCGGAGTTGAGGTTCTTGAAAAGAGAAGATTCGAAGCTATATTTACTGGCAATTGCGGCTTTAGGATATGATACTCTTGCTTTTGATGCATGATCACCTACTAAAAAAAAAAAAAAAATGGTTAGTTGTTCTTAACTTCTGATTAAGTAACATCAAGTCTATTTAAATTAGTGATATTACCTGGATACCCCTCTGGCATAAGGATGTGGCGATAGCACAAGCGACTTTGGAGAGGTGTCCCGTAAGGAGAACTTGGTCTACTTCTTGAGAAATGCTTCTGATGACCAAGGCCACGGCCAAGCTACTTCCATCCACAATTTTAACATTCAAATTTGGATGCTTTTGTAGGTATAGCTCACCACTTCCATTAAGTTCCCTTGTCTGAAGTCAGAAAATAGTCATAAAATTGTAAAAATAGTTACACTGAATGCAGTTTTCCAGAGCTAATTACATTAAAAATATACTCGATGATACTTGAAAACATAATTATGTAGTATATAGAAATAAAATCGATGGCCTGAAGATGACAATTTTGTCCTTCACAAGGAGTGTTTATTTACCTCCTTCAAATGAGATTTTGTACTAAATTAACCTGATGAAGTAGTAATTTGAGTAATGAGTAACCGTTACAATGAAGTATATACAGCTTGTAAGCTAGTAAGCAAAGCTTTTGGACAAATTTGGTCATGTTGTGTACTAAGCTAATTAAAAGGTACTTTAAAAAACAAAAAATTGAAATTACTTGTAATTAAAAAGTACTTTAAATTGGGATTACAAGGAAAACCATCTTGCCTGGTTTAAGAGCCCTAGACTGAGAACTTTGACGCCTCTTTTGTCTGCATCCAATATCGCCTTTTCAATTAAGTCATTGATTGCTTCCTTCTCCCATCCCAAGCCATACTGCCATGTAAAGTATATAGTTATTATAATTTTCATAGTCAAAACTTTAGATGTTAGTATGTTACAATACAAAATAGAAAATTTTACATACCTGAAAAGCATATCTCGGTATAGCCCAAGTTTGCATCTTTAGCTTGTCCATAGTATTTCTCTCAACGGTAAATGTCGACCCATAAATCGATGTCAACATCATTGATATCCATGATACCGGCGACATCACAATCATGTACCATTTTGAGTGATAAGGCATAGAAGCAAGGGATGCAAAACCGAGTCTAAAATAAAATATTGACTGTAATGTGGTAGGATGTGTGAGATGTACTACATCTATGTTTTCTTCTTTGCCCTCGAGAGTTCTTTCGTAGAGATCGTCAGAGGATTTGTCCATGGTATTATACACGTAATCATAGAAAGGCATGAACAGAGAATAGTTTGTTCTGAATTGAGTGTGGTGAAGGGAATGGTACCTGGTATAGTTCAATCCCATGTGTCAGAATCCATGGTATTTTTTTTTGTTTGCAATCGAGTGCTGTATTTTATCCATGAGTTTGCAAAATTACAATTAATTTATTACCCCTAAAGTTTCAGATAGGAAATAGCACTCAAAACATTCTGCCAGTATATGCAGATGGTACCAAATTCCGTTTATTTGGTAATGCAAAAATCACATTTAATCAAATTTAAAGAATCTTGTCCATCTATTTGTTTTTAACAAAATTTTTGAGATAGTAACAAAAACTGAGAGGTTGGTCATGAATTACGTTAGCTCAATTAATAACAAAAAGACTGAAGCATCCAAAAATCATCTTATGCTTCTCTGGATTTTGATTTTTACAATTGCTCTCAGTTGTGAGCAGGAAATTTAGTTGTCACTGCTATTTGCAAAACCAGTACAATTTTTAAGTTGGTACAATTTATCCCTAATTGGAGCACCATCCGATCCAATTGACAAATTATGAACAGTCAAAAATCTCAATGAAATAAAAAAAAAATACTTACGAGGGCGTGTACATGAGATATTTTAGAGGCGGGAAGGCATGGAAAAGCCAATTAGGCACGAGCTCAAAGTTGCAATGCCCCATGTTGTTCATGAAGTCAATATATATGAGATAAAACAGGAAATTCAAAAGCGATGCAGTCCCGGTGAAGATCGCTGCCAGCATTGGGATTGCAAAGAGTGCAAAGTAGACTATGTGTTCGGCAAATGGATGAATCACAGCTGCAGATTATTAATTGATAGATATAAACATTATTGACATTGTTGGATGATGTGATATTCAATTGTTTTGCTTTAATCTGGGAAGCTAATCTGATTTACCAGTTTAAAAGAGAAATTTTAATACAAATGCTTATTGCCTGACAACAAGTTATACTGGGGCACATATATGGGCTTTAATCAATCCTTAGGTGGCCCAATGTATTTGAAGTTGTACATGAATCAATTAAAGTAGAACAAAAAAACATATTGAAAATGATGTTTGGTAAAAGTATACATTTACAGAACAACAAAACATTTTCAATTATGGTGTTAAAAAGTATGCATTTAAGCTGTCATTTGTAGAATACTAAACTTAATGATTAAACGATCTTCAAATTGTCATAGGTTTGGCCCAATTTTCACATAATATTAGGGTTCTAAATAGCTAGCTATAGCTACGCAATAGTTGCGCTATAGCTTTTTCGGGTTTCAAAAGCTACAACGTTATTAACTGTGTTTCTTTTATAATGATTCTAACTAGCTAGCTATGGTTGTGCTATAGCTTTTTCAGACCTTAATAGCTATAGCGCTATAATCGCTATGTAGAACCTTGATAATATAGATATCAAAATGTGCTATAATTTATTGTTTGTGGACTTTGATTAGACAGAAGTTTAAAGTGTTAAAAACACAGCAGCTACTGTAAGTCTTCACTTCAAAAATTAGGAAACATAACTACGGTTAGTACTAGGGTTCTAAATAGCTAGCTATAACTACACAATAGCTGCGCTATAGTTTTTTCGGACCTCAAAAGCTATAACGCTATTAACCGCTTTTCTTTGTAATGATTCTAAATAGCTATGGTTGCGCTATAACTGCGCAATAGTTTTTTTGGATCTTAAAAGCTATAGCGCTATAATCGCTATTTAGAACCTTAGTAGTACATATATGAATAAAAAGATTTAAGAAAAAGTTTACTCACAAGTAATAGGCTCGGTGACTATGGATGCATGGTGGTGCGAATGGTACCGTGAATAGAGGTAGTGATGGTGCAGCGCACGGTGAAACCAGTAGTAGAGAAACTCGACGGGACCCATGTGCAGTAGTGCTATTAGTATGGCCCCATCAGCGTTCCACCATGGCAGGTACCTCGCAGCCTCCATGTATCTAATACCAGTATACATGATGATGCCATTGAATATTATCTGATCATCCCTGTATCGTTTGCGCTTATCGATTAGAATCGTAAAACATAGTCAGAATTTATAAAATGTTAAAAATTTAAATCAGAATTGTATCGGCATGCCTTCATGTATCCTCCCTTGAATATATAAGTTTTTCATTGATTTATCAAATTTGCCAGCATGACTTGTTGAAATCAATTTCATTAAAAAAATCTTTCTATTTTATGACATTATCATACATCTCTAACATGACAAAAAAAAATCTTTATATTTATGAAATTATTATACATTCCTGATTTTTTTTCTTAGAAAACAATAAGGTCTAGCCATACATTCCTGAAATTGAAATAAAATTATTGCTCTTAATTTTTTATTGAGTTCTGACCCAGTTACAGCTTAGAAAATACAAAAAATGAATGGATGGGAAGGATCTTTTGTTATCTATATTTGTTGTGACTATATGCTCTCTTTTGTTCACGTGACTTTGGATGCTCTGTTCCGGACAAGTCCAGACTATCATTAGCATCATGGAATGGGATCCACAAACAAGTACCATTTCCTTTTTTGTACAACCATATTTAATTTACCAGACTCCTGTAGATAATACTACTATCTTTCATTCTTTTGTCAAACCTGATGACCACAGTCCACAAATCCATAGAGATATTTCAACTCATTATTCTGATCGAGTAACAGCTTTTAACAGCATTTTATTACTAGTTTACTAATCATTAGCAAATTTTGCTCTGCAGTTCAGCATATATATATAGCCCATACAAATTAATTAGTAATGCTTGCTTTTGGAAGTATATAATTATATGTTCTGACCTGTATAGCATGTCTATTTTATCTTGTTTTATAAGCTAATTCATAAGGTTGGTCTATTATATATGAAGGAAAATGACAATATGACATGTTTATTGTTTCATGCAACTGAGAGAATCAGAATTTAATTATACCTACATAGATGCTTGTAAGGCAATCAGTGATGGGGAGAGAATATGTGGGCCAACAAGGGACATTTGGTTTCAATTTTTTGTGAAAAAGGGTAATTTTGTAAATTTACCAATTTTCAATGTTTTGTCAGTGGAAGAGGTCAAGAGGACGTTGTTAATTAGAAAAAATATAAATAAAAATCCTACTTAGTTGATGGCAACTCTCCGAATGAGTCCAGTTATACGTCAACTTTATGCATTGATTAATTTGTCTGAGGAACAAATTAAATGACAAGTACCGGTACAATTTTTTTTTTTTTTTTTTTTTTTTTCTGCTTGGACCGTTACAAAAACTGATGAAAACATGAAGTGCCCTTATGGTTTTGCATGAGGCATTATGCATTGATTAACTGATCAGAAACAAATTGACAAGTACCAGGATAAAAACTGATGAAGTACCGTTATAGTTTTGAGTAAGGCATTATACATTGATTAATTCTCTGACAAGCACAGTTATAGTTAGGGGCAATGGCACCCGTTTATCTCTATAGCTGACCATATCATATATATTCGATAAGAGGGGTGTGGATAACACTTTTTTTTTCCTTTTCGTTTAGCTTATCAGGTATGGGTTAGGGTAAAAAATTTTGTTAGCATAACGGATAAGGGTAAAGGCTATTTCTTACACCTTATCCTATACAATAATAATTAAAAATGGAAATTATTAAATTATATATATATATATATATATTTATATGGAGGTGATGAATGATATATTGATATGATATAGTTTTATTTGTGGCTCATATATATCTATTCAGTAACACTCTTTTACATGTTTATTTGATTTGTACTGTATTTGATAAGACGGGTAAAGTTTTTTTCATTTAGCTTATAGGGTACAGGAAAGAATTTTTCCATTAACATAACATGAATGTAAGGGTATGAAAATTCTTCCACCCGGCCTGTTTCATATTGTTGACATCCCAAGTTATAGTTTGGTACCAATTTGAATTTGAGCTCCAGCAAAAAAGACAAGTCCTGATGAAAAATGGCTCACTTCATTTGTTTTCTTTTAACTTATACAAAAACCTGTTTAATCCAAGTTTTGTGGGTACAGTATATATTACGTGCTCTGAAATAATATAATGCGCGACTAACCACTAAGTGCCTTACTAAACTGCATAATCCAAGCTTTAATCCAAGTATTAATTTCTGCAAGTTTAATGGTACGTACCAGTTTCTCTCGCGGTCAACCTGCTCGAAATCAAGGCTCTTATCTACGATCCTATGTTTGCTTCTCGCATTTTGAAATCGCGACAAGCTAATCCAGATCTGGTTGTGGAGCATCCTGACCAACAGTCCTGGTAAAACCATCAGGTACCCGAAATCTGCCTCGCGCCAGCCTTTCGTTGCCAGCCCATAGAAGCCGTGTACCACCCAAGGTGCCAACACAACATACTACATTTCAAAAGAAAGTATATATTAACATCTATGTCATACTAAAGTGTATAGTTCTACATATATATACATTGATCATTGTATCTTTGATATGAAATGTAGTTGAGCAGGGACTGATTGGTAAAATTATATAATTTAGGGTTGTACCTTGAAGTTGCCAAGTCTTTGCCATGGCCATTCAGTGAGTAGACCGGGATTTGAAGCCATATCAAAGTTTGCTCTGTATTCTCTCTGCTTGATTACATTGGCCTGTTTTACAGCTTTTATAGCTGCAGTCTGAAGGTGTAAAGCGATTTTGAATAGACTCGGTGTAGCAAGTACAATTATTATCTTTTAGCAGTTACCTAGAGGTCACATGCTCTCATTTAAATCGGCCGAAAAATCAATAAATTCGATTGAAATAAATTACTTAAAAGGAACTTTTTACTTCAGTCAATTGGCTGCATCAAATATATATGTGGTCTAAAGTTATGCAGGCATGCAGCTCTCTGCTACGTAACGAAGTAACGGACGTATACACGGAATAGCACGGTGTAACATAACACAGTACGGAAATCTATCTAATCACAACACATGACATGTGGTCAGCTCATATTTAATATTATATGTATTTCCTTTTTTTTCTTTTTTACAATTTTTCACATTTTTTATGCTTTTACGATAGGGGTGCAAACAGAGCGGATTCGGAGCGGATAATGCTAATATTCTATCTGCATCTGTTTTTCAATTAGGGGATATGAATACGGATACGGATAGTAAACGGATATTAAAATTTAAAATCATATCTGTTTTAAACGGATACCGATACGGAACAGATAATTCACGGATATAGATTCGAATACGAATGTGGAGCGGATAATTGTCGGATATTGAATAATTCTACTAAATTTTATAATTTTAAAGTACCTAAATTGACAAAAATTTAATGGACTTTTTAAGTTTGTACAGTAACAATTATGCATGACTAGTTGCTTATTGGTTAAGAGAACCAATCCATTATCTTAATAGATTATATGATTTTCCTATCAAAATTTTTAGACTTAAACGAATATGTATGTTTTTTGGAAGCTTCACAATGGTGAAATGAATTGAAAGCCGCTGAAAGATTAAATTTCGGATCCGGATATATACGAATATCCGCTTCGTTTATATCCTCACAGTATTATTTGTATCCGTATCCGCAAGTATCTGTATCCGTTTAATTCGGATAAGGATTATAAGAGGATTTGGAGCGGATAATCCGAATCTGTTTACACCCCTATTTACGATGCATTAAAAAAATTAAAATTTGACAAAAAAATACTTAAACTTGATCAAAAAGTGAGTAATGTGATTAAACACGATTAGTTATATCATGATATGTGGTTATATTATGACTAATGCATTGTGATTATTTCTCACAATTTTGATCACGCGATGAACACATTACATGAAAACTTGATTTGGTCATAGCATAATGTGACTCAAATTACAAGGTAACTAGCTAGTCATGATACAATACAGTACAACAAATTATAAATTTACCCCTACGAACACTACATATTATTTGATCATCTCTCTCCTCTTATATTAAATATATAGATATCCTGATTCGGCAACGATTGTTTAATTTGTTGGATTTTAAACGGTTAAGATAAAAAAAAATTTATAATTATGATTTTATGTGTCAATGTATTGGCATTTATTGTGTTGAAGTTTGTATATAGTTCTCTGCACACTCGCTGCACTGATTTTCTCCTTACAATTTCTTCATATAAATGTTGCCATAAAAACAATTAATTGATAATATTTACTTATTTATTAATTATTTATTTTTATATTATTGATTACAACAAAATAAGAAGTAAATAACATGTTTGCTCACTAAATATTGATTAATTTCTATTTAACAGAGATGTAAAAATAAAATAATTTATTTTATTGTTGAATAAAGAGAAATTATAAGAAGACAAATACTTTAAAAAATATTTAGTCTTAATTATTTCCTTCTATTTTTTTATTTTCTATTTGAATTTTAAACCAGTAACAAAGTACGAGCAAAAAATACTAGTAATATTTACCTCCTTCCTTCTATCAAAAGTTCAAAATCTTTTTTTTATTTTTTATTTTTGAGTAAAGGTTGGAGGTCAAGTCACCTAACTATTTAATACCCTTGTTATTACAACAAAGGATTTCCCCAATCTGAATTTCGAACCCATGACCTCTTACATAGAGACCATATACCTTAGCCACTAGACCAAAGGCTGGTTCTCCATTTTTTTTTTTTTTTTTAAACCACGTCATCAACCAGTCATTATTTTTTTTTTATCTTTCTATGTTAGTTTCTCGTAAGAACATATATCAGCACAGGATTTTTTTTTTATTTTTTGGCCATATAATCAATATAAATCAAAGCATATTGGTTATTCAATATAAATGAATCATATGAAAAAATTTATATGTTTAGAATAAAAGATGCCACAAATTAAAGCATCAAGTAACCGCCTTCCTATTATACAATATGTTTATTTTTTACAGATTGAGAATTGATCAATAGTACCGGAAAAAAAAAAAATGGGAAAACTGAAAACAGAGTAAAGATACCGCACTTGCAAGAAACATAAATTTGTCTGCTATATATATCTCAGTTCCAGACTTCCAGTCATCAACAAAGACATATTCATTTGAATGATTTCAAGGACAAATCTGTGAAGTACATCTGAATTTTACCAGTCACCAGGAATAAACTTACTTTCCACATTTGGGAAAATTTCATATATATTCTTCAAAAACTTCGAAAGTAATTAATTTTTTTTTACTTCTAAAATTCATAATATCACATTTATCCTCCAAATGAGACATAGAAGACATGAGGCATTTGAACCCTCCTCTTTATTTTTACTTTTTGAGTATAAGTTCATAGGCACAAAATTAAAAAAAATTACTATTATTGTCATTATCATTTGTCAAAATTACTATAAATTAAATTTTTATTATACTTTATTTGTCAAGATGTTGCTGAGTTTGAAATTTAAACGCCTTTCTCTTTAAAAAAATTTCAAGATAAAAAAGGTCATATAAAATAAGAAGAGGACCCAAGATGGTGCCACCACTACACTTGGATCTCTTGCAAACAAGATCAAGCCTAATTGGTGGGAAGGCATTGACACCACAGACATTTATATTAACACAACATTTTTAATAAAATTTAATGTAGAGACAATTTTGACTCTCTTTAAATGCTTTGCTAATTACTATATTTTTCTATAATGTAATTAATATCTTGATCATGTATTAAATTATTTGATTTCTATAATTGTTAGATTTTTTATTTCCATTTTTATTACCATATTTTCCATTTTTCATTATTTGACCATGTATTAAATTATCTCAATCAGCAGCATTACTGAAGAAAATAAATTAATGGGCTATCATCAATTTGGATGGACTTTTTTTCAATATGATATTGAGAATTTTTGGAATATTTTATAAATTTAAGTTTAATGCAAACAATTTATTAGTTTTAGCATGCATGATTGATGTAATTTTTTATTGTAGTGTTTTGTTGTACTTTTAATTTATTATTTTAATCATAAATTGAATGTTAACATTAATCATAATAATTTAAATTCAATATGTTTTTAAATTGGTAATCATGTTGTTTTTTAGTGATTTTTTGCGCAAAAAAATGGATAAATGTTAAGTGACAAAATAATTTTTTTTATAGTAGATTGTGAAAAAAAACTGTGAAGTTGGATAAAATAAATCAATATACATAATAATGATAGATTTTAAAAATATAATATAATCATTTACTGTTGTAGTTCTCTTAAAAAAATCTGAAATATTCAATTAATGAAAACAAATAAAGAATATTTATTACATTGATCTAACTTCTAAGAAAATAAATCATATAATAGCATCAGAGAAACAAATTTTGATAAAATATAACTTTTAAGGAAAAAATAATGGAGTGATAGAGGAAGAGAGAATCAGTTTTTAAAGGAATCAATTAATGAAGGGCAAAATTATCTATATTGTAAAATATATTGATAATGTTGTGTTAATAATTTTTTTTTTTGTTTTAATAGCATCACCCCTAATTAGTGCCTAACCAAGCCCCACATTAAATTAATACTAAAAGGTAAACTAAAATTCTAATAATTGATTGTTATCAGTTTCAACTTTCAACTACCCAACTAATATCTTACAATTTAATAAATTGGGACTGTATGCATGTACGTAGATTGGCCGAATTACAGGTGATTTTTAAATTGAAGTAGTTATATATGTAGCAATATAAATATTTAATTCATAACTATTTTTTATAACTTAAAATCAATGCAACTCCTGTTGTCTTTTATACAGTGATTTGATGGGTTTACAATTTTTATTGATAAAGGAATTCATAAATATCTAACAATGATTAAAATCTAATTATTAATACCATCTAAAAGTGGCATTCTCCCGACAAACACTTACCTTGAACAACTTATTAAAAGTGTAAAGACAACAACTTTATTAAATTTTGTCACATCAGCAACTTTATCAAAAAAAAAATTAAGAAAATGTCAAAATATATTCAAACCATATTTAATTTTGCATTTAATTCCCACTTTTTTTTAATATGTTTTATTTTTGCATTCCTACTATATGTCTATATGTCTTACAAGTCAATTAGGTATTTATTAAATGAAAATGATTAAATTATCAATTAGGTATTTATTTCACATCCTCGTAATTGACATTGTATTTATCATGTCAGCATTTTAATTAATTTGTAAGAAGGATGCACATGCTTTAATTATTGGATAAAATAAAATATAAAATTTGCAGATATCTCTGACTAGATCATTTAATGTATGCCAGATAGCTCTGAATCAATTCAGATTACTAAATCAAATATCAACCATGCAATAAAAAATTAAATGTTGGTACCGAACTACCGATTGATAGCTGCTATCAATCTTTCAAAAAAAAAAATTCAAAGGTTGGAGAGAGATCATTCAAACCGGAGCTGGCCTAATAAATGAACATGAACAAATGAGGAAAGGATGATCCGTTTGGTGAATCTTGCACGAATCTTGGCGTAATCTGTACTCAACAACATCACGTGGGTGACGAAAAGTTGTTATTATATTTAATTTGAAGATATTTGTTAGTTATATGAATATTGTACTTCTTCCTATATTAAGAATTTATTATTTGCTCTTTATGAACACAATTTATCACCGTGCATGATATTGTTCAATTGTATCTACGTGATTTAGGAGATCATGACATGATATGATCCCAAATTGAATCTAGATTTCTTTTGTTTTCATTTTCACTTTTTTTCTCTTTTCTTTAAGCCTCCTAATTATAGTCATAAATGATTTTATTATGATTTCGTTCATCAATTCTATCTCATCACGATATTTTTTATATCTTCGTCTATTAATTTTGTTTCATGCACAAAATTATATGTATATATATATATAGTATGGCTAAATTGCTACTAGTAGCACTTCGACCGAAGTACTACTGGAGTCATATTTTAGTATTTAATGTTCAAACAACAAATTCAAACCGTTCAATCTATATTAAAATATACTTGGAGACCAAATTTTACATTTTTTTGAATTTTTTACTATTTATTAAGATGGTTTGAAAACCGCTGTTTTTAATGCTGCAGAAATTTAATAAAAACAGTAGTTTTCAAACTAGCTTAATAAATAGTAAAAAAATTTCAAAAAATGTAAAATTTGGTCTCCAAGCACATTTTAATATAGATTGAACACCTAACGGTTTGAATTTGTTGTTTGAACATCAAATACTAAAATATGACCCCAGTAGCAATTTAGCCATACTATATATATATATATATATATATATATATATATATATATATATATATATATATATATATATATGTGTGTGTGTGTGTGTGAGGAGGGTTCAAATTCATTTTTTTTTTGGTGCTCCAATATGCTCAAATATACTCCACATCGCTTATCTCTATTTTCAAAGTCTGTACAGTCAATCTGAACCGCTAAACATGTTCTTCACAATAAAATATGCTTGGAGGCCATATTTTATTTTTTTTAGAAATTTTTTACTATTTTTTTTCATAGGTACAATATCTCTTTATGGGATGGTCCAGAATCTCCTTAAAACAATGGTTTTGTACTTATGAAAAAATAGTAAAAAAATTCTATAAAATATAAAATTTGATCTCCAAGCATATTTTATTATGAAGATCATGTTGAGCGATTCCGATTGACCATTCGGACTTTGAAAATATAAATAAACGATGTGGAGTATATTGGAGCATATTGGAGCACCAAAAAAATAGTGCATTTGAACCCTCCTCTATTAGAGAGTGTGTGTGTTCATATTTCATGAAATTTTTGTACCTGATACATAATTTAATTTCGTGCTTAGTAGAATTGGATTTACAGGTAGTGTGACGAAATGAGTAGATAATAATTCTTTTGCATTGTTTACAAAAAATGACAATCCTATTTATCGTTGTCAATTTATTCTGCAATAATAGTAAGTTAAGAGGCGGATTTACACCAAGTCAAGAGGTGTTTGGTCATCCACGTGATTTTAAATTTTTAATCGGGTATATTGAGATTTGTTTGAACTTTTTTTTCTTCTAAAGTATAGGTTGAAGGTCAAGTTATTCAACTATATATTTAATATTTACAAGAATTTCTCATCTCAATTTCGAACATATACGAAGGACGATATATTTGCTACTAGACTAAAAGTTAATTCTCATCTGAACCTTTTTTATTTTTATATAGTTCAACCCAAACCCCCCCCCCCCCCCCCCACCACACACACACAATATATATTAAATTTGTACTTGTATCTCAATGGTTAGATTTCACTTTATGATCGTGAATTTTTTTTTTTTTGAAAGTCAGGTAGCAACTATCAACTATGATCGTGAAGACTTAGATCATACATTTTACACTTTACGTTTCAGTCCTCCAATTATAAAATTTATAGTTATGGGCATGAATAATTCCTTATCAAACTAAATAATTAAATCCAGCGTATTAATTGTATCCAGTTTAACATTGTATACATCAATCAAGATGAAGATCCATATATATCTTTTTCAGAAATTGTTTCATCTTTAATAGAATCCGCACGTATTCCGTGAATCCAATCAAATATGCAGAATTAGCAATAACTTCAAAAGGTTACATCTAGATCGGGTGTGTGACAGTGTGACCCGTGCATGAAGGTCACAAACAACCCCCACCGCTCGACCAAATTTTTATTTTTTACCACTGTCAAAATTCGTTTTAAATTAAAAATCATCCAGAGCAGTTTATGTAAAAAAATACCACCCCACACAAGCCTTTTGCACACCTATTGGTCCTCACCATGGTTTAGCGCACCGGGTCCACACCATAGTTTGGCGCACCAGGACCGCCCCAATTGATGTTAAGCCACTCATGAAACTTGCGCATCTTTGACCGGCTATTCAAAGCCCATTCAAAACCCAATTTTGTAAGGACGATCAGATTTGCATCAAGATCCGTGCTAAGTACATTAATATAAATTCATAGAACAGATCGATGTGTGTTTTGCTAAGTATCATAGCATCACTCGACCAAATTTTACATTTTCTTAAAATTATTTTTACTATTATTTTAGATAAGTAGAATATCACTTAATCTAAAATTTCTGAATCATGCAAAAACAGTGATTTCTACCTATTTGAATAATAGTAAAAAAATTTCTAAAAAAATATAAATTTGATCTTCAAATATATTAATAGTAAAAAAAAAATTTCCAAAACTGTTAAACATGATGATTTAATATATTTGAAGATCAAATTTATATTTTTTTTAGAATTTTTTTTTACTATTATTCAAATAGGTAGAAATCACTGTTTTTGCATGGTTCCGAAATTTTAGATTAAGTGATATTCTACCTATCTAAAATAATAGTAAAAATAATTTTAAGAAAATGTAAAATTTGGTCGAGTGATGCTATAATACTTAGCAAAACACACATCGATCTGTTCTATGAATTTATATTTTTATTTTCAAAATTCAAATAATCTAAACTATTTAACATAATCTTCATATTAAAATATACTTGGAGATATATTACTTAGAAACTTTTTACTAATCTTTTTCTTTAAAATATATATAAAAAATAACTTAATTTAACAATTTTGAACCATCCAAAAGTAGTATTTCAACCTATCTAAAAAATTATAAAAAAAAAAAAACTCTAGAATTTTTTAAAAAAAAAAGTAGTGATATTCAATTTAGTCTGCATGTACATTGTTATATATTTAATAGTTTCAATCAACTATTTTAATTTTTAAAAATGAAGAGATGAATCCATAGCACGGGTTTGATCAATAATATGCATATTATCTATTATCAACCAGCACTATAAATTTATTCTCAAATATCAATTTTTATTAATTTTAATAATAAAGAGTCAAATTCAATCTACATTTTTATAAATAAAAATCAATTCTCCTAACCTTCAATAATTAAGATCCGACAATTTTTCGGTTGGATCTCTTTTCAGACAACATTTGCACAAGTTTACAGTCATACATGCAAGCTGTCAATATATATATATATATATATATAGAGTAAGGCTACTGTGCATTACGAATTAAAGTGGATGTTTTAATTTGCGCTCATATTGTTATTTTTAAAGTTCAAATAGCCGATCCGAACCGCTCAACATGATCTCCATATTGAAATGTGCTTGGAGACCAAATTTTACATTTTTTTTGGAATTTTTTTTACTATTTATTAAGCCAATTTGAAAATCGCTGATCCAACGGTGGCTCAACCAAATAGTGAAACCGTTGGATGAGCGATTTTCAAAGTGGTTTAATAAATAGTAAAAAAATTTCAAAA
Organism: Carex cristatella; assembly: GCA_024447775.1. Lineage (NCBI taxonomy): Eukaryota > Viridiplantae > Streptophyta > Magnoliopsida > Poales > Cyperaceae > Carex > Carex cristatella. The sequence goes on along the minus strand of JAJHPF010000003.1, from coordinate 9,822,896 downwards.
AATATAAAATTTGGTCTCCAAGCACATCTCAATATGGAGAACATGTTGAGCGGTTCGGATCTGCTATTTGAACTTTGGAAATAGCGATATAAGCGTGAATTAAACACCCACTTTAATTCGCAATGCACGGTGGCCTTACTATATATATATATATAGAGTGGTGTTAAAATGCACCATTGGTTTTGTGCTCCAACCATGCCCCATGTCTTCATTTTTGTTCTTGAAGTTCAAATAGTCGATCCGAACCGCTCAACATGTTCTCCATATTAAAATGTGCTTAGAGATCAAATTTTATATTTTTTGAAATTTTTTTACTATTTATTTAGATAGTTACAAAATCACTGTTTTTGGATGGTCCAGATGCAGTGATTTTGTAACTATCTAAATAAATAGTAAAAAAATTTCAAAAAATGTAAAATTTGGTCTCTAAGCACATTTTAATATGGAGAACATGTTGAGCGGTTCGGATCGACTATTTGAACTTCGAGAACAAAGATAAAGACATGGAGCATGGTTGGAGCACAAAACCAATGGTGCATTTTAACCCCACTCATATATATATATATATATGGCAAATGCTTCTATGGACATAAGGACCTATTTGTAAAATGAACATATTTTTATTTTCAAAGTTCAAACAGTCGATCCGAACCGTTCATCTTGTTCTCCATATTAATATGTGCTTGGATACCAAATTTTACATTTTTCTGAATTTTTTTACTATTTATTAAGATGGGTACAAAAAACATCAAATTCAAACCATTGAATTTTGTACCCATCTTAATAAATAGTAAAAAAATTCAGAAAAATGTAAAATTTGGTCTCCAAGTACATATTAATATGGAAAACAAGATGAATGATTCAGATCGACTGTTTGAACTTTGAAAATAAAAATATCTTCATTTTACAAATAAATCTTTATGTCCATAGAAGCATCACTCAGTGTATATATATACACACACACCAACACATACAGTCAACACCATTATAACATGCACATGCTATACCTGGATAGTCACCAACATATACAGTCAACACCATTATAACATGCACATGCTATACCTGGATAGTCACGTAATCAATTTTCCGTAAATAAACACAATATAAATGTAGGTAAAGGTTTCTATTTTAAAGAAAGACCATCCCTATAAAGTTATGTTTAAGTAATGTCATGAATGCAACAATATATATGCATTGCCACGGCATATATATGCGCGTGATCGTACGGTATTCCTTAATTATTTTATGGCTCCATGCTCTTTGGTCCCATATAATGCCACGTAGCTTTATTAATTATTAGGTGATTGTACCTAATTAGTAGCTGCATATTTATAAAACAGTTGATGACAACCGTTTTGCAAAATTTGTACTTCTCATCGTACTCTTTTGCTGTTTCTTTTTTTTTTTCTTTTTACATTTTTGTATCTGTTTTTTCTAACAAAAATATTTATTCGATGCGCATTTTTTTCTCAAGAAGTCGACTCTACTAAACGTCTATTTTAATTTTAAGAAGTGTGTATGATCATTTCGTACAACACCTAATATCCATCTGAATTAGTGGAATTATTAAAAATCGTTTGATTTTCTAACTTTAGTTTCTCAAGACTAGAGGTGCTATTAGGACGGGTAGGATCCAGATACTATTATATTTGAACTCGCACACTAAAGACGTCTAGGTCCAAATTTCGATCTATATGTTTATTATTTTCAAAACAGATCGAGTTTAGATTCAGATACCACATTTAATATAGTAACATTTCGGGTCTATTATTTTGATTCTGATTATATATGTTCCCATAATTTGATTGTATATTATTGGATCTAGTGCGGATTCGGAACGAATTCATACCATAAGTATTTGATAAACTATTTATTCTTAAATATAATTATAATTTTTTAAACATCTCACATAACATATTAATAAGATAAATTAGAAACTGCTCAAAAATCAAAATTAAACTATGAGAATCACACATCTCACGTAACGTAATTTGGAGTACTCATGGTGTAACAGGTATTGAAATAGATATTTAATTTTTTTAGATTTTTCATTAATAACTTTTTGAATTAAGAAGAAGAGATACATGCAATTTTGTAAAAGTAAAATATTGAAGATGTGTATTAATATATTTTATAATATATGATACGATATTATTATAAATATTTGTTTCCAAAAAATGCTAAAAAAATGTTCAAGTATTGATATATGATTTCATATTAATCAAAAATAAATAATTGTATTAGTATTGTATCAAGTATTTATACGAGTATTGGGTCGTATAATTAAATCAAACCAGTATTATAAATAGCTACTTATTGATGTGCTATAGCTTTTTCAAACCATAAAACTAAGCTATGGGATAAAAACGTGCTAATTCAGCTACGAATGTTATAGCTGTAATAGCTAGTCATTATTACTGCTACGCGTTATGTGTTATTGTTGATTGCAATTTGCCTGGACTTCTGTACTTATGTTCTTATATGTAATGTTACATGGCCCCTATGCTAGGTATGCTAAACATAACTCTGTGATTCTGTTTCTATTTGTGATTTAGCCTCTCATTCTATATTGAAAAATATTCAAATATTGATTCTTCCATTTGATTGCTCTTCGTCTAGTATTCACTTGTAAATTATTGCCCTTCGTTCAACTTTTAATTGAAAGCTGATTTTGATTATTATAATCCGTAAAATGATCAAATAAATACTAACTTTGTTTCACTTAAATTTAATTGTTCTTCGTCTATTATAATATGTAATGCTATGAAGTACGAACTATTAAAGAATGTTACCTTGTAGATACTTCTTTTTCTTATTTGCATGATTAAAAAAAGTATAGACTTAGATTAGTTGTCATTTGTTTGTTACATCAATTTTTTAATATTGATCATGTTAATAATTAGTACAAATATAGAATATTTTTTTTTAAAAGAAAACAACTCTATGTATAATAGTTTCCGCTATAGCTACACTATTCTCAATAGTTTTTTTTAGCTTCTCTGTGATGAGACAATAATCACTATGTAGAACCTTGAATCAAACTCATATCATATCCGTTACAATATCACTTTTAGTTGGATCCGAATAGAATATTGACACATTGTTTGGAATTTGGATGGAGAGTAGAGGAAGGGAGGGAATGGAAGGAAAAGAAAGCTTTCCATTGAATCGTGCTTGGTTGACAAAATTATTTCGGCGGTGAAGGGTACAGGAGGTGAGAGGTTTAACTTTGTATCATTATAATTAATAGAATCGGGTTTCCTTCCGATTTGGGGTGTAACAGATGGAAAAAAAAATTAGTTGCAAATATTTTTAGAAAAAATAACTCAAATGCCCAACTCTATATCTTACCTATATAATTCTCATATAAATTTTTGTCGCAAACCTATAACAGCCATCAAATTTCTCATTAACCTTCTAAATTTTAATCAACCAAACAAGAAATAAGACGGAAAGCAAAATTAAATTTATTTTCCATCATTAATCATCCAAACAGGACGAGGTTAATTATGTTAATCTTTATTTCTCTTCCATTCAATTTCTTTCTATTCTTCACCTCCTCTTCCTTCCTCTACTCTCCATTCAAATAAGGTGTTAAGTATTAATTTTATAACTGAATCCATACATAATTTAACCGGTTATATTTCTAAATCAGATCCTACTCAAATTAACCTGATTTTGATCGGTTTCAGTTTGGATATCGGACCAGAATCAGATAATCGGATAAAAGTAATACTTCTACTCAGACGTCTGATTTTGATCGTTTTCAGTTTGGATATCAGACCAGAATCATCTAATCGTTTAAAAGTAATACTTCTACTCAAGACGTGCTCCATAACTCGGTAATTCAAGAGAAGGGAGGGGTGGGGGCAGAAGCTAGCTAGGGTGACATATCCTGATGGAGGTGATTTACTTTTTATATACATGTAGAAATTGAAAACATGATAACTTTTTTATATTGATATGAGTAAAAAAAATTCGTTATCTTATTAGATAATTAATAAATATAAAATTATAGATGATATTTTATATAATTTTATTATTATTATTAGATTGATTAATATTACATTTTATATATTTTTTATTTAGTAATTTATGATAAAGTAAATTTATCCAACACTTTATATGATTTTTTAATTAGTAATTCATGACAAAATTAATTTATATAATATTTTCTCATTTTATTTAATTAACAATTTATGTCTTTTAAATAATAGGATCAAAATTATAAATGAGATAAAAATTATAATTTTTATATTTGGTGATATTAGATACATGATGTATTATTTGTTATATTTTTGGTTTAAATCATGTTTAATCATTTTTTATGAATATTTATTATCAATTTATTCATTAATTACTAATATCTTCATGAATAAGGGTAGATTACGAATAAGTTAATATTTATTGAATATAATTAAAATATGAAGAAGATTAAGTTTAAGTTTGATATAGATATGAAAATATCTCTGTCCGACTATCCATTAACACCCCCCCTCGCTTCACACAGCATCAGTATTAAGTCTCTAACAAAATAGAAAGTATGTAAGAACGTTTATTTATCTTAATACAACAACACCTGCTTAACAAGGAGAGCAGTTTGGGTCTGATGCCCATCGGACTCAAACTGAGTACGATGAGCTCCATAACCGTCCGATCGTCTTTAATATCCGTACAACTCGCTTTAATATCCGTACGTATTTACTTTAATACATCGGACAGTTATAGAGCCAATTGGCCGAAATTTTTAAAAATATACAAAAATATATTTTAATTTAACAATCTATACAAAATTCTGGTGTAATTTTAAATCTACCCAAACCGGCACCAGGGTTGCCGGTTTCAGAGCCCAGAACCGGCAACAAGCTTGCCGGTTTCAACACCCCAAAACCGGCAGCTGTGTTGCAGATCCCAGAACCGGCAGCACAGTTGCCGGTTCCAGGCCCTAAAACCGGCAACCCAGTTGCCGGTTCTGGGTTCGGCTATAAATCCACCCCCAGCCATCCCTTTCTCCTTCACCCATTCTCCATCGTCTCCCTTCTTCTTCATCAGGTAATTTTTTTTTTTAATATTTATTTTTTATTTAAATTATTTAAATTAGTAAGATTAGTTTAAATTTAAGATAGATTAGTAAAATTAGTTTAATATATATATTTTTTTAGATAATTAGAAAATGTCTAATTTTTTTTTAGAAAATTAGAAAATGTATTTAAAAAATTAGATAATTAGAAAATGTCTAATTTTTTTAGAAAATTACAAAATGTCTAAAAAAATTTAGATAATTAGAAAATGTCAAAATAATTTTAGATAATTAGGAAATACCAAAATAATTTAAAGTAAATTAGAAAATGGCAAAATAATTTTAGAAAAAATAGAAAATATTAAAATAATTGTAGTTAAATTAGAAAATACCAAAATAAATTTAGGTAAATTATAGAATGGTTCCTGATATTATGAAAAACTTTAAAATTATTTAGAATAGTTTTTAGAATTAGTTAGAAAATACCAGAAAATCACCAAAATTGTTTTATAAACAATACCAATAATTCGGCCAAAATTGTTTTCGAAATGGTTTAGAATTAGTTAGAACTAGTAGAACGGTTCAGAAGAAATAATTGACAAAATAATTTGGTACGATTTTTGAAATTCAGAATGACAGAGAGAGAGACCCAGATAATGCAAGGTAGGTTCGGCGAATTGTTGTGGATACCCCACGCGGTCATCATCGGGTGTCTCTGGCTTCGAAAGAGGTTAGCATTTACTGATTTTTCTTAATAAATCGATTAGAAATCAAATCGTATATTGCTTGATATTTTTTTCGTAATGTAGAATTGTTCTAATTTGAATGTGAGAAATTATCGGAGAAATATATTGTACCACGACCGATACGCCCCGTATCTGCTATCGTTGGGATTATACCAGGTTGTGCAGTTACCTAGTATCAATATTGATGCGTCACTTATACATGCGCTTGTCGAGCGGTGGCGTCCAGAAACTCACACGTTTCATCTTCCATTTGGAGAAATGACAGGTATTTAGCGAAATGATTCAAATAAAAAAATGATTGGTGAAATAAATATATGATTTATATTTTTTTATTTAAATTAATTACAGTTACGTTAGAAGACGTGAGCTGTTTGTGGGGTTTGCCTATAAAGTGGGCCCCAGTGACCGGGAGGTCGGATGGGGCGTGGGCTAGAAGCAGACTGTTCGAATTATTAGGGATCCGAGATGTTGAAGTGGATCTTTTTATGAAGAAAAGGGAGTCTGCTCATTCCGATTGGATAATGACAAAGAAAATGCTCCGCCAGAGGTTTCAAAAGCTTCCAGATGGCGCCGACGAGCAAACGGTGCAGTGGTAAGTAATTTCTACTTATTAGATTGTTTGTTCTTTAAATTTTCAATCATGTGCTTACATAAGATATCACGCAGGTATGTACGCGCATTTATTTTGGAGCTATTGTCGTGCACTATGTTCCCTGACAATAGCGGAGACGGGATACCGCTGTGGTATCTTGATATGATTGGAGACTTGGAGCGTAGGTGGGATACAATTGGGGTGGAGTTGTTCTCGCATATCTCGTATCGATACTTATGCCTCACGACCGATCCCTCGGTTACTTCCATGCATGGTCCTAGGTTATGCTTCTTCAAAGACCGGTCATGGACCCGATTTCCAGTTCACCGGCCGATGCCAAGATCAAGAAAGTGGACACCTTCATGGGGGCCGCCCAACCCCGGAGACATGTCCGGCCTTTGCCGACAAATAGTGCTCGAAACATGCGTACGATAACTCTCGCACACAATAAAACAGTAGGTCCAAAAATTCCGCGCGGTCGGTTTCGGCGATTGGACGAGGGCATGGTGGATTGGGAGCCGTACGGCAAAGCATTTATGCGAAACTTTCGAGAGTAACACAGTGGACAGTACTTCTTTCACATTATTTGTTTACTTGTTTTTAATCATATATACGAATTACTACTGACAATTTAAAAAAAAAATTCAGCCTTACTACTTGTATTGCGGTCCTCTCATATTTTACTGGATAGTGGAGTACCATCACCCTGAGCGGTGCATGAGGCAATTCGGAAAATATCAACATATTCCGCCGCCACCTCCCTTGAACAAGAATGTGCACAGCGACTTGCACAAGTATGACTCATTCAATTTTTTTTATTTACTAATGTTAGTTAATTTTCCGTGTTAAGTTGTTATAAACTGAATAATAGGCTTAAAATGGCGTCAAAGAGGAATATTTCATGGGCCGAGAAGCATGCGATCCATGTTGATAAGGCAGAGACGTATGAGCAAAATATATACGCAGAAGTCCGACCGTTTGACCATAATGAGCTTTAGGCTTATCGCAAATGGTATCGGATGAACGGCATGGCATCTGTTTATATTTTTGAGCATCATGTGGAGGGGCTTGATCGTGGAGGTAGGATCTCCAGAGAGGAGCATGGCAAGAAAGGATACATTCCTAGCGGGCCGCCGATTGTGCGACTGGTAATTTCTAACTCTTATTTGTAATATTGTAATTTTGTGTTAAATGTCATATCTTATATTCTCGTTATGTGTCCAAGTCCTTGCGTGGGATAGGAGAGCTAGCGCACGGCGTGAAACAATTCTTCACCAAAGGGTGGCGTATGCCGGGCAAGGATAACATGAGAAGAGGATGGGGTATTTGCTGCGATTGTGATGTCGAAGACCATGCGCGTGCCCTGATGGATCAGGCTGGAGTTCCAGAAAATTGGGAAGAGATCCCATCCAACGAGAGCACGGAAATTGGCGTTAATCCATACCCACCTCCTCCAGTATTCGAAGGACCAGATCCAATACAGTCTTGGCTATACGATGGTTCTGCATGGAGAAATTACATGGCTCAGGCCGGAGTAGGTTATGACACAGACCCTACACAGGTATGTTTATGACTTGAAGTAAGTATGTTTATGACTTACAAACGAATATTTACAAAATTACACGAACCTTTTCAGATGTCACCAGAGATGCAGGCGCAGCAGCAGGGCGCAGCATCATCAGATTTTATTGAAAATCTGTTCGGTGGACCGCATGAGTCGGCATATGACGCCGGACAGGTATGTTACATGTGTTTAACGTTATTTCAAAGATCGTCGCTTACTTATTGAAAGTAAATATGTTTATTTTTCAGGTGACCCAGCAGGCATATGAGTGGCAATTTCAGCAGCAAGAATATCAGCGTGAAGTTCCGTCAACTCCCTGTAGGAATTGGCATTTCGGGGATGCAGGGGCATCGTCATCCCAACCACCACTAAATACGCAGACTCAGCCAGAAGTGATACAGCATGACGAAGACAGACGTCCCACACAGCGAGTCCGGCGTGAGGTCCGCTCTCCAGACCGTTTCTCGCATTCGCAGTATCCTGGACATTGACCTATCTTCGGAGTCTATCTATCTTTTATTATATTTGTGAACTTTTATTATGTATGTATTGTTGATCTGTTTTATCTTTTATTATGTTTTTATTTCTATTACGTATGTTTTATTCTGCACATGCAACGTATCAAGTATGCTTTCAAAAAAAAAACACATAAAAACAAATTACAAAACAAATTACATATGAAAATTTCAATATAATACAATAAACATAAACTAGAAAATGACTAACGCCCGCTGGTTGAGCGCCTGCTTGTCGATCTTCTAGAAGACGATGAACCAGTTTCCGCTTGTCGTGCTGCTTGTTCTACAGAACAAACAAAATATGAAATATGAGGTATTTCCAAAAATAAATTAAAAAATACATGTGTTTTGAATTATACCTGCGGCATTCCGATCAATGGTCTCACGATGAGCCTGATGTCCGAGTCTCCGACCTTCCATTCGGTCCATTTCCATAACAATGCGATTGTGTCTTCTCCTCCCTTTCTTAATCAGTTTACGGTTTGGTTTGATCGTCGGACCTTCATAAATAGGCCACTCACATTGGTTGCCTTTCGGACCGAATTCTGCACCACATGTCTGTACCAACATTGACACACTATAAAGAGGATTAATATACAAATTTTCGTCGTATCTCATTTCTCGGACCACCGCCATGAAATGAGAACATGGTATCTTAGGTTAATTGAGGCTTTTGACATGCACATTCAACCTTATTGTTATCTTTAACAACAACTTTATACCCAAAATCTCTGCGGGTATACTCGAACCTCTCGCGATTACGCCTTGCGGGAATTTTTTCACCCTTTACCATGACCTCAAAGGTCCCATGCCTTCGCTAAAAGGAATCACATGCATGTTAAGAGATTTGTTGATACGCTTTTGCGTAACGTGCTTACCTTGTCGACCACAACCGACCCATTTGTTGCATCATTTCGGCTTTGTTCCGTCGTTAGAAAAACCATTTATTTAACTTGTAGAATGTCTCCTCCACGAGAGCACAAACCGGCAGCCGCCGACTCGTCTTGAACACATTATTTAGTGACTCTGACCCATTTGTTGTCATTATTCCCCAACGGTGACCTCCATCATATGCTTGAAACAACTTCTCTAGACGTGGAGGCTCGTCTTCGTCATCGGGGTCTCTCCTACCCACCTTGTTAAGGTACGTAATAGCGTCTGGGCAACGAATTTGAAAGTCCTCAAACATCTCCTGTAACCTCCTAGGTTTCTTCTTGTTCACTCCAATTTTGAACCGATCACTGACCTCTCTCTTCCGCCCCACATGCTTGTAGAGGTTCTCGGCAACATGATGAGCACAGTATCGATGCACACATAGATCGCTATCCTCGTACCATCCGAGATGTGGATCCTGGAACACGGATTTTATTGCCAAATGTCTATCCGATATGACACAAAAGAATCGACCATCTCCAATGACTTCTAACCGCAACCATCTCATAAAAAATCTCCAAGTATCTGAGTGTTCTTTTTCCACAATCGCGAAAGCCAACGGAAGCAACTGGTTTTCGGCATCATACCCACATGCAACCAACAGCCGTCCCTGGTACCGTCCCGACATGAAACATGCATCAATACTAATCACGGTTCGATAAAAGGTATTGCCGCAATACACGGCCCGTACGCCCAAGCCGCGTACAGGAATTGTCTATCATTTGAATTCTCAATCGGTGTCGACATCACACAATACTTGGTTCCGGGAGTGCCTCTATTTATAGCTTCCAAAAGCGGAATGAGCAGGTTGTACGAGTTCTCCCAACTCCCATAAATGTTTGCAATTGCGAGCTCACGTCCTCGCCATAATTTGTTGTACTTGGGCGTCACTTTTTGGTACGTTGCCTTCACGACATCTCGGATATGATTTATACTCGCGCACACATCCCTTCTCACTGTGCCATCAATGGCGCGTGCAACCATCTCTGCCGTGAGCTGGTCATGATCTTCACGTGTTGCCGGTACTCTGCATCCATGAGGAATTTTTTGTTTGTAAATAATCCAAGATTCTGAGATACCCTGAGGTTTCGCGCATAACTTGAACTTGCACAATTTATTTTTGCATATCCATACCATACGCCTAGATTCGCTTCTTTGAGTCCTAAACTCAAAAAAATTTTGGATATGAAACTCCTGAACTGCTATTCTTAGAGCCTCTCTTGACTCATACACTTGGCCTTCAGCTATTGGGTTATCGACAATTCTTGTTGTACGGTTGAAAAAATCGACATCTGCTTCCCGAAAACCTGAAGTGTCGTTGAAAATGTCTACCGGATGTGTCATATTTTCTCGGCCCGAGAAACGAGTATTGTGCTTGAAGGGACTGTGACCCGAGAATGTCTCGGACCGTGACACGAGAATGTGATTGTGTGTCTGTCTAGTCGGTGAAAGGTTTTCGTCGGACCCCGCCGACTCATTTGAGATCATCTCATCCCCGCTTTCCAAACTGTCATCATTAATTGCATCAACGAGTAAACGGGAATAATCAAGTACCTCTCGGCCTATGGGTCCGAGCAGGTTCTAGGTTCGGGGTTGCGACTCGTACTTGGCCGGGATCTCGATTCGGGGATCCGTCTCGTTTACGGGGGGCTTGACTGTTCAGATTCAACCGAGAATTAAAACCAGGAATGATTCGGTTCCAATTCTACATACAGCTCAAGAACCTAGGTATCCTTTGGGGGAATGACGCAACAATTCCTAAAATCATTTCGAACGATACCGGTTTGTTGTCGGTACCAATTGGTAGTCCCCCGTGACCATCAAGTAGACATATTAAATCGGCTTGGATTTCCATATTTGCTTCACTAGCAGTAAACCCAACCAGTTTATAAATTTCATTTTGGAGATAATCGAAGTTATGATTAATAGTTACCGGAACGAGTATTTGGGTCGAGTACTTGTAGAAGACTCCTTCATCACTGCATCTTGGATGTTCCCTCCAACAAAAACTTTCACACATATCATATTTGATTTTTGTTTAATCTGGATAACAAACATTTAAAAAAATTAACGTTACAAAATTAATTAGAATTAAAATTAACTAACAAACAATGTACAAACAAAAAATAAAATAACTCACATCAAAATTAAACGATGAAAATAAAATTAATTAAAATAATTATTCAAAATGAATTAAAATAATTGAAATAATTAATTAAATATTAATCTAAGTTAATTAATATAACTAATTTCAATTAATAAAACTTACCTATTTCAGATCAAGATAGAAGACGGGAGAGCAACAAGTTGGAGCGAGGCCGCTAAATTTATAGCAATCTAGAACCGGCACCCTTGTTGCCGGTTTTAGGGCTTGGAACCGGCAACTGTGCTGCCGGTTCTGGGATCTGCAACACAGCTGCCGGTTCTGGGATGTTGAAACCGGCAAGCTTGTTGCCGGTTCTGGGCTCTGAAACTGGCAACCCTGGTGCCGGTTTGGGTAGATTTAAAATTACACCAGAATTTTGTATAGATTGTTAAATTAAAATATATTTTTGTATATTTTTAAAAATTTCGGGCCAATTGGACCCAAACTCCTCTCCTTAACAAGAGCCCCACCACTCCACCAGCACAGCACCAGCCCATTGGCCACCGTCCGGTGGCCCCCCCAACAAGTACCCGACATTTTTGGTAATCTTTTGATATTGCGGATTGGTCCCCATTTGTTACTATTGTCCTTTTTGTCTGTAACTTGAGAGTTCGTACACGCCCGCTATTCATGCAATTGAAATGTTACCAACTGAAACTATATACGAAGTAGAATATCAGCCTTTGATTAAGAGAACTAGGTTGAAAATTTAAATAGAAGTTCTTATGAATTAATTAAGTTATTAATTACGTATGAATCTTCATTTCAAAAATAAATATTGGATATATAATTCAACTACAGGAAAAAAAAAAAGCATTTACATTAATTTTATGCAATAATATTAATATCAGTTTACTTACGTTAAGTCGATAATTAAAATCCGAAAATGGGTGACACTTTAGATTATTGATCGATGATGTATGTGCAATGGTAGCACTATTCATCCATAAATCAAATAAAAAACTGAAATTAACGAAAAGAAACACATTAAAAATTAATGCCATCTTTTTCATCTTCTATCTCTAGTTAGCATGAATTTTAATCCCCATTGCACCTTTTTATGTGTAAAGTTATAAGTGTGAACAGATTAAATTTGCAAAATTTTCATATTTTATAGGACAAAAATATATATAATGCCCATTTAACATATGTCTCTAATATTAATTTTAATTTATGCATGCCGGCCTCAAACAGTTAACAAAAAAATATGCGGAGAAGAGAAACTCTCCTGTTGCATACAATTTAAACTTAACATGTTCATTAAAGGGTGTGTTTGGATAGAATAACATCCAATACGGAATTAGTGAGGATAACCACTAATCCGTGCTAAGTTCTTTTGCTGACCTGTTGAGTTAGTGGAATACTCACTAACTTAAGAGTGAGAGAGTACTTCGTGTAGTGTGCCCAAACATAAAATAGCACTCTGGATTAGTGCTATTTTTGAATTTGCACTCCGAGTAAGTGTCAACTTCATACAAATTTAAATTTGTGTAGGGTTCATACTAGAGTTGTACAAAAAGTTCGTAGTTCGTGATTCGATTTAAGTTTGATTCGGAAAAAATCGTAATTAATTCGATTCGAAATTAGTTCGTTCTGAAACAAATCAAACTAATTCGGTTCGAATCTTATTCAAACTCAAACTCAAACTGGGTATAGTTTGTTCGAAATTGGTTCGTGAACTATTTATGTTCAAATATCAAATAATGCAACTATTGGATTCAACCATCAATCTTTAATAATGCAAGAACCAAACTTATATCAGAGCTCAAAATAATTAATATAATGGTAACTTATAGTAGAAAAATGATTCAGCATCGTAACAAATTAACAATGGAATAAGTTTTATTTGACTAGGTCCATGCCATAATTTTAATCAATCCAGCAGCGTAAAGGTAAGGAAATTTTGGACTGGCCCATAATCCATCCGTGAAAGGTAAAAGGTAAAAGGAAACTGTGTGAATTTTGTTCCGTGTAAAGAAAACTAATGCATAAATTACCGGTGACTGTCAAAAATTTCGTAGTTCATGATTCGATTGACTTCAATTCAATTTGAAAAAAGTTCATAATTAATTCGATTCGAAACTAGTATGTTCTGAAACAAATCAAATCAGTTCGGTTCAAATCATATTCAAACTCAAACTCAAACTGAGGTAAGTTTGATTTGGTTCGATTCGTTTGCAGCCCTAGTTCATACTTTTATATTTCTGAACATTTTGCATATAATATAATGAATGGAGCCCCAGCGTGCATTGCTATCAGGTACATTACTAATCATAGGAAATAACATTTTTAAGTTATTCTTACACAAAGTGTTTTTAATTCCAAAGTAGAGTATTGTTCTATCACATCCCTATTTGATATTAAGGCGTGATCTGATTTTCTTAAACCTACTAAATAATTAAGAATATTAAATACATCTAACTGTAGCCTAACAGTAATTACTAATTAGGTGTTGGGCTAATTAATGCAAGCGCTTTAAAAATTGAACTAATGAACAATAATTAGGTGTTAGGAATCCCTTAAATTTTGCTAATTTTGAGTACATGTCGGTATGGGCATATCTTAAAAATCCTTGCAAAATGTTTTCAGCAACTTAATTGTTTCTCTTCTTAGATAAGTTTAATTAATTACACAATAATTGTTTCAATTTTGTAAATATTGTGTTCTTTATTATTTAAGAGAGAGTGGACCGTGTATATAGCAATCATCAATATTAATTTCGAGTAGATTGAAAATTTGATTATCATCCATAAAAAGTACTAATTAATTGACACAATTAATATAACAAAAGCTACATCTATAATTATATATTTTTTTAAATTAAATAATTTTGTTTCATATAAATTAATTTGATATAAAATTAAAATGCAGTCTAAAATGATTAAAATAAATAAGAAAACCTAATTTGGGTTTACCATGTTTCTGAAAGCAACTTAGCATTATTTTCCCCAAATAAAAAGAAGGAAAATATATTACACGTAGGGTAAAATTTGATGAGATGTCAACTTCATTCAATACACAAACAATAAATTTGAATTATAGTATCAGACTATCAGTAAACATAGGGCTATACAAAATAGCTCAAACTCGTAACTCATTCGCTAATTATTCACTTTAACTCGCTTATTTACAACTCGAGTTAGTTCCAACTTGAGTTGGCTAACTCGTTTAATAAATGAATTGAGTTTGAGCATACCCCAACTCGCTCATTAATAACTTTGAGTTACTCAAAATTCAACACAATAAATCTCATACCCTTCTAAATGACTAATAAGCTGTTTGGATTGTTTGTTTCGTTAGTTATCTTATTAATTATGTTTGAATTGTTTGTGTTAGATAAATTATTACTATTATATAACTATTACTAAAGAAATAGACTGGTCAAACGAGTTAAAAATGATTTCTCGAGTTGGTAATGAGTTGAACTCGAATTAGCTTTATTGCTCACTATTGTCATTTCAAATTGAGTAATGAGCTGAACTCAAATTAGCTTTATAGCTGAGCATAAGTTGAGAGTAACTTCTCAAACTCAGCGGCCCTCACTAAACATCATCCCATCAAATCTTAATTTGTCAACTTCTCTGTCGGTACACATCCAATATATTTTAATGATAGTATCAGTAAACATCATCCCATCTAATATCAGGGGGACTCATATCATATGGAGTTACAGTAATCGAAGAAAGGACATTTATAATTATGACTTGAAGAAAGATGGATTGATTTGTCGTGCAATTTGTTTGTTTAGTAACGAACCACGTTTGATAAGAATTTTTTTATTTTTCGAAATTCAATAAAAAAAATTATCATACTCAAGAAAGAGTACTGTTTTAGTTTTCTTTATTTTATGCGATGAGTTCCATAGCTTTTAGATGTCAGAGAGAGAACTGTATAAAAAATTCAGCTCCATCCCTTGAAGCCGAATTTTTTATTCGGATTCATTAAATTCATCGCATGTTGCTTGATGTGATCACGTAAGATCCGATCAATTCAAATATTAGAGGCGAAAAAATATTAGTATCCGTTGTTTGGAGCCGAATCTCTTTTTATGATCTCATTTTATGCATCAAAATTCTAAAGAAATTATATAATATTCTATATTTTTATATGAGTTATATAAAAAAAAAAAAAAAATTGGGGATCGAATCAGCGTCACACATGAGTCACATTGATAAGAAATCCAATCATTGATTCCGAAGAGGTACTGGTTTGTCTTCATTTCATACTTAGTCCAGTTCCTTTGTGACAGAATTCCTATGCTAGAAGAAGTATCAGGTCACTGATTGGTGGGCCTCACCATTTTTGTTCCTTCCAGGGTTCTGTAAGAGTACTGTGGGGCTTTCTATCATTGTCTTTTATCAGAATTGGGTTACCAGAAAGAGGTGACAAATGATTTGTGATTCATTTAAAGAGGGATATAAAAGAGCAGAAAGCACACTGCACCCATCAGAAACAGAGTAAGATATTTGCCACACAAAAAAAAAAAAGGAAAACCAGAATAAGATTAATGGGCAATCTGTGAACAGCTGGAAATAATTATGAGGTAGACTGAGAAATAGTAATGAGGTACAGACTACAGAGAGAATCGGTTTATTTATAGAATAATTATTATCCACACTCTGTTTCCGCATTAATATTGCATTAATATTAGAGAAAAGTTGTACTACACTCCTCACTAATTACATGGTTTCTTTTTTCAGTCTCTACATTCGTCCTATGTTAACCTTCATAATTATAAATACTTAAAAGATAATAAATTAATACTTACAAAATAAGATATTAATACTTGCATGCGTAACTTGATATGACCATCCTCTTTCTAGCCCTTCAATAGTCCCCGCGTCAACCTTCCTCTAATGAAGCAGTGGGACCCCGTATCCCCGCATCAACCTTCTCCAAACGTCCTTGCGTCAACTTTTCTCTAATAAAAATAGATGACCACATAGGTATAAATACTTGTAATATTTGATATTAATATTTTTATAAGTCAGCCAGTGTCGTATGTAAAAAATACTTACAAATATAGGTATAAATACTTGCATGACGACGTACAAATACTTTTGTGATAACGAGTCCGAAAGTACTTTATCATCGATCTCATTTGAAAGAGAAAATTGCGTAGAAGACATTCATAATTTTAGATTCGCAAAAATTCCACATAGATCATGAGAATTGTGGACAAGATTGAACAAAAAAAAAAAACACACCTCTAAAATGTGTATTGTACCCCCCATGTAGTTGGAGATACAATTATTTATATAAAAATTGTTCACCATATAGGTATAAATATTTCCGTTAATAAGTATAAATGCTTTCATGCATAGATATTAATATTTTAGAAAAATAAATCAGTGCTGGAGTTTTTGTGGTCCTCCAAATAATTATGATAGTTATGGTACGAAAATTGGAGTGCAGAGACTGTTATCAGGTCCTTATTTATAAATAGCATTTACAAAATTTAAATATATGCTATTAAATTCAAACAAATTTGAAACATAACACAAACGTTGTATTTGACAACGTTTTAATACCGAATTTCCCAAACCAAATTTTACATATTTTTAAATTGTTCTATTATTTTTTTAAAAAGATAGAAATCACTTGATTTGAAAATTCTGGACTATCCAAAAGCAATAGTTTTCTACCTATCTTTAAAAAAAAGTAAAAAAGTTTCATAAAATATAAAATATACAAGTACATTTTCATATGGAGATCATGTTGAACGGTTTGGATCGACCGTTTTTAAAAATAGATCTATGAAATATACAAGTACATTTTCATATGGAGATCATGTTGAACGGTTTGGATCGACCGTTTTTAAAAATAGATATATGGATTCATAGCACGAGTCATTCCGTAATAATATTACCGTAACCTCACTCAGAATATACTCATATTAAAAATTTAAAAACAATCCGATTACACTCCAAACAATAATCTTAAGTTAAAAAACGATAAATCATAGTCAATTTGTTTTTACAGTGTTAACAGTGTGTCTGACTTTTAGAATTTTGCCCATTAATTTTACCTAAACCGTCAATTAGACCTATCACAATTTACCGTACCCATTCATTTGGAGATAACATATTTGTGAAACTTTAATGTTCTTTATAAAAAAAAGAAAAGGCATCCTTTGCAGTTATATACTGTTTTATTTAAAAAGAAATATAAAATTTGATAACCCATTTTTTTATGAAGTATGCTAATTGCAGTACAAGTATCTTTCTCTGTATCAAAAAAAAAATGTATTGTGTTTGTACCAAGAAAAATACAGTTGTCTTCTTTCCGGATGCATTTTAACAGAATTCCTTTTGTCTCAACACAAAGTGCACCTTTCGGTTTGATCGACAAATTTACCGGGCTTCTTTGATGTCTTTTGAAATAGCAGGTGTGAGTGCAGTATCAGAACTATTGACAGAATGTGCAAAAGAATTTAAAGTGTGTTAAAGAAGTCACATGATCCTACAGTTGCAGAAATCTGTGAAATCGACATCGTCGTCTGATGAATCATCATACAAATCAATACTGCACCAGAAAAAAAAGCATTATCATTAATGGACTTTAAGAAGAAATAATAATTGATCACAGCAAAACTATCAAGAGAATTATAAACAAACAGTGTTTGGGACATTCCAAATAAAACAGGCTTTGAGTAAGTAAAGGCAGCATCCTGATTTGAATTTCAACTGGTACCAGTATGGTTTAAATGGGTAATTGAGGTACAGTATCTTCACTGGTATTGTACTTTCTTCTTGCATTTATTTTTCTTTTTTGCATTCGAACGGATCTTTGTGTTAGAAATTTAAAAATTAATTTATTGGTAACAGATGGATTGTTTTTTTCTCAATAAAGAATAAATTAGACAGAATCAATAGTTTGGTTCCATTGGATCTGGCCAATGGAACTTAATAAATGATTCGATCCCACTTATTTCCACAATTTATCACACTAACGATCACTCAGAATGGAAAATCAATGGGGTCCGGGTGGAAGAGAGAGAGAAAGATAGGAGATGACTCCTGGATTTCACAATCCCTAGTGAGACAAAATCAATGGTTCGATCCAAGTAGTTTTTGAATTTTCAGTGGCAACGACATGTTGCAACTCCAGAAAATTACTGGGATTGAATTATTGGTTCGGTCTTATCGATGAGAATAAAAAACAATTCATTTGTTTCTCATAATTTGATTTTTTTTATTTCCATTAAAAAAAAGTTACTCGTTGAGGCTTGTATATGATTTTTTTTGTCAGTGCTGGTGAAAATATTGCATAAGAAAAGCAAACAAGTATCTTAATTTGTTTTTTCATCAAACAAAGTAAATTGGATCCAGAGACAAACTTTGTGTTTGCCCTCGGAATGAGTCGAAGCAATTTTGTAAGATCTTTTAGCAATGACAAGATACCAAAAAAGCAATCCATGATTTTGCTAGTTGAGTAGTGGGTGTGTAGACAATAAAGCATATATGGGCCAATATGGGCTCACTATAGGTCTAATCTGAGCCCAATATGTATCTATGGAATATAAGGCCTTTAAAATCTAGATTATACAGCAAAACCCAAGAGACTTTGGGATCCGGATCCGGAAAGTAACTTAAATTTTGAATTTGAATTCGGACCGTTTGCTTAAAATTCAGACTGATTCGGCCTAAGTTGAACATTTACGGGCCTCTTTAATATTCGTGTTAAACTCAAATTTTGAGTTATTTTAGGGAACCGAACTCAAGACTTTTGGACCTACTTGGGCTTTATATTTAACATTAGAACATTTTATATATATATTACGGAGAAGGACAACCACCATTTCTGATTTAATTTTTAGTTTTCATAGTATACCTTTTTCTTTTTGGTCACCTTCCATATAGTTTTATATAGTTACATACTACACTATGACTATACATTGGTTTGATGTATTACAGTATTGTTCTCCCTGCTCCAGCAGCTCTTTTTTTATTTTAAATTTGGACATCAAAAGTAATTTGCAGCAATGGATGTTCTCTCTCTGATTTTTTCTTTCCCTTTTGTTTCTCTGTGAACACAATCAGATACAGAAATATTACAAGGATGAAAAGGCATGCAGAGTACTTGATTGAAATTTTGTATCATCTTTCAAGTAACAGACAATTGCTCCATTAATTATTTGTAAAGTTAATCAATTACTTGGTCCCTCAGCATTTCAACATAACAGTTTTAAAATACCTAAAAAAGCAAATCCAAATATTGTATTTTGCACCTTTTCCATTTCAAAAGAAATTTTCCAGCTTCCGTGATATTGAAAATCATCAAAAGTAATGTTCTAAATAAACTTTTGCGGCAATACATGCAAATACAGGGACCAGAACTTAAAATGACCAACAGAGAATTCAAAATTTATATTTTGAAAGATTAATAAAATTGAAGAGGATAGAACAGAGAAACATACTCAGGCTCGTAAATCTTGACCTGAACAAGCAAATTGCCATAATCATCCTTCCACCGAATTCTCCGGCTCGAATCACCTCTCTTTCTATCGACATTTTTCACAAGACAACCTTTCTCACATATTGGCAAAAGAGATTGTTTCACCTCATTCTCTTCACTAGAACTTTGGCTTGGTTGTAGAACAATTTGAGAAGAAGCCTTCTCGGTTTTCGTAATCAAGCTCTTACTTTTCAATTTGTTCCAATCCATGGTTGCATCTGAAATCAAAAGGGGAATTCAATTTTTCCTCTATTGGATTCTATTCCCTTCTCTAGAATCCAATAGAGTTCGAAATAGATTCCCAGAAAAAATTGGGGATAAAGTAGATGACGAAAAATAATCCAAAAGAACCCTGACTTGGAGAACACCAACAACTAAAATGTTCAACGAACCCGAAAAGAAAGCTAATTTCGAAAAAAAAAAAAAAAGTTTCACAATTTTTGGATCATTTTGTGGAATGAATTGTAAGAGATTAGAGAAAGAAAGGGAATGCGAATGAGAGAGGCTGGGATAGTAACGGCAACGGCACCTGCTATTTATGTATTTAATAAAAGTTAGGTAGACCCGTGTTACCAGGTCAGATCGTAGACCAGGCCATGTGATGCTCCCTATAACTGTAGATTTTCTATGGAAGTGAATTGACAAGATAACGTGTAGTGAGTAATTCTTACCAGAGTATTTCAGAGAATTGCCACACCTTCTGATGAATTGTAACTTCCATGGAAGATCCATATTTCACGGCTCTTGGGTTCCCGGAAATCAAGAAACACGGTTTAATTTTAAATATTTACTATTCAACTATAGTTAATGATATATTTGTTATATATGACAAGATATTATGAAGTCGCTTTTCGATCTTCAAATATTAAAAAAAGATCTCGGTGCCGGTGCATGGTTTAAGTTCACACTGGAGCAAATGCAACAGCTGATGACGGTTAGCAAGAGGCAAAAGGGCAAATGGAAATTATGGAATGAATTAAATTTTTATTCAAGTTTGTGCAAGTATAAATTAAAGTATTAAACTGATGAAATCACCAAATAATTTAATCAATCAAGAGGCAACGCCTTTCATATCTCATCGAGCTCATATTCTATATCTTCATTTTTAAAATTCAAATTATTGATCTGAATTGCTCAACATTCTATCTTTATTAAAATATATTTGGAAACTAAATTTTATGTTTTTAAAAAAATTATTACTATTTTTTTAAATAAGTTCAAAAAAAGTAAATTTGTATCTATCTTAAAATATAGTAAAAAATATATATATAAAATTTGGTCTCCAATTATATTTTAATATGGAGATCATACTAAGCAGTTTAGATCGACAATTTGAATTTTGAAAATAGATATATAGAATATGAGGTACAATGTTTATGAAAAATATGAGGCATTTGAATTCTCCTCTGAATAATAATATATGAGTATTCGATTAAATTTATATACATAATGAGACATACACAATATTTATTGATACTTTATTCATTTGATTTATTCAATTTATTTGATTTTAAATTGTTAAAGTAAATAAAAAATCAAACTATTATAATTTTAAACCAACTCAAATTAAAGAAATTAAGAAAAATGAACTGTTTACACAATAGGTACCACTGTATCCAAAATAAATGTGATTGGATTAAAATCAAATCAAATAAATTGAACTGTTTAGATAATAGACACCACTAGATATATTGCAATATCCAACAACAAAAGAATCTTTATATGTTTCTATTTTTTGCATCAGTATTATATTTACATCTTTAGAAGTTACTTAACTTAAAACTTCAAAATTTAAATAAGTAAATAACAACATGAAATCATTATATGATCTACAATCATTTTTTCATATAAAAGTTTATAGCATTTTATATTTATTTTTACAAGCCAAAACAATTACCATAAAAACAACACAAAGAATGTGTAAAACCTCTTAATAATTTCATTTCAAAATTAAGTGCACAAAGCATGCACTAACGGCGCCACCAACATCTCAAGCAATATAATATAATGGTGTCTCACCTATGCACGCACTAAGTTGTTTATAATTTTCCGACCTAATAATTTGAATATAGATGGCATTAAACATCATCTCCAACAGAAATTATGACATAATCTGATGTGACAAATTAGAGAGCTTATTCATAACTGTTTTTTTTTCTTCCTTGGCGTGATGTGGCGTGGAGTGTATATAGAGGGCTGTAAATGAGCTGGCTCGGGGCGAGCTGTGCCTCAGCTCAGCTCGTTAATTCTAGATCGAGCCTGGACCGAGCGAGCTGGACCTAGAACTTTCGAGCTAAAAGCTCAGCTCAAACTCGTGATGAGCCAGTCTAAACTAGCTCGCGAGCTGACGAGCTGGCTCACTGGATTTGACTGGACCTTGTTTTAATAAGAAAATAAATTTTACAAACTTTTTTTGACCGAGTTGGATCGAGCTGGAACGAGTTGAACCGAGCCAGGCCGAGCTTGATAGTATGAAATACATACAGATTCACAAATTGATACCTAGCCGAGCTAACTCGCGAGCTGGCAAGCAAGCTAGGCCCCAGCTCAAACTCGTGAATTCTGGACCAAGCTAGTAGTGAGCTGGCTCGTTAACAGCTCGGTCTATTAACGAGCGAACTGTTAGCAAGCAAGCCAGATGCGAGTCACGAGCCACGAACTACGAGCTTTTTGGCCACCCCTATATATAGTACATGAATTCATTTTTAATCTTTTTCATGATTGTGCACTTCAAAATGACGAGCAAATTTTTTTGAGAGAATTTGTGAGGCTGCAATTAGAGAATTAACGATGAAATACCTAGCAACTCTATCATGAAAATTAAAGCAAGCGCATGGCCAAATAATTCGCTAACGAATTTAAAAATACATGGTTCAAATTTTAGTTCACCATTAAGTTAAAAGACTTTCGACTCAGAAAATAATATAAATCATTTAAATGAATTGTATAAACTATAAAAGGAGGTATTTTTTTGTTTTGTTTATTATATTTCAGTTTTAAAATACGGAGAGGTACGTACAATATATCAATATCGTCTTCTTACACGATGTAATATTTTTCTCTTCTTTTTTTTCTTTTTACATTCATAACATTTGATTATAATAATAAAGTTTTCAAAATAGGAGCAGGAGAAACAAGTAGACGAACTAAGCAAACATAATTCGTAAATAATTCATTTTAATACCTGTATTATTTATTAATCTTGTGAATTATACGAATGGTATCCGAAATATTTTTTTCTGAGGCCATTTTCTTGTGAATTATAAAATAGGAACTATTCTTAAATTATATCCATTTAATATACAATTCAGGAATAATCTTGTTGAAGATTTTAAATTTTAAAATTGTTACCATGCTCCAACGAGACTTGAATTCGATGCTCAAGTTAGAAAAACTATCTGCCCTCTTATGAATATAAAATTCTATTAATTTTTGCTCAAGCCCAAAATAATTTCAAAAATATACTTTTGTTTATATATTTTTCTCAAAGATATCATAAAAATGTATTTAGTATTCAAAATATGCAACCACGAGGATTAACTTTGAGTCAAACTTATAGCTGTTTGAAACATTTTAGAAGCCAATGCTAAATTTATAAACTTTCAATTTTGATGTTATCGGTTTAATATATTTCTTTTTGATGTTACTGGAAAAAAAATTTGGAGTAAGATCTCATTCAAATATATAGGTTGTAACTTGTAACTATAAGGTTGCAAGAGAACAGACTGGGTTTGATGTTCATCGGACCTACTTTTAAATTCAACGAGCTCTGTTACCGTCCGATCCATATTAAAATCTGTGTGCACAAAAATTGAAGCAGACCCACACGAAATTTAAAGTACTTTGCACGAATCTTAAAACATATTAAACGGTGATTGAACCCGTCAAACGGATGCCCATCGGACCTAGGCAGAGGCAATAAGATCCATTTTACACTATAGCCCTTTTGCCATGGGCCGGTTTCAGAGCCTGATAATACAGCAAATAGACAGAGCACCAACACATAATACTTAATTTTTTTAATAACACTTTTAACAGAAAATTATGCGGATGAGATAGATCAGAGAAATGTGGAATTGCTAATGGTGATAACCCTATATGGAGATGGAACAATAAAAGCAACCTCTCCGTACATTAATTCTTTGTATCCTTGGATTTAGATTGTTATTTTTAAACATTTCTTGAACGAGATGTTGACATAAAGTCAACGTACCTGCACTAGATACTCAATAATGAGTCAGTATTTTCTGAAATATAGACTGAGAGCTCATGCAATTTCAACCGTCTCTTTTGTAGGAGGCAAATATTTCCAGCAAAAGAAAATGCGTAATTAGCTCGCTTAATTCTGATTTGGCTCGTTTCTTAGCTCACTGTAAGAAATAGGTGAAATTATTTTTCAACTTTTTCAATCTCTCTGTGACACAATGAGAGGATAGCTCATTGAAAAAAAAATGAATTTAAAATCCTGTTTTTAGTATATTTTGGCATAGTTTAAATTCAGTAACATTTAACAAAAACAATATGTTCCGTGTTGCAGTTGAGTAAGTTCATTTTCAATTTTTATATTGGCCGACACAAAAATACAAAAGACAACCAACAAGAAAGGAACCCTGTCCCATAAAAAAAATATTATGTTACTTCAGGGGATCCTGACTTCCGGACCCTGCACCTGCACGAGTTCGTATCCTCTGCATTAACTCAAAAGGAAATTTTTAAGTTGATACATCTGGACCATCCAATTCGTTTTAAAATCCGTGCGGACAAGATCCGCACTAATTTTGAAGGGTCCTGTGTTAAAATCAGACGACTGTATTGACTCTATTTAAAATCACACGGACAAGATGCATTAAATCAAAAGATTCCCTTTTGAGTTAATGCAGAGGATACGTGTTCGCACCTGCAAGCAGTGGCGGGTGCGTATCTAAGATATCTCAATTTTTGCGTGACCGACGTGTCCGGTGCCTATTCGGGAGAACATAGGGGGCATCATTATTTGAGCTTTAAGATTCGTGCAGAATGTATTTGAACGATTGAGATATTCCAAAAAGTCACGCAAAGTTTGAGATATCTCAGAGGAGGCGAATTGCAAGCGGTGAGCATATTAGGAGTCCATATATCTCTGTGTAACATAATATTTCCATTTATATTTGGACCGTTCGATCAGAATCTCGGCCAAGGTAAAATGCACGGAATCTTTAATATTCGCGCGAATTATAATCGGACGGTCAAGATCTAAACAGAAATATTACGTTACCTCAATGTTATGAATTTGGATTTATCCCATTCCGGTCCCGCATGGTGCAGCACAGCATCAGCCGGCTGCTATCTATCCAGAGTTCCAGACCACGCATTCAAAAGGTACTCTCCCATCTCTTTCCTTTATTACTCCCTCTCACTGAATTCTTTCCTCCACAGACAACTGACAAGTGAGAAGCATTTCACCAATGGAAACCCTCAAAGTATCGATTGTAAAGCGCCTAGCAGAGGCGAAGGAGCTCAGTGGGAAGAGCTACACTGAGATTGCGGCAGAGACGGGTCTGACTAATGTCTATGTGGCGCAGTTGCTCCGTCGCCAGGCCCAGCTCAAACCCGACACTGCACCAAAGCTACGCAAGGCGATTCCTGCTCTGTCGGATGAGTTGGTGGAACTCATGATGGCGCCACCGTTTAGATCCTTTCATCCCGATATTATACAGGAGCCCGCCATATATCGGTAAATTTATTCTTTCGGTATTTATTGCTTGATTGTTGCGAACTTTGTTTGATTTGGAGGAATCTTGTCGGAATATGCCAATGTGCTTTATAAGAAAATAAATCTGCTGCGATTCTAAAGGATCGCAGGTTCCTGCAATTCCAGTTCCATTTATGTGTTTCGAGATTCGTGCACAAAAATTAACTTCTTTTGAGATAAAAAGAATCGTGTATTCTAATAAATAAACAATTGAGATTGGAGTCGCAAGACCTACGATCCTTTGGAATCGCAGCAGATTCGCTTCCGTTTTATAAAGTGGGATTGCCTTGTAGTTGTAGATATGAACAACAAACTGGAATTGATCCAGTTATTTTTATCTGTTTAGTTGCAAAGAAAAGTTGGAATGTTTAATTTTTATATATTAAATTACTAATGAATAAAACATGCAGGTTAAATGAAGCTGTGTTGCACTTTGGAGAGAGCATTAAAGAAATTATAAATGAAGAGTTTGGTGATGGCATGTAAGGATCTTCTCTAAAATTTACAATTTCCCATCCTATTAATTATTGTGATCATACCTGTATTAACCACTTTCCTTATGTAATTTCTCTGTTTTTTTAAAGCATGTCAGGCATAGACTTCTTTTGCTCAGTTGAC
The DNA here is from genome assembly GCA_024447775.1 of Carex cristatella. Taxonomy (NCBI): domain Eukaryota; kingdom Viridiplantae; phylum Streptophyta; class Magnoliopsida; order Poales; family Cyperaceae; genus Carex; species Carex cristatella. The sequence goes on along the minus strand of JAJHPF010000003.1, from coordinate 9,796,571 downwards.
AAAGTTAAAGGTGTAGACGGGAATGCGCGGGTGGTTGTTACCTTCGACGGGAAGTATCTATCTCACACTGAACAGGTTTGTGCTTGTAGGATTTTGTACCAGCATGTACCCGGTATAACCAAACCTGTTTACAGGTTGTGTTGTCTTCAGTTTCCTATTTGGTGATTTAGGTTTTTGACTGGAAACAAAAGCTTTGTACCGTAATTATCTCTTTATTCACATTAATTTCCTTTTTGGTGCAGAAATCTGATAATATGGTGTCAAAATTGCAACGTGAAGCCCGTTGAAGAATTTGGATTATGTGTAATGCTAGTACCTAATAAAGCAGTGCTGCCGTTGGCATGCACGCAAATGATAGAACTAGTTAGGGGCATACTAGACAAGAAATAAAGTCCTTTCTAGTTTCTTTGTATGCTTGTAATTTATATTGCAGTGTGCTTCAGTTTGTTCAGTGCTCACACGTCTATTGAACTCAGTTTCTCTGTTTCTAATGCACTAGTGAATATTGTGATTGGCATGTGATATCTATTGAACTCATTATCTGAAATAATTGTTCAACACAACATGGAATGATTTGTTTAATAAAGCATCTACTACTGCAAAGCACAATGCTTGCAGACACAAGTACCACATGGAACAATTGAAGAAAGTCCAGATATAAGAGATTATTAGTCTAGTTTCCTGGACTTTCTCAACCTTTTTCACAAGCACCCCATGGAACAATTGAAACTAAAAAAAAAAAAAAAAAAACTGGAGTTCAACTCGAGAAAGTTCAGATATAAGAGATTATTAGTCTAGTTTTCTCGACTTTTCAACCTTTTAAATATATTAGACTAGTTTCCTGTACTTTCTCAACCTTCTAAATATTTTAGTTTCATTGTACACAACACGAGACCTATTAGAACAACATTTTGGTCCCCCTATAACCCCCCCATGTGTAACACATTTAAGAGAGAAAAAGAAGATAAATAATCAACAAAAATGTGGAACTTTGAAAAAATAGTTAATCAGATTTCTAGTGGTACACATTTGAGCTGTGCAACAACTCCAGAGCTGCTGCTACAACACCTTCTCCTTCAGTGAAGACATCAAGTGTTGGATCTTCGATTTTTCTCTGTAGTAGATTATCCAACTCTCCTCTCAACCTCTATTAGAATTTTTATGGAAAAAAAAAATTAACAAATCAAATCATCCTTCTAGTTGTAATAATATAAACATTTTCACAAAATTAACTGATAAATAAGAACCACGAGACTTGGGCAATTGCTGCAGTTGTTTGCAAGAGGTATGAGGTCTTGTGTAATTAGAAAAAAACAATACCTGTATCAGTTGAATAACTGTCTTTGGTGCAGAAAAGTGAAGGTACCCGCCTAACATCTCGATTCCTTCACCATTCTTACTTTGCAGTAGGGCTCCACCAAACAGCAATAATGCATAATCTGAAATATTTGTCGAATCCCTCACAAAAATACCTGTCGTCTTCACCTTCTCACTGTACACCATGTACGGCAAGGGAAAGAGGTGGGTCCCGGCATTGACTGATGAAGGGTGAAGATCAACTTTACCAACATCCTTGCTGTGAAAAAAAGTCCTTTTACCACGCCTCTTGCTCTGGATGACATTCGGATAGAGGCCAGCGCACAAAACAGCACTTATCATTTCAAGGTCGTTTCCAAATTGGCTGTATGCCTGAAAAATCAAAGTTGCAGCATTTGAGAAATACCATGTCATACTTGCCAGTACTAGTCGCATATTGAGGTTATTGCCCATCTTTTTTTTTTTTATTTGTTTACTTTATTGGCATCTTCGGTGCTAAATGTCTATTCAAACTTGAAAACAGATGAAAATTAATCATGCATCACATGAACGCTTGCAGTGTTTTGGAGGGACATTAGTGATTCTTCCCCGTATAATTAGATATATCTAATCATTTCTAGATCCACCAGTATACACCAATACTAAACACAAGTGGCATGCTACCAAGAAGTTTTAAGCAAGCCAAAAGATACAATTATGATCTAGCCAGCACCAATCTGGGACTATGTATAATTTACCTTAACCCCCTTGGCCTTGCTAATGAAGCCAATACCACATAGTAAATCAATGAATTGGTTTCGCATGTCATCAATCATTTGAAGTGTGATAGGAGAAAGATAATTCTCCCAGCAAAATGACCTATCCCTCCCATTTCTCCTTGCTTGCTTCCACGCCTCAAAAGCTTTCAGCACAGCTATATGATCACTGAAATATTGATTAAACAAACAAAACCTGACTCAATTAATTAGCCATTTAAAGTTCTTACCGTCTTATGCCCATACTTTCAGAGCTCAAGTTTCTAAAACTATCTAGGGTCATCTTGGCAATTATGCTGAGACATTTCTGAAATTTTAGGTTGCAAAATCAGTGCAATAAGGTAGTCTCTTCATTTTATTGGTTTCTTTCTCATTAATTAACTTAAGATTTGAAACCTGGCACATAACCTAAGGTGGCATATTGAAAGTAACTACCAAAGCTTCTAATTTTCTTCTAAAAATTACCGAATTTTCCAAGACCATGTGCCAGGTTTTACTCTTAATGAATACAACATATCAGTCAGGTCAGGTAATATTGGGGAGTGCTTATACATACTATAACCAACATGTACTAGACAACTAATATTGTACATACTACATCATTCAATGACCTTGCTTGTCATGCATTTGCATTTACTACATATATTAATAAGTAAATCCAATAGAAGTCTTTGGGTTAAACTAAAAGTTTGCCTGCAAGAATCACCGGCAAAGGATCTTTTAACAGCATCAGCTTCTTCCTTCATATTTAAAGGAAGAACAAAGGGGCTCCGGTAAGCCAGAGCAGCAGCTATTGTCAGCGCTGGGTCTAAGCACTGAAAAATGGACCCGATTAGCAACATCTTTCCTATATTCGGATCCAATGGAAGCTTAGAGAGATGTCGACCTGCCAATTAATTAATATTATAGAAAAGCATGAGAAACCCTTCTCTTCAATTTATTAATTTTGGTCTGTTTAATAATCTCTATTTGGCATATAGTTCCATGCAGTGGCAGATTGAAGAAAGGAGAATGGGGGTCAATTGACCCCCATTTTTTTAATTTTTTTTTTATAGTTTTGTATGATTTTCTATATAAAGAGTAAAATGTTTTGATACGGTAAAATTGACCCCCATTCTCCGCAGGAAAATTTTATATGATTGACCCCCATTGTTCGAATGTCTGGCTCTGCCCCTGGTTCCATGGCCCAAATTTTTGGTTGAGAAGCACCATTATTAACAGTCAGGTCTAACACCTCTATATAACAAGGATCATTGTGCCAGAACCGAGAATTTTTTATTTAAACAAATTATTATTAAATAATAAAAGGAAACTAAAAAATCGGATCCAAACTTTGGAACCTATTTGTTTTCGGATCTAAAGTGCTTTTTATTTCTTGAAAGAGTGGCTGTATTATTTACTTAAATAAAAAAATTCTCGCTAGAACCAGTAAGATTTACTTACCACAATCTGTATTAGGCTAGACGGTAAATTTGATTAAAATTAAGTTATTCTGGATGGCATCACACTCATACATTACCATTATAGACAGAAAAGTCCTAAACAAAAAGACCAGACTGAAAAACTGCCACCCAGCACAGACAAACAATTATGAAAAGTCTGACTCAAACCTAAAAATACCTTGACAAACCAGAATCTGCCTAACATGTTATCGCCGTTTACCGCCCTAGGTACTGTACCAACAAAAATTTCATGTTGGGTCAGAGCACGTACCAAGTGGAGTGAGCTCCTCCATGTCATCCAATGCACCGATAGTTTTCAACAACTCAATAGCATTTTGGACAGATAATGGGTCAGGCGGTTGTAAAGCCTTGGCCAGAAAGGCGCCCACTGCGCCAAGCTGGAGACTTTTAATATTGAGGCACAGCTCCTGCAGCGGAGTCCGAAGTATTTCTGGCAGTTGGTATTGTGGCATAGCGTCGTGAATTATTTTTGGGTACAGTCTGTAACAGACTCCTGGTTGAACCCGACCCGCTCGGCCTCGCCTCTGTTTAAAAATAGGTGTCTTTATCAAATCTACATCAATCTCAACAAATAATGCACATAAAATTGGCAGATAACTCAATAGAAGACTCAACATATCCTCTATTATTTGACCAGTCAGTGAACCACCGATTTGTGCGAGTAGAATCTCTTTTACTGTGTAAATGGGCCAACATTGTGTAGGTGTACTGTTTTGGTGGCATTAACCATCCAATCCACGGTTCATGCTTAATCTGACACCCCACGATTCTTCTACCCTTGCATCCACAACAGGTCAACAACACAACAGCACTTATACTAAGATACTTCGAACAATATTCATTTTCTTTCAAAGGAAATCAAATTTTTGCTCTCATATTGATTTTAGGAATATTCGTAGTTAGAGAAACATATCAATTCACATTAGCTACCATAAAATTAAGTAATATACTGAGAAAACTAAGGTGTCTAATTATTGGCTTTATTATAATGTTGAGCTAAATACAAGAGTTACTTATAAAGAAGAGTTTATTATAAAAAGTACGCCGTGCTGGAGTGAAATTGTGAAGAACAGGTATGCTGGTGGTAGATTAACCTTCTGCAAAGCAACAAACCTAATTTTTTACTATCTAAAAGAACAAAATGAATTTGTTTATGGTGTTTTTTTTATGGAGCTATATCAAGATGCTTAGAAATAGACAATTTCCTTAATTATTTTAAACACAACTTAATGCATACCCTGCAAAATATCACATCTCATGTACATGTCCCAAATAAAGATATCATGTGTACCCCTATAAAGCATATACTATACCCACTATATCCCTTGAAACATGATAATTATGCTTTCTTCTAAAAAAAATCTACCATCCCCCGAAAAGTAGGAAAATAATGCAGGACATTCACATCCCTCACTCTTTATTTCTAGGCTATTTTTAATTTTGAAGAAACTTGGATGGGAACAATAGCAATGCTATATTCCATTTTTTTAAGTATATAAAATATTCCTCACTGTACACGGACATAATAGACCGTGTCCAGTAGAGGTACACAATTAGTCAATTACACATGAAATTATTCTACAATAAAACCTCATCAGTCTCAAGGTTCCTTATGTGATTTATACTCCAAATGCAATTAAAAGCACTGAACTACCCAACTTCTCCAACAATATAAAAAAGGTAACAATCTGAAATAGTGCACGTACCTGATGTGCAGAAGCCTTAGATATCCATGAAGGGAGTAAACATGCAAGTTTATTCAAGGCATCATAACTTGTCTCTTTTGCTTTTCCACAATCAATAACAAACACGACATCATCTACTGTTATGCTACTTTCAGCAATATTTGTTGCTAAAACAATTTTCCTATCATTAAAAAGAATATATTAAAAAGTTTACATACGCAAGTTAGAAAAATCAATTACATTCAAAATTCACTCATTCAGATATGGACCAAGCTTTAGCGAGTCATTTAGCGTTTAGTGGTTTTAAATAATAAAACAATTGATAAACCATAGTATTCTTTCATGTTAAACACTACAAACTATGGTAAATAATATTATATATTAATCCTACCATCATAAATTCATTATAAGTTTATAACAGCATTTTAACATAAGGACACTCTTAAAGATATGCTTTCTTTTACTGATTCTGAGATGAAATGAAAGATAAAGACAATAATAAGTACAAGAGAGACAAAACTGAAGAGAAAAACACCCTATATTCCTCTATTTTGGCAAAAACTGTTAAATTGCAGATTTGTACATTTCATGTGGTAGACTTCAAAGGACGATAAAGTTAGCAGTAATAAAACACAATATGTAAAAGCTCATGAACAAATATTATACTCCAAAATAAGCTTTGCCAAGTGACAATCAAAGACATAAAAAAATTGTAACTCATTACAGAAATATTCAAAATTTTCAAATAACATGTTTTGGGATACTTCTGAAATGTAAAAATCACAAAAAGTTACATAAAAATTCTCTCTTGGTGAGCGATGTTTCCTCGCTCACCTGTCCAAATGGTCATTTGCATTGCCAAAAGTGCCTCAAAATATCATCACCAGTTCATTTTTAATAACTCAAGTTGAAAAAACTTTATTAGAAACATTAAAATAATATTTTGCAATGATAGGCTAACCATACCAAGTATATACAAATGTCTGGAAAAATAAAGATTAGAAGTAAAGATAAGATCACTTACCTCATGCCATTTGGAGGTCTGTCAAAAATTTCACGCTGGTTGACAGTAGGCATAGAACCATGCAAAGGAAGAACCAGGAATTTACTAGGGTTTCCAAGAAAATTGTTTGATTTCATCATGTCAAAAAGCTTTGATATTTCATCCCAGCCAGTCAAAAAAACAAGAATTGCACCGTCGCCTTCATTTCGACATATATATTCAATCGTACTTTCCACCTGACAATTTCACATTATAAAAAATAAATGGTTATTTTCATGTAAAAGATAGGTGGTACATCTTCATTATACCATTAAAATATTTTTTTTAAAAAGAAAGGAATACCAAACGACAACCACTGATACTTGTTTGCATCATAAAATACAGCTGTTTTCAGTGTTTGAAAAAAAAACATTTTGAAATTTTAGAAAAAGTTCGAACAGAAGCTTCTTTTGCCTTACAACCCTTTTCATTGGACAAATTTAGCGCTATCATCATCCATGTACAAGTCATCAATTTTATAAAATTTTGCCCCAAGTGACTAGAGATAGAAGTCTCTGAGGAAGAGGAATCTAGAGCTCAAAATAGAAGCCCTAATTTGAGCCTTTATGTCGGGTAAATGAAAATTGTATGTTACTGTTCGTCTTTTAATGCTCACATAAGTTATGGTTACTTTTGACCAATCATACATGCTTTATGCAAATACTGATTTAATAGTGGGCTTTCTTTACAAAATTCCTGAAGAAGTAGAAGACACAAAAAAAGTACTTACAAGGCCTAGATCTACTTGGCTGCCAGACCAAGCTTCAAGAGATTGTCTAGTAGCTGCACTATAGTTTTGGTATATAGTGTCAATATCAACTTCCTGATATAATAAACAAGCAGTGAAATTATACCAAAACAGATTAATGGCTTTTCTTTGATGATCAAAAAGCACTTCAACATAACTATAGGAAGTACGCACATCAAAAAACAAAATAGTTATACCTCAAAAATTTCAGTTAACGGGTCATTCTTCTGCGATGAGAACCTTTTCCTTCTCGAATTTCCTCGAAAACTGTCATCCTCAGACTTAATCTTATATCTAGATTTTTCCAGAATATCCTCCAAGAAGAGTTCTTGTACAGGAAATGTGAAACCCTAAATGAACAAAAGGAAAAAACATAAAAACATGATCATATTAATTTATAGTGATATCAAGCAAATGGCACAGAAAACCTTTTTTATGCTTCGGGAAAGGAGTTGTTCACTGCCACATATGCCTATCAGTTATACAAGGACTGACACCATTTAGGCACCAGTCAAACCCTCAGTTCCCACCACTTGCTCTGAATTATATTTTACACATTCGAAATAGAGGCACAATTATAAATTATCATCCTGTCAAACAATAGCAAACACCAGGCCGATATCACTAACTGGTATCTTGGTACAATATTTATTCCTGGGAATAATTGGCACATAATGAGAGCCTTCAGTACTATTTATACTGTGGTAGTTGAAACTAACTAGGACCAGAAAGAAACATTACACGAATGTGCATGATTGGTGCCCCATTGAAGTACTTGGAGAAGAGATCGGCATTAATAGTTGCACTCATTAAGATCAAACGAAGGTCAGGCCGCCGTGGCAACAGATTGCGTAATATAATTATTAGAAAATCCTCATTCATGCCTCTCTCATGGATTTCATCAACCAGAAGATGGCTTACCCCACTTAAATTTGGTTCTTCGATCTACAACAAAAAGGACACAAAAAAAATAACACACTTTGCTGTTTATTTGGTTTCATTAAAGATTCTTTCATGCTCTATTATAAACAGATACAGTAATACTTCCATGCAGAAATCTTCTGGAATATAACAATTTTGTAGGTCAATGATTTTCCACAGATTCTGTACTGTTCCAGTCCATCTCAGTGACAGTTACCGATAAAAAAATACATTCCGTTTAAGTTCCAAACCAGCTGGCACAAATTCAATTTATTACAGTTTTGTCTCATGGAGATGAAATCAAGGCTCATTATGATTCCAACTAGCATTAAATTGTACCAAACAATCATTTCCTAAACTGGTTTAGTGCTTCCAATAGTGGTATTGTTAATTGCAGTAGAACAGTTAAAACCATACCAATCTCCTAAGCAAGACACCAGTGGTACAGAATAGAAGCCGGGTCAATTCCGATCTTTTCGACTCAAGCCGAATCTGATAACCCACAGTTTCACCTAATTCTTCGCCCCTCTCTGATGCAATTCGGGCTGCGACAGAGATGGCTGAGATTCGCCTTGGCTGTGTGCATATTATGTTGCATTGGGCCCCACGTAGGTTTTCTATTTCTTCTTCTAGAATAAACTGTGGTAACTGGGTGGTTTTACCACATCCGGTCTCACCAGAAATGACCACCACCTACATTTAAGCAGAAAGAATCAACTAAGAGGATGAAGTTTGTAAACTCAGTAATACTTTACTATTGTACCTATATTTGCAAAGTAAACTACACCAAATGTCAATGTGAGGTAGAGTTACAGATAATATGCACTCTACTATTTCAAAGACTAACTATCTCAGCAAGACCAACCCAACAGTTATCTCAGAAGACCGTTATTTTCTAGCAGCAAATGTGACAAATTTTAGTATTAGTGGTAAATATGTCAAACAAGCAGTCATTATATGCAAAAAGCAAAGTAAAGAAAGAGATAAACCATACAAGATCAACCTGTTGCTTTATAACCATAAAGCATAACCAAAAAAAAAACAATTAGTTTACATTTTAAATTTAGACCATTTTCATGAATTAAATATATTTTATTGTTCCCATCTTTTTCTTAAGAGTTACATTTACGTGTTTAGTCTACTCTGGTCGTGGTATAAACTACTTCTGACTTACCTGGTTTGATATAACAGCTTTCAAAAATTCATCTTTGGCTTTGAATGCTGGCAGTTTTTCCCTGAAAGATCGCAATGCTTCCACACTTGGACTCAACTGTAAAAGACAAATCAGTAGTTAATTTTTTTTAAGAAAAAAAAAGGTTTCCATTAACCGAAACCAGCTTTTACAACCTCAAATGCAAACCTTTATTTACTTTACCCCTATCCGCCTCTTCTAACACAATCACAACCAACTTTTATTTCCTTTATAGTACTACATTTTTTACATTGCCATTTTTTTCTTGTAAACACTGATATTATCCCCACTAATTCAATCTGACACTTGAACCCCCTCCAATTTTTTTCCTCTTAAGTGCCTTTCTACATTTAACAAAGTGCAGAGTTATATATTTTCTATTATTCAGCACACCCTTGTTCTGGTTTATGAATCTGTGCTTCAAGTACCAAGGTAAGCTTCATTGCACCACTCTAACCCAGTCAAGTGCAAGCCTTTAAAAACCCCAGATTCTCTCTCAAAAAAAAAAAAGCTATTTTCCTTGTCAAGTTCAAATTCAAACTTTCACATTGACGTACCTTCCTTGAATTTTGCAAATCCCGCAGTTGAGCACTGAAGTCTTTAGTATCAAAACCTGATGCAGTCTCATTTCCATCTACAGTAGAAGCATTTATTGAAGGTTTAAACCTTGGAAAATTAGAAGGGCCCGCGCCATCAATTCCTTCTATTTTCATCTTATTTGACAAAAGGTTTTCAACCCTTCTCTCAGTCTCCGTAGACATATTTATCTGTCATTATTACACCCACAAAAGACATTAATAATAGAAGTTAAAAAGAAAAAAAACAAAGAATGGTATAAGTAATTAAATTTAAAGTTATATAGTTTGTGAAGTGGTAAATATGTTATGTATAGTCTAATTGACTCCTAAGGACCTAAAAATCTACCATTTATCATTTATCCACTAAAAATACAAAATATTACCCATGACTACAACAGAAAAGAGCATCAACTGCCCACCCCCTAAAGAACCGGCATTGAGTTTCGGAATGCGAACCAAATGAGGATGAAAGGAAGGTAATTTGGCATTTTTTTTTAGGAGATGGCACTTCTAAAGAAATTAAGAGGCGTGATCTGTATGTATCTAACATGTATTGGAAAAGGTCGACTGGATAATTAAAAAATTTAAGATTTCAGTTGTCTTTGTAGTGAGATGTACATTACAATTTTTGTTGGGGAATAATGAAATTAAATCTATTGTAAAAATAAACATATTACCTCCTTTTGTGTTGATCCATGTCGGTCATCAAGATCAGCACGATAGTCTGGTAGAGGGACTTTGCTAAAAACAAGTGCCCTTCCTTTGTTGTATGCATGGCTATTATCCCCCAAATCAATCAACAAAGCAATATATTTGAAATCAGTACGAATCAACGAAATAAAGCAATACAGCACAGACACTCTAACAAAGATTAATATTCAGGTAGATTATTTAACAAAGAGAAGGTGCTCAGATTTGCTTATCATTTCATTCATACCAAAAGTACCCTAGTTAACAATGTTAGAGACCAGACCACATCCTATTGATAGTTTTAGATAAATTCAATGCAGTTACTTCTTTTAGAGGGAGAGACATTTCCATCATTTTATCAAAATATTAATAAAAACGAAGGTACATAAAAAAAAAAAATAAGAACAGTGCAATCATAAGAGAAAAGAGGTGGGGTCAAAGTTGGCAGTGTTCTTACAAGTAAAGTCCTTGCTTGTGGGCCATATTTGCCAGGATATTTTGACCATCACGGCCAAAATTTCGCTTGACAACCAGCTCGTGTTGGGATCCTTCTTTTAGTTGCTTAAATTTATTGAACCATTCATTCTCATCTACTTTTTCAACCTAAATTAGTAAACTCAATCCGTTAACAGGAAAAAAAAAGATCAAATTGAGAAATACAATTATTGATAATAATAATTATAATAACAATTATAATAATAAAATGCAATTTTAAATCGACCTCCTAATAGGAATATGACACGAAACCAAATTTACATTTTCTTCAAAGTAGAAGGAATAAGCCTCCTACAATTTCCACTAAAAAAATGAGTAAAGGGTCCACAGGTCCAGATAAAAAGGGAAATGGAGGTACTAAAGGACAACGTGTGTGACACAGAACCATTTTTTTCCAATAACAATAGAAAATTTTCTCTTACTAGGAAGCTATAAAGCTTAATGGAAGTTTCATTTTTTAGCCCTTAAACATTTACTCACTTCTAAGCTTAAGCACAAGCTAAGTAACAAGTGATCACAGAAAAAAAAATAGTACTGACTGCATTCACCTTTTCCACTCAGATTAAAATAAAAGAACTGCGTGCAAATGATGATACAGCAAATCACAAATAAATATTAAGAAAAATAATAGAGTTTACTGTCTAAATACAAAAACTTAATAAAATTAAAACGCTTCCTGTCAGGACCATATGCACATAGAGGTAAAGGACTATTGTGGAAAGCAAGTAATTTCCCGTACACAAATCATGAGTATTTCTAGCCTTTAATCAAGCAACTCCCATAGAGGTGTCACTTTTGTGGAACCTGATTCAATCCATAAAGCGATACCATTGAAATTACAGAACTAACAGTCGCACCTCAGATGTCATCTGTCTCAGACGTTCAGCCCGCCACTGGGGGTCCCACCACCTCTGCTGGCCACCTCCGCCGCCGCCTCTCCCAGCACTGCCACCACCACCCCTACCACCACCCCCTCTCCCACCTCCTCTCCCGCTGCCTCTCCGACCGCCATGACTGTTGGGACGGTACGACATGGCGCTTGCACTAGTAGCGATGCTCTTTACCAAGGGAAGTCGCAGAGAGAGGCGCAGACATTTGCAAGAGACGCAAGACAGGTTCGCGCCGAAACTGTACATGCGCATAGAGAGCTCAAGACGGTCGAGTACTCGGTTTTATCCCGTCGGGTTTTATTTCATTAATTCTCGGATAATGGGCTGAAATTATGAGCCGGGCCGGGCCAAGATGCACAAATTATTGGGCCTGTCGTTCCAAATGGCTAAGGATCTAAGACCGTTTATCGATAAATGGAGGGTTCGATAAATTAAGGACGATCCAACTGGGTTAGGATCGATCGGAATCCTCTCGTCCCGAAAAAATTTAGGACCTGTCCCAGTCAATCTGGGACGTCCCATCAAAATCCAATGGTTAGGATTAAAACCGCTCCCAAAAATCCAATGTCTGAACAGAGCAGTGCTTCTCAAAAATGTTGAATCAATCACAGGGATTAGCATTTTATCAAAACCAAAATTAAAACGAATTAGAATACCGGTAAACACATAAATTGGCCAAATCAAGTTCTGAATAGCATCCCTCAGGATTGAAATTTATTTCATCAAAAAATAGATATCAAGCCACTGCTTTAACAACAACAAAAATTGCAAATATTAAAAAAAAAACAAAAATGAGGTATTTAAATGTTCGTCTCAGTTCAGGTCTCCATGAAAACTCCACAACGCAATAACGCTTCAGTAGAACGAAAGTTTTTATTTTTGATCATCACTGACAAACCAAATAAATTGAAATAGAAAAAATGGTGCCTCTATTTTAAAACCTAATCACTGATCATCGCTGGAATTACAAAGCATCGTTAGATTCAAACCAAAAGAAGCCGAGCAAGAAATTCATTCAGTGGAAAGGAGAGATTGACAACAAGCTTTAGATGGGAATTTTATTATCTGAAAGGAGAATTGTAGTGGCAAACACGAAGGAGAAGCTTTGCCATGGCAACTGGAAACACAACCTCGTTTGTTCTTTTTCTTTTAGGAACGAAAACAAGAAAGCTAGTGACAACGTTTTCCTTTTTTTGGATTTTGGGAGAAGACTCGACATGGGCAAATAAAATAAAGAGAGAGAGGGCAACGTTTTCTTTTTCTTTTTTTTAGTTTTGAGTGCGTTTTTAATTCTAACCATTGGATTTTGATCGGACGTCCCAGATTGACTGGGACCAGACAGGTCCCAAATTTTTTCGGGACCAGAGGATTCCGATCGGGTTAGGATTGGAGGGGTAGATGAATCATGAATGAGTCAGTATTCTCTGTGGTAACTCTAAGTTTGAAATTTGATCAGATAGAATAAATCCCTTCAATATTCGTGCCATAGAACATGGAACGGTTTAGATTCATACTGAAAATTGGGTTACTTTAAGGGATACGAATCGATTGAATCCAGATATTTCTAAGGTAATTTAAAGTTTGAGATTAAATCCAGACCATCCGATCAGAATCCGGACCAATCCGGCCCGATGTGAAATGCACAGAGTCCCTTTATTATTCGTGCGGAAACAGATCGGACGGTCCAGATCTAAACTCAAAATTTTACTCGAGTGATATGAATTCGAGATGAATCAGTCCTCCTGTTTGTTCTCTCTTCCTCGCGGGCAAGAACCACTCTTTTCCTTGGAAAAACCCTAGAAGCAGCCTTGAAATTAGTTGCGTAATCCTCGATCCAGCATTCTGATTTTAACCTGATTTCGATGTACGGCATATAAGTAAGTAAGTTATATTTTTCTTTAATTTTGATTTTGATTTTGATTTTACTCTGAAGCTTTGGCTAATGGAGGCTAGTACAGAGGTTGATAAGGACGAAGAGAAATTTTCTCTCATTTTTTTGTTTTCTCAATTCGTATTATTTTAGCCCAAGTACACCCTGAATTTTCTGCAAAACCCAATGCAAGCACAAAGAGTACCTCTGAATCGTAAATTATCTCTGTAATTACTCAAAAATTCAGAAGTTCCTTAATTTCACCAACAAGCTTGTAAAAATAGAAACTTCTTCATTAAATTTCTTGTTTTTGTGGGTACTGTGTAATCATAATTCTAAATGTTTTCCTTATTTTTTTTTTTGTCTCTTTTGATGTTACCATTATATTTGAACTGTTTCCTCACACAATTCTATCTTTACTCCACAGCTTCATGTCTTCTCATAATTGCTGCGGTATGTGCAAAACCTAATTTCAAACGAACAGTAGTTCCAAAATCCACCCAGGGTTTTAGAACATGAATGAAACAAATAGTGAAGTGGCCTCACCTGAGGCTGAGGAAAACTTTAATATAGGAACTGCAGCCCGCACAAGGCCTCTGAGCTTTGAGGAAATCATAGAAAGACGGAAAAATAAATCTGAAATTGTTGATTCGCCAAAAAAAACTTCTATAAGCACAGATTTTGACAATGTCTCTGAGTATGAGCGCCCCTCCAGAAATGTAACCCAAGGTTTTCGCCTTGCCTCCATGGTGGTTAGTTCCAAAGCTGAAGAACAATTTGAATCAAAGGAGAGAGATAGAGACAGTGATATGGTTAGAGAGGGTGCGAGAAATGATGGTCCCACATTGAAAAGGAGTGATATGAGAAAAAACAACAGGTACGAGGAGCCAAGGGAAAAAAGGAGAAGATCTACCAGTCGGGAAAGACATGAGAGAGAAAGAGAAAGAGAAAGTCATCTTAGAGAGAGAAACAGACCGGATCCTCCTCCAGAAAGGAGATTCGATAGGAGGGAAATGCCTCCAGAAAGGAGAATTAATAGGAAGGACATACCTCCTACTCGCCCTCCCGATAGGAAAGCTGATAGGCGGGACCACCATCTTGCTCGGTCACCAGAGAAGAGATCGGATAAGCGGAATTTGCCTTCTTCTCGGGAAAGAAAATCTGACAAGATGGACCTCCCAAGTTCACACTCCCCAGAAAGGAAACCTAACAAGCAGGACCATATCCATTCTCGCTCTCCAGGAAAGAGACCGGATAAGTCGGACCCGCCGCATCGTCGTCCTCGTTCTCGCTCTCCAGAAATGAAATCTGACAGGCTGGGCCACCCCCATTCTCGCTCACAAGAGAAAAAATCTGATAAGCAGGATCGAGTCATTTCTCACGCCCTAGAAAGGAGATCTGACAAAAGGGACCAGCCCCATCGCACGCCAGAAGGGAAACCTGAAAAGCGAGATCGGGCCCATTCTCGCTCTCCAGGAAGGAGATCTGACAAGCAGCGCCAGCCCCGTTCTCGCTCCCCACCAAGGAGACCTGAAAAACGAGATCGGGCCCATTCTCTCTCTCCAGGAAGGAGATCTGACAAGCAGCACCGGCCCCGTTCTCGCTCCCCACAAAAACGACCTGAAAAACTGGACCGGCCCCGTTCTCATTCCCCAGAAAAGAGACCTGAAAAGAGGAGTCGACCTCGTTCTCGCTCCCCTCGAAGGAGACCAGAACAGGACCGGCTTCGTTCACGCTCCCCAGAAAGGAGACCTAACAAGCATGACCAGGCCAGTTCCCGTTCCCCAGAAAGGAGATCGGACAAGCGAGAGCAGCGCCATTCTCACTCCCCAGGAAGGAAATCTGACAAGCGGGACCAGTCCCCTGGGAGAAAATCTGGAAAGTGGGATCAACCTGAGAAGAAACTAGAAAAGCTGGTACAACAGGACAGAGAGAGTATAGTTGACAACTCATCAAGCAAGCAGGACCCGGAGAACAAAACCGAAAAACCTCATATTTCCTCGGTAGAGAAGAAATCTGACAAGTGGGACAAACCTCCGGCCGGAGTTTCCATCACCGATCAGCCTGGTTTCGGCTCCATACTTGGCGTCTTTCAGACAACAATCCAAAACATGCTTGAGACTGGTACAAAGAGCATAATGGTCGAGCCTGCGCAACTCACACAAGCAACAAGGCCTCGAAGGCGTCTGTACATAGAGAATATTCCTGATTTGGCCTCTGAGAAGACATTAATCGATGAAATTAATACTTTCTTTCCAGAGACAAATCCATGCCTTACTTGCATTGTAGGTTGTTTATTTTAGTATCTGGTTTTTGAGTTATGAGACCGGTTTGCGTTCTTTTTACCTAAATGCCAAATGCAGATAAATAAAGAGAAGCGGCAGGCCCTGGTTGAGTTTCTAACACCAGATGATGCAACTAAGGCTCTTTCCTTTGACGGGAGGTTGTTCCTTGGGACTGTTTTGAGAATAAGGCGCCCAAAAGACTATGTTGAGATGCCAGTAAGATATTTTTGGAACTATTATCATGTTTGTTATTTAATAATACGGTTAAATGATTGTCAGTATATGTTTTTGTTTAATATTAATAAAATTATAAAGTTTTATTTATATGTTTTTGTTAGCCAAAATTCTGTCAAAGATTTCCATTTTCTGGCAAATCAGATTAGAATTCATCAATAACCTTTCTTCCTTCTTTACCCCTCCAAGAACAAATTTTCTCACTGATTGCTTAACTCTATCATTGCTACATAGTTTGATCTCTAGCTCTTGCAAGTTTTTTAACAATGACATTTTCTCCTTCTGATTTTTTTTACATCTAATGCTATCCCGTCTCACATTTAATCCTGATCGCACTATTTAAATTCCATTTCAAGGGTCTGCAATGCTTGATTTCTTAAATTTCCTCGCATACCGCTCTCAAAATTGCCCTGTTCTTTTGGAAATATTGTATATGCCTAAACCTCAAAATGTTCTGAATCTAAACATCCTTTCCATCTTTTTTGAGAGAAATAGTACCACAATTGGGGTGTTGTACTGTACATTTCTAAATAAATGAGGAAAAGAAGGATTTGAAGTTTTTTTTTTTCTTCCTTTTTTTAATGTTGAAGAGCATTGCTGTGATATTTTTGGATTTGAAGTTGCAAACCATTCTTTCTGGTTATAATCTTAGAGTTTTTTTTGTTTATAATTTTTCCTTTTTCCCTCCTTATGTGCAGAATGTAGTTCCAGAGAAACCTGTTGAAGAAATTAAAGTAATACCGGACATAGTCAAAGATTCTTGTCATAAGGTATATATATATATATATGCTCATTGAAGATTAATGGTATTCTATTTTGGTATTTGCTCTTTCAATGTGGCATTTGTTTCAATTTCCAAGGGACCAAACATTTGGGAACTGTTAAGCCATTCCAAGTCCTTTCAACTATTAATCTCCTTAACTTGATTTTGTTTATGAATTAAATATATTTTTTTTGCAGATATTTGTTGCTGGAATTAATTCCCAATTACTTTCATCTAAGGAGGTATATTGTCTACATATCATTTTTAAGAGCATAATTATCTGCCCTGTAATATGGTTTTGTAAAGATTTCTATTTACTTTTAAAACTTATTTTCTTTTACTCCTATAGTTGATGGAAATTGTCAGCGTGTGGGGACCCTTGAAAGCATACCGTTTCATGTACAGTGACGAGCTTGGGGAGCCATGCGCATTTCTAGAGGTAAAATTGCAGAAAGGAAAAGTTTGTATGCATCTCTCAGACGCACCCACCCTACATTGTACTGTATCTGCAAATAAAAGACAACATTTCTCATCTCCTCCAATTGGCCCCTTTTGGGACTTGCCTAATGGAAACAGATCCTGTCAAAAATAGACAACTCTATCCTTCTTTTGTAGTGAGCTTAAATTGGGCTGAAATAAAGCGCAGTGGATTTCAGTTCTAGACTTCAACCTTGGATTTACCTCTGCAATGAGATTTCTCCTCTTTTAAGGCATTGGTCATTTTTATTTGAAAACAATCTTTTTTTCATTTTTTAAGTTTTCTGATGAGTTATGTTTTGTTAATTTTAGTATGAAGATCACTCGATCACACTAAGTGCATGTGCTAGTCTCAATGGGATGAAGATCGGTACAAGAGCAATAACTGTAGTTCAAGCTTTACCTGATGCTTCTGACGAGGTACATTATCAATCCAGAAAATAATACTCATGGATGAGTTGTTAATTAGTTGAATTTTCTTTTTATCTGATATTTCCTATTGTTTTTGGCATCTCTCTCTCTGTTTTTTTTTTCGTGTAGTAGGTTAATTACTATCTAATAACGGTTTTAACAATTTGCTGTCCATCCATCCCTATCTCTAGTAAAAATAATAACAGTTTTAACAATTTGTTGGCATTTCTTGTTGCCTGACTGTTCCATAACGGTAAGTGCTGGTTCATGGTATTACTGGCACGGTACCATCCAGAAAGTCTGGTGTACATTAAGTTTTGGCGAAAAAAGTAAATACTACAGTATCATCTATCTTTCCTACGCGTTCTTCGTCCATAAGATATAAAGTGCGCACAAAGAAAACCAAAGAAGACACGGTCATTTGCAAAGTATCACATGAAATATACTAGTCAAAATTATTTATCACTTGTAGAAATATCCCATGATCTTCAAACTATGTGCACAAACAACCACGAACATGCATTTTCATATACTTTCTAAGATTTTTAATATTTATGTAATTCATATTTTTATATGAACCAGCCTTTGGATGAGATATCGCCATCTTATGATGTACCGCTGCATGCTAAATCACTCATTGCAGACGCCACACCAATCCTTCAGCTAAAAAATATGGTATGCTCTGCGTCTTTCATAAAAAACCCTTAGAGAAATTAGAAAAGTAGATATATATCTGATATATGCCTTGTTTAGGAGGAGCATGTGAGATTTTTGCCTTGTTTTAAGGGAGTGTGTACTTTATTTTTTGTTATACAGTATTCTAGGTGCATAAATAACTTTTCTGTATGCTCTCTCAGTATGACAGAGACATATTTCTTCAGTTGTCAAAAACTGAGGTCGAAGAAGATATAGAAGATATACGCCTCACCTGTGCAAGGTTTTCTACTTGGCTTGTTAATTTAATTATTAATCATTTCAAATCCAATTGTACTTCCAACACAAATGAAAATCCAAAAAAGAAAATAAGACTTCACAATTGCAGAAGTCAAGAATTACCCTTGAAAATGACCAAAATATCCTTTGAGCAGGTTTGGAACTGTCAAGTCTGTGAAGATAGTACCACACATCAAATCGACTGTACCAAAGGAACCAAATGGTACTACTATCATAGCGAAGGATACAGGTATAGATGATACTGATGAGATACTTGAATATGGCCCTGATGAAACACAAAATGCCTATTCTTCTCCAATAGCATCTTCAACTGGAGATGAACAGATCAATAATGTAGGCCAAGGTCCAGATGCCAAGGAAGAATCTACAGAACAGGAGGACTCGATTTCTGAGATCTCAAAAAAAAAGGAACTGGATGCTGGATTTGATGCATCAAATGGAGAAACAGCACATAATGGAGATGTTCCAAATGGAGTGGAAACAGAGAAGGGAGGAGACGGTGACAGTGATGGTGACGTTGAGGATATATTTGTGGCGGGGTCGGTGTTGGTGGAGTTTGTTAGAAAAGAAGCAGCATGCATGGCTGCACATGAGTTGCATGGTGAATTGTTCGGTGGTCGGGCTATAGAAGCCGGTTTCGCACCTCCGGAACTCTTTTTGGAAAGATTTTCAAAATAAGTAATATAGGTGAGAGAGAGATAGAGAGAGAAATGCTTTGGCTGTTCCCATGTTTTTGTGTGTCTAATTTTTATATGTAGTTTAATATTTTATTTGTGGGTCGTCATCAAAGGAAATTGCTTTTCCTGCTGCGATATATTTTGAGCACTCGTCTTTTGGATTGTTTATAGTTTGCGGGTGTTTGACGACTTAATGGGTTCATTATTTGTCCATATTCTATAACATATTCCATCCCTATTTTAAAATATAATGGGTTCATTATTTGTTTCTATAACATTATTTGTCAATACTCTATAACTTAATGGGTTCAATAGGTTGTGAAGTATTAATCATGAACAAACAAAAGCAAATATTAGGCATCATGTAATAAAATATCAATTAAGTTTATGTAAAGTATAAATCATTTTCGGCAGCTCTCATGAGGGTGAGGATTAATCTCAAGAAGGATTAAAAATTTAATCCTAAGAATCGAAGCGCTTATCAATTAAAAATTGTTATTTTATCACAAGTACCCTCACCGTAGATTTTATGCAAATTATTTGTATTTTAAAATCTTCTGCAAAATATGAAATCAATAAAGTTTTATGAGCAACACTTGCTTAGTAATGGGCCTGTTTCTTGTGACAGATATTAGAAAATGAAAATATGGAAGCAAACCAGCCGAACAGCTCTGCGGCATTTTGAAAAGAATTGGGCCTCAGTAATGTAATTGGGTTTCAGCTACGAGGCCCATTAAGTCGCTCCTCAAGTTTCTCAACCTAAACAGTTTCAGAGAGGGAGAGAGGAAACTGTAAGAGCGGGTAGTTAATTGTTGGTCAAAAATGAGATAGGAGTAGGTCCGATGGGCATCGGACCTACTTTTAGGTTCAATTAGCTCTAACACCGTACGATTATCATTGAGATTTGTGCGTCTGGAAACTGAAAAATAATTACACGGATTTTAATGAGTTCGCACGAATCTTGATGCAATCTGATGGTCATTTCATCCATCGAAAAAGCTAGGTCTGATGCCCATCAGACCTACTCTCAACTGGTGAAAAATAGGTAGGAAATATTGAGAATATAATTAGTCAGAGACATTTAGAAAAGTGAAACAGATGGCTAGTAAGATCACACATTTTTGTAATTGAGTCATGAAAAATGAATATATTGCATTGAGACTTATTATCTCTTTCGCTTCTTTTTTATTCATTCTACTTCTACCATCCATTTCATTTTACACAATTCACCTCCAAATTCTTCCAATTTGCACGATCCCTCGTCCAGAGTCAAATGAAACATGAGTTCTGAATTTCTGATCTAAACAGCCATGATTAAAATCCTCCACACTTCAAGAAAACCGAGAGCTGTTTTGATTAGCTTCCTCTTGACATTCTTGACATCTCCAAATCAATGTTGCTAATGCCAATCAAAGGGATTATTTATTAATTTGCATGTGGAATTTAGAAGTTTTTTCTTTAAGCAAGCAATGTCAGCTTTCCTCATGTTAAAAGGAGCAAGCATGAAGCATCGAACTGGCATACTATGTAATTCATTTACCTCCAAAGTAGCATGGATTATTTAAAGCTAATGATCAGCTTACCTGAATGAAGTTATCATCCTTTGGTATTATAAACTATCTCAGTTTTTAAAATGGTGTTTTGCATGTTCTCTCATATTTACAATATATCATGTAAGCAAAACGCCACGTAAAAAACCCCGACAACAAATTTACAAATTAAGCAAACTACATGAATTTACAGAATACAAAAGCAGTACTTATTTCAAATGTGCTTGTGCATGGTCTCAATGCAACCTATCACAACTTTCTACAACTCTCGCCTCTTGCCCATCCCTCAACAAAGGCTCGTGCATTCTCTCTCTATCTACCCACGAAGCGCGACTTTGTACAAGTCTCGCAAAGCGTTGGGCTGGAAAAAGCCCAAATTTTATTCGTAGGAAACAAAGGCAGAGTCAGATTTTTGAAGTACGAGGATCAAACACATAATTAGGAGACCAATCATATAAAAATGAGGTCAATTTTGCAATACCATAACAGTTTACTTTAAGATATGATCATACATGAAAACAAAAAAAATTAAAAAATGGAGTTCAATTGACCTCATTATTTGTTTTTAAGTCTGATAGAAAATACAAAATGAAAAATCACACAGTAGAATTTTAAAAATAGAAAAACATGATCACTCTAAATCATACCGCAACCACAGTAAAAAAAAAAGTTATATATATGAGATCCCAAATAAGAACAAATATCGGAAAAAAAAAAACCAAAAACAAAAGAGTGGAACGCTAAATTAGATAAATATTTCCTGCTTCATAGCATAGTCTAAGTGAAAACCAGTATTGCATTGAAGTTTAAGCAAAAAAACAAACTCAATATGACAAAACCTATTAGTTTGTGGAATGTTGTATTTAACAAATAATATTGGAGCAAAATAACTTGTTCCGTGTTGATGTTGACTAGGATTTTCATCTGTATTCTGAGTAAAATTAATCATGAGATCAAATAGTAAATTTTATATAGGGGAAACTTCAAGGATAATTTTTGCACGTTGTTTCTTGATTTTAAGTCCTGCCATTATTATATTGTGTTTTTTTTTCGGTCATAGATTGAAATCTGCTAACATGACAAGTACCTAGATATTTTCAATTTAACATGAATAAATTTTTTAAATTATATATATCAAGCATAAGGCTAGGGAAGTCTTGTTTGTCTAATTTGACGTTCCACTTTTTTATTTTTTATTTTGTTTTTTTTTTAATATTTGTTTTCATTTGAAGTTTCATATATATAGAGAGAGAGGCTGGCTAATATCAAATCAGTTGTTCTTGAGATCCTGTGCAACCAAGTCGTTTTTTAAATTTCGAAGTCCAAATCGTCGATCCAAGCCGTTAGATGTGTTCTTTATATTAAAATGTACTTGAAAACCAAATTTTACATTTTTTGGAATTTTTTTACTATTTATTAAGCCACTTTGAAAAACGCTGATCCAACGGTGGCTTAACAAAACAGTAAAATTAGAAGTCACCGTTGGATCAGCGATTTTCAAAGTGGCTTAATAAATAGTAAAATAATTCCAAAAAATGTAAAATTTGGTCTCCAAGTACATTTTAATATAGAGAACACATCTATATATAAATAGAGAGAGAGAGAGGTTGGCTAATATCAAATCAGTTGTTTCTGAGGTCTTGTGCAACCAAGTCGTTTTTTAAATTTTGAAGTCCAAATCGTCGATTCAAGCCGTTAGATGTGTTTTCTATATTAAAATGTACTTCGAGACCAAATTTTACATTTTTTGGAATCTTTTTACTATTTATTGAACCACTTTGAAAAACGCTGATCCAACGGTGGCTTAACAAAACAGTAAAATTAGAAATCACCGTTGGATCAGCGATTTTCAAAGTGGCTCAATAAATAGTAAAAAGATTCCAAAAAATGTAAAATTTGGTCTCCAAGTATATTTTAATATAGAGAACACATCTAATGATTTGGATCGACGATTTAAACTTCGAAAATTGAAAAACGACTTGGTTGTAGAGATCTCAGAAACAACTGATTTGATATTAGCCAACCTGTGTGTGTGTGTGTGTGTGTTCTACAGTGGTTGCAATATGATTTGGCATTCCGCAAGGAAGCCAAATCGTTATCGTGTCTTTCTATTTTAAAATTCCACCGTATTTTTTTTTCCCATTTTTTTTGTATTTTCTATGATTAAAAATCGAATAATTATATAGGTCCCTACAGAACCATCGTCTCTATTTAACATCACATGTTGGAGGTAGCGGGACAAGGGAAGAGAGTCAAATGGAAAAGTGAGGGTCCCGCGGTCAAAGAAAAATCAAAAGAGAAAAGTTCAATGACGTGACAACTGGAGGGAGAATTAAAGAAAGAAAATAACATTAAATGAATAATTTTATATGCAATGATATTTAGTGAAACTTTCTATATATTTTCTACATTTTCATTTGTTGAAGAATTAGTTTTTTATGTATAAAATTTTGAAAATAAACAATATTGAAAATATTATGTTATACATCAATTTTTATTTTGTAATAAATTACTCAAAAATTTATCTTAGTGATAGCTAATATAATGTGTAAGGATAAATATTTTAATATCAAAGAATAAATACTCCAATATCAAAAGATAAATACTCCAGTTTTTAAGAATAAATTATTACTATGCAAAAGATAAATACTTCAGTTTTTAAGAATAAATTATTACTATGCAATAAATACTTAGATAAATACTACATTCTATAAAAATTAATAGTACATAGATTATGAATAAATATTGCTATGTCCAATGGATAAATACTTCAATATGAAAGAATAAATACTCCAATATCAAAAGATAAATACTCTAGTTTGTAAGGATAAATTCTTATTATTCCTAAGATTATACTTAATTGTCTAATGATAAATACTACAATCTTTAAAGGTTAATACTATATAGATAATGGATAAATATTGCTATGTCTAATGGATAAATACCGGATTGATACTTGAACTGAAGGATAAATACTACATAAATTAGAAATAAATACTACATAGATTAGGTTGGACTAGGAAGTTTGACCCCGATTAGTGGTCCCCATAATGTAGGGATGAAACAGAGAAATTAAAAAATTAGTGCGGAGATACAATTTGGACATTTGTTACTCACGTAAATACAGTTCTCTTCATAAAAATTAATACTCATGTTAAATATTATTGTTCTATTAATATTTTAGTCTTCAATCAGAGTGTACCAATCATCACCAAGTTCATTAGCAAAACTCAATAAAGATAAGTAATTAGCAAATTAAGGAAAATAATAATAAGCATCAACATCCTTATTTGTTTAAGTATAATCAATTATTAACAAAAAAAATGATATTTTTTAACTAATTAATTATTGACCTTTAATTTGTTTTAATTTTATTTAGAATCAACTATCAACAAATAAGTGTTTAATCATTAACTTGTAAAATATTTATTTATGTAATATCAAAGTGCAAACAATTTTTTTGTCAAGTGTAAAACCATATTAACTCAACCGGTAATATTGAATATATAAAATATAAATATAAGTTTAGAATAATAAGGAAGAAATAGGAGGGATGAGAGAAAGAGGGGAAAATGTGGAAGAATATTTTATTCTTGTTTGAAAAAAAGAAAAGAAAAAAGATATTATGTAAAATTTCACTTGTCCATTTTCTTTGATGGTCATTAGCAGTTGTCATATTAGAAAAGTTTTTGCAGAGCAGCCCTTGTTGATATATAAATGAATACATTGGGCCTAGAAAAGTTTGCTTTTGCACCATGGGTAATTTTTTTTTATTATCTGCAAATTGCCATTAGATATTCAACATTTGCATCTAGAATCTCTGTTAACTAATAACCAGGTACAAAAAGTGAATGCAAATTGTTTTTCAAATTATTGATCAGTGTCAGCACTAAGATTTTTTTATAATAAAGACAAAATGGGGTAAGCTACTCATTTCAGCTTTTGAAACACAACTTGAAGAGAAAAAAAATATATTTCTAAAAACAACTTCAAGGTAAAGTAAAAGTAGTTAAAGTACGGACCACTTTCATAATAGAAGAAAAGCTCTCAGGACGAATTTGTAATTTTCCATTATGGAAAGACCAGGCACCTAAAGTCTGGGTCCTATTCCCTAAAGTAACACAAATTTTGTTTTTAAGTCCGGACTAATCTGAACCCCTTTAATATTCGTGTCGGAGCAGATCGGACGGTACGGATCCAGCTCAAAGTTTGAGTTACTTCTGGGTTTCCGAATTCAAAAGTCTTCGGAGCGAAAACAATTGTGAGAACGAGAATAACGAGCCCAGATGGATGCCACGTGGCAGTCTGAATTTGGGGCAACCGTTTGAATTCGCATGCTCTGAGATATCTCATATTTTGCGTATTTTGTAGAAAATCTTAACCGTTAAAATATGTTCTACACGAATCTCAAAGTACCAATAATAATGGCCCCCGCGCTGTTCCCGAATAGGCGCCGGACACGTCGGTCACGCAAAATATGAGATATCTCAGAGGACACGCACTCCTACTTTTTCCAAGAGGTCCCACCTTTTTCTCTAACCTTCTTTCTTCTTTTTCTGTTCCTTTATTTCTTTGCGTTGCCTTCTTTTATAAGATCCACCTACTTCTTCTCCACGACCCATCAGCCACTTAACATCGATTTTTTGAATTTCTTTATTTGTCCCACCAATTTTCCGTTATTTGACTTGTCTAAAACCCTGGAATTTCGTTACTTACTAAAGAATGCTTTGATCGTTTCTCTTGGCGAGACCTTTCCCCTTTCTGTTCTGACTCTCGAATTCAAAGGATCAAAGAGTAACGCGAGGGAATTTTAAGTGGTGGGTTCAGTTAGATTCGTGCAATTATTGGATGCGTTGGTGAGAATTTAATGCTTGATGTGAAAAAGGTGCGTTCTTTGATCGTTCTTTATTGAATTAATGTGAAAAAAATGATCCTCCCCATGCTTCGTGGTTATTTTAGTTCCCTACCATCTGTAGAATTGACAATTTGTTGTTCTACTAAGGAAACTTTGGATGTAGTTGAAAAGACTTTGTAATTAGGTATTGGTTTTAAGCCTTTGCATGCCTTCAATTGATGCATTTATCTTTCTTAGTTCTTGGTTTCTTGGTTTCTTGGTTTCTTGGTCTTTGGTTTAGGTTAGGGTTAGAGTAGATGTTAATCATCTTAGCTTCCAAAAGAAGTTAGGAGGGAATCTTCTTGAATTCACTGAATTTTAATTTTTTTAATTATCTTTTAATTTCCTCTATGATGGTTTCATAATATAAACCTTTGATGTCAGGCCTTCTTATTCCTCCTCATATCCGATTTTCTATGATTTTGACATAATTTGACTCTTAAGGTAATAAATTTTAGTTGAACACAAAATCACACTACCTGTTTTTGGTTGTGTCAGGTAGCACAAGAAAAGAACGGAACTTCAAAAAACTACAAAAAGAGAAAGAAGAAAAAAAAAAAGATTAAAAAAAAAAGTAAAGAAAGAAAATAAAAGAAAGAAAAGAGAAAAAAAAATGGCTCGGCATGAAGAATGAGCAATGGAATGAAAGGTAAAAGCATCAACAAGAGGAAGGGAAACACTTTTAGTTGTCTCCTCAAGTCTGCAATCATGAAGTGTTTATGCACAGGAGATCAACTTAGGTGGATAGATGAGATGGCCACTCATGGGTTACGCAGGACCCGTCGCAGGGGGCCCACCTCTGGTGAAGTTACAGAAGACGCACATAATTTCAGCCTTGAACAGACTGAAGCTACTGTTCGTGAGGCATCACAGCTTGATGAAGTGGTGTGTTTTTTTTTTTCTTGGTACAGTACCTCTAGGAGATAAGTTTATTAATTTTAGTTAAAGACAAGATCAATAAGACAAAACCAATGCAAAGAAGAGAAACAAGTACAAGCCACTTGTGCTACTAAAATGATATGAAACATACAGACTGATATATTTATGGTATTAGTCTATAAATTTTAATTGAATTTTCATTTTTCTTAAAGTTCTTATATAGTTCAGCCCCCATCATGAAATGCTAAATGTGTGCTTGTAGCCTAGTAAATTTTCTAATTCAGACCCTGATTTTGCTGTCTTTTATGTTAATTTGTGGTTTAGGAAGCGAGAGCACTACTAGGAAGGATGGAGTTTATGAATGGACATAGTGCGGCGGCAGCAAGTTTGTTTGGTACAATAGATTTCCGAGCCTCTATTCCAGAAATGAAGGCGACACTTTCTTCTCTAAGAGGTGATCCTCAAAATCAACACCGGCAACAGTCTAACGAGCCGCCCATGCAACTCAGTGCCGTTGTTATCCGTATTGAAGCCATTCATCTCTATTCAATGGCCCTTCATGATCTCGGTTGCTTTAAAAGTGTGTTTTTTTAGTAATTTTATCTTATCCAGCTACCATTTTATATTACTATAGTGTCAGGTATAATATGAATCTGCCAGGTATTTAGTTACTAGTTGCTACAGTCAGTGTCTCTAATTGACAATTTACATATAATTCAGTCATTTTATCTAACCCAGTGAAGTTATTATAATATTCTGACCGGAATGGTGTTGCTTTCATAAGGTCATGCTAGATGTAAAATATAATTGATGAATGAGGAGAAAGAAAATATATGATTAAATTTGATATGGGGCCGTACCTAGCCAGTACAATCAGTATTACATAGTTCATACCAGTACTGCATGACCTGTATGAATCAAGATCCAAATGGAGTTATTCAAACTTGATCAAACTTTTGAGCTCTTCACAGTCCTGTAAGATTACCACCCAACTATGATTGCCGTCTAATTATTTGTTTTCAATTTATTTTTGTAGATGCGGCTGAAGCATGCAGCATGATATTAGACATTACCGAATCAGCTCTACCAATCAGAATAAGTGCAGGTTCCGGTTCCAGTTCGACCAATCTGAACAAGTTGCATGAAATAGTTACCATGGCTGTTGAGTTCTTACCAGAACTACACGTGCTTGCTGGGTCGGTAGAAGAGGCTATCTCCGCTTACAGGCGGGCCCTCCTGAAAAACTGGAATCTACAACCTGCCGCTGTGACCAGCATCCAAAAGGATTTTGCAGTTGCTCTACTTTACGGGGGGTACGAAGCAAATCCACTGAATTTAAGATACCAGATTGGCGGTTCATTTGTCCCCTCAAACAACTTAGAAGAGGCAATTCTTTTATTGGTGATTCTCTTGAGGAAATGCAACACAAAGCAGATCACGTGGGACCCATCAGTATTGCAACACCTCACCTTTGCTATGTCGATGTCGTCCCAATTGGAATATCTGGCAAGGGAGTATGAAGAGACCCCGTCGAGTCTGCTGGAGAAAAAAGAGAGGCTGTATTCTCTTGCTTTGTGCTATTTCAATGAGGAAAATGACGAAACTGCCCTCCATCTGTTGAAACAGGTGGTTGACTCAAAAGAGGCTGGGTCAGGAGGGTCTTTAGACCCAGTTATACTGAAGTCCCTTTTGCTAGCTTCAAAATTTTGCTCTAACAAAACCGAGCTTGCAAAAGCGGCAGTTGACTATGCAAAAAGGGTGGTTTTGGGATCACGTAAAAAAAACAGTGATGTACCGAGCATAGGGAAGTATTTACTCGGCATTTCTCTCTCTACCCAGGCCACAATGTCTACCTCGTCACACTCAGAGAGGGACAAACTTCAAAAGGATGCACTTGAGGCTCTGCATACTGCTGAGAAATATACAGGTGGAAATGACCATAATGTCCTTCACATGCTGGCGTTAGAGTATGCTGAGCAGAGAAAACTACACGAGGCTTTAAAGTACGCAAAGCAGGTCGTGAAATTGAAACATGGTTCGGATTTAAATGCATGGATCTTATTGGCCAGGATATTAAGTGCGCAAAAAAAGTATACCGAAGCAGTGAGTGCAGTGGATACAGGTCTAGATGAGAGTGATAAGTGTGACCATTTGGGGTTGCTGAGGACTAAAGCAAAAATTTATACATCTCAGGGGCAATTTAAGAATGCGATCGAGACTTACACACAAATTTTTGCTGTCGTTCGGCTCAAAACCAAGAGCTTTAGTGCTGGAATGGAAATTCTCAAGGTACTTTTCTTAATTTTTATTTCCTTCATTAGTTTTTTTTTTTGTGGAAATGGGTTGGCTCTGTTGGATTCTTCTTTTTCTGTTCTTTTTATTGCTTTTTGCTTTTTTTTTAGTAGGGTTAAAATGCCCCATTGTTTTCATGCCCCAATCATGCCTTATATCCTTCTCTCTTTTTTCAAAGTCCTAATAGTTGATCTGAACCGCTCAACATGATCTCCATATTAAAATGTGCTCGGAGACAAAATTTTATATTTTTTTGGAATTTTTTTACTAATTTTTAGATAGGTACAAAATCACTGGTTTTGAATGGTCCAGAATCTTGTGAAAAAACTGTGATTTTGTACCTATCAAAAAAATATAAAATTTAGTCTCCAAGCACATTTCTGTTAAAAAAAATAGAAAGTAGAGACTTACAGATATTTCTTATTTTTTGCCTCCTTGAATGAGCAGGGTGGAGAGGAGGACAGAACAATTGAAATAGAGATATGGTATGATTTGGCGCTTGTGTATTTGAGCATGAAGCAATTCAAAGATGTCGAGCTGTGTCTTTCCAAAATTAAGGCTATTAGCTCTCATTCCTCACTGTATTGGCATGCCACAGGTACTCGATCTTTTATTAAATCTTTTTTTTTTTAATCTTCTCTTATCTTTTGGAGGTTTCGGCCCGATGCTCTGGGGGACTTTTCTTTTTCCTTTCCCTTCCAAAATGGTTTGTACCGAGTTCACAAGTTTATTTCAGATGTCATTCATTAAGAGAATCTGATGATCAACTTTACCGATCTTCTTAGAAATCATTAACGAGTGAGGCTACGGTACTATGCATAGCGCACATTGGTTCGTACTATGATATCTCCATTGTCGGAGTCACAATCAATCTGAATCATTCAACATGATCTCCATATTAAAATGTACTTGTAGATCAATATTTACATTTTTTAGAACTTTTTACTATTGGTTAAGATAGGTAGAAGAAAATCACTCCATCTAAAGATTCTAAACCATTCAAAAAATAGTATTTTTTTAATGAGGAGGGTTCAAATGCACCATCTTTTTTGTGCTCTAATATGCTTTACATCCTTTGTCTCCGTTTTCAAAGTCCGAACAATCATCCGAACCGCTCAACATGATCTTCATAATAAAATATGCTTGGAGACCAAATTTTATACTTTTTTAGAATTTTTTTACTATTTTTTTAGATAGGTACAAATTCAATGTTTTAAGGAGATTCTGGACCTTCCGATAAAGTGATATTGTACCTATGTAAAAAATAGTAAAAAAATTCTAAAAAATATAAAATTTGGTCTCTAAGTATATTTTATTATGAAGATCATGTTGAGTGGTTCGGATTTGACTGTTCAAACTTTGAAAACGGAGACAAAGGATGGGAAGCATATTGGAGCACAAAATAAAGGTTCATTTGAACCCTCCTCTTTTTTAATTATCTAAAAAAATGCAAAATTTAGTCTGCAAGTACATTTTCATATGAATGTCGTATTGAACAGTTCATATCAACTTTTTGGACTTGAAAAGGAAAATATTGATCCATAATACGGACCACCAATGTGCACTATGCATAGTAGTACCATAGCCTCACTCATCATTAATGGTATGTTTAGTTACCAATATGTTTCATTACCACTGCACAATAAATATATACTGGCAGAACTTGGAAATATAAAATTTGAGAAAGCAGAAAATTATTTGACATTTCTAGGTGAACTGCATGAAATTCAAGGGTTTCTGAAAGAAGCCATTGGTGCATACAACAAAGCGTTAGATATCAACCCAACACATGTGCCAAGCATTGTATCACTTGCTATCCTTCTTCGGAAAACAGGCGATCGGCCACTTCCTGTTATCAGAAATTTACTAACTGATGCATTGAGACTTGACAGAACAAACTATGTGGCATGGTTCCAGTTAGGATTGTTACATGAAGCCGAAGGTGGCCCCACATCAGTACTTGAAGCAGCAGAGTGCTTTCAGGCTGCAGCCTGCCTTGAAGAAACAGCACCTGTCGAACCCTTCAGATGACTTTATAATTTTTTCATTATTTTTTTGCGATTTTTTTAGTTTACTTTTACACAAAGTGAATTGAATGCACACAAAAAAGGAGGATACATATGTCGGTGTCTGTTGGGGGGGGGGGGTTAATTTTTTTTTTCCTTACCTTCTTTTTCTCATTTGGTAAACGTTGTTGATTTTGTTGACCGAAAAAAATGTAGGTAACTTTTTTGGGTGGTTTTGATTAGTGGTGAATAGAGTTTTGTTGCTAATTGAGAAATTTTCTATTGTTTGTACATCAGTCTCGGAAAATATACACAGATCATTTGAGATTGTAAAGACTAATTGTTGTTAAATTAATAATACAGAAATTTCATATTGTGTTCTTTAATTTTTGTTAGCTGCTTTTTGTGCAAGTTCTTTTTTGCTATTGTTTGTATATCAGCCTGTGGTACCTAAAAATCTTACTTTATCTTTAGGCTTTGTAATATTTTATATTCTATTCTGTCAGTCGGTTCTTCATTTATGAAGAAGTCTGTTCAAATCAGAGAAGTAATATATATTTCATACAAACATCTAAATTTATCAGAATGTACCTCATACTGAGGTCATTAAATTCGATCAGTCATTTTCATCTAAATGTGTTATTTTGGGGTTGAAATGTTATGATTGGGTGCAATAAAAGCTATAAACTGGTCCACAGAGTGAAGCTATAACAAATTCAGGCATTGCCAGAACTGCCATCCCTTGTTATACAAACCACTGTTTATTGGTCCATTAACACAGTGCCTGGTATATGCAAATTCAATGAAGTTGAATGCGCTCAATCACAGGCCCCAACTTGCACCTCTGATCTCGTTTGATAAATGCAAAGCCAAATCTCCTCTCTCAGTAGGATTCTGATGGGTACAG
Source organism: Carex cristatella (assembly GCA_024447775.1). NCBI lineage: Eukaryota > Viridiplantae > Streptophyta > Magnoliopsida > Poales > Cyperaceae > Carex > Carex cristatella. Next base: position 9,764,596 of record JAJHPF010000003.1, on the reverse strand, counting down.
ATATTGACGGGGCTAGTTTGACTTCATGCGGCGTGCAACCGATAGAGACAAAATGAAAACGTATATAAAAAGTGTGTTGTGTGAAGCCAAAATAGCTTGTTAATATCTTTACCCGATTCCTATACGGACGGGACCTATAAGCTATTTAGATATTGGTTCATGCAAAAAATTTAATATTTTGCAATTTTTTCAGAAAGAAACTTAGAACATTTTCTAATTATTATTAATAGAATCCTGATAATTATCTCCGCACTTCCATTCCAGCATTATCCTCCTATTAATTTCCATAACTACCATGAAGGAATCACTATTCACTAAAATATTAACAGAAGAATACTATTTAACATGAAGCATTAATATATTTATCTTGGATAGTATAAGTATTAATCTCTATGAAGAAAACTATATTTACGTACGTAAAAAATAACCAGATTGTACCCCCGCACAAATTTTCTTATTTTCACTGCATCACCCCCCACCATAATTACCATAACTGCCTTGGGGACCACCAACCACTGATTTTTTTTTTGTAAAGTATTAATACCTATTAACAAGAAGTATTTATATCTATAAAAATAAGTATTTATATCTATAAAGTGAACAATTTCTACATAAATAATTGTCTCAACAACTACATGGGGGACCACTCAAACTATATGGGGGGACATGTTTTTAGAGGTCGGTCTTTTTTCTTTTTTCAATCTCGTCTACATTTCTAAGGATCTATGAGGAATTTTGCGAATCTAAAACTATGAACGTCTTCTACGAAATTTTATTTTTCAAATGAGATCTATGATGATGTACTTTCGAACTCATCACCACACAAGTATTTATACATCAACGTGCAAGTATTTATTTTTATACTTGTAAGTATTTTTTACCTATGACATTGGCTAACATATGAAAATATTAACATCAAGTATTACAGGTATTTATACCTATGTACTCAACTATTTTTGTTAGAGAAAGGTTGACGCAGAGATGATTAGGGAATGTTGATGCGGGATGCGGGATCCCCACTACTTCATTAGAGAAAAGTTGACGCAGGGACCATTGAGGAATTGAAAAAGGAGTGCTCATACCAAGTTACGAATGCAAGTATTAATATCTTACTTTACAAGTATTAATATGTTATTTTCTAAGTATTTATATCTATGAAGATTGATACGAGATCAAGTATAGAAATTAACAAAGGAGGATCATATAATTAGTGGGGACTATAGTACAATTTTTTATATTTGTAGCTACGGACATAGAATCATAGGAGAGTGAGGATTCATAAATTATTCTTATTAATATTATATGAACACCAACAAACAATGACGGAATCCCATTATGACAGAAATAGGCAATCCTGGATTTTTGAAAATCAAGTCTCTGGTATTGAAATTAAGCCTAGACTCAATACCAGAATTTTGGATTTTGCCTATCTCAAAATTCAATTTTGTGCATACCAATCTTAAAATGTTGCCTACATTGGACTTTTTTTCCTTTTCTAAACCAATTTCTAGTTGCGCTCCTACTGACAAGTATACATGTAACGTCAAGTTACAACAAAGTTACAACAACGTTTTTTTTTTTATTTTCAAAGTCCAAATCGTCGATCCAAACCGTTCAACATGATTATCTGAATAAAATATGCTTCCAGATCGAATTTTATATTTTTTTTATTTTTTTGCTTTTATTAAGATGGTACAAAATTCAATGGTCTGAATTTGACTAGTTTTTGTAAAATACTTAATAAATAGTAAAAAATTCAAAAAAAAGTAAAATTTGATATGGAAGCACATTTTATTTAGATAATCATGTTGAAGTGCTTTGATCGACGATTTAGACTTTGAAAATAAACAAAAAACTGTTGTTGTAACTCAAAATTATTGTAACTTGATCCATCCTCAATAGGTCTGCACAAAAAGCTCGCGACTCGCGAGCCACTCGAACTCAGCTCGGTAACGAACTCGCTAACAACTCGTTCATTTAAAACTCGAGTTGAGTAACTCATTTAACTCATGAGTTGAGTTCAAGTTGGGCTCAACTCGCTCGTTACAACTCATGGACTCATTTTGTTTGATTAATTATAATTCCGTGGACTCATTTCGTTTAATTTTTTTGTTAAATTGTTGTGGATTTTTGTTAAATTTGTTAGTTTGTTAAATCGTTGTGAATTGTTTGTTAATTCAATATTTACTTCTCATATTATTACATAACAACAATCATTAGTTCAAGTCTTCAACATTTCAACACTTTAAACGAGTTGACTCACGAGTTATGAGCCAACTCGAGTTACTCGCGAGTTGAGTTCGAGTTGGCGAGCCAGGCTGATAGTTATAAAATATATATACTTTTACACATGTTCGATCTAGATTTTATTCTGAAAATACTCTAAATATCTTGTATTTTGATATATAAATGTCATATATTACACCTGGAATCAAATTACTGCATTTTCTTGTCTTAAATTGCAGAAAATGGCGAAAACAAACCAAAATGCGGCCAGGTCGCAGTGCGGGTCGCACTCAACCCGGCTGAAATTTCAGCTTCCGACACAGTTTTGTATTTTGGGCATAACTTTGTCATACGAACTCCGTTTTGGACGTATGACCAATTTTCGGAAAGCTAACGAGACGATCTACACCTTTCATGAAGGAAGAAAATCCAAATTCATAACTTAAAATCCAGTGCGGTCCGCATTAACTGCAGTGCGGCCCGCATTCAGACAAAAAATGCAGTTTTGCTATTTTTAGAAAGCCAGATCATGCCCGGTTGGCAAAGTTAGTGGTTCTAATTATGGAGAACGTGGGGGACACTGTTCCTCACATTTCTAGGGCATAGAATGGGCTATATAAGGAGGAGAATTCTGCTCATTTAGAGAGATCTCATCATCTCTCTACACATATCACCAACAAACCATCTATCATTCTATATTCCACATCTCCTTAGAGCAAAAAATGAGATCTAGAGCTTAGATTTGGAGAAGAAGAGCAGAATTTTCAGAGCAAGGAAAGAAGGCAAGAGAGCATCATTGTTGTAAGGGTTGTTATAATTTCTCTGTCAATTTCTCTTTATTTTAGTCAACTTGTAATGAATTTCTTTTATAAGTTTTGCATCTCCATGAGAGGCTAACTTCCTCTCTAGGGGTGTAGGTCAATTGCATGAACTTGTTTGATTCTATTCTATTCGGATCTTTGTTTTTATGATGATTGTTTGATTTGATTGTTAATTTCTGTGATTTATTCTTTGTTGTTCTCATAATTTGTGCTTGAATTGTAGTTATTCCGTTTTAGGTCTTTTTGACTCTAAAGTAGAATGGATCATATATGATAGTACCAATTATGTCACAAAGCCATTAGGATTTAGGTTAAGAGTATGCAAATCTTTTAATCTAAGCCGGAACTACAGGAATTAAGGTTAGGGTTTAGGTCGAGACTCAACCGGTAAAATCAAAACCCTAAGTCGGGACATCTTGAATCAACTTAGAAATTGGTATGAGTTGCTTTGGCCAGCTAAACCATTAAGTACCAATATCTAAGGAGATGATAGACTAACAAAGAACTTCATGGTCTAGATAAATATAATTATTTAGACACGTTATTAATTCACGGAAGTGACCCTTTTTAACATATTAGGTTAGAAACCCCATCATATCAAATATGAATTTAAACAAACCGAATAGATAGGATTAAACAAGGGATTGTAGACCAAAAGCCCCTAAATTCTCCAATCTTTGTTAAAACTCTAATCTCATTTTACTCTTTCTTTATTTTTGTTTAATATCTCAATTCCTTGGGTATTGAACCCACCAACCTTAGGATCACTAGTAAACAAACAATAAACTGAATTTTCAAACCACTAATTCTGATTTTAATCATTAAAGTTTTAAACTAAATTATACATTTCTTTCTGCGGTTCGACACCCTAAGTACTATTTTGATAGGTTGTGCGCTTGCAATCAACCCCTTCATTGAGTATAAAGGATTATAAATTTAAAAGAAACGAGTACAAAATTATAGCCAAAACCCTATACTTAAAATACTCAACACCAGCTCGGCTCAATATTCTCAATTCGAGTCAACTCGACTCGCTACTTTTCGAGTTGAGTTCGAGTTGTCCGTAACTCGAGCTAACTCCGCTCGTTTGCAGCCCTACTCCTCAACGTATTAATAGTCCAACCAGCCAAATACATTTTCTATATTAAATTACAACTTATCTTCCTTTAAATGTAAGAAAATATGTCACCTCCTAATTAAGTCTGAATCGCATGGTTATTCTTCCATGTGCAAGCTGGAGATGAAAAGCGTAACTCTGGACCTACTGTGAAAAGCAGAACAGAAGATAAGAGGCATTTCTCTGATAGAAATTGACAAAAATAAACCCCAAGGGGCCCAAAAAGACAGCCCATTTATTAGTGCCAGAGCAATGTAAGACTTGATAATAAGCCCAGATAGATAAGTACTCATTACATTTCCTTTGGTGATATGCGGCCCCACATGTCAGCAACAGTAATTCATACAAGCCTCTGAAAAATCACACTTTTTTTTTTTTATATTTTGTCAAATATGATTGCAAAAGGTATTATTTTTCTGTTCAATGGGGCACCTGCTGTTCATTTGAAATTCTGAATCATTCATGCGCATTTAAAACAGCGATTCAAAAAGTACAATGATGTATTTTACAAGCTACCTCAATACAGAGTGACAGAGATAATGTACATTGTATAATTAATGCACATAAAAATAGAACAAGCTTTTAGTTAAATTGTTGCAATGAGGCTTTTTATGACAAAAACTTGAAGAACCCAAAACGCAAAAAATATAATAAATCAACAAATAAAGGTAATTTCGTGTTTGCCCCTCAAAAATCTCGAAATTATGTATTTTTTCCTCTAAAAATTCATAATATCATATTTACCCTTCTAAATTCCAAAGACTCACAAATTATTCAATTTATTGACTTTTCTATCAATACTCATTTTAAATTTATAAAGTATCAAATTTACCATATATTAAAAAATAAATTAAATATGTATTCCATGTAAGAAAATTTTCTATTTTCTATTTTAGTTTTTATTTTCATTTTAAATTAAAACAATCATTATTGCAACCTCCTTGATTTAAGACAATTTTGCATTCGTGCATGTAGAGTCTGTGCTTTTGGTCAAGAGAGAATAGTATCTGACATTAAATAGTAGTTTAAAAGGAAGCCTTCTATTTCTTTGTATAGTATGGCAATGTAGGCATGCATTATTTCGATGACATATGACATTACGTTTCCATACCAGTGTACAGTACGCTATTCGGTACCGCTGCCTAATGAAATAGTTCAGTAATTGACAGAGAATATTCTGTTATGGACTGCCTTCTTCTTGCTTGATATGAAGGCTGTCTGGCTATGTACCTACACCTATGTGTTAGAATTTGAAAAAAAAAAATAGAATTAATCGATTGATTGATTTTTTATTATTTTAAGTTTCAATACAACACTTATTTAAAGGGTACAAGGCTTTAAGAGTTATCGAGGTTTTCCTGATATTTATTTCTTAATTAATTATTAAATATCTATTTAGTTGATTACAACAGTTAGGATTTTTAACTTGCAATCTTCTACACAGAAGACATTGTTTTTTCACTAAATCAACAACTAGTTTTGTACAACAGCTATTAATACAACAAATTAAATATTCTAATGAATAAAAAAAATATTTTCCGATTTTCAAGTTTTGCTAGTTGTTTATTGATTTTTCATCTTCAACGCTATACTTAAGAGACGAATATTTTAGAGGACTGTAAAATAAAAAAATAAAAAAATAAAAAATAGAAAGTGTAAGGTGCAGTTTGGTGTTTCCCAATAAATTTTCTCAGCACGGGAAGGATTTCAGAAAAATGCCGAAAAAGGAAAATATAATAAATACAAACAAATTTGTCCATGCAAATCTGAAAATTGTGGCAGGAGAAAGTTCAATTCACACTAATGTCATTCTATCAGTAAATACAGCTCTGCTTGTATTGTATTGTGGTCGCTGGCTCGCTGCAGTTAGAAACTTAGAATCCAAAGAAGAAGAAAAACATATAAACAGTGCAAGCAAAATGTTATCGGTCTCCAAGATGCATCATGCATGTGACTTTCAGTCACGGAATTAACAATTGGAGATATAGGAGTTGAAAGATTTACTGTACTCTAGTATTATTTTATAAGAAAGGCTGATAAGTATTGATACGTGTATAAAATATAAAAAAGAGTAAGGCTTGGGTGCTAATAGCACAAGGCCTTTCGTGCTACAGTTTAAAAAAAATTATATCATATAAATTTGAAATTTCGATCTAAGTAGCTTAGTAAATTTGTTACATAATTAATTTATAAAATATCAATATTTACTATTTTTAATTTTTTTACTATTTTTTATAATTTATGAAAGATGGTAAAAAAACCTAAAATATTAGCAATTTCTTTTTATTTTTAAGTAATTTTTTATCATCTTTCATAAATAATAAAAAATAGAAAAAAAAATTCAAAATATAATAAAAATTGGTATTCTACAAGTTAATTATATAACCAATATACTGAGCTATTTAGATCAAAATTTAAAATTTATGTAATATATTTTTAAAACTGTAACAAAAAAGATCTTGTGTTATTCATAACATCTAAGTCTTACTCATATAAAAAGTGGTTCCTAAGACGCTAACTCACCATAACTTGCTATAAAATAGTTTTCTTTTTCACGCTCCATGATTCCACGGCTATAATTGAATCATAAAAAATAGTTATATTTCAGGAAGGAATTACTATATTATTTTACATACAATCCAAACGCTCAATCAAAAATTATAAATATTGTTAGATTAGCAATATTTCTCTATTCCAAATTCTTGATGGAATTGAATTCAGCTTTTTTGGATTATAATTGTTTAGGAGTTATGTGAAACAAAAAATAATTGAGTGGAGAGCAGAGGATTTACACTTGGGCAAGGTGCTGTTGAGCCACTTCATAATATCAAAAGTTTACACTTGGTCAAGGTGGTGTTAAGCCACCTCATAACATTAAAAGTTTTAATCATGCAAGTTGAAATTTAATCAAATCTTTATTTCCTTAAAAATTTTATACAACTTAGCTCCCCTCATAAAATATTAAGTGTGTGATTATAGTCCAGTGGTTAAGACACTATTTTGTATTTGAGATATCTTGAGTTCAAATTCCACTGATTATGATTTAATAATTAAGTATTTTAAGTTTCATTCTCTCTAACTAAATTTTCTAGTTCCACTAGACATTATGTTAATATGCATATTACAGATCGATCCAGTCTTTGGATCCATATCTCTATTTTTTTAAAATTCAAACAGTTGATATGAACCGTTAAACATGATTTCCATATTGAAATTTACTAGAAGATCAAATCTAACATTTTTTAGAATTTGTTTATTTTTTATATTGTTAGAAAATCAACACTTTTAAGGGAAAATTGGTTATTTGCCACTCCAAAACCTTCAAATTTGAAAAATGTCATCACAAAACTATAAACTTGAAAAATACCACTCTAAACTTAGTTAATTCTTAAATTTACCACAAATACATAATTTTTATACTTTTTTTTATTAAAAATTAACTGAAAAATACAGTTTTGAGATACGTTTTCTGTATTTCCCTATATACCCTTCAGACCCCTCGTTATACGTATCTAAAAAATGTATTTTTCAGTTAATTTTTAATAAAAAAGAGTATAAAATTATGTATTTTTGGCAAATTTAAGAATTAACTAAGTTTAGAGTGGCATTTTTCAGATTTATAGTTTTGTGATGGCATTTTTCAGATTTAAAAGTTTTGGAGTGGCAAATAACCAATTTTCCATACTTTTAAATGGTCTAGAATTTTTAAATCAAGTGATTTTCTATCTACTTAAAAAACAATAAAAAGTTATAAAAAAAATGAAATTTGATTTGCATGTACATTTTTATTGAAAATGAAGATTATATTGAACAATCTATATTGAATTTTTAAGCTTTAAAAAAAATATTAGTCTTTTTAAGCTTTAAAAAAAATATTAGTCTATAGCGCAAGCCGCTATGTAATATGCATATTAACATAGTCTCACTCACAATATTTGCACTATTTATGAATAATATTAGTATCTTTTTGTGCTTTTCAAATTAACAAATTTATTGTCATATTTTAACACATTAACATTTTTTGAAAGTATTCTTTCTTCAAGTAATTAACACAGATACATTATTTTGATACTATTTCGGTATTTCCTTAACTGAATAAATTTTCCGTTGAATTAAATTGATGATTAAGAAGCAAACCCTCGACGGAAAAACAAATAAACAAAAATTTAGAGAAAAGAAGAGAGTCCGGATCCTCTGCATTACCTTATCACTAGATTTCGAATCCGGACCGTTCAATCAGAATCAGGACCAATCCGCGTGGATCTTCTTAAGATTGTACCAATATATAATGAACGGAACAAATTCAAACCTAAAAAGAAGCAACAGAGAATCTATTGGGCCATAATTATTGGTGTTTGTCCTTCGTGAGATGAAGATCGTACGGTGATGATTTGACACTTTTCACATGTTCCGAGCTACAAATCACTGAAAGCGAGAACAGGATTGATTCGAATTCTGATCGGACGGTTAAGATTTGAAATCAAACAGTGAGATAATGAAGGGGATTATGAATTCGTTTATAGTACAGAGGGGACTGGAGAGGGCACTGACTCTCCAACTGTCACATCAGGATAAAATTTTGTCACCGGAATAATGATAGCTTTTTTCACCTTGAAAAGAATAAAAACCCACAAGTGCAACAGAAGTAGTGAAAAGATGAAGATTTTACCACTTAGAGCCAGTGATTAAGTAAAAAGCGAAGAAGGCATGTCATGCTGACCCATCACATACTGTATCCAAGTGGCAGATCCACTGTAACACAGACAGCCCACGCTCACAACAGTAACAATTATACACATCAATTATCTCTATTAATACCATTCTGGAGACATCCAGTAATTTATCCATGCACCAATATTCTATCCTGAAATTGAGAAAATGACATCAGAAATTGAGGATGCTCTTGTTGTATAGTAAAGAGAACTGAACACACATCTCTACAGTAAAGAAAAGGCCTACATGCAATAGAACTCAAACCCCTATAGAGAAAGATAGATGAGGATTGGATTTGGATTGGAACAATAAATGGAGACTCATAGACACATCCAATCCAATCAAATCACAGAGTAATTAATTGTGCAACGAAACCAAGGTGAAAAATCCGAAAGAGTTCCAGAGCAGACTTTGTCCCAAATCAATCATAGTATTAGTAATTAAAACTTATCATCATCCTTATAAGCATCAATTACTAATTCATATCTTTTATTTTGGCAATAATCAGTTTAATTTTCTAACTAAAACATTCTTCTGTGAGATTGCAGATTTGAGGTCATTATGCTCATCTATTTAATTTTTTAAAAGGAAGCTGATATCAGTACCCGCGCTATAGTACACGCACTGTACCTGCACCATAACTTCCATAACTGCCATAACAACTGGGGAGACCGCAAAATCTACAGGACTGAATTTTTTTCCCAAAGTATTAATATTTATACACGGAAGTATTTATACCTATGAACTGAAGTATTTTATATCTATGAGATGAATAACTTTTACGTAAATAATTATTTTCTCATCTATATTTCTCAAACGTACCCGCGCCATAAATGCATGGTGGGGACCACTCAAACTAGATAGGGGACCATACACGTTTTTAGAGGTGGGTTTTTTTTTTCTCCGTTCATTTTCGTCCATATTTCTGACGATCCGTGAGAAATTTTACAAATCTAAAACCACTAACGTCTTCTACACAATTTTCTCTTTCAAATGAGATCCATGATGACGTAATTTCGAGCTCGTCGTCAAACAAGTATTTATACCTACACTTGCAGTATTTTTTACACATGACACTGGATGATATCTGAAAGTATTAATATCAAGTACTCCAAGTATTTATACCTATGTATTGTAGTATTTATATCTATGTGGTCAACTATTTTTGTTAGAGAAATGTTGCAAGTGTTTTTTACATATGAATATATTACACTACATAACATCTGAAAGTATTAATGTCAAGTAATACAAGGATTTCTATGTGGTCAACTATGTTTGTTAGAAGAAGATTGATGCGGGGACAATTAGGGAAGGTTGATGCAGGAATGCAGGGTCTCCATTACTTCATTTAAGGAAGGTTCACGTGGGGACCATTAGGGATTGAAAAAGGGAGTTATCATATTAAGTGATGCCACAAGTATTAATATATTATTTTGTAAGTATCAATTTCTTATCTTGCAAGTATTTATATTTATAAAGACTGACGCTAAACGAGTATGAAGACTGAAAATGGAGGGACTAAGTAATTAGTAGAGACCATAGTACATCATGCTTTTAATGTACATTACCCGCACTGTAACGTGGGGATAAAAATAATTATTCTTTTTAAAAAGGTTCTTATCTTTTCTTTACTTTTCCACAGCGATAATTATTTAGATTAAAAATTATCCTAGCATATAAATAAAACATGGTACAATTTTTTTGTTACAATTTCCACTTTAATTGCTTGCTTGTTAAAGCACACATGCACTGATTCAACATACAAAACTCTGGTAAATATTTGAAAAAGATTTAAGCATTGAAAAATCTGAAGTACAATCATAGAGTTACAATGAAGCTGGTGCATTTTATCTCTCATGGATTTTACCAAGCATCACCACCACTTTTTTAAGTTAAAACTGATTTCACTAACCTACACCCCTAACTAAATCTAAATTACATTCTACCCTTTTTTAGACCTACAACTTTTTTTACATCTACTGAGGAAATCAGCTGCTTAGTTCGAAACAAGATAACCGCAGTTACTGGTTAGTAATCCAACTTCTCCCATTCGTACCGGCCTCCTGGTAGAGATACAGGGCACTCGTTCACCAGATCAAAATTGTACCTAAAAAGAAAAATTCCCAAACCCAAATCAGTATAGATGTGCTTTGCAGATTTTAAAACTAGAAACGGCAGCGTGGAAAAAAAAAATTACTTTTCCATGAATTTTTGCTGTTGGAGCTGCTCAGCAACTGAGAAAAATTCTTCAATTTCATCTGGAGTGGGCATTATTTGCTGTACTGAACCGCGTACGCGGTTTCGGTTACTGGGGTATGTGTTAGGAACTGGTCGGGTTGTGGATCCTGGTGTGCAACATTTCGCACCAGAATCCATTATTAAGTTGCATGGTGTTGACTCCCTTGTGCTTCTACAAAAATCAAAGAGCGCAAATGCAAATGTTATCAGCACATAGTAACTTCCATTTTAAGTAACCAGGATATATTCAGAAAAAAAAAAGCAGAGCTGTACAAAAAATAACTTTAGAAGCATGAACCAGTTCACAGAAAAACAATAAAATTTAAGTGCCATTTTACTAGCTACCAAATAAACAGCTTTTATAGAAGAAACAAACAAATTCTCTACAAATTGAAGTCACATGAGTGAGATAAACTGAGATATACAGCAGATTCCAAACCTTCGTCAAAACCCTAAAATTAGGAGGTTGTTCCTTGACAACATTACAGAGGTAAGTACCAGCAACTAAGATATGTATAGGGCCCCCGAAAACAAACAAATTTAAACAGCGGTCCCTTGTAAAATATTTAGCAGTCTCAAGTGGTAATGACAAAACTACGCCAGTAGAGTTCAGTATCTCTAGATTGCTTCCCACCAAAAAGTAAGAAAAATTTGTTTATTTGCAAAGATAGATAAATGAGAAAGTACATGCTACTTGGTTGTATGTATAGATCTTTACTGAGAAAACAAACTTGTACCAGTCAAAGACATTATTATTATGTTGAATCTTTTCTAATTCTGCGGTATGTACCAGTCAAGGCCATTATTATCATTTGTGCAAAGAAAACTAGCACAGTTTAAATTTCACGGCTTATTTCAACATTGTAATTTAGTCCCTAAATATAACAGTCTCACAAATTTGAAGCTTAGAATGAATTTTGAAGTTTGTGCATCAATTTATTGTTAGGTTTGTACACCAAGCAATTCAAAAAAGAGTTAAAACTGCTTACGTATGTCATATTTAAAAGACTAACAGAGGTTTCAATGGCGCCATAAATTATGCGCATTTTTACAAGCTTTCCATTATAGAGTGAGTTATTTGTTACTCCATACAGCCAAAGAAATTGTGAGTGACTATTTTAAAGCATATCTAATTTGGAGGGAAAATAAAACACTTGAACGCTTGTAGGTGAAGTGTCACAGAAGTAAAAGTAAGCGGTCCTAATAAAGGTGCATTTAATTTTGCAATAATTTTGTAAAAATTTGTTGAAGAATTTATGCATGGTATCTGATAGATAGAGACCTGGGAGTTAAGGAAAAGAGAGGAAGGGTGAAAGAGAGATCATTTTAAATAGGGGAAAAATATTCAAATAAAGGAAACTTTTCTCTTTTGAGGGATTGGTAGGTGCAAAGAGAAAAGTTCCCTTTTTTAATAATAGAGCTACAGAAAAGGAGTTTTGGGCCCCTTACAAGCACCACAGAACCAAAAATGGTGCTTATAATACAAAAGAATAAAAGCACCAAAAGGGGGAGTTGGAGCTTTTTCTTTTCTTTTTTTTGTTTTGTATTCTCTCTCTTTCATTAGAGAAAAGAGGCATCAATGATACTGAAACCCACTAAGGTGAATTACAATTGATTTAAAAATTGTTTAAATGTTTCCCTCCTACATAAAACAATTCAAGCACAGGAAAGCATCTTTTTTTTTTAATTATTTAAGTGGCAAAGATTGAAACAATCATGAGACCAGATATGAAAATCCAAAATTGCAATTATGACACTCAAATTGAACCTAAATTTGCAATGATACTGAGTTCTTTAACAGGTACTACTGTAAATATAAATTATATAATATGAGAATTGTACCTCCTGAAGCCAAGTTAAATTCGCATGCTACATTCAAAATAAAAAATAAAATCTAAACCCTAATTCCTGAGTGGACCTAACAATAACAAGATTTAAAAAAAAAAAAAAAAAAAAACTAGCTTGTAGAATGAAACAAAAGCAAAAGCAAATCAAAGAAATCGCACCTATCAATGGCATCGGCTTCGAAAGCGTTCTCTCCAATAAAAGAGACCTCCAACTCCTCTTCTTCCTCCCCCCACTTATCTCTTTTCTCAAACTCTGGTTTCTTGAAACCAGGTTTAGGCAAACCGGGTGTGACCGAAGCGGGTTTGGGGCTCGGCGGGGCGGGTTTCTCGAGTCGACGGTTTCTGAGCTCGAGGTAGTCGGAGGAGGGTTTTTGCAAAGCGAGAGTTCGAGTTCGGGCGCGGGTTCGGACTCCAAGTGGAGGATCCATTACCGCTACGACCTCACCCGACACCTTCCCCTTTCGCGTGCACTTTCCCATGGGTTGTTAGCGGGTTATCGGACTGGGTATGGACGAGTAGAGACTACAGAGAGAGACGGGGGGTTGCGAGGAAGGTTAAAAAGGAGGGAAAGGGGGTCGAGTTAGGAGGGAAAGAAAAGGAAAGGCGGCTGGGGTGTATTTAGTACCGGGGAAGGGTTTTGTGGCCATTTTATCAAATACCCCCTTCTGTATAAGATATATTACAATTGTACTTTTTAGACTGAAATCTGACGGAGTATCTATTTTGCTTATTCGGACAAAATTGTTTGGTACTATATGTTGAATAAATGTAACACTTATAACCAAAAGATATGCACACCATTATATTATAATTCTAAAATGAAAATAATGGATATTAATGTTTACAACATAACTTTTGTACGGGAAAGGGTTTTGTGGGCAGTATAAAATAAATTACAACTGTACCTTTTAGAAGAAGTTGTGTTAGCTTTGTTTGTTAGAAAGGTTGGATTCTGACGGAATATATGTACAGTATGATTATCTATGCTTATTTGGCCAAGATTGTCTAGCTTAACACTTTTTAAGTATTTGTTGTGATGAATGTAACTTGTAATTATAAATATCTACACAATTATATTATAATTCTAAAATAAAAATAATAGATTTTAATGTATAGAACATGATTTTGTGAGGATTGATAATGCCGGAGTTACATTGACTAATTGATTATTTATTTTATTTTATCTTAAAAAAATCTTTCAAATTAAGTTCTAAAGTCGAGGATAAGAAAATAACTTTTATTAATTATTATATCTCAAATGAAATAAGAATTATTCTCTTTTCCTTCAGCTTTTATTGCAGTATCATACATAATTTTTAATTAGAAATATGCGATTTATCCAAACTAAGAGTTATTAAATGCTATTTCCGTACTCGTTGCATTGCTCATGCGAGTTTTATCTTCTAAAAAATCTATTACGAAGATTTCTTATCCTTGGATAATTTAATTATCTAATAAATGTAAAATTTTGTTGATTCAAGTTGCAAAATCTTAAAACTTAAAATCTATAACTTTGTACCACTTTTGATTTAAGACCTTTTTTTAGGACATGCATGCAATTGTTAAGGATTAAAACATGGTATTATACTATTACGGGCTTCCTCCCGGCTCAATAAGCACTTATTAACAAGTAACAAAATTATGTTATATACTAATATTCAGGTTGCATGCGTGTTTTTAAATTAGTTCAATTTTCCGGGATCGTTTTGAGTAATTTCAAAATCATGTCAAATGTGTGAAAAAAGGCATTCCATGCTGATATTTTGAGCGTCTAATTGTACAATTTGTATATTTCACGCCGTAACAATTTTCTCTATTTTTTAAAACCTACAAAATTGGTGGCGGATCATAGCCGAGAGCAAAGGAGGTTAAGTTTTTCTTATAAATTAAAATGCCAACCAATATTACAAGAATGGACATAATTTTTAAATCTTCGAGTGAGGTTATGGTAATATGCACATTACCTATAGGTTGGTATTACGGATCTATATTTTCATTATTAGAGTTTAGACAGTTAATTAATCCAAACCGTTCGATGTGATCTTCGTATAAAAATGTATTTGAATATCAAAATTTGAATGAAAATATTTTTGGTATTTGTCTATAGACATGCATAAAATCACTATTTCTTTAATATTTCACAAAGAATCGTTTCTTTTGGGCTTTGAACATGCAACTTTCCACACAGGAAGTATTGTTTTTGCCATTAGACCAAAGACTTGTTCTCATTTTTTTTAAGATTTGAAATCTTCAGATCAAGTAATTATATGTTTCTCTAAAAAATTGTAAAAAAATATACATTTAATCTACAAATAGATTTTCATACGAAGACATGTTGAAATGTCAGAATAAACTATTTGAACTTTAAAAACAGAAAATTAAATACATAACACAATCCAATTTGTAATATCAATGTTACCGTAACCTCACTCTAATTAAATACTCCCACAAATAGCGGGATGTGTTTCACCAAAAAAATATAGTTGGAAATAAGAGGTCGAATTTTTTTTTTCAAGCAATACATAAAGTGTGCATTTGAATGGGTGAAGAATAACTACTATTCCGGATTAGCACTATTCCGAGCTACTAATCTACGTTTGAGTGTGTTTGGATTAGCGAATAGCCACTGCTGTTTGTTTGTTTTTTGTGAGATAACTCACTATTCTACTAATTCTACAAAATATTAGAATAGCTATATCTTTTACTATTCTTGATTCTTCCAAGGGCACCCTAATACTCTTTGTCTGACAGGGATATAAAAAGGATGATATTCTTCGTAGATCGCAACACCAAGCAGCTGTCTCATGTATTGGCATTTTTTTTTTTTGAAGAGTGCATGTATTGGCATTTATAGAGAGAGAATAATACACCAAATACTCTGAATTTTTTATACTTACCGTTTCCCATCGTGTCAGCAGAGAATCAAGCATGAAAATGTACTATGGATGGATAATCAGCTCAGAGATATTGACATGCACATCTGATAACCTTGGATGGTCCAATTTTTCAACGAGGAAATGATTCGTGACGCAAATCAAGTACCAACGGTACAATATTTTATATTCAATAATGATTAATTAATTACTTTTTTTTTTCTGAGTTTGGTGTGTTTGATGTAGAAATCATACAGTTTATTATAATAAATGGATTCGGATATATTGAAGAAAAAGGTATTTAATGTATTGAATTTTAATTTCAAAACCGAATTGTAATTCAATGAGCGGTTTGAGAAAACTATTATTTCTAAACAAATGTTTGCATTTGCAATAAAAAAAAAAAACATCAACATTGATGGGGTTAAAAAAAAAACTTTTGTCTTGTCCATATTCATTGCAAGAACATATTAAATTGTAAATAAAATTTTAACATGTTGATGGGGTAAAAAAAAAAAAACATGCGTGCTCTTGAAAATTACGGTGTCCTTGTACTGTAAAAATACATTTGTCTTGTCCATATTCATTAAATATTTCATGTACGTTGTGTAGGTGCATAATGTCATATGAGATATGTATATGTTAAATGTACTAATTAAATCAATGCAGTATCTCTTCTGGTCAATTTTGTCATTTTGTATATCGCCTGTAATTATATATTGTAGTATTGTATTCTCATTTGATCCCATGATATGTAGACATATAGACCCAGTAACTTTAAATAATTCTAACTGTTCAGTTGGCATCTTATATCGGTTGGTGGCTTCCGAGGCGGAGGCACAAGTATCCAATGGATCGACTCTCTTTAATTTTTAAACTTTTTTATATTTATACATTATTTGGTTTGGTATATAGTTTAGGTTAAAATTTTATAAATACTGTAAAATTGATCTTCACATTGAGTGTAAAATTTTATATAACTAACTTCCATTCACATTTGACTCTTATTGTTTGAAAGTCCGATTTCACCTTTGGATGACTTGTTGCATAATTTATTTTGTCTAACATTTGGTAATTATCTTAGTAAAGTAAACGGAAGATATAGATATTTAGTGACAATGCTATTTTGATTTGGTATATTGTACGGATATATAATATAGTTAAAATAACGCTCCATATGATGATTTGTGCGATGTTAATATTGTACAAACATTACAGTCAATACTGTGTTGGACTTCTATATAAAACATCTATAAAACATTACAGTCAATATTATACAAACAAGAGCACTAGCCAGTGGAGGTCTAAGCGTCAAGCGCATTATAATTTTCAACATTTTCAAGGTAGAGCAGTTGTCCATTTTTGAAGTTATGCAGGTCCATTCCTGCTTAGTTTAGAATAAAATACAATGGATACTATAAATTTGACTGTCATTTTTTTTGGAAATTTTATATAATTAACTTTCATTATGTGTTTGACTCCCGTAATTTGATCATCTGACTTTGGTCTTGAACATAGAAATGTAAAAAGTAATATTGTTGTAAGGGTTAGATTACATGTTCACGGCATTTTATTCAAGCAGGAAAAAAAAAACAAGAAATAAGAACACTCGATTAATAAAACGAGAAAAGAGTAACTAAATCGAAAGTATAAAATAATGAATTACGTGACATAACTTTTTTTTTTTTTTTCGAGGAAAGACATAACTAAAAAGTTTGAAAGTTGGACACTCTTTACAAAATATCAAAATAGAACAAGCCAAATTCTATACTCATCAATTAAAATTTGAATCACAAGTAATTAACAAACAAAAAAAGATAAAAACGTTGATGGTGTATATGTAATTTCTACTCGTTGTGCAGACTAGCAACCACCAAGATCTTCTTTTTTTGTACACCATCAATTAAAATTTGAATCACAAGTAATTAACAAACAAAAGAAGATCTCAGGGCAACCACAGCTGCACAGCGAATAGCAACGGTGGCATCGCTACTGGACCCTATCATATAAATAAAATAGAACATAAAACCAAACAGATAAAAACGTTAATGGTGTATATGTAATTTCTTAAAACTTATTTGAAATATTGATCAAATACAATTTTCGTATTTATTTAATATATATATATATTTTTAAAAGGTCAGAAAATCCATTTTATTAAGGAATTTAATATTTACGTATGTACCAGTAATTCAGTACAGATTCAAGTATTATCTGCTCATATCTAACTTGCGTTTACATCCTTTAAACTTAGGGCTTGGATACTCTAAAATAACTTACAACTTGAGTTTAGATTCAGATTGTTGGATCAAAATTCGGATCAATTCCATTAAAATTAAAATTTATACCATCTCTTTAATATTCGTAGAGATTTTAATCGAACTGATTGAATTCAAACTTACACTTCAAGCTATTTTGAGAGATCCGAATTCTTGAACTCACGGGCCACAGACCGTGTCGACAAAATTAGCACGTCGTTCCACATATGCTATCATCAAAGTGACGCCACGAATTAGAGAAAAATGGAGAGATGCAGTGATAAAACAATGTAGACGAATGGTCACCTAGGAAATAATATTTTATTTTATTTGTCGAGTGGGACAGTCTGTGGCTCTGCGCCTCTGTGCCATGAAAGTCAAGCTAGAATCCGAGGCGAAGTTTCCCGCCAAAATTAAATTAGGATAAACTCCTCAACTATGCTTGGTTTATAACCTAATAAGGTTTTTATTATAAACTATATGCCAGTGTGTGGCTGCCGCCACCTGAAATATTGATCTCACGTGATTACACACACAAATTTTTATTTGTAGCATTTTTCAAACTTAAAATTTTAAAAGTAGCACGCAGCTGGAAAATCTCGAAACCTATAAAAGCTCTTTGAGGGACAGAGGGGGTGTCCGATGCCCATCGGAGTCTGTTCGATTGGTGGTTTCTATCGTCCGATTCACTTCAAAATCTGTGCACACAGATATTAAAGCAAACAACACGGATATTAAAGTGATGCGCACATATCCTGAAGTGAATCGGACGGTAGAAACCATTTATCAAACAAACTTTAGTCCGATGGGCATCGGACACCCCCCTCTCCCCTCTTTGAGACAATAATTTTTTTTTGGTTCTTACATGGCCTGTAGGCCTACATCAATTCCTCTAAATTGAAAACAGGTTCCGTGAATCCCCTATTGTTCCACTGGTACAGTCTACCATGTTGTGCAAGCCTATGTGCCTTTGACATCAGTGGATTCTCCTGTTGCAATATACCGTTTGAAAGTCATTTCCATCTCGAGATTGAATGTTCCAAGCCTTCCAGATATCTTCATAAGTCCTCCAGTCTGATATTTGCGGGGTCCTTTTGCCGAGTGCAATCACCGTTTCTTTAGAGTCAGAGTACACCATGCCATGCCCTTGTGCAAAATCTAACAACAGCTCGTAACCCTGCAGTACGGCCCTTGCCTCTGCCTGGGCAGGGTTCACTGCCTGTATTAGTTTTGAAATCCAGCACAAAACCCCGCCATTGAACACCAGGTAAGCCCCTATAGCTGCATTCCCATGTTGATCCCACGCTCCATCAACGAAACACTGATATGGGTATGCTAGGCGGTCTTGTAACAGATCCCTTGGCTGATCCTCTTGAGTGTCGCCACACAGCCCAGATATCATGCTTCTGCTGAGCCGTTCGATGTTGCAGGCCTCCATCTCTTTTTTGTAAAAGGTCGTTCCAGCCTCAACCGAGTGTTTCTTATCTCCGTGTACCACCTCGTTCCGTAATCGCCAAATAGACCAAGCAACACAAATAAAAGAGCACATGTCTTGCTCCGATAAGGCCTGGGACATGTTAGTGATTGTCTCTCTAAACCCATGAGTCATACCCGCTGTTCTAATGAGTACAGCTGATGTTAGCCATATCCTTTGCGCGAAATCACAGTGGAATAGAGCATGCATTACCATTTCTTGGTCGTTCTTACAAAGCGGGCATATAGGAGAAAGGTATCTGATGCGCATAGCTAGGACCGCCATAACCGGTAAAGCCCCATGGATTCCTCTCCAAATGAACAACTTAAGTTTAGGTGTGAGATGGTTGCCCTTCCAAACCCATTCCCAGAAGGCCTTGTCAAGTAAAGAAGTTGGGCGCCCTTTCAGCAGCCGGTAGGCCCCTCGTACTGTGAAATTTCCATTCTTTGCAAAGGTGAACAGTAACTTGTCAGTAGCTGGGGCTGGTAAAGGATTGATTGTTTCCAACGTTGCAATAAAGAGGGCTCTGCTAAATCCGAGCAGCTGTTGCAATTCATCGAAATTCCAGACTCTAGTGATAGGGTCCAGTAGCGATGCCACCGTTGCTACTCGCTGTGCAGCTGTGGTTGCCCTGAGATCTTGCCAGTCCAGTAGCCAAGGTTGCGAGTAGATGGGGATCGTCTCGCCGCTTCCAATTTTCCATGCCACATACTGCTCCAAGATTGGGCGGAGGTTGATAATATGTTTCCAGAGTTGAGAACACTTGTTTCTTCTCTGAATTGACCAAAAACATCCCCTGGGGTAGTATTTGGCACGAAAATACTTGAGCCCATTGTGCTTCTGTTCCCATCGCCAATCGCCAAACAGTTTTAAGTACCAATGCTTGATTCACCTCCTTTAAACTTCTTAACCCCAAACCCCCCATTCCTTTTGGTACCATTATCGCATCCCAAGCTACATATGCAAGAGATCGCCTGTCATGTTTACCCCCCCAGAAAAAATTCCTTGTGATAGCTGTTAACTTGGTGATTACCTTGTGTGGGATTATGACCGTGCCCATTGCATAAATTGGCAAACTATCAAGGACAGATTTTATAAGTACCACACGGCCGGCATGTGTGAGAAAAGCAGCCTTCCATTGGTTCAATTTCTTCTCAAACTTCTCAACAAGGTAATCGAACGCCCTGTCTCCTTGTACTGCCACTGGACAACCCAGGTACTTTTCGTCAGGCTCCTCTTCCGCCACCCACAGTCGGTCCAGGAGGCAGCGCTTGGATTCCCCAGTTGCATTCTGAGAGAACCACACCTTGGACTTGGCTGGGTTGATAGAAAGGCCTGATACTCCAGCAAACCTGTTTAAAGTAGAGATTAGAGAGCATACCTTTGTTTGCGCCAGCTTCCCTATTAGTAGCATATCATCAGCGAATAAGGAACATGTCAGTGGTGCTGCTGATTGTGCTAGTTTGAGCCCTTCTATTTCCCCATTTTCGAAGGTTGTTGCTGAGGAGTCTTGCAAGGGGGTCCATAGCAATAATAAACAAGGTGACATCGCACAGCCTTGGTGTAATCCGCGGCCCGGGAGAAAGAAGCCATAGCCACCCCTATTCAGTTGAATGGTAAATTTTGCAGAGGTGACATAGGCCCTGACCCAGCTGCAAAACCTTGGCGGAAAATCATATTCTGGCAAGAGATGGAATAGGTAGTTCCAGTCAAGGCGATCAAATGCCTTAGCAAGGTCCGCCTTTAGTACGAACTGGTGCTCATTTTTGTAAGGCTTCTTAAAGCTATGGAGAACCTCTCTTAGGAGCATCACATTTTCACAAATTTCCCAGTCTGGGATGAATGCGGTTTGTGCAGAGGAGATAAGAGATGCCATAATCGGTTGCATTCTCTTGGCCAAAAGCTTTGAGATTACTTTATAAATAAAGTTGCACACGCTTATGGGCCTAAAATTTGTGACTTTGAGCAGGGTATCAGTCTTTAGGATGAGAACAAGGTTGGAATGAGCGATTG
The DNA here is from genome assembly GCA_024447775.1 of Carex cristatella. Classification (NCBI taxonomy): domain Eukaryota; kingdom Viridiplantae; phylum Streptophyta; class Magnoliopsida; order Poales; family Cyperaceae; genus Carex; species Carex cristatella. The sequence continues at coordinate 9,743,016 of JAJHPF010000003.1, read as the reverse complement.
TTGGTTTCGTCAGGCCCGTCAGAAAGAAGTTCCGCACCTCCCTCAAAATTGTTGGCCCAAAGGCTGACCATTGTTGTTGGGCCAGTGCGGCATTGAAGTCGTCTGGGCCTGGCGCTTTCATAGGCCCAAGTCATACACCGCCCAATGGATTTCCTGGTCAGTTGGGATTTCATCCAAGCCCGGCAAAGCTGAAAGGGGGACCTTCTGAATATCATTTCTGATTTCTTCCATTATTTGCTGGAGGCTATTTGAATTTGTTTGAGGGTCCACCTTGTAAATTTCCTTGAAATATGTAACGAAAGTCCTTCTTATCTCTTCCTCCTTAACCAACCAGTCACCAGTGTCATCCTGTATTGCCTGAATTCTATTTATCCGACGTCGCACCGTGGTGGTCATATGAAAGAATCTGGTGTTCTGGTCCCCCATAAGATTCCAGTTAAGCCTTGACCTTTGCAGCCAATAAGCCTCTTGTGCTGCCAGGTATCGTTGGTGCTTCACCTGCAGGTCCGCTATTCTCTCCCTTATCTGATCCGTTTGCGCGCAGTTAATGAGTGCTGTCATTTCCTTTTCTATTGCATTTATCTCCGTGTTTGGATCATTTCCCCCACATTCCCAATCTTTAATTTCCTTCTTACAAGCCACATAGAGATCCTCCCAAGTTTGATTTCGAGCCGATGCCGCCCTGGCACATAGGTCTCCGAAATCCTGCTGCCCTTGATCACCATTGCTCCACCTTAAATTGCCTCACCTTCCTTCTTGGTTTGGGCTCAGTTCTCAACAGAATTGGCAAGTGATCACTCGCATAATTCGGCAAGTGAAAGATTTTTGAGTTGGTGAAAAGGTTAACCCAAGCTGCCGTAGCGAGCCTGCAATATAACCCTGACAAGATGAGAGACCGACCCTGTTGTTTGTTGGCCCAGGTGTAGGCCGGCCCCGAGTGCCCCAAGTCCATGAGTCCTGCCTTCTGTAAGAAAGATCTGAACTTTTTGTGCTTCTTTTTGAGATTTTGGTTTCCCCCTTGTTTTTCTTGCTGATCCGATATGCTATTAAAGTCCCCAATTGCGCATACCGGCAGACCATGAGAGAGAGAATAGTCTGAAAGCTTATTCCATAGCTCCTCGTTTCTCCTATCATCACACTGGCCATCTGTCGCGAACAACAACTATGGTTCTGCCGCCGAGCCAAAGCAAACCTGGGAGACAATATAGGAGAAGGAGCTTTCGAGTATAGTAACTGAAACTTCATTTGCCCAGAGTAACCAAAGTCCCCCTCCCTTTCCTTGGGAGGGGACGATTTCGAAATTTTGTAACTGTACAAAAGCGAGTCTTTTTCTTGCGATTTTTTTAGAACACTTTGTTTCAGAAATGAAAGCCATGACGGCTCCCGTGCTGCGGAGGTAGCGGCGAAGAGTTGGAATTGTCGAGGGCCCTCCGCTGCCCCGGCAATTCCACGCAAAAATGCTCATAATTGGTTAGGCGGCACCCTGGCCATATTCGAGGGTCTTGCCGCCTTGACACGTCTTGAGGTAAGGTTGAGATCTCCATCATCTTCATCAAAGTCAGAATGCTGAAGGAGATCAGGGTTGTGGGAGGATGGGTGTCCGAGCTGGAGGTCAGGATTAGGTGGTGAGCGGTGCAGGTTAATGTCATTGTGCGATCTTTTGGAGCCCGACACAGTGTCATTCCTGAAAAGGTTTTGGATTGGGTTGCCTTTGCCCAGAGCCGGGACCAGAGTCTGGTTTGTGATCCACGGGCCTCTAGTAGGATTTAAGATACCCACCAATTCCGGCCTGCCGGAATTAGCCATGGGGCCTTAATCTTAGCCAGTCTGGCTCTTTCAGAGCAAGTGGGCATTTCATGGCCGATTGCCCCACAGAAACAAAAAATGCGGCCCAGTTTTTCATAAACAACATGCACCTCAACCTCTCTTACCTCTGGGTTTGAGAATTTGACTTTATCTTTGACCGGTTTTGAGAGAGAGAGAGAGTCATTTTGACCCGCAAGTATTCTTTGCCATTGTAACTGCTCTGAATAGGGTCCGATACCAAAGTGCCAATTGGTGCGGTCATAATTGCCAAGCCCTCATTAGTGAGAGTCTGAACCGGAAGGTTATGGAGCTGGACCCAGACCTCTGTATCAACAATGGACGTTCCTTCCATTTCATCCTGGGAATGGCACTCCATAACTATAACCAAATCTTGTCGATAGATCCATGGGCCATCATTAAGGATTCTAGAGAAATCAGCTTTGTTGTCACACTCCACTAGGTACAAGTTGCGATCGGTCATGGTGAAAACCATGTTGGGGTGGACCCCCCAAGCCCTCCTCATATGTTTTTCAAATTGAGCATCAAAAACTAGGCGGCCAGTTATTACCTTGAGTAGAAGGCAGAGGTCTTAGTTCCTTGAGGTGAAGGCCCTGGAGGGGATGATAACAGCTGATCCCTCCCCGCGGCTCTCTGTGTGGAGGTCCGCAAACTTTCTAATTAGTTCTTCATCAGATTGCTCCATCCTTTGTATACCTGGGGGGTGGATCCACCCGGCAGGATACTTGGGAGGTGGATCCATCCTTTCTGATTAGGACGTGTTCAACCGCTTTATTGTTCTCGCGGTAAATTCAATTGAATTTTTTTTACAACGTGAACAATAATTTTTAGTTTAATTTTCGTGCTCATTTCCATTCCCAATGGTCCGCCAAACATACCCTAATGTATTGAAGGCCTGAAGGGGATACATTATATCTAAATAATGGTCTGAATTAATTCTAACTGGGTCACTCTCAATTCAATACCTATGAAAGATATATGAATCTATTTTGAGATTCGTGCCCGATTAAGAATTGTCAGTATGGTCATGTTTGGTTATGGAGTAAAGTTACTCAGAATTAAATTTCTTACTTCAAGCTAAAACAGATTAAAAGTGAAGTAGAGAGTTTACTCCACCACTTTCTCCACAACCAAATATGACCTATACTCTCAGGCAGCTGGGAGGATGCTAATTCATACATCTGTGCATAAGCGGAAGTGAGTTGCAGGTGGCTGCTCATCTATTCTAATAATTAAAAATTTACGGTTTTATTGTTTGAAAATTTTAAATTTTACAAAAGAAATACTATTAGCCCAAATAGGGTTGTTCAAGTGATCAGTTCGATTGAAGCCAAGATAAATTAATCAAATTAATTTTTTTTTTGGTTTAAAAAATAGAACCTAACCGAACCGATCAAATCATCAATCGAATAAGAATTGAACCGAACAAACCGAAGTAAACTTCAGTTTGTTCGGTTTAAACCGAAGTAAGACCCATGATCATAGAAACATCTCAAAATCGGTAAAATACAAAAGATAGGGACACTATTGGCACCTTATAAAAATGTATACATTTTCATTTACAACAAAACCGAACTGATCCATTTTCACAATTGAACCATTATAAACTGGTCAATTCAGTTTAATCGGTTTTGAAAAATCTAAACCAAACCGATTAAACTAAACAACCGAACTATTTAAATCGAATTTTTCCGATTCAATTAAAAACCAATCAAATCCAACTGTTTGAACACCCCTAAGCCCAAACGTGTATTTGTGTAATTTCTTTCAAAAGTAAGGCTAAACGTGAATATTTTATGGGTTGCTTATCTCACGTTCGTGGCACTGGCACGCAACCTCCCCGCACGCGCGGACTAACCGCGTTGGCGTTGGGCCTGATGAGCGCGTGGAGCCCACCTCAAACTCGATCCAAAGTCCAAATGTCCAATGCGGCAATGCATGGTTTTCTTGGGGAACTTCTGTTTGCCACTTTGTTGTTAAGTACTCTCAAATTCAATTATTATTATATTATTCTTTAATATATAAACAATAAAGACCGGTAACTCAACAGCTTGAGAGGATGAGCATATTGACCGTTGGTATGCGTCAAAATTCGTGCACCCTTCAGAACAGACTATTCAGATGACTCTTGCTTCTTTTCTATTTTTTTTTATAGTGAAGAGAAAAAATGCACCTATATTTTGAACATGTAAATTAAGAGACTCCCAAGCAAATTTCATGCAATTTGGATGTTTTTTTTTTTTTTTTTTTTTTTTTTTATGGTTGGCGGGAATAGCCGACAACAAATATATTTAATAAAAAAAGATAATATTTACAAAAATAATAAATCCAAAGTTAAAATTGCAAACAATTTGGATATGTTCAAAATATAAAGAGCCTACTTTTCTATACATCCTATTCGTATGTATCTTCCAAGTCTTTTAACACTTTCAAATTTATCCACGAAATCAACCCTTTTTTTAAAACTACTAATTTATTCACACCCTTTATATCTCTCATAATTAGAGGAATCCACCTGTTTAATCTCTTCTAATTTATCTTGGTCTGAAATTACCCCAGACAAATTGGACTAATGCGAATAAACTGCAAATTAGGACTCTGATTTTTCTTATTTTACGGTCAACGGCCTTAGATTTTTCACACTAGGGGTGTCAAATGATACCCGTTTATCCATTTACTCTACCCATATCGTATTCGATAAGACAGGAATGAGTATTTTTTTTTTGTTAGCTTATTGGGTATGTGTATGGATAAGAATTTTTTTCTAGGCAAATGGACATGGGTACGGATAAAGACTATTTCGTATCTATTGGGTAACGGACAATTGTATAAAATAAATTACATATAGATATATAAATATTATATTCAATTTTTTGTTTTCCATATCACTGTATCAACAGTGATTCATGAGAAAATGTATACTTTTTGCTCAAAATAATGTTCAGATTTTAAAATATAAGGTTTCAATTTGTTTGCTATATATGTAGTGTGAAGAATTTTTCATAAATTTTATACAAGTGCGTTGAGATACGTGTACAAAGTTATTAGACGGCTAAATTTGAAAAGGCAAAGATTTTAGAATTTCTGTTCATCATTTTAGGATCGCAGCAGATGTGAATCCGTATACTCCTACGAGAAAAGAAGGTAACCAATGGGCTCCAGGCTTGTAAACAAGGCCCATTGGTTTTTAACAAGTTGGTGTTTCTGCGCAATTTATTTCTCGAGCTCTACAAACCATGTGTCAAGTAGGGGTGTCCATAACATCCTTGGATGTTATCCGTTTATTTGACCCGTATCTTATTTAGAAAACATGTAAGATTTTTTTTCGTTAAATTATCAGGTACTGATGGGTCATGTTACATAGGGCCTAATTTGATCTTAAATAAAAACCGATCGAAACTTGGATCTTGTTTTGATAGGCCAGTCCGAAATACAAAAGAAGAGCCCAACAAAACATTTAAATTGAAGTCCATGTTTGAGCTCGGCATGCTATTGGTTATGCCGACATGCGGGATGACCGTTCTCACGATCTCCATAATTACACCCACGATTCCCATAATTATACCCATGATCTCATAACTGCTCCCACGTTCTCTGATTGATCCGCGGAGAAACGGTTAGAGATCTAGGTATAAAAAGCCTTAGATTTCCTGAGGAGGGAATCAAATTTTTCATCAACTAGACAACGCTAAGAGAGATATTGATAGAGAGGAGTTTGAATATCTCGCATTCTTTTCCTGCTTTCTTGTCAGGTCGGCTTACATCTTGCCGTAAGTCGATCCTTTCACCATCTCGACTTATGGACCGAGATAAGGAGAGATCTAGCCTTCAACACCATCTCGACTTATCGACCGAGATAAGGCAGTATTCAGTCCAATCAGTTCACTTCCGGCATACGGGCTATCCACTCCAGATAGCACGTATCAGGTACAGATAGAATAACAACATGTTTTCATTATCTTGGGCACTGCCTTATTTTTTTCATTATCTTACCTCATTTAGAGGAGGGATCAAGTTACAACAACGATTTTTTTATTTTCAAAGTCCAAATCATCGATCCAAACCGTTCAACATGATTATCTAAATAAAATGTGCTTCCAGATCAAAATTTACATTTTTTTGAATATTTTTACTATTTATTAAGTATTTTACAAAAACTAGTCAAATTCAAATCATTGAATTTTGTACTCATCTTAATAAATAGTAAAAAAATTCAAAAAATGTAAATTTGATCTGGAAGCACATTTTATTTAGATAATCATGTTAAACGGGTTGCATCGACGATTTGGACTTTGAAAATGAAAAAAAAAAAACGTTGTTGTAACTTTATTGTAACTTGATCCCTCCTCATATATTTATATAAACATAATACATGATACAATAAAGTTTTATATTTTACTAAATTTTCATAATACAAATTAGTTAGTATTCATTATTTTTTTTTGGTATTTTTTGAAAAATATTTTATCGAAAGTAAAAATCGAGATGTCAATAGCAATTTTTTATTTGTTTATTTGACCCGTATCATATTCGAAAAAATAGGTAAAGATAATAATTTTTTTTCATTATCCTAACAGGCACGAGTATAAAAATACCTCTACCCAATCCGTATCATACCCGTTGACACCCCTACATGGAAGTAAACTTATCACATGAAATCATCAAAAACGGGCACATTTAAATGAAATGTAAAGTACTTATCTGATGACAACCAAGCAAATGTATTAAAACCAATTCAATATTTTAGATATGAACAAGAGCAGATGACTGTCGAACCCAAATAAAAACGTTTGAACTTGACATGTACATTATGTTTCTTAAATATCTTCAAATTGATTAGGGTTTCCATCATTACCGTCACCTTGATCCGCATTTTCTTCCTCATCAAATTCTTCTTCAAAGTATCCAGCTGCTGCTGTTTGGATAAGAAATCGGGATAATAGATGCGAGTCGTCTAGCTCGAACCTGTGGTCAGATGTGTGTTGCTGGTTGAACCGGCCTGGCAACTTTGACTTTGTGCTGTAACATGATTCACAGAGGTCAAAACCAATCTTCTCTTTGCAATCCATGCATCTGTACCTCTTTCCTTTAATCGGATACAACTGGAATGGGAAGAGAAGAACACTATTGGTTAAAATAATGTATGCAACAAACAAGAATTTCAAAACAACACGTCAGACAGCTTACAATCATGCCATGTCATCCAAATACTGCTAAATCACTGCTGATATTGCAGCTATTGGAGCCTTTAATGCTAAATCACCGCTGTGCTAAGTACCAAATGTCACTAAAATATTCAAAATAATGGGCGACAAAGAGGTACGATGGTCAAATTGGAATGCTAGACCAAAATCGGCAATCTTACTTCAAAAAGGGGTGATAGCTAGTGGAATTCTTCCAGACAACAGTAACTTTTGTCCCAAAATGTAACAAATTTCTAGTTCATGAGATAATTAGACATACCCCACAATTGTCACAACCAACTCCAAAGTGAATATTGTATCTATCGTCATCTAGAAATCTACTCGCATCAGATTTACCGTCTCCTTGAGCTGCTAGTAGAGACCATAAGTCGAATCAAGTTTAATATCATGCAGATAGCATTTAGAATTATAGACACAAGGCATTAGTTGTCTAGTTTACCAGAAGAAAAAAAAAGACATTTGCATTGTCTAGTTTACAAAAATAAGACTTCACAAATTGTTGCATTGGAAACATATCACGTAACTAATGATGTATATGACAAACATTGGATAATTTTTGTATTGTCTAGTTAAAAATATGATGTCACAAATTGCAGTCTAGTTTATAAAAAGAAAAAAAGCCTTTGCATTGTCCAAGAAAATCATTCGAGATGTTAAAATTGTTCCGGCTTCTTCTGGTGCTTTACTTAAAAGTGGACATCTTAGCAAATTACCAGTTCTACCAAAATTTTAAGTTTCAGTTAAACTTCAGGTAGTTAAACATATGAGCAAGCCATGAGGATAGTACCGCAATTGGGGATGAGTAGGGCCAATTGGTTTTATAAAATTAATACAACAGCAAAAATCAGAGACCCAGCATGCAAGCAAGCAATTCATGTCAAGTACTACCCGTATAGTGTACAATTCATGACTATCCTGTGCCAGTATCTGAACAGTAAATTGGTAACTGTTGCCACAGATGACAAACTACTTGTTTGCCATATACACCATTAGTGTCTACATGTTATATTTCCAACACAGCAATTCATGATATCTTATTTAAGAGTACTTATTATTTATCCCATAACCCGGGAAAAGAACAGTATCATGTCTTACCAGACGATGATGTGTCACCGTTTTGGTGCTGGGATTTCTTGACTAATGCTGTCTGCCTTCTAGAAGCATACTCTTCCGGAAAGGTCTCCTCCAAGAAGTGATCCAGGTCAAGACAAACATTTGGGAATTGTCCTGGATGCAGGACCCCGCACACCTTACACTCCATCTTTTCTCCAGCCATGCTTGACATACAAGCTTCACAATACACTGCTCAATTTGGGAATTTACTATATTAATTAAAATCTCGTAATTCTTAGTTTCAGTAAACCAAACAAAAGGCTTATAGTATATTACCTTACCTACAAGCACAGATCAAATTTTAGGGGAAATATAACTCACAGTAACAACAAGAAACTTTAGTTTAGTGGATGTAAACCAAAAAATACACAAACATACGGTGCGGGGGGGGGCATTTGATATTCCCATGTAGGACAGCTGAAGGTGTTTCTTGCAAAAGGTAAGACTAAAATAAAAGGTGCATATAACTCACCATGGCCACAGTTCAGAACTGAGGGGAGGTATAGGAGTTTGTTGCACAAACAACACAGTGCATCATCCAAAGTAATTTTCTTTGATAATCCATGCGCCGAGCCATTTTCCGTTACTTGTTGTAGATCTGTGTTAGTGATTCCTTCATTGGTAGAGCTTGAATTTTCGGTCTCTTAAATAAATAACAAAGTTATCAGTTCTGGGATCTGATTATTAACAACATGAAAATTCTAATATAACAGTTTTCTTTCATACCAGAGTTTGGAAGTGCGACCTGACCAACAAATTGAGGAGATTGTATGCGACGATTTTTTTCTTCCTCTTTTGAGAGATTGTTTGAAAGAAAAAAGAACTAAGAACAGTTAATTTCCAATGCCCAGAAACAAAACTATAAATAATAAGGTATAACATTTAGAACAGGATCAATACACTAACCCATCACCTCCCTATCCCTACGCATGGATGCCACTGGTTCAAGCTTTAAAAGCAAGAGATGGAGAAGCTGACATATGCTAGGGAAATGGTAATAAGGTTGCCGGCATACAGCACAGTGTGATTCCTGTAAACTTTGCATTGCATAGTGCACACACCAAAAGCATGATATGTGGCCACAAGCTGCGATAAAAAGGCATCAGAGAAAAGAAAAAAAATTATAAAAACTTTTTAAGGTCTGGTGATTGTGTTGTGATCTTACGAAGAACAATCGGTTTGTACAGTAGATCCCTGTTGAAAAAAAAATATATATACTGATTAGTATGCTCCAAAGTAAATAAAGATGATCTATTCTTAAATAGAAACCTCATTACTAACTAACAACATCTTTCGGTATCTACAGCTCCTATCAAATTTTAGCAAAATCATGTTATTCAGTGGGATTAACAAATAGTCCCTACAGTATCGTGTATTTTCAATATTAGATCGATCCATAAGCTCAATCAGCAAATAATTTCACCTAATCTCCCCGAATCATTGCTAGGTTTGAATATAAGAATAATTACCCCGAATTCCAAGAATTGAAGAGCGGAATGGAAAAGAAATGGATTCGGTAAGCGAAAAATACTCACAGGCAGACGCAGCACTGGAAAAGAGAGGTGGAGTAATCGTCTTTCAGGTGAAGCTCGTCGGATACTTTATCGCCTCCAGCGTTCGCCATTGCTCGTGCGATTCGGACGACGAACGAACGAGAGAGAAGGTTGTGCTTGAAAGTAATCTCTATACTGGGAACCCCGTTTAAGCTGAATTCGATTTTCTGTAACTGAAAGTTTGAGTTTAGATCTGGGACGTTCGATCAGAATTTACGCGAGTATTAAAGGGACCCGTGCATTCCACCTCGGATCAGATTGGTATGGATTCTGATCGGACGGATCATATATAGCCCCAAAATTTGAGTTACAACAGAGGGTCCGGGCTCTCCTAGTGTTATCCGACGAGACGATGGCCGATGGGTGCGTATCCTCTGAGATATCTCAATTTTTGCGTGACCGACGTGTCCGGTGCCTATTCGGGGTAGCGTAGGGGGCCAGTTTTATTGGACCTTTGAGATTCGTGCAGAACGTATTTAAACGATTAATATGTTCCAAAAAGTCACGCAAAGTTTGAGATATCTCAGAGAATACGAATTCCTAATTTTTTCCGGATTTTCTTAAAATTTTATACAGGATATTCTGTGTCGACGATGATGAAGTCCAGAGTGTAACTGATAGTAAACACAATTACACAAGTGGACTGCGGCCTGCGGGAACATTTTAGCCAGGCCGTGATTATGATATAAACAGATATAGTTGGAAAACAATTTTTTATTCAAAATATAACGATAATAAGAAGGGGAATTTCATATATATTCTTAAAAAGAAGAAGATAAAATTACGTTTTTTTTTTCCACTAAAATTCATAATATCATATTTATCTTTCTAAATTTTAAAAACTCACAAATTTATTCATTTTATTGACATTCATATTAAAAGAAACTATTTTTAAATTTATAAAGTATATATTTTATCCAATGTTAAAAAATAAAAATATATGCTTTGTGTATGAAAAATATTATGTCTTCTAAATAATTGGGTTTTGAGGTTTTTGTGGACAAATAATTTATTCGGGTAAGAGGTTGATCTACATGGAATGATCATAATAAAACTTAAAAATAAAATTTAATTAGAAAAGTAAAATTCTACCACTGAACTACAATCATGTATTTAACGTTTTAAGAGATGGAATGATCATAATAAAACATAAAAAGAAAATTTAATTAAATCTTAATACACGTAATTACAAAATTTAAAATTATGGCGGCGACCAAGAAACTTTGTCAAGAAGAAAGATTCACCTCAATACGGTCATATGATTTCCAAGCTGCTATGTTAAATTATTTATAATATAGTCAGGGTTCTAAATAATTTGAGTCACGGGATAAAGGGATAAAGGGATAAAAGTGCGCTAATAAAGCTATGCCCGCTATAGCTGTAATACCTCACTATTATTATCACTACGAGTTATTGCTAACCACTATGTTATATGATTTTTTTTTAATTTACATGGACTTTTGTGTTTATATTTATATTTGTGATGCTACATGGTCTGCTATATTAGGTATGCTAAACTGAACTCTATATTTATATTCCTATTTGTCATTCTTTATAGGAAAATATTCAAATATTAATTTCTTTTACTTACTTTTCGTCTGGTATTCACTTGTAAAATTATTGCCCTTCATTTCAATTAAAAAATAATTTGGATTAATTATAATATCTAAAATGATCAAATAGATACTGACTTTGTTTCACTTGTAAAATTAAATGTTATTTGTATATTATAATATGTAATGCAACGTTCTGCTATAGCTACGCTATTCGCGACGGCTTTTTTAAGTCACTCCGCGATGACGTGACAACTGCTATTTAGAATCTTGATAATAGCTCTATTGATTATAATTGAAGACCGAAAATATATATAATTATATAATTTTGAAACCGTGGCAGCGAGGACCAATGCAGTATTTTCATATGTAACTAGAGCAGCTTTGATCTTTTTAGCATTATGTTTTAAATTTATTTAGCAGTATGTGCCAATATTTTAGGAAAAAATATTTGCATCTATAAGAAACAAGACGATGGAAATTAATTAATAATTTATGTCTCAAGAGCAATATAAAATTACAACTCACAGAAATAATATTTTGATGGTTTCAAGCCTATTAAATATTTGAGAGTGTCTTCTATGGACATAAGGATCTATTTGTAAAATAAACATATTTTTATTTTCAAAGTTCAAACAGTCGATCCGAACCGTTCATCTTGTTCTCCATATTAATATGTGCTTGGAGACCAAATTTTACATTTTTCTGAATTTATTTACTATTTATTAAGATGGGTACAAAATTTAATTATCTGAATTTGATATTTTTTGTACCCATCTTAATAAATAGTAAAAAAATTCATAAAAATGTAAAATTTGGTCTCCAAGCACATATTAATATGGAGAACAAGATGAACGGTTCGGATCAACTGTTTGAACTTTGAAAATAAAAATATGTTCATTTTACAAATAGGTCCTTAAGTCCATAAAAATCTTTGCCTAAATATTTTATACAATCTACTATTTCAACTTATATTTGTTTTATCAAACACTCCGTCGAATAGTGTAAATAACAATATTCTATAAGCACTATTTAAATAGTATCGTCACATCATTATTTTCATTTGATTAAGGCTACGGTGCTATGCTATGTATAGCTTGCTTTGACCCGCACCGCTGATTCGTATATTCTCTTTGAAAGAATACATATTCATATTTTGAGTAGAATTAGAGTGTTTTTAACTTCATTAAATTTCTCTACGAACTCAATTTTAATATTTATCGGATTGGTTTCAAATGATAAATTCAAACTGTTGAAATTCTTCTAGCTTATGAGTGATGCGTCTACATGCAAAAATTTTAAATTTTAAAATTAATTTTATATAGAGTCAAATGGTCAAAAAATGTCCAAAAAATAAATGCATCAAAATTATTTTATAAAACTTTTAATTTTAATCAGTTGACTCTATACTAAATAAATTCGAAACTTTAAAATTTTCACATGTAGACGCATCACTCGTAAGGTTGAAGGATTTTAACGGTTTGAATTCGTCGTTTGAAACTAATTTAATAGGTTCAGAGTTGAGTTCACAAAGAGTCTTGGTGAATTTAGGAACACCCTAGTTCTACTCTCGTATTTTTATTTTCAAAAGTCTAAATAGTTGATCTAAACAGTTCATCGTGATTTTCATATGAAAATATACCAAATTTTATATTTTTAGAATTTTTTTATTATTTTTTAGATAGATAGAAAATCACTACTTTTAAATGGTCTACAATCTTTAAATCAAGTGATTTTGTATATATATAAAAAAAGTAAACAAATTAAAAATGTATAAATTTAGCATCTAAGAACATTTTTATATGAAAATCATATTGAGTAGAACGGATTAACTGTTTGAACTTTAAAAGAAAAAATATGTATTCATAATACAGACTAATATGCACTATACATAGTTACCATAACCCCACTCGTTTACTTGTACTATTGAAGATAATTATTCTAATGCTATTTCTTAATTTGCCAAACAGGCTCAAATATATTGTGCAAGCATATATATTAATAAATCTCATGGATAAACAAGATATACTTAGAATGTAATAGATAAAATATACTTAAATGTAATATAAGACAGTTTTTTTTTGCCAAGGGAAATTATACAAATGAGTTGGATAATTTATATATGGAACTTTTAGGTGTACTTTTATGCTATTGCATGTAGGATCAACACTTTCAATATATGATATCTTTTTGAGTAAATTAACTATTTAATATTTATAATTTTTTTTTTATTTGAATTTTGAATCTGCGATTTTTAATGTGTGATTTGTAACATTGCGATATCATATACTGATTAAATAACTTCTGAAATTATATATATTACGATAACATTGGCACCTTTGATATTCAGCGACTCCTAAGCTTTGGTGGTTTTCAGCACGCTTTACCCATTCTAGAAGAACATGACAGGCTCGTCTTGCAGCAGGAGGTGCCTGATGGACTCGTCTTCACCTGGGCACATAATGGGCAGTTCACTGTCAAACATGCCTACAACATGCTTCATCAGCTGCAGGCCACAGTACGCAGCATTCCATCAGACACGGAAACATCAATGTGGCCACGGGCGGATTTCGGATTTTCATCAGGGGGTAAAAAAATATCGAATCAGGTTTAAATAGCTAATCAGATTTAAACCCATTAACTAATTGAGTATTTAATAAAAAAATAATACTTTAACTCATGCTTTATAATGCTCTGACTTATAATTTATGATATTCTGACTTGTAATTATAATAACCAATCATAATTTAAGAAATTTATTTTAATTTTAACTATAAATTTATTCCGAATTACCAATTAAACATCCAGAGGGGAGCAAAAAAATTTCCAGAAGGAGCAAAGTCAGTCACAATCGATAAATCTCCACTAAAACTCAAAATCCAGGGAGGAGGGACGGCTGCCCCTCCTGGACAACACTGGGTCCGCCTCTGGATGTGGCAAAGGTTTTCTGGTCAGGTCAGATAGGACTCAAGGATCTACAAAGGCAAATAAAATGGGTGTGATTAGGGGTAACATAGCTAAATTAAGGAGATGTAGCATCAATGAGTAAATTGTAGCGCGCAGGCGCAGGCCCAATATAGTTTTCAAAGTAGAGATCGCAGGAGATTTTTTTTTTTTTTATAAACTATAAATAGAAAAATCAATTTTAAGGAACTAATATGATTGTTTGGAAATTTATAAAAACCATAAAAACTGAGTTGCCAACTCAGTCTGGAACTTTTTTTTAACACAAACCAAGTTGACAACTCGGTCTTGATTTTTTCTGTTTTTACGAAAAAACAGTGCTGTAAAACTGTGTAGCCATTCGTGTTTTTTCAGTCCAGACCGAATTGGCAATTCGGTCCCTAATTTTTTTTAGGGTTTGCTTATAAATTATTTTCTAGTCGAGTTAACGTGATACCTGAAAAACGAAAATATAAAATGAGAAACACAATGAAACATGAATAACATGAAACATTTGAACCTCTTATTAATATATACATATTGATAATTATTATAGGCATAATTATATATATAATTAAACGTCCAACCAAAGAATTTATCCGAAACAAACAAGTAGAAACCAAAGAATTCCTATATTTTTTTTAATTATGTTACTTTATACCTACGGGTTTTTCATAAAAAAAATATATATATGTTACTTTAGGAAGAGAAGATTTTTTTTTAATTATGGTTTACTTTAGTAATCATATTAGTCGAAATTCTTTGGTTGAACGTTTATTTTGAAGAAATTTTTTAGTTGGACATTTAATTATATATATAATTACGCCTATAGTAATTATTAATATGTATACATTAATAAGAGAGTTCAAATGTCTCATGTTATTTATGTTTTATTATGTTTTACATATTTTCATATTTTAGGCACCACATTAACTCGACTAAAAAATAATTTATAAACAAATTTAAAAAAAAATTAGAGACCGAATTGCCCAATTCGGTCCGGAGCGAAAAAACTGACAAACCCTGAAATATACACGAAACCTTGATTCTGATTGGATGGTTTATATCGGACCGTCACCATCCTAATTTCTAACTGGCGAACGACGGCACGTGGTAGAAAAAAGAGACGAATGGCAAGAAGACTCTAGAAGGTGCTCGCGTCATGTACTTGTTAGACCCACTCCGTAACTAACCGCTAACATGTCTTATTTCTCTCTAGTTACTTTTCTGCTCTCAACTTTGTAGCAAGTTATGATTTTGGTAAAACTAAACTCGTTACACAATTAGTTTCACAGGAATAGATTCTGAAAATTCTCTCAGACATTTCGCTGACGGAAGGTAAACGGAATGAAAATCGACGTCTTTGGTAATTCAAATTTTGAGATTAAATCAGAACCGTCAAATCTGCTTTGACACGAATATTAAAATAAACCTATGAATTCTATTTACCAGGATTTTGATCGGACAGTTCGGATATAAACTCAAAATTTGAGTTTCCTCAGAGAGTCACACGGAATTCATATCCTATAAACGGAGCTATATAACTAATAGCCCCGTTTACAGTCGATATAAACTAATTTGGGCCCGATTCGACTCTTCAAAAGGAGAAAAACACCGTTGTTCCATTCTATCAAGTACTATTTTTTCGTTTGTTTTCTGGAAAAGGGAAGGAAAAGCAAATTAAGGTATGAGATTCCTTTTCTTTTCTCGAGTATTATTTGTTACCTTTTGTAATCGCTTAGCTATTAAGCATCCTGGATTCGGATGAATATTTTATGATTAAAAGCGAAAAAGGTTTCAATTCATTTTTAACTGCAAAACTAGAGCTGTGGGGTTATCTCTCTAGGTAGATGGCAAGTAATGTTTGTGGATCCTTGAGATGAGGTAGTTAATTTTTGTTTAATGCTAGCCGATATTTGAATAATTGGGGCAAAGGCTTCAGCTTTTGTACCAAATCATAGCTCTTTAGTCATAATGTAGGGACTAGGGTTAGTTGAATAGGTTAAATAGTGAGTTGATTTGGTTGTAATTAGTTGAATAGGTCAATTTTGTCATTCAGCTCTTTCTTTCTTCTTCTCCAAGTCTTAATACTTTTATAAATTTTGCGTTGACCTGTGTAGATTTAGATTAGTAATTCGTGCAGTTTGATTGCTGAATAACTGAACTTACGAGTTGGTTTTTTTTTACACAGGCTTAATTGTTTCCCGGTCTGTTGCAAGAAGGAGATGGCAGAGGTAACTTTTGGCTTTTCTGAGTATTATTTTTACTAATGATTTTTAGTTTCATAAATTTAACCAGTGAATATATTTTTTCAGGAAGGATTTCCAGTCAAGTTAAATGTTTACGATCTTAGCCAGGGGCTCGCTCGCCAGCTGTCAACAACTTTTCTCGGCAAAGCCATTGAAGCCATCTGGTAATTGCACATACACACAATAAAGTATTTCTCATATAGTCATGGTTTTGAGAACTAACATATAAATCCTTAGAGAAATAGGAGCAAAGTTGTACATATTTAATATAATTTAATGTTGTATGCTTTGAATTTTCTATTGAAGTTGCAAAAATCATATACTTCTGCAAATGCAATAAACATATGAGTTTACATATGAGAACAAAATAATAATGAAACACTTAAATTTTTTAAACAGGCACACAGGGGTGGTGGTATATGGGATAGAGTATTATTTTGGAGCTGGGATCCAACGGGATCCCGCAGGAAAAACACCCTACGGGAAGCCGATCAAAGTGGTCGATCTTGGTACAACACATATCCCAAAAGAGGTGTTTGAGGAATACCTACAAGAGATTAGTTCCAAGTACACACCTGAGACATATAACCTGCTGACGCATAACTGTAACAATTTCACCAATGAGGTGGCACAATTTTTGGTTGACAAAATCATCCCGAATTATATACTGGATTTGCCCAAGGAAGTCATGAGTAGCCCTATGGGTGCCTTGATAAGTAAGAGAACAATTTTTATTTTTTTTTCCCTCTCTCGTTCCCTTCTCTATGTTTCTGATTATTGTTTGCTTTCATTTTGGATGGCAACTATTGGTTAATTGATTTGTTCATTAAGTTGTGAAGAACATTATATTGTGGCAAGAACCAAATTTATGACCGAACCAATATCATCTCATTTAAGCCAGCCCTTACTGATTTTGTACTAAATTAGCAGTACAGGTATCTGCTATGTTAGTGTTAAGTAAATCTATTGCAAATATTTTTATATGGATATTCTATTTGAAAATATTGCAAATTTACTATCTAAATTTTGCATAGACAATAGAATAAGTTTCTTTTATCTATGTTTATCAAACTATTTTTTAGCAAACTATTTAATCAACCTTTACCTAGTGCTCAGAATTGACAATATTTTTATGATCTTTGTGTAATTTACAGTGCCTATGATTCAGAGGCTAGAAACAACCATGCGATCAGGAGCGGTCCCACAAGCTCCTCAATTTGTACCTTCTCCTACTATTAGCACTTCACCAAGAGATAATATTAATTCATCCCCCAAGAGCAATTCAAGTTCAAGTGCAACCACGACTAATTCTGCAAGCCCAGTCCAACTTGCTGTTAGACCAGCATCAGAAACTGAGCCCAAGAAAATCAAGGATCCGCTTGGAGATGTGCGCAGCCGAGTGCAAGAGGAAATCACAAAGGAGTTCCAGGCCATCATGGCAACTGGCACTTTACGTGCCAGCGAGGCTGCGGCACTTGCCACGAGACGGGTCATGGAACGACATGGCCGGTTAAATGTCTCTATGCAGGGATAGCTGATAAAAGATAATACAATTTTTTTTTAGTCAAGTATCACGAAGTCTGACATGGTCGTGGTGTTGATTTGATTTTTTTTTTTGGGAACATTAAATTTAGTGATTTCTTTCTTGTTCAAATTTGGTAGGTGGATGTGTGATGATTGATTGCATTTGAATTGGTACTGGTGCAAAGAGTTTTTGCCTTGGATCGTTTTTAGTTGTTTTGTTTTAAAAGGAATGGCATATGATAGGATACAGATCTAGCTTATTTCATGCTTTCAACTGACAGATTAGAGAAATTTTAAACAGTAAATTTAAATTAAAATGAATGGCAAGTGAAAGAAAACTAAAAAGAATGGCATGTAAATTATTTGTAGCCTTTTTAATTAAAAGGATTGGAATATAAATTTACAGAAAATTAATAGCTTTTTAAACAGTAAATTAAAAGTAATATGGTATATGAAAGGAATGGCATATGCCTTGGATCGTTTTTATAGCTTCTCATACGAAATTTTTCTACTTCTACAGTAGATAATATTATATTTTTTTTTTCTAAACAACATATCAATATATAGAAAGCTCTGTAGCAATGATAATCCTTTGATTAGACATAAAAAGTACTAGTTAATTAATAGTTGAAAAGCTGTGTTCTGTGAGACGTCCTACGATGCTCAATGAATCTCCACATAGCAAAAAACCAGTTTTTATTTTTCAGAAGAAAACCACAACCTAAAAGTGTATTTTTAGGCAAATAATCATACACCCTGAACCTAACTATTTCACTAATAATTTAGGTAGAGTTTTGTTTCACTGCTTGCGCGGGAAAACTACCACCGTTTTAAAAATAACAACAATCACAACCAAAACAAAGCTTAACAAACGAAAACCAAATATAGCAACCTCTACTGCAAATAAATAGATGTGCTGAACCTCTGCTAGTTGTGCATCATCTTTTCTTGATATTTATGTAAATCAGATACACAGAGAGAACAGTAATGGCAAGCGAGAAAAGTAAAGTAGTTCTTGTGCTGTTTGTTATACTTGTCGTTCACTGTTCTCTGAATACCTGTGCTGCCAATCAGTGCTATGATGATTGTTTGAAAAATGACTGTGCTGGTCGATGGATTCAGGTTTTTTGTCGTACCGGATGTTTTGTTGGTTGTGCAGGTGATCTTAGAGGTAGGTTATTTTTCTTATTTATTTATATTATTTTAGCTGTTCAGTCATTCTAGCAAGTTTCCTTGCTTCCATGGTTTATTATATAAATTATTCTTTTATTCAGGACACAGTGTAAATTCAAGCAATAAATCTTCTCCAAACCGAATGATTTCTGAAACGCATGGCCGACTGATGATATGATGAATACAAGTACAAAAAGAGATAATAAGATGAGGCACTCATTATTTTATGAAATGTAATCTACAACTTTAACATTGTTCATTTACATTCCGTATTTCAGTTGAAATAGTAGCATATTTCCTTTTTTGCTTGGGTTAAAGTGAATAAAAATGATTTAAACATATTTGTTATCTTTTATTAAGAACATTTACCATTGCTCTCGCTTGAGTTGGTAGTACTTGCATAGTTGTTTGCTTGTGAATTCTGATTTATTCTTTTTTTTTTTTTTTAGTAAAGTTGGAAGTCAAGCCACCTAACTATTTAATACTTTTGTTATTATAACAAAGAGTTTTTTTCATCTGGGTTTCGAACTCATGACCTCTCACATAGAAGCCATATGTCTTAGTCACTAGACCAAAGGCTAGTTCTCAATTCTGATTTATATTTTAGTTTTATTCTGTTATTATACCACTCCATGAAAGGTCAGAACAATGCCAGGATTTTATGTGCAGTATATGAAGAACTAGTTAGTCGATGAAGTTGCAACGTTAAATGGAGAACTGCAGAACTAGAAAAAGAGCATGATTCTCAAATAATTGGATATAATTTTATAATAATTAACATTGTGTTTAATATTAGTTGAAACATACATAAATATTGGTAATTACAATTAATATAGATTTGTTTTTACAGCCAGAAGCATGTATTCCTTTCATATTATCGATCAGATTAATAATTTCTATGGCTCTTGATACTTTGAAGTTTTGAACTGTAATAAAGGGTTTCAGTATATATTGCAAACAACTTTTATCAACTATTTATATGAATAATTACATTGATGCTGTATAATGATTGAAAATTGAAATGAACGCTGAAGAACATTAATCAAATCAAATTGATTTGAACTTGAAGACCTGGTCACTGGTGAGTTTTTTAATCCCAGGTTTGCAGGAGAGAGCACACATTTAACAGTTCCAGTGTATATCTATTTTATGATGCATCCGTTTAACAATGACATTTGTTATTTAAGGAATTGCTCAAGGTGTAAAAATAAATAAAATAGCACTGTATCGTTCATCGCCTTAGTTTAAAATTAAAATGATTTGTTGAAAATTAAAATGAATTTCAAATTGATCTAAATTGATATCCTATTTTAAATGATATAGTTTACAACATTATTACTTCTTTGTATATATTAAACAATAATGATAAAAGTTCAAGTGTGTATAATAAGAGAAATGGTCTTATGAAGCACTTATTCTGTCTGCTTCAGTTTGAATTAAAATGAGAGCCTCTCATCTAAATAGAGGAAATTAATTATTTTCTCAAAAGCTTGCAACTGTTTAAGCCTAGGTTAGAAAATCTCTTGAGAATTTGAACCACACATTTACCCATTATTTAGGCACCAGAAATCACCAGAAAAGGATCAAAATATCCTCTCCCTCCCTTATATATTCCTGGGAATTGATCAATTGAGTCTACAAAGGTGTCAAATCAATTGAGTTATTTTTTCAATTAGCAGTAAAAAACCAGAGAAAAATGGCACTACTCAAAGTTGTTAAATTCGGGCCCATGATGGCAAGAATCGCTCCTTTTAGTTCGAGGTTCATGGCAACCTACCCGACAAAACCATTACAGGTAATCAAGATTTGCAATATTTTTTTCATAGTACCAGTATAATATCTACTATGATAAGCACCAGTTTTCATTGCTCATTTGATAACAGAAAAGTGAAGAGGCAAAAGCATTTTGCAATAAGGTTGAAGATGCAAAAGAATATGTCAGTGACAAAGTAGAAAGTGCAGCGATCTCAACCAAAGAGAAGTTTTTTGAGACAAAGGATAAGATTTCTGAGAAGGCTGGTGAAATGAAAGATTTTGCAGCGGATAAAATGGAGAAGATGAAGGATACGACGAGAGAAAAAGTTGACGATGCAAAGAGCTTTGCATCAAACAAATATGATCAAGTCAAAGATACAACTATGGAAATTTACAATGAGAAAATGCAACAAACCAAGGAGACCTTAAATGATGCCAAGGAATTTACATCTAACAAAATGGGTGATATGAAGGATTCGGCCGAACAAAAGTACTATCAAGCGAAGGAAAACATCGGTGAAAAGGTTGATTGTACAAAAGATTTTGCAAAGGATAAAGCGGAGAAAATAAAGGATTCGACCGATGATGTGAAGAGCTTTGCATCAAACAAATTTGATCAAGCCAAAGATACAACTAAGGAAGTTTACAATGAGAAAATGCAACAAACCAAGGAGACCTTAAGTGATGCCAAGGAATTTACATCTAACAAAATGGGTGATATGAAGGATTCAGCCGAAGACAAGTATTATCAAGTGAAGGAAAACATCGGTGAAAAGGTTGATTGTTCGAAAGATTTTGCAAAGGATAAAGCTGAGAAAATGAAGGATTCAATAAAGGATACAACTGATGAAAAAATTTGTCAGGCCAAGGGAAAGATAGCCGATGCAGCTGATGGTGTGAAAGACAGCATGGATACAGTAAAAAGGGCAATGCATTAAATTTACATAACAAAAAAAAAAGATATACTTGGATATAATTGTATGTTTGTTACTATTTTTTATTGTTTTTATGAGGAGGCACTAGAACCGACGACGTAGTGGCCGGCATACGTAGGTTTTCGTCGGTTGTTCAACTCCCGCACCTAATTAAACTGTTAGAAACTGATATTTTTTATGCTAATTATGCTATATTTCTTTTTATATTATCTTGATTCTCTTCTGTTTGAACGAAACTGGTTTCGTTGTTGTGTTGGACAAATCAAATTCTATCAGTAATTCATGTTAAGTAATTAATTTCTGAAAAAAGGAGCCCTTTCCTGTTAAATGCAGTCAAGTAAAACGTTTGAGTCCAGAGTTATACATTGCCCAAAATAAGAACTTCAAGGTTTAATTTTGATCTTACAAGGTGACATTGAGGAAAAATGATCTTTTCAGGCAAAACAATTGAGGTAAAAGGATCGCAAGCCATGATCGGATAAGCCCGTTACGTGTATTCAAGTAACGCCCGTGATTATTCTTTAAAAAATTAGAACGGCACAACATGGTATGTGAAAGGTCTGATTATAACACATCATGACACGTGGTATAACACATCATGACACGTGGTATAATCAGGACCATTAATTAGATCTCGATTGGATGGTGAATCTTGAATATATATACTAACTTAAATTATGAAAAATAAATTACATGTGTCATGTTTAGACACAATACGTATAGTCACAATTTGACTAACGTGCCGTGACCGTTCCTACAAATTTAGTCATAACACGACATAACATGTAAAAATCTAACGCATTACTATTCACAACAAGACACGACCCGTTACGTATTTGCCTACCTATATTGAGGTAAATAAAGCACTTTGCCCCTGGTTCAGAAACTTTCCAGAAATAAATCTCTAATACTATGAATTTTTGAAAAAAATGATTTATAATATTATGCTTGTAGTTTAAAATAATAACATAACTATATATATGCTCTACTCTTAGTTTTGTATCATCCTAAGACATACGGAAACCTATTATCTAGCAAACCCGTAACAGTGGTAATAACTAATAAGCATCAATTCATACAACCCTAATGTGCCATTGTCAGAATATGAAAAGTTCTTTACCTTCAGGTTGGCCGACAATTAATATTGAAAGTCACAACTGTGCTAGAGTGGATCACAGAAAAAATGGAGAAGTTAAAAGGAGGAGAGAGAGGTCACGTGCAAAATGAAGAAATAAGACAATTAGAGGTAAATACCTCCATTTAAAATTAAAGAACATGGTAGTCTATTCAAATTTCGAAATAATACAATAAAAGGTTAAATAATTAAAATGATATAGAAGAAAGAATGTTAAATTTTTGTGAGAATTTTAGATATTGTGTTTGGACAGAGAAATTGACTATTTTAAAAGTTTATACGGACACATTAGAAATTTTCTCTAAAAATATATATATGTATATAAAATTTGATTTCCAAGTACATTTTTGTATGAAGATTACGTTAAATAGTTTGAATTGATTATTTAAACTTTTAAAAAAAATCTATAGTACAGACCAATATGCTCATTACAAAGTACCATAACCTCACTCAAAATAAATTTATAAATATGATATTGGTCTTGGTCATATAGATTATCTAACAATTATAATTTTATGTAATTTAAATATTATTTGGTGATGTATTAAGATCCACTAGTCTCAGACGGTTTAAATTTTGCATCACTTGAGTTGACGTACATTATATACCAAATCTTATTATCTTTTTATAAACATGATCATACGTAATATACAATCATACTTATAATGTTGATTTTACATTTTAAATTTATTTTTAAAGATTGTTAAAAATTCTATTGAAGAGCAAAGAAAGTCAACCTGAAGAGATGAAGGGAGTAATTATGTACAACATTGGCGCGGGAGAATTGTCCGGTCGTATAGGAGAATGGATCTCTATTGAGGAATCATAAACTTCATCCTAGACGCATTAAATAGCCTCCGTAGTCAAGTAAGTTCTTTGCTAACCAACTCGGCACATAGCCTAGGAGTTCGGATCGTCCTTACCAAGGGAGGAGCCAGACTTTTGAACTATGGGGGTCAATTATATAAAATTTTTCTACATCAAATTTTCAAATTATGAGAGTCAAGCATATAAAATTTTTCTGCAGACTCAAATTTTCAAACTATAGGGTCAATTATATAAAATTTTCCGTGAAGAATAGAAGTTATTTTTACCATTTCATAATATTTTATTGTAAATTATATATAAAATTATACATTAGTACACATTTTTTTGAAAAAAACAAATGGAGGTGAATTGACCCCATAATCCCTTACTAACTCCACCTCTCGTTCTTACAGCATGTTTTTTTGCGTGCTTAACTGTTATTTATGTTTCAAATAGTTGCAAAACTCATCTTGGTACAAATCATAAAGGTCGGCAATTTCTTGCTGAAAAAAAATAAACAATAGCAAATTAACATGAACACTAAAAACATGCAGTATTGGTTGTTATGGTTCGGTTTGAAACTTAATTTGATTTAATTTTTTTTTATTTACGCTTGATTTTGAAAAGTGAAATTTTTATCTAATAACTCAAAATGTTAATAAATAGTTATATTAGTATTATAATGTTATCAAAGTTAATACATAAATTAATGTTCGCATTATTGATTATAAATTAAGGCATTTAAATTAATTTAGGGTCTGATTGGAACAGAGTCCACTCTCAACAAACGAGAAAGAGAATTATCTTCCTCATGAATTTTCTGATCAGAACGCCAAAGGAGACGGTAATAGAGACGATTCGACAAGATTTGAGCAGTCCCAAATCAAACTGAGAAATCGCTGGAGAAAGTATAGTATTTGGGGAGAATTCATTTTCTGAGATGAAATGTCTACCCTTGTCTTTTTCGATAAAGAACTTGACAAAAAAAGCGACTAGCTAGAGAGGAATTCGTATCCAGTGTAGTACCGCAAAAGGGAATCTTTTAGAATGATTCTCTTTTTAGTGGATCTGAACTGTTCTTTTAACTTGCACGAATTTTAACGAATCTTAAAGCCCAATAATACTGTCTCCTATTTTTCTCCGAATCTCAAACCGTAAAGTACAGATCCGCTAGAGAGTAGGTGGATCAGCAAGGTGCGTGAGGAAAATGGGGTGGGGGGGGTGGGGGGGGGCGCCCTATCCCTATCGCTTCATCGCTCGTTCATCTGAAACATGATGCTCTTGCTCATCCATATGCATGTACAACAACGAGCAAGGAGGTGCCATTTTATTTCTCACTTAGAGCTCATTTCTTGCACATTCATAATGCGATTAGAGAGGTAATCATAAGAAAAACTCAGAGTAAGAGATTAGAGAAGTTGCTATAAAAAAAAAATTGTATTTATTTTTGAGGATTTACAAGAATTACGATTTAGAAATTTCTGTTATATTTGACTTATTTCAAGAGAACTTATTCAAATAAAAGCAAGGCCGTACCAAATTAGACGAATATTTGGTTTGGTAATATTATTAATCAATAGCGAAATAATTAACTTGATTGTTTTATTGAATTACTGATCACAATTTACAACCCATGATATATCCTATAATACTGGTTCTCTTTTCTGGTATGCATCAGAAACTGCTCGCAAATCTGCATGATATCTATGCTTTGTGCCGAAATTTTTAGAAATTAATAAATTAATTATCGTGATTGAGGAAGGTTTTGGTTGGAATTTGAAAAGTGGAAAAACCGTGAAATACGGTAACGTCTAGAGGACGTGATAGTTGACAACAGCTAGATTAACGTAAACGCTTAAGAAGGAAGAATTCATTAAGTCTGGCTTTTGAAGTGCCTATAATATTTTCTGTATTTACCTAGAAGTGACTTTTGAACTGGGATCAATAATTCAGATTCAAAGTATTTTTATTTTTTTTCAATAACACACAAAGAAATATTTTAATTTTTCTTACAGCCGTGAAAAATCCGATCTGAAAAATATTGATCCGGATTATTTGTTGCAGTCTTTCTAATAAATCAAATTATATGATATTCTATCTAATTTTAAAAAATATAAAAATATTTCTAATGTTTTAATAGAAAAAATAATAAATTATAATATTTTCTAATTAAATAAAATAATTAAATGAAAAAGTGTATTAAATTGAATTGGGATGAAAAATTGTATTAAATTATAATATTTTTTTTATTTTTTTTGGCACTGGTTCTGTCCGTTGGCAAAAACCACTGCTACTTTTTTTTTTGTGTGTGCTGAGTTTTGTCCATTTTCATAAATCACAACCAGTTTTTTTTTTTGGCTGGATTCTGTCCGTTGTCAAAAATCACGGCCAAACTTAATGAATTCTCGCGGCTTAAGCATTTACGTTAATTTGGACGTTGTCAACTATCACGTCCCTTGGACGTTACCTTATTTCACGGTTTTTTTACTTTTCAAATTCTAGCCAAAACCTTCCTGAATCACGATAATTAATTTATTAATTTTCTATTAATAAAATTTTCGGATGCTGTGTGCACATGAAAAATGAATCTCCCAATGCTTTGGTTTTGTTACATATCTCCAACAGTTATCTTGATTATTTAGTACACGCTATCATTTATGTATCTCAAGAGAGTTGCAAATGAGAATGAAAATGACAAAGAAATTATAATGGCATACACAGTAAATAAATTGAATATTATAATCTTTTTAACATATTTTTAAATCAATTCTTCTTTTAGAATTAACCATTCGGATCATCAAAATTCAATTCTATATCATTTCTTTTTTAACTTTATTTTATTGAAATGAATTGAACTCTTGTTACACTTTCATTCCAATCAGACCCTTACTTTAGCAAAAATATATATTTTTTATTAATGTTGTTCATAATTTAATTGATTGATTTATTTGATCGGATTATATTTGTACCAGTATTGTTTTTCAAACTTCACTTTGAAAAAAAATTATCGACCACTAAAGATTAAACTTTTAAATAAATAAATTATATTAAAAAATTACTTTGGAAAATTTTAAATATAAATAAGTTTTCTTTCTGAAATACTAAAAATAGCAAACAATAATACAATAAATCGCATGAATTTTTTATAAAAAGGCAAAAATTTATTGCATTTCGAACTTTTTTCATCTCAAGTACATTAAATAAATATTAATTTATATGAAAGAAAAAAAAAAGTTTGTGATTCATCTGACCAAATTAATCGAGAAGATAATCAAAATCAAATATAATATAAGATGATTAAAAAACTTGTGAACAAACCGAAAAAGTTTCAATTACTCTCAAATTAGCTCGATTTAACTCTGAGTTTTTTTTAATAATAGAATTAAAATAATAAATTTTAAGAAAAATTGGTGTTTTTTCTGTAAATTTATTTAATTTTAATTCTATTAATAAAAAATTCGGGATTTAACCTACCAATCAACCTCCCTAAACTTCATGCTTTAAACCTTCTCCTACTAACTGGTCCCACAAGTCAGACCTTTCTTTCTCGATCGCCCCAATTCGGTTCCGATCTCAAACAACGACGACGCCATCTGTCAATGGAGAACATGCGATATGCAGAAGAACTCGTGCGCGAGTTTCTAATTTTCAGAGGCTTCACAGCAACATTACAATCATTCGAATCCGAGTTATCAACTGAAATAGGGAGAAATTTCGATGTGGATAAAATTCTAGATCTCATCTTCTCTCAGTATTTACCAAAATTTCAGCCTGACAAGTTGCTTTCTCTACTGAATTTCTTCAAGCAATGCTTGACATCTCCCTCAGAAACCGCTCTATTGTCTGCACTGTCAAAATTGGAACTGTCAGTGCTACGGTATTATGTTGTCTATGCTTTGAAATCATCACGGCCAGATAAAGTATCAGAGTTCTTTGGTTTAAATGGGAATTACTTGTTAGAGAAGAGAGATGAATGGTTGCCTTGGTTTGGTGAGTATTTTTAGCACTCTGTTTGGTTTCTCGCCAAATTTGTATTGGGAAAATTCATGTGCACAGACTACTTTTCAGAAAAGAAAAAAAAAATGAACTCATAAAACCCTGATATCTACTCTTTTAGTAAACTCGATATATTAAGTTTTGCAGGAGAAAAAAATGAAATTACCTACACTTGGTAATATATTTTAGCTAAATAAATGAATATTATGTGCAGCTATTCCATACATGAAAAACCCTAGCTTGGACCCCCAATTTCGTGTATATTTCTCCAAAGAATGGCTGGATGCATTGATT
Organism: Carex cristatella; assembly: GCA_024447775.1. Classification (NCBI taxonomy): domain Eukaryota; kingdom Viridiplantae; phylum Streptophyta; class Magnoliopsida; order Poales; family Cyperaceae; genus Carex; species Carex cristatella. Next base: position 9,714,958 of record JAJHPF010000003.1, on the reverse strand, counting down.
GTGTCTTTTCGAAATTTCTTAAGTGAGATCTTCAATGGAACTCATATCCTTTTTGAAATTATTTATATGTTATTTATATTTTATGCCTATTTGATCTGTACTAGGTCTATACATTGAAACCAGGACTGATTCTGTACCAGTCAGCTCCAGACTGTTATGGTACCAGTATCTAATGCTTGTTGAACAATAATTGAGGCTGAAATATTCCTCAGCAGCTCCTTTGAAAAAAGAAAACGAACTTTTTATAGTTAGGAGAATTGTACTTATTTTTATAGCTTGTTTGAGCATTTTCCTTAATCTACCACGTCTTCCATCATTATTAAAAATTAGTACAGAAAAGATTACAGTAAACCGTCTGAAAAATGACATAAAGCAACTGAATAATAGACTGTCAGAGCTTCAAGCCCTGCTAGAGGCAAAAGAAGCTGAAATATCAGGCCTAAAAAGGTAAATATTTTTGTCTCCAAAAAATTACTGGTACCATTAAAATTCAGCTGGTTTTCAGGGTTGCAAATCCTTACTTGGTGGGGTATAGGGTTTACAGGTCTTCTTTTGGCAATTAAGTTCTCTGTTGGATTTGTTTCAGTTCATTTACTTGTTTGAAATTCTCGGGGCGGCTATAGAAATATTTTGGTACATTGTTGTTATTATAATGTACCAGTACCAGCTATAATTTGCAAATTCCTATTTCCGGCAGTGAAGTATCTCCTAAATCTGCCCCTCTTAAAAGAATTTTTTTGATAAATTGATGTCATCTGATTTTTTATTTCATTATCAAGTTTGCCTCGTCCCGTTCTTGGAGAGGAAAAGATTATCAAAGATCTATCAATCAATGATCATCATAGGAAAAACACTACATCAGGATCCGAAACAAAGGATTTAAATGAATCTTCAGATACAAGTAATGTTTCGACTCAGTCTGCTTTAAGAGAGGAGATATTTCAAGATAGCAGCTGTAATATAACACAGGCAGGTTGAGCTTCATGCAATTATTGCTTAATTTTTCTTTTTTTACTTTTGATCTTTTGGAGTTCATATATGTATAAGTTGAACATCTTACGCAGGAAGCCGGCAAGAGTTGATGAGAGAAGAAGATTTCTATGAAGTTAAAGTTAACTTTCAGGTAACCTGCAGTAAGCTTAAATTGTTTTGTTTCTTTGCTTTTGTTAATTGCATTTAATATTTTTATTTAAAGGAAACATTTTTGGGACATACTAGCCCAATAAGCCGGTGTCGTTTCTCATCATCTGGGGCTAATATCGCAAGTGCTTCTTTAGACGGCACTGTCAGGTAAACAGTTCTTTTGTCATTATAGTTCACTTTTATTTCTTCTATGAGATAAGTATTATAATTTGTCTCAATATCTATTGAAGGCTCTGGACATATGACTCGTCGTCACCATCATCAAGAAATGCAACCATATATTGCGGCACTGAGATTATGTCTCTTGATTGGGAGTGTAGATCAGACCGATTGGTATGTGTAATTTTTATTATTCTTTCAAATTGATAATTTGGGTTGTCAAAAAGGAAGATAGAAGACAAAGAACTTTATATCACTGGTTAATTTTTGTTGACAATAGCTACTCATAGGAACGGCAGATGGGGGCATTAAAGCTTGGAATGCTGATGCGAAGCGAGTTGTCGCTGATCTTAGCACATCCAAAGAGTATCCTAGGTTGGTTAAAAGAAAATTTGAGTTCACTGCAACTTAATTTTTTTTAATTGTAATTATGGGTATTGCTTATTCTTCTTCAGTGTATTGGATATGAAGTGTAGCCCAGTGGAACCAATTTTTGTCTCAGCAGCGGCTTCAAAGAGGTAGTATGATTTTTTTTAGTGAGGCTATGGTACTATGCATAGCGCACATTGGTCCATACAATGGGATCAATATTTTCATTTTCAAAGTTCAAACAGTCAATATGAACTGTTCAACATGATCTTCAAATGAAAATGTACCTGAAGACTAAATTTTATATTTTTTAGAATTTTCTTTACTATTTCTTTAGATATGTAGAAAATCCCGAAATTTTTATTTATGACAAGTAGAAAAAAATAAAAAATAAAAAATGGGAAAATAAATGGAGAAATTTGGACGCCATACCATACCCACTACCCAGCCCCCCCAAAAAAAAAAAAAAACTTAAAGTGGGACACCTTACCATCCAGAAAATTCCGGTAGAAAATCACTACTTTTGAATGGTCTAGAATCTTTACATCAAGTGATTTTCTACCTATCTAAAAAAATTCTAAAAAATGTAAAATTTGATCTACATGTACATTTTCATATGAAGATCATGTTGAACGGTTCAGATTGACCGTTTGAACTTTGACAATGGAGATGTTGATCCATAGTACATACCAATGTGTGCTATGCATTCTACCATGGCCTCTTTTTTTTTCTTTTTCTAATAAGCTGGTTCTTTTCCCTGAGCTATATTTTCATTTACTCTCTATTTCTCTAGGCGTGGCTCAACCATACTTGACAGAGCCGGTTTTGCTTCCTTGACAGTTTGGAATATGAAATTGTTGAAACCTGTGGTATGAACTTTATTTCAGCATTAAAAAATGATTTACATCTGTACTGTTACTGGTGGTACTGATTTATGTTTTCTAATTAGTCATTTAATATTTTTCTCACTTAATTGCTTAAGATATAAGACAAACCTAGAGGAAAGATTACAAATAAAATAAAAAGTTTTGCAACTGGTTTGTACCTCTACAAATTAGATGCACAACTATGTGTACTTCAAATCCATGTTTATGCTATATTAATACAGTTATTGCATTCTATTTGTGAAGACAGTGCTTCCTCTTGGAGAGGACCCACCTGCCATCACCTCTCTATGTTTTAACCACAACGGTAAAATTCTAGCTGCCGGTGCAACAGATGGAATGATCCACATATTTGGTATCCTTTCTAAGAGAATATTTCTAAAATAATATAGTTCTATTTTCTCATTAAAAAATGTTCCTGAACAAAAAAATAGATATGTCTGCTGGCCTTCAGATAACAGGATGGCCGGCACATGACACGGCAGTTAGTTCAGTTAAATTTGGGCCGGCCGAGACAAGCATCTTTAGCTTAGGCTCCGATGGCAAGGTTAGTTGCTTTGTGTTTTGACTCTTTTTCTAAAGATTAAATTTATAAGTCGGTCTTGAATTTGTATTAATCTTGTATTGCAGATTTTTGAGTGGAGTTTGCATAACCAAGGTCAGATCCTCTGGTCGAGAGATTGCAACAAGTAAGATGCTCTTTTTCCTATGTGACTCGACTTGTCTTTTGCTTTGTTCGGTTGAAGTTTTATTCTGGGTTGGGCTTATTGGATCAGCCCGGAAAGCTTATATTCTGACTTGTGTCTTGCTTTGTTTATATTAGGTTTTGCAACCAAGAAAGCTTGGATAAATGCCGACATGAGATAGCACTAGATGCTGATGGAAAGAGATTGCTGGTCACTTCTGGCTTGGTCAGGGCACCTATTTACGAGGTCTGGTCCCCCTCCCCCCAAACCAAGAGAAGAAAAAAATAAAATAAAAAAATAAAAAATAGCAGAAATAGAAATAAATAAAAGAGCAATGAACAAATCAATTGATAAAGCTGATGATTTTATTAGTCAATTAACTAACTCAAAGGAGGCCCTTAATTGAAGTGGTTATGCCAAATTAATGGAAGCTTGTATTTATATTTTACAGGTACAGGGGCAAATGAGTGGGATGAAAACACTGCCACATAGTGCAGCTATAACAAGCGTTGATTGGCACCCAACTCTTGACATGTTCATTACTGGTTCTGCTGATCACTCTGTCCGTGTCACTTCAATTATTTAAATTTTGTACTAAAGTTAGTTGTTTCTTTCTCTCTCTCATTTGCAAGTTATTTTTTCATAGAGATAAGACATTTCTGCTTGTGAGTTGTGTACTGTTTAATTATTTAAAAATGCAAATGGAAATGTCAGAGTTTTAAACAGAATATCCTTTGTTGTCCAATTAGCTATTTTGCATGCATTTGCAGCTGATCATTTGCGCGTTGCATCAGTTCTATTTTCTCGACTGTTTTTTATGATGTATTTATTGCTTGAGAATTTAAATGTTTTTGAAATATGGACAGTCCATATCTATCCATCGCATGAACTAAACCCCTCAACATAGCCATTTGTTATTATCGAAGGAATCCCAAAGAAATTAAATACCTACTCTGCATAAAGAGCTGCAATATCACAGACATCAAATTGCTATGCTCATATGTTCATTAAATAATCAAATTTTGTAGTTTGATGTGTGAACCCTTGAGTGCAAGAATATTTGCCAAGTGCGTTTTAGAAAAAAAAAAAAAAATGAAACTTTGATTTCCTTCAACAAGCAAAAGAAAATGAACAAAGAAACCAAAGAAGATTAAGAAAAAAGAGGGATCACCATAAACCTTCATGATAAATAAATTATTGCCAACATTACTTATTGTTGTTACCTCTCAACAAGTAATATTGATTTACAATTTCATCAGCAAGGTGCACTTCCAGCAGTAAGAAATTCAAATAATCCCACTTACATATTGCCATAAAAAAATATAAATGAAGTATTAATTAATTGGCTAGATGGCGGTTACATGAACAAAAAAAGTTTATTGCGAATTAATTTTGATTTCAGCCTAATTACGTTGTCGGATCCTTATCGAACAAGTAAAACAAAACAACATCCATCTCAAGTCTGATACCTGATAAAACACAAAAGAACAGATCATGTGTCAGAAAATCATGGTTTAGTCTAGACTGTTTAACATTTATCAGAAAAATAGTTCAGTAGTACTGTTCTCTTTGTCCAGTCTTGGTTTTGTCAAATTGATTTACAGAGACAACTTCATTACTCTCTGATGATATGAATTCTTTCCCAAGCTATAAATTAAATCAATAAATGTGTTTTCAAGAAAAGAAAAGAAAAAAACCAACTTGGTTCCTAACAAATTGCATACCTGAGAAAACATCTCTGATGATTTTATCTTCTCTGTACTACAAACATTCACATATCCTTGACAAATCCATATTTCTCCATGAAAGGATTCACAAAGTTCTTCAATGGGTACCTCTCAATACAATCTCCCCACACTCCGGCATCGTTCAAATCTCGCTCCACAACCCATACACTGCTATTGCACTTGAAACCAGCTCCAAATGTGACCATGAAAACCCGGTCTCCTTTACTCAGCCTCCTTTGCCCTTCCATGTATGACAACACGTACCAAACGCTGCTTGCTGAGGTGTTGCCGAACCTGTGCAGAGTCATCCTCGCTGGTTCAATGTCGTACTCAGTTAGGCTGAGACCTTTCCCGACCCCATCTATTACAGCAGCCCCACCAGTGTGGAGACAAAAGTGCTTGATAGCTGTGGTGAAAATTTTGGATGATCAGGTTAGTACTGGAAATGTTTTTGGGGACCGGAATAAATTTATGACCAATTATTTGACCCTCATTTATGACTTCTGTGCATTTGGAATTATTTTTGTATGCAAAATCTATATATTTTTTGGCTGTACCAATTCTGACACTTTGATTCAAATGCTAGGAATTTTGCTATTTTTTTATTTTAAAATCTGATGCTTATCACTGTTGGACTATAATATTACAATCTTACAAGTAAAAAAAAATACTAGTTTCCACTAACACAGAATAAATACCTGTGTTTAGTACCAGACTGCCACTGCCTCTTTTCTTCCAATGCATGATTCTTCTCATAGCATGATATATCAATTGATCAATTGGTAAAATCTTCGGTGCAAGCACACGCATGTTATTCACGAATGCACGTGTGGCAGCTTTCGGGAGTTCTTTTCCAAGGTGGAAGCCGGGTCTGCCCAATTCATCCTCATCTTGAATGCAACAATTGTAGGCCTCATTGTCTGCCCCGAGATGTGTGCGTACCAGTTGGGTCAATCGTAATTTTGCGCACAAACGCAATCTCGGGTTGTTTGTCAGAAAGAAGGCACAGCCACCAGAGCGAAACAGGCAGTTACCGAGCATCATCGACCGCTTGTTTCCTGCATACCTGAATTTATGCATCTGGAATTATTCTTATGACATTTTGTTTAAAATTGGATGCAATGGAAGACTATCACAATTTTTCAATATAATCCAAGTTTCTGATTGGCACACTATGAGGTCATGATAAAAAAAGAGAGTCATAATGATACTTGGATGGAATTATATATTACATTTACTTTTTTTTAATTAATTTAATTCAGACAAAATTACCAGTTAGGCGCGATGGATTCAGAAGACATGATGAGAGCGAGTTGCCGGCGCCGGCACTGAAACAAATTATTAACTAGATCAATCGCAATCAAGCTAGCACTGCACCCCATACCAGACAAATTATAAGTTAGCGCATCCTCCCTCATCCCATATCGCTTCAAAATCCGTGAAGTCAGAGACGGTGCTGGTGAAAACATCGACACATTCACCACCAACACATCCACGGCCTCTGGAGAGAACCCAGTTTTCTTAAAAAGTTCATCTAGTGTAGCACTGAAGCATTCATCCATCTCTTGAATGCCATCAGCCCAGCGGTCAGGGGATGACTCAGTGCCAGCTATGATGTTGCGTGGCCCATATGTCGACTCGCCAATGCCAGAATTGACAATGACTTTGAGGAGGAATTTGTACTCATCTACTCCGAGGTGCTTGTTCCGTTGTATGATCTCACCGCACAGTTCAGTTGGGAGCTTGCGGTCGTCTGACGGCTTAAAGCACACGTAGTCTATCAAGTAGCATTGCCGGTGCCGGGCCCAGTCTATGAGCTTGTAGAGAATGAGACATAGTGAGGTTATGAGGAGACTGGCTGTGAACATTGCCAAAATCTGCATTCTCAGTGTGTGTGTGTGTGTGAGAGAGAGAGAGAGAGAGAAGTGTGAAGTGCAAACTTAACTATGTTGTACTTCACTGTGTTAGGTGTAGTAGGAATTAATAATGGTGAACAAAAGGGGTATGAAAGTATAGCACAAGAAAAGGAAATACAATTAGGGGTTGCTATATATATATATATATGTAGTGTAAGAGTAGGTAGAGGGGAAGAAGGAAGGTGTATTTAATTTTGATGAGGAAATAGGGATGAATGCTGGAGGGAACTGGAAGGCAGGCTTTTGAGCTGCCACTGCAATTTTTGGCGAAGGAGCATTCACTGTGCTTTGTTATTGCCATGACCAACTAAGTGAAAAGATTTAATTGAGCAGTTTGCATTGTCTGTCGCGCTGCACACGCCAAAGAATTTAATGTAGGTCGTACCCTCTTGCTGGATCCTTTTCATCAGTTTATTAATCAAAGGGAATTTCTTCCTCTAAAAAAAATAATAATATTATATGAGTAAGGCTACGGTAATATGCATAATTAATATTACGGAGTAAGGATTGACTCGTTCTATGAATAATTATTTTTATTTTTAAAATTTAAATAGTGAATTTGAATCTGATCTTTGAATAAAAATGTATTTACTATTTACAGATCAAATTTTAAATTTTTTTGAATTTTTTTAATATTATTTTAAGATAAGTAGAAAATCAATGATTTTAGATGGTCTAGAATTTTAAAAGCAGGTAATGTTTTTTTTATCTAAAAATAGTAAAAAATTTGTTCTGCGTTACATTTTAATATGAATAGATTGTTGAACGGTTTCTATTGATTGTTTGGACTTTAAAAACAGATATATGAATTCATAGTGCGGATTGTTGTATAAAACAAGTATTTTATAAATTTAAAATAAATTTTAAAGCCAACGACAAGTAATTTATTAAATTTGTGAGTTTTTAAAATTTATGTTTGTTTCGCATTTTATGAAGCTTTGGCGAGTTCCTTATCAGACGAATCTCAGCTATTCGTTTGCATTTAATTAATCTGTTCATCGACATTCATATTTCGTCTGACACAGATCACGGGGTACACGGGCGTTTCTGTTTTGATGAATTTTGATGCTGGACGTGGATAATAACTTAATATTATGCGTCTATTTTAGTACGTCTAAATAAATCAAATCTTACATATTTTTAAAACTTCTTTCCTATATTTTAGATAAGTAGAAAATTACTACTTTGAGATGGTTCAAAAAATTTAGATCATTAACTTAATTTTTTTTTAATTATAAAGTTTGGTTTCCAAGTATATATTTAACAGTTTATATTGACTGTTTGAATTTTGAAAACGAAAATATGATTTATAGTATATTTCTATTCGTAATATGCATATTACCATAGCCTCTCTTTCAAGTTTCATCAACTATAGAAAAATTCAAAATACGCGTCAAAAATAAATCTTAAAATTGCAAGTGCACTTGCCGTTAAGATCTGAAGAATAAATACTGTAACCAACTCAAATAGAGATTTAACCCATTTTTTAGATATTTAATCTGCATTTGGTTCATTAGACTTGCTAAAGGATGCTTTTCTTAGGTGATCAAAATTAAACCTTTCTTTTTCTGGTCAATGTATAGTGCTACTGCTGGACCCCATTTTTAACCTATTATTTGACTGAATTTAAGAAAAAGAGGGGTTTTTTTTATCTCAGAAATTATTTGATAATACCTATAATTAGGATTTGATTGGGCCAAAGCACAAATGAAGCCGGTTGTTTATACAGAAAAAAAATCGATATTATACCAAAAAAACAAGAGTTGATCCGAACCATACCCCATTTTTTTATCTTTGTTCTCGAAGTTCAAACAGTTGATCCGAACCACTCAACATAATCTCCATATTAAAATGTGCTTAGATACCAAATTTTATATTTTTTGAAAATTTTTACTATTTTTTTAGATAGTTACAAAATCACTGATTCTGGACCATCCAAAAACAGTGATTTTGTACTTATCTAAAAAATAGTAAAAAAATTTCAAAAATATGAAATTTGGTATGTAAACACATTTTAATATGGATATCAGGTTGAGCAGTTCGGATCGACTGTTTGAACTTCGAGAATAAAGATAAAGACATGAGGTATGGTTGGAATACAAAACCAATAGTGCATTTTAACCCCACTCAAAAAACAAAATATAGTATTAGCATCCAAACTATCAACTTCTACATGCCATGGATCATTCATAAGAAAAAACATATATTTGAATTATTTACCAAGTAGCATCTCTAAGTCCCATCATACTGCAATAATTAGATTTTTTTTTTTCTGAAAATAACAAGTCCAAATATATGTATAGGTTAATATTTCGACTTATGAAAACATTAGTGATTTGAATAGCAGATATAATGTTTGCTAACTAAAATTTCATAATTTAGCATTTTTACAAATAAAAAAACAAGTACATGTTGGATTGACAAAAACAATCATATGTTGTAAAATTATTAATAACTACAATTTGAAGTTGTAAATTTTTGACAAATTTCAAAACAAATAAGGAACTGTTCATGAATAACTACAACATGTATGAATAACTACAATTTGGATGGCATTGGTGCAATTAAGTTCACTAGTTATCAGACTATGGGAACTTGTAGAGACTACCACTTTCTGGAAAAATATTCGGCCAATTCAAACATTCCTTTGTAGCATCGGTTTAGTTTATCAAAGAGAATGGAACTCACATTAAATTTTGGAAGGATTCATGGTTGCAAGGACCTCTCAGGGACCGATACCCATTATTATACACATATGCAGAGGACCAAAATATGTCAGTAGCGGAAGCAAGGATACAGGGGCACTGGACCATACCGATAATGCAGCAGATATCACAGCCGGCAATGGAAGAGCAGCAAGAGATGATGGCGGAATTGATGCAACTCCCTAGCACGGATGAAGAGCATGATGAGTTAAGCTGGAGATGGGAAAGACAAGGAAAATTTACAGTTAAATCTTATTATTATTGGTATGAAACAGGACCACATATTAAAGATCCAATCTTTGAGATATGGCAACTCAAAGCATCATTAAGAGTAATGATATTTTGTTCGCTTATGCTCAAAAACAGAATTTTGACTATTGATAATTTAGTCCTTAGGGGGTGGGAATTGGTTAATAGGTGTTGTCTATGTAAGCAACATGACGAGTTGGTACAACATATGTTTCACAATTACACTTTTGCGGTACTAGTAAGGCAAATGTTACAAGAGGCCGATCTTGGACTAAGACAGTGCAGTTATTTTAGCCAAGAACAGTATTATAATGCAATGGTAAAATCAAGAATAAAAACTGTGAGAAGAGTGCAAATGGCAATGGTGTTTAACATTTGGAAAGAACGATGCAAACAAACTTTTCAGGATAAGGAAAAAACGAAGCTGCAGATAACAAGAGAAATCATGCATGATGTTAGATTATGGTTTTCTGAGGAGTAGGACCATAATTTGATATTTTTTACATTTCAGTTTTTCTTTCCTTCTTTTACCCTTTCTTTTTTCTTTTTCGGTCTTTTTTCTTTCTTTGTTACTTTAGCTTCTCTGTACATATTCACTTCTGTACATTACTCTTTATTACACCTTTAGTGTAACCATTAATAGAAATCTGGGAGCTTGATTCTCTTGTTTCACTTTCAAAAAAATTATATGGTACCAGAGCAGATTATGAAATATAACTTGCATTTTTGTAAATATTTTTTATCAATATATTTGTTAACGGCAATTGCCGTTGACCAAAAAAAAAAAAACCTTGCGTTGATAACGTGACGAAATTCATTTATACTGTTTTTTACACAATTGATAATAAATTAACAACAGATCCTCTAATATATGAATAAGCTTATTTCTCCAAAATTGCTGTGGGACTAGACAGATTGATCCGGTTCCTTTGCCTTCCATTCCATATGCCGACTAAACATTAACTGCAGGCATATATACATACCAAGATGAGCAAGGTAAAATATCGGCATTTAATAAATATTGCGAATCTCCAAATGGTGAGTTTCAACAAAACAACTTGTGCTCAAATAATGTGCTCCTTTTACCTTTTACCTTTTCCTTCTGGTTAAGGGCCTTAAGGCTGCCTGATTAGAGCAAAAACTAACACCAAAAAAATTGAGATGCATGTAACACAGAATCTAAACTTACTTTACTTCTTTTACTTTCTTGATGATTTCAAAGTTTATTAGGAAAATAACTAAACACATGCATATATCTATGACTTTCTTTCATCAATATCTTCATTTTTACTTGAATGATAAACCGAATGTTTTTTTAAAGCATATGTTCACACAACGTGTGAAAATAAAATAAAAAATACTTTATGCATTAATAGTCATGCGTTCAAATAGCATCTGAATGTACATCAGCTAAAAGTTGTATTTTATGAATGGACGGTCTGAATTTAAATCCAAACGATCTTGATTCGGAAAAGAGTAGAGGTGGTTTAAAACTCTATAGGAGAGATTCAAATGTGAGGTATAAATTAATATAACTAATATGTGAGGGATATTTTGTAGAAATCGAAAGGTTTAGATTGTTTTTTTTTTAAATAAAAAATAAATAATTAGGGAAAATTGAAAGGTTAACATTTGATTTTTTTTAATAAAATAATTAATTTTATTTTTCAAAGTTAGAAACAAGATATTCTTGTAATTAAGAATTTTAACAGAATATCTCTATGAGTTTCATAAACTTGATTCTTATCCTCCACTCCACTTCATTTTCCTTAATTCCCACTCACTTCGCAAATGTTATACTTTGATAATTTAATATTTCATTCACAATGAAAGTTTCTGATATTTATTATTTCATAATTAAAAAAGTTTGGTTTCGTATTTTTTTAATCTTGTTTAAATTTTGTTATTTCAGTAAAATCAATATTAAATAGTGTTTGTTTATAAATTATAAATGCAAATACTAAATGTGCACCTCAGATATTAAAACATTGACAAGTATACCTCACGCAAATGGTAATGGGCTGTCTTTCTATTGGAGGACGCATGCTCACTTTCTGCAAAAATAAATAAATAAATAAATAATAATAACAAAAAAGAAAGTATATGTCAAATTTAACATGGACCCTTATTTATAAAAAATGTAGTTTTAACTTATGAATAACTACAATTCTGAATTTGTTAAATTGTTTTTTTTTTGTTTTTTTTCATAATTTGTTAAATTATGAAAATTGTAATGCAAATAAGGAAAATAAAGATAAGATAAAAATAAAATTAATAGCACCATCAAAGATATTGTTTATGACAAAAAAATATACGTAAATTGAAAAGATATTAAATAATTCTAATTTAAAAGAATTAATAGTATAAATATTTTTTATGGTATCAGAGCAAATTACGAAGATAATTGACAATGATAACATAACGAAACTCATTCATATTATTTTTTCCCGAAATTTATTGCAAATGACAGTTAATATAGAACTAAGAGCTTTCTCCAAAATGGATGTGGGACTAAGAAAAGAACTTGATCCGGTTTCTTTAACCTCCCAAAACCGACCAAACATTAAATGCAAGCACATGTTCAGGCAATGATATACGGATACTAAGATTAGCAAGGTAAAATATCTGTTCTACGCATTTAATTAACTTGCATCCAATTAAATTTATTAATTTATCAGAAATTAATATTAACTTATTCTGTAAACTTTTAGATGACACTGGTATGACTTGCTAGGTTAACATGCAAACACATTTTTCGTTTTTGATTGGGCCGTTTCGTAAAAAGCATAAATGTTTTTTTAACATATAATTAACAGAGCGAGATATGAAAGATAGCTCACAATAATAACACGCCGAAACTCATTGTTCATGAAAAATAAAAATTATATTGTTATAAATTATGAATAACTAAAATTGTGAACTAAATAAAGAAAAGAAAAAGAAAAAAAGAAAGAAAAATAAGATAAGAATAAAATTAATAGAACCATCAAAGACAATGTTCATGACAGAAAATAATATAATGTAAATTTAAAAATTAACAGTATAAATGTTTTCTAATATTTATTAAATAATAATTCTCACTAATACCATATCAAAACTCATTCATACTGTTTTTTTTTCCATGATTGATAACAATATATGCTCTAAGAGTAAAGCTAGCATGTGATGTGTTCACCAAGATGATTTAGTGAGCATAACTTTATTAAATCTACCATATTGATTTGAAATGGCAAATTCAAGCTGTTACGAGTGATGTGTATCAATGCAAAATTTGAAATTTTGAAATTCATATAGTACAAAGTCAAGCAATAAAACAATAAAGTTTTATAAGTATTTTTAATATATTCATCATTTTATTATATTATTTTATATTATTATTGTTGATTTCTTTTATTTTTGCTCGGTTATGGTTTGATTCCCTTGGTTGGATCTTAGAATAACTCGATTGAAACTGAATACCGCAAGACACGAAAATGAGATGTCGAATTAGATGACTACGAGACTTGCTACAAAGAGAAGTATTTGTTTATTTCAGATAAATCTGCTATGGTATTTCGATTGTATTTTATTGTACTGTAATGAGTTTATTTTCAATTTATTTGTTACATGTAAATTCCAAAATTAAAAGAAAAGTTTCTTCGTTTATTGTGGCAATACTTGTCTTTGTCATTAGTAATGTGTGTAGATAAATTGTTGTGTATGATAATAAAATCGTATTGTGCTGATAAACACAACGGGTTGTCTGTTCTATTGTCAGCGTGTGACACTTAAAAAGTTAAAATCAAAGAAAATTCTGTCTGATTATCTCCGATGGGCTGAAACCACACTGATGTTACCAACTATTCGGATGTGGGCCTCCAACGCTCACATTACAAGCCCAGAATTTTAATTTCTAGACAAAAACGAATTATTCGGATATGTGGAATGAAAACCATATATTGATATTTCTATGTTAAGATTCTTTTAGTACTGATTTGATCCATTGATCTGACAATCAACAGGATATCTGTAAGAATGTCTCTTATCAAACAACATTTAGGACATTGTTATTTGTGCTGCATTTAAAGTGATTCTGCTATTGAAATTTTTTCTGATCTGTGTTACACAAATCCGTATCTCAGCATTATATTAAGTTTTATATTAACTCGAAACTTAGAGTTAATATATTTCGCCCATCCAATCATGATCCGGACTAATCCCACTCATGATAAAATACACAGGCTCTTTAACATTCGTGCCAATACGGATCGGATGGTCTAGATTAATTTTGTATTAACTCAAAGTTAGAGCTCCTTAATCTCTTAAGAAGCTCTAAAGAGGGAGCGTCAAACACTACACTCCTTTGCAAAGTTTAAAATTATTTTCTTAAGCCTTCTTTTGCATATTTTGTTAAATTTGCTCTAATTTTTAAGTCACCATTTTACATGGCTTAAGAAATTGAGTCTTCTTAAAAAAAAAAACTAAAGATTTATCTTCTTAAATTTCTCTTACTGAACATCTCTTTCCTTAACAGAGCTTAAAATTTAAGTCTACCCAACTTACCGAATACCCTTATTGACCTTAAAAAAAAACTGCTCAGGTGATCTTGTGTTACATTGGTTTTCTGATTATGGTTAACTAAAAACTATTGTGTAACCTCTGATTTTTCTCAATTAAGCTTTGTTTTGAAAGCCAGTAGTACTGTATGATTATATAAATGGTTTGAGAGACTTCATCATCAGAAGTATTTATTTTCCTTGTTCATTTTGTAATTTTTGAAAGTCATTGACTTAAATACCTACTAACAATTATAATGATAATAAAAATATTTACAACACTTGACCCTCTTGATTCAATTTATGCTTTTCTATTCTAGATCTACCTTCTTATTCTCTTCAATTTCTCTTACAATATCTACTCTTTTTATTCTCTTAATTCCCTCTATTCATTAAATTTCCTATTCTCTTATTCCACCATTAATTCTCTTAAAAAAAAATTGCATTAGTACAATCTTTAATGTTACTCTGATAATGTATTATCATCAACAGTGCTCTATCGGTTAGTCCTGTTACACTGGTGAAATCCAATATTGATTTTAGATATATTTTTGAATGAGAGGATTGGGTCAAGCCACTCAACACTCTTTTCAAACTCTTGTTATTGCAATAAAAAAAATTTCATTCGAATTTCGAACTCATGACCTCTCACATCTGATAACAAAATCGTTGTTTTCAAACTATTGAATTTTTATACCCATCTTAATAAATAGTAAAAAGTTCCAAAAAAATATAAAATTTGATCTACAAGCATATTTTAATATATTCAACATGTTGAACATTTTGGACCGACTGTTTAGACTTTAAAAATTTTAAAAATGGATAGTGTAATTTTGTGTCCCTAAAATATGGTGTAAGTGGATCCCACATATAAAAATTAACAAAATAGAAAACATATATTAGTGAATGCAGATGGTGATGTGCCTTGCTTTTCTACGAGAAGACCCAGGTTCAATTTCGCAAAAAGGCAACTATTTTTTTTTTCTCGGACAGGAGCCCTTGCTTCAAAAAATTATATTGTTGTAAATTATGAATTACTATATTTAAAATTGTAAGCTTATGAAAATTGTAAAGTAAAAAGGAGAAGAAAAATAAATGAAATAAATAACACCATCAAAGACATTGTTCATGAAAAAGATAAATTATATTGTTGTAGATTATGAATAACCAAAAATTTGAATTTGTAAAATTATGAAAATTGTAAACTAAATAAGGACAAGAAAAATAAAAAGGACAGATAAGATAAGATAAGAATTGAATAAATAGCATCAAGACACTGTAGATGATAGAGAAAAAAAAATTCTAACGTAAATTAAAAAATTAACAGTACATGTTTTTTTAACATATTATCATAGCGAGATATGAAAGATAGCTCACAATAATAACATGCTGAAACTCATTGTTCATGAAAAATAAAACATATATTGTTATAAATTATGGATAACAATATAAGATAAGATAAGAATGAAATTAATATCATCAAGACACTGTTGATGATAGAGAAAAACAAATATAATGTGATTTAAAAAATTAACAGTACAAAATGTTTTTAACATATTATCAGAGCGAGATACTCACATAGTAATCTGCCAAAACTCATTGTTCGTGAAAAAATGATATTGTTATAAATTTTGAATTTGTCAAATTATAAAAATTGTAAACTAAATAAAAATAATATAAATATAAAATAATATAAAATGAAATTAACAGAATATAATCTAACATGGTACACTAATACCATATCAGAATTCATTCACACTACTAATTTCCATAATTGATAACAACATATGTTGTATTATAGAACTACTCTTTCTCCAACATAGATATGGGACTAAAGAAATTGAGCCGGCTTCTTTGCATTCCCAAAACCGCCCAAACATTAACTGCAAGCACCAGTTCAAGCATTATTCTTTTATGTTTGATACGGGTCTCCCAATGATGTTATGGTCTGTGACATCTGTCTCAACTTGAAACTTAACAAAGCATCAACTTGCACATAATTAAATTTATTAATATACCAGAAATAAAAATTAACTTATTTTTTGAACGTTTAGATGAAACTTGTATGCGTTGCTAGGTTAACCAACACATTTTTCATTTCTTAATGGGCCGAAAAGCAGAAATCAAGGGGCTCATTCATACATCAAATATCATTTAAAAATTCAGATAGACAAAAAAAAAAATAGCTCTACTTTCCCCGAGAGCCCTCTAGTCATTTGAGCAATCATATACACATCTCATTCAGACATCAATTCAAATCAACATGCGTTTTCTGTTTCTTTTTGTTCTGTATAATATCGTTACAAACTCCCTAATTTATGTTATATATAGTAAATAACTACATTACATTGAACAAAACCATAATGTACAGTATTCTATGACCAAAAAAAAGCTTAACCAGTTTCCTTTTCTTATTCTTTCTCAACTCTACAAAAAAAAAAAAGCCTTTATCCTTCTTTTCCCTCCCTCGTATACAACAAAACAACCACAAATCAGGGAATGCGTGGTAAGGTGCAAAATTTGCATGCTTCACCATAATCAAGTTCAGGGTTATTCTTAAGAACTCCTAACCTTCTAATGTCGGCCTCAGCGTGGTGTTGACCTGCGTTGACTTTGATACAGTCCATTATGTTTATTTCTGATGCCTTCAGAATTGCCTCTGGAGGAGACAATGCATATTGCATTGCCCAAATTGAGAGCGGTCGCATGTAAATTAGTGACCTGTAGTGCCCGTCTGTTGTCCATGCTTCAGGTGTCTGAAACCAATACCTGTAACAACCCATAAGAAAGCATAATTAGATGTGATTTTTAAAACATGGTTAGAAATTTGAGTTATTCCTTTGAGTGAGCCTATGGTAATATGTATATTACGGATCAACCTATTCAGTGGACTCATATCTCTATTTTCAAAGTTCAAACAGTCAATCCGAACCGTTAAACATGATCTCCATATGAAAATGTGTATGGAGACCAAATTTTATAATGTTTAGAATCACTACTTTTGGATAGTCCAGAATTTTTAGATCAAGTGATTTTGTACCTATCTGAAAAATAATAAAAAAAAAATCTTAAATAATGTAAAATTTGGTCTACAAGTAGATTTTTAAATGCAGATCATGATGAGCGGTTCAGATCGACTGTTTGAACTTCTAAAACAGATATATGAGTCCCTAGTACAGACTGCTCTGTAATATGCATATTACCATAGTCTCACTCTATTCTTTTAGTCAAAGATATAAGTGGTAATGGAAGTCCAAAATATTAACTGGCAATATAAGACATTTATTGATACAGGATGCCTCCATTCATCTAGTTTGATCTACTGTATAATTTGGATTCCTTTTCAATTGTTGTATACCTTGTTTAGTCAGGAACCCTTTTTTTATAAGAGCAACTTTATGTTTTTGCATAGTTTTTTGGGCTAACATAATTACAATAAAAAAAGGAATTACAATTATAAGGTCATTACTGGTACCAGTATTATCGCCTTATCGGTTAACAAAACTTACCCAAAGCCTTCTTCAGACCACCCAGCAAGATAAACTCCTTCAGCAGTGGTAAAAGCCTGATGCTCCATCCCATGTGAAATCATGTTAGCTGCAACAGCATACGTGACACCTGTCCATATCTCTCTCGACTGCATGCACGTCACATCAACCTTGCCACGTGGCGTCATCCCGTTCACAGCCCCCATCCTCCCCCCTCTCACTTTCATCACATTGTACTCAAATATCTTCTGAAGTGTGCTCCTCACTTTCTCCTCTTCAAAAAGAGGAGGCAACCCTGACGCAGCCGCATACCATTGACCGGCCAACTGGTCGGCCTGGATTGACCGGCTGTTACTGCTCGATCCACTATCGTAATTAAAATACGACCCGTTCCATAACTTATCTTCAAATGACTTTTTTGCCCTCAAGAATTTCACCTTACATTTCTCGGCGAAGGCACTGTCTCCAAGGCGTTGACCCATGGCAGCGGCAGCTTCAAGAGATGCCAACCAAAGGCAACCGCAATACGCACTTACACCATGCACAGTCCATGCATCATAAGTCTGATCAGGAAAACCATCGTTTTCTATCAACCCGTCACCATCTCGATCAAACTGCATCATGTAATCGATTGCTGCACATACAGCTGGCCAGACAGCTCTGCCGAAGGACAAATCTCCGGTAGCAGCAAAATCTCGGTAAACCTGGAGCACGAACTTGGGGTTGAGATCTTTCCATTTGCTTGTGTCATGAATGTTATATGCATTCATTTCATGCCATGGATCGTGGGTCCCAAGGTCGTGAGGCACCGCACCTTTGACTTTCCGGATTCCATGTGTACCATCGGCGAGGAATTTGACTCTTCTTGTATCTTCATGTAAGACCGCCTTTGCAAAATCATATTGGATTGAGAGTTCGATTTTTGGGAAGAGCTCTAGAAGGGCAAAGGAGGCGTAGAAATGCACATCATATGTGCACCACATTATGTATTCTACACCTTCTAGGTATAGGAATTTACCCACATTTTCAGTGTTATCTTGGGAGTCATGATCAGAGTAAAACCAAGTTGGGTTGTCATTGCTATTAGGGTTTAGGATTGCACGCGTGCTCCCTGAGGGTTTTAATTTTGAATGTTTGCCTTTTGATTTAGAGGTCTTAGAGCGTTGCAATCTCGAGGACGGTTTCTCGTTATCTGTCACTGGACCTTCACCATCTGGGTTTACCAGAAAAATTGTATTAGTGCATTGTTATGTAATGTTCTGACTATAATGAACATACTACAGAGAAGAAAATTATGATGCTGAACAAATTGTGATCAAATTATTTTCTGATTAGATCGAGTTATCAGTTCTTAGTGGAATTTCAACAGGTTCAGTGCCTAATCACATAAGAGTTATTTCTGAGATAGAGTTATGATAAGTTGGAACCAACCTGTCCAGACAGTTCCACCAGCAACAAGAAAGTAAAGCTCATTGAAAAGGGTGAACTTGTACCTGAAACATAAATAAGAACACTTAACAAAATAAATCAAATGCATGCAGGGGTGATCAAATGGTCGATTGGTTAAAACAGGATTAAAATAGTCAAAACCAAAATTTTATTCAGTTTTCAAAAATCTAACCGAACCAACCGAATTAAACTTGTCAACTAAAAAACAACTGAACCAAAAAGGTCAAAACTCAATACATAAATAAATATATGTAATAATCATATAAACAAATATCAAGATATATATCAGTTGAACGGAAATAAGAGAGATTAAACCGAACCAAATATAAAAACCGGAGTAACTTGAAAATTCAACCAAACCATCTAAACCGAAACGGAACTATTTAATCCAGCATTTGTCGGTTCAGTAGAAAACCAAATAAACTGGATCCAATGAACATCCCTAAATGCAAGTGCACGAGGAGGAAATTGATGGAGACAAAAATTACCATTCAGGAAGTCTTTCGTCATGTAGTATGGGATTTTGCCACTTTTCAATCTCTTCTTCCCACATTTTATAATCTGTTAATGAAGAATTATGTATGTAAAAAGGTATGAATCAACCAGTAATTTGTTACCAAGAGAGAATAATCAATGATGGGAAAATAAATCAATAACATACTCTTCAAGGCATCATGTGCCAAATTAATGGCTGATCTTTCAGAAGTTCCATAGAAGGACGTATACCTCCTGCACAAACAAATACATGGGAAGAAACAAAGTGAAAATTATGATTTTATATAAAAAAAAAGTCGCCTTCTGAGGAGTGAGGCTATGGTACTATGCATAGCATGGACTGGTCCGTACTATGGATCATTATCTCCGTTTTCAAATCCCAAGCAGTCAATCTGAACCATTTAACATGATCACCATATGAAAATGTACTTGTAGATCAAATTTACATTTTTTACTATTTTTTTAGATAGCTAGAAAATCACTTGGTCTAAAAATTCTAGACCATTCAAAAGTAGTGAAATTTTACCTATCTAAAAAAACTAGTAAAAGAATTCTAAAAAATGTAAAATGCAGTCTTCAAGTACATTTCATATGGAGATCATGATGAACGGTATAGATCAACTATTTGAACTTTGAAACGAAGATATTGATCCATAGTATGGTACCAATCTGCGCTATGCATAGAACCATATCCTCACTCCCTTCTGAGTTAAAATAACCAAGTAATTGTCATCAAGGCATTAACATTTGACCTGTTGTATGAGCATCCTTTCTGAAACTTCACTTTAGGAGATGACCATGATAAACTGAACGCCACAGTGCATCTACCATGAGGTTCAACCCAAGTCGATGCACAAACAGCAGCAGCGATTGAATCCCCTGGCAATGAAGGCATGCTGCGGCCAGCTTCAAAATTCTCCCGATCAAATTGGCCATTCTTTGTTATTAAACAAAATATTAGCAGAAGAAAAAATGACATTAACGTGTTGCTTAAAATGTAATATTTTTATATACACCCCTCAGGAACATAAGAATATAGTATGTACCCATTTAAAACATGAGAATTTTCTCCCCTACACCTTCTTACATCTCCTAAATTAATGTCAGACAACCCTGTTCTGACTGTTTTATCTTTATATAAATCAGGAAGATGCCAGGAGAAGAACTTATGCTATAGAAGGGATACCTCAGATATTTCACCTTTCTTTTTTACCCATTTATATATTCATGTTCTGTAGGGTCTAAATGAAATTATGATGATATTTTATATTTACCTGCTTCACAGTACCCCACATTTCTTTAGCCGATATGCAACTTTCCCCAGAAAGACCAAAAATGGGCAAAACAGTCACATTCACATTTTGTGTCTCACACGAGGCAATAGCAAAAGTCACTGGTGGATTTACATCATCTGTCCTGCAAGGTTTGGCATTCCATTACTGTTTAGTGATATAAGGAAATGAATCTCCATCCCTGTTAGGTTCAGTTCAGGCTTTGGTCTCTGTTGGGAAGATTGAGGCAACTAAACACAAAAAAAAAAAATAACCCATCTTTCATGGACAAACAGTAATAAATGCAAAATGACAACGAAGTGGGCTGAAGTAAATGCTGAAATGAATATTTTATTCATAATTCTTTTCTTCTTTTTTTTGGTCCAAAAACTGTGATTCTCTTCGGTCATGGGAGAAATAACCACAGGAAACAGCTAACCAACTGCAACAAATAATCAATCAAGGGATTGAAACTTGCTTGTGATGTAGAAGTACCCCTGACACTCCACCATCGCCTCTGCATTTCATAAAAAATAATCAGTGAGAATTGCAGTTTTAAGATGACATAAGAAGATGTACTTTTGCAAATAAAAGTCAAAATTCTGTCATTTACAATGAAAACAAGAAATAAATTGCAAGCAACAACCAACTACTGGATAAGAAAAAACCTACAATCTTAGGAATTTTCGAAGAGCAAGGAACAAAGTACCAAGCCTCACCGCCTCATTCCTAGAATATACCTTTATAGACAATTATGCCCCGCAATTCAAATGTCTTTCCTAAGCACTAACTGACCAAATATCAATCCAAGCTGATTAAGATATTGGACCCCATTTGAAATAACTACACAGATATTTGGTCAAGTCAATTTACTCATCTTTTGCTTGGTTTGGGCACTTGCCATAATGACTGCGTTCTCTTTGGTCAATAATGCAAAAATATTTTTTTAATGTTGACTGCTAATTAGAAGATTTCTGGAATCACAAGGACATCAAATGAATGCAGTAATTTGCAAAATCCTAAATTACTGAAAGAAAAACTTCTGAAAAATACTGGCTTACACGAATGGTTCGTTCACATGACCTCCCGATTGATGAGAAAAACCACCAATAGAATTCTGTACAAGAAAATTAAATAGATATTTATACAACAATTATACATTGAAGAAACAAACAGTTTTACTGTTTTAATTATGTATCAACCCAAACTAGAGAAAAAATTTCTTACCGCCCAGGTGAACAGCAGGCTCACTTTTGCTCTGTCTTTGCCAGTGTTAACTAGCTACAATCAAAGTAAAAGTTCAGATTGTTTGGTCATAATTTACTCTTGTACTTTGTAATAGGTGTCACTTACAGTGTAAACAAATACGGCAGTTGGGAGACTGCTTTCTTGATAATTGTGCGGTATGAATGGAGATATCTGCCGGCATGAGATTTTTAGGTCTGGATCAGGTTCCCCTACAAGAAACCATTCAATACTTGAGAAATCAGCACATACCAATTTATTACAATTTATTATGTCAGGCACTGAAACAGAATTGATGTTACCAGGAGGAATTTGTCACTGGATATATGTTTGTATTATTATTTTATGTTACAATAGGGGAGTTTTATAAAATAACAGAAGCTGGCACAAGCATACCATCATAGACAGTCCATGCTCTAGGGAACAAGGCATGATATGTCGAATTCTGGCCGCTCAAATTCCAATCCCATGATGAAATCCCCTGGTCACCAAATTTTCTGAAATATGTCTGAATATAAGAACTAATTTACTGTATTTTACCAGAAATTAGAGAGTGGATGCTACAAAAGGTACAAAGCTTACTTTAATCCTTCATGGTGACCAGGAGATAAAACTGAGGAGTATTTCTTCTTGCCTCCATCCCGTGATACAAAAATCTAATATTTGAAACATGAAAAAGAAAAAAATTAAAACAAAGAACAAATGAATTTTAGCATTTCTCATGACTACGAAAATAAGAAATGTGGTACATACTGAAAATTGGTTCGCCATCACAGGAGACATTTCTCTTAACCCAGGAAGTATTTGCCAATTTTTAAATTCGCCTCTGAATCCTCTCGAAATGCTGCCACTTCTGAGAAATGATTTCATGGATTAATTGAATTAGGGGAGCAACTACTATAAAAGAATTTGTTTTTTGTGTTGATTTTAAAAATTACCCCATGCCGCCAAGTGGAACTCCTTCAGAAGCTGATGGCTTACATCTTTCTCTGGTGAATGGATCAATGGGAGCTTTCTAAAAATACAAAATTACTCCAAAACTAAAACTTCAAAGACCAGCAAAAGAGAAAATATAATATTTCAGTTGGGACAAAATTACCCTTCCTTGAGAGGCTTCTTCTCTCACATATGACCAGAGACGCAATCCAAGCCTCATCTAAATTTCATTGCCACTATTAAATACAGTCTATCTTAAACATAAATTAAAAAAAAAAACCAAATATAGAATACCATTCGAATTGCTTCCTTAAAGGTCACAGTAAATTCTTTCAACAAGTTTGCATGACTGTTTAACCTTCTTCGCCATGCTTGTTCTGGTGGCGCACCACAGTCAAAATCCAACTGTAAAAGTTAAATTTAAATATCATAAAGGACAAATTATTAGATTAGTGTAGGTATTTCAGGGGATAAATAAGCCATTAGAACAAGTGATCAGTTTTGTTCACTAATTGAAGAACGCCAACTAAAACAATTATAAGGATTACCCTAACAATACTCCACATAATTGAGTTGCACACCAGAAATACAAACTTGTCATTGAATTTATGTTCCCTTTGTTTTTGTGGGTGTTTTTTTCCCTTTTTTGTTTGTAGACTATGAACTATCAAGTCCTTTAAATTTCATCTGTGCCTGAAACTCTGGCATTGCAATCCTTGATTATTAGTGTAGAATTCTAATTGATTAGACATGAGCATGTACAATTCGTCACCAAAATTATACAGAGAAAATTTTATATAATGATGCCACCACTAATTTGATGCAATGCATTAATTAAACTACTGCAAAGCAGACATAAAAAAATCTAAATAAAAAATGAAAGCCTATTTCATAGCAAATTTAAGCACGGGATATATATACAGGCAAAAAAGAAGAATAACTAACCAATTGCAGAGTAGATTTGTTAACATATTCTTCAGCTGGCCAGGATTTCTTTCTAGAGTGGAAAAGGTGTTTATTTATCATTTCCAATCACCTCAAGCAAAGTACCAAAATCCAAATTTTTATCCCCGCAAAACAAGCTTAAAAATCAGAAAATCAGCAAATCTTCAATTCTCGTTACCACCAACTCAAATTTGCGCAAAATCACGCGTAGAGAAGCGCAACAATCCTATGCTAGATCGCCTTCACCGTCCCAATTGATCCAAATCGCAAAATTAACCTGTTAATTTCCTCAATTTAATCGCATAGTCTTTGCGATTATACCAATGGCACAACAATTTGATTAAACCAGATTCTTACAAATGAATTCAGTTCGAAACCCCTCTCTCTCTCTCTATCTCTTTCCAACGGAGAACACGAACTAAGTATGTATGTGATCACCAGTGAAGGTGTAGTAGAAGCTGGAAAAGAAGGAATAGGAATAGAGGAAACGGGATTCGTCCAGTTGCCTACTAGCTCCACCTTTCTCTTTTTCAACTGCTTAATTAAACATGCTTACGGGCTTTAATAAAAAAAAAAAACTTAATTAAACTTGTACATATAACATATTATTATTATTATTTCACAAAGTCGAAAAATTAATTATTTAATTTTAAAAACATATCAGTTAGAAAACGGAACACTTTTATTACGAAATACATATTTTTATTTCCAAGTAAAAAAAATAGTTTTTTACAAATTTAAAATGAGTTTTTGAAATTTAGAAGGATAAATATGATATTAATAATTTTAGAGGAAAAGATACATAATTTCAAGAATTTTAAGGGTATACATGAAATTCTCTCTTATATTATTGTTTCTTTTTTTTTCAGATTATTGTTGTTATTATATTGTTAAATTATTATATCATCGTAATCATCGGTATTCACTATTCAAAGCTATCAATTTTGACCAACCCAATAATTTTCGAGATTTTGGGGGTGAGGGATTAATACGCAATAAAATTAAACATTATATCTTTCTATGTAATAGGAACAGTTGTTTTAGACGCCACTTAATGTTTTTTTAAAGTACCTCTAAATATAAACTCAAGTATCCAATCATATTAAAGCACCAAATTTATGAACCAACAGTATCGAGGTGTTTTTTTCTACTATGGGTATCACAATTCAAATTTTAACATGAACAAAAATGAAAAAAAAAATAGAAAATTAAGAGGATGAATATGTAATAACAAAAGCCGGTAATTTCGAAAAGAAGATTAATGCATTAATTATAATTTAGAAAAATATAAATTATTGGGTGAAATGGGTAAAAAGCCGATAATTTTATTTTAATAAAATTTTAAATATTAAATTTTAAATTAAATATCTCAAAAATGATAAACTAATTTAAGAAATGAAAAGAACAATTTTATCCTACTACTTTTCAATGGAGTATCAATTCTTATTCGGAGAACTATCTTTTAACGCCATTTCAGATGTTAGGACGAAAACTGAAAATTCATGCACAAGAATTTTGATGCAGTAGAAATGACGAATCATGTAAAAATTTATACACAGTTTATCTGTTTTAAAAAAAAAAATTGGTTCACATTTGTCCCGACTGAGCAAAATCGTTGAAATATTCAGCTTATTTTTCGATGCTCATATTATCGAAAAATGCGCTGAAAAATATTTTAGCGTAAAATTTCAATAATGTGAGCTTATATTTGATAAAGTAGAACTAAGGTGTTCCTAAGTTCATAAATAAAAATTTAACTCAATTCAAAATCTATCGAATTGATTTTAAATAATGAATCTGAACTGTTGAAATCCGTCTATTTTACAGGTGATACATCTATATGCACGAATTTTAAATTTTTGAATTAATTTTGTATAGAGTCAAGTGGTAAAAAAACGTTGAAAAAATGAGTGCATTAAAATTAATTTATAGACGTTCAAATTTTAACCACTTGACTTTATACTAAATTATTTCGAAAGTTTAAATTTTTTGCATGTAGATGTATCACTCGAAAGGTTGACGGGTTTCAACGGTTCAGATTTATCATTCAAAGTCAATCTGATAGATTTTAGAGTTGAGTTCGCAAAAAAAAAATAGTGAACATAGAAACACCCTAGTTCTTGAAATTTTTACTAATGTCATTAATGAAAAACATAAACCAAAACACCACTGAAATTGGTAAATTCGAAAAATATCATAGCCTCCAATTCAATTTGCGGCTCCATTATTGGGGGCACAGACCTGAATCGTAGCCCCCCCCCCCCCAAAAAAAAAAAAAAAAAAATCTAAATATTACAGCGCATAATTTGTGGTTTTTTGTACAATGATATTAATAAAAATTTCGGCCCTAGTTCTACTCATTTTAATATATAAAAAAAAATTATGTACAAGTTTTTAATATTACAGACAAATTAAGTCTTTAATACATCTCATGCAAAAAAAAAAAATTGCGTGCAAAAATTCCGAATTTCTGACTTATGGTTCTTGTACCAAAATAAAAAATACAAAAAATTCCGAATTTCCTTACGTCTTTTACTTTTTCTTATAAAGACTGTAGCTAAAAGAATTAGAAACAGAATGGCAAAAAAAAAAAATTAGAAACAAAAATTGCGATCGTTTTCCAAAATTGAAAATGAACAGCATATTTTCTGTTCCAAAAAGCATCTCGTTGATGCTCTCTTGAGAGCTGGTTTAGAATACTAGTAAGTGCCGGCCACACACGTTGCCGTGAGAATTAAAAATTTATTTTAATCACTTTTTTTTTCAGATATGAAGTTTGTTTTATAATAAATATTTTGTTAAATTTAGTTATTTTTCTGTGAAATTTATAACAGTGCTTTGTTAATTATTTTTACATGTGTATTGTTTTTTCTCACTTCTTTCTTTTCCTTGTGGTCAATCGGGACATTGATTACATAAATAAATATTAAATGTAATTAAATAATTACATCAAGAGAAAGTAAACATTCGT
Source organism: Carex cristatella (assembly GCA_024447775.1). NCBI lineage: Eukaryota > Viridiplantae > Streptophyta > Magnoliopsida > Poales > Cyperaceae > Carex > Carex cristatella. The sequence goes on along the minus strand of JAJHPF010000003.1, from coordinate 9,687,785 downwards.
AAGTTTTTTTTTTTTATTTGTTTGCATTCAAATGACCGTAAGCTTTACTTCCATTTTGGGATACACATGTTTGATTGTAAATATAAAAGATTTCCTAAAATTCATTTAAAATCTATTCTTAAAAAGCGGCAGGTATGTAAACCCCTCATAATCCCACGATTTGTTATCAGTGATTAAGCAGCACTTTGATATCCTCATTGTCAACACCTTCGAGATAACCTCCAGCTCCCAGGCCTAGCTGTTGTGAATTCAAGATCCTTCGGATCAATTTATGTCAATTTCAATCTATGAAATCTAAAAGTTCTCTTCTCACAGATTATATAAGCAAGTTTCCTTCTCACAGATTTTTATTTCACTACTACTAAAGATAACTACATTGTTCCTGAAGGCTAACAAAGCTCAACCTGATATGTAATCAAGTCATATTCTTTAATTAGCACTGAAGGCCTGTTAATATTATATCCAACTTGATTTCAACCAGATTTTAGTTGGAAAAGAGTTCAACCTCGACCCATTTCAAATTATACAAATTCACCATCCAATCCCTCTGACAAATTTAATTTACCAATTCATAGTAATTTTGCAAATTATGTCTTCTCTTTCCTATATTTTTTAAAATCAAGTCCCTAGAACTTAAAACATCATACCAATATACAAAATGACACTGGTACCTGGTACCAGAATTGTAACCACATGGTTTTTACCAACTGAGACATGCTTTATAAAGAAACAATTCAACATTTCAACATTCTTAATCAATGCATTTCACTCATCACAATATTCGGTAACAAATATGGAATTCTCACCGTTTTCGAGATATCCATAGAGCTTAATCAAATTGGGATGATGAAGATTATGTAGCACTAGAATCTTCTTTTGAAAATCTACTAAATTAAGTGGATTATATAAAGCCTACATAGAAAACGGTAAAAAAAAAAAAATTGTGTTAGGTCTTACCTCTGGCTTGGTAAGTACAAAACAGGGAAACAAAAAGAACAGGAAAAGAAAAGAAATTCAGGAGTGGACTTCTTGATACCTTTTGGTAAATCTGAGAAAGATTTACCAAAATTAAATTTTCTACTTAATTTGATAAATCTGAGAAAGATGGCAGGTAACCTGATGATTATTCTCTAATGGTAAAGAGTCACTTTTTGACCGTACAAACTTAATTTTATGGTACCCAAACTCAATTTTGCTCTAAAAAAAAAGAACTTCTTGACATTAAGAATTGTATGGTACCCAACTCAATTTTAAATCCAGATATTGTGAGACTAATTCAGTTTTCTTTTAATTTGAGACATGCTATTGAAGCCACGCTCTAGGATCCGATCAATTTAAATGTCTTCTTTTAAACTAAACCAATTACAACAAAAAAATCATTAGCAGCAAAACAAAGAGATTATTATCACCATATATAACAAACTGCAATGCCGTTACTTGTCAACTAAAGTGAACTAACATTACAGAAAAAATTAAAAGAAAGGGAAATTCAACAATATCATCAGGATCTTCTCCATGGTCATCTGACCCGATGTCACTCGGTGTTGTGTCAACGGTAAATTGATCGAAACTACCAGAAAAAGAAGAACGGCTGCATATGCCATGGAGGGGATGAGGCTCACTTTTGAAATCCACTGCGGGCGCGGGACCAATACAAGATTGAGCTTGTCGCTGGCGCTGGAGCTAGTGCTAGGCTTCCTGCTGAAGCTCCTCTTTAGCATGCATCTCCAAGGAATATCTTTGCAACCTCGTCTAGTGATAGTGTATCAGCCTAAACATAATGTGCAATAAATTAAACAATAGAGAACGTAATTCAGAAGAGCAATTATTTGCTAAGCTTTGCAATGTGATTAATTGGATAGTATGATATGTTAAACTTCTAATGCTATGACAAAAAACAAAAACATTTTTCCCACAAGGACAACTACTAAAATGTGTTGATTAATATTCGCTTAATTTTGCATAACATTGTTGTATGAATTTAACTATCATGTACTCCAAGCACTGGGGTGATTTATGGGCTACGACCCCCCATCTCATGCTCAAAAAGAGAAAAAAAAACATACAGCCAAGCCAATTTGTTGGTTTCATGTTTTATAATTCATATCAATCTCAATGATTAAAAGAGAAATTCTATATAATGTAACTTCTATCCTAAGATTCCCACAGTTAAATTACACCAGTAATAAGAGTTAATATTTGCTCTTCTTTATCAATAGATATCAGTAATTCAATATTTTAGGGGCATACATGTCAGGAAAAAAAAAAAACCAAATTGTTAAACCGTTGTAGTAATACCTGTCACTCTGGAGTAACTGGAATTGATAGGTGTGCAAAACCCTAAACCCTAAACCTTTCTAAAATAAATCAGTGATATATGAGTGTGCAAAATATTAGGCATGAATGGGAATTTAACAATACAGTGAGGATATTTAAAACATGCAGTACCAGATTAAAGCCAAGTATGATAGTTGATCTTCTGCAAACTTGTAAAATAAAAAAAAAAAGTTAACAGTGAGGATATTTAAAACACGCGGTACCAGATTAAAGCCAAGTATGATAGTTTATCTTCTGCAAACTTGTAAAATAAAATAAAAGTTACCTCAAATTTCTTGCCCTCATAGTAGAGAACACCATGTGAAGTTAGCTTTGGCTTTGTTTGGTACTTGAAAAATGCATCATGCAAAACCTGACAAGACGGCAGAAGCAATTATTAAGAAACACATGCAACTGGTTAAACTCAATACAATATATCCCGAGTAAAAGAGTACCTGATAATTGATATCCATCTTTCCCATCTTGGGTTGCATGTGCTCGCGCTGCTTCTGTTTCAGTTTCTTACTGTTTTCTTTCACTATGTATGCCTGGAAAGGTCGAAATGATCATTTAATATTAGCTCCACCTTGAGTGAGCACAAGATATAAGAAAATATGTGGAAATTGTCTAGAGTAAAGAACTCTAACCTGTCTGATTTTCTCTATCCCAGTAGCAGCAATGAAGTCAAGCAATTGGAAAGGTCGTTTCTCAATACCTCTCTTTCCCTGGAAAAACAATCAAACGACCACATAATAGAAGAAATAACCAGCCAAATAATAGAAAAGTACCTAAGAGCATCTACAATTCTACATCCGTGAAACCCAAAAGAAACTAAATACAATTGTCTTAGTAATAATAAAAACTAATTCAATCTTTATTTCTTAACCACTCCATTTGTGAATTAGTTTTAATTTCTTCGCTTGGGTTACAAACCAATTATAGAAAGAAAAAGTCTCATAAAAATTATCTTAATTTCTTAATTACTGCATTTGTGTAACCATTTCTTTACCTTTTTAATAAAAAAATATCTTTTCTTCTTTCCAATTTCACATAATTGTAGATAAAAAATATCTTTAATGCATCTACTCAGAATGATTTCAGTTCAAGAGCTTAAAATTCGAAATAACTATCCTAAATTCTTAAAAGTTAACCAAATGACTTCTCTAGTTCAGTTTTGTAAAAACAAAAAAAACGGACACTCGGTCCAGAGGCACATGCATGGACCTGCAAAAAGATTGTTTTTACCTCAGAAAGTTGGAGATTGTTTATCATAAACTCATTTTCAAGCTCATCGGCCCCCAAATCAGAAGATGCTATTGGGGATGAAAAGTCAAGTATGGTCAACACTGGCTTAGGCATCACCTGAAAAAAACAAACCATGATCATTCAATTTTCTAGTGGATCCATTATGCCTAAGTTTGGTTGCATTGGTCATAATGTACCCCAGATTTTGAAATTACAGACCAGCACTAATACTACACTCACTTTCGTTGTCTTAAGATCAGATTGGTATGGTCCCAAAGTTTCTGCCAATAGGAGTTTCCCCTAACAGTATCAAGTTCAATTTTATTTTTCATTGAAAGGTCCCATCACCAGTCTAAACAAAGCTCAAGTAATCCAAAATTATTCATTTCAGACACCAAGTGATAAGCAGACAAAAAGAGAGAAGCTTTAAATTGATCAACCAGTACTGACACCATGACAGGTGGGACCATAATATATTAACTTACTCAATGACTTTTACCAGTAAGTAAACTTACAGAAGGATAGGAGTCAGGTGATTTGCAGACTACACAAAAAAGTTTTGTTGCATACACAACAATCCAATAATTCTCATCTTCTTGATTTCCTAGCTTTGTCAACACTGCACAAGTAGCATACAAATCCTTATTACTTCTATCATTATACCCCTGCTTTTTTTAAAAAAAAAAAAAAGCTCTATGCTACCAATATCATTGCAAAATGAAACAATACAAGGACCCAAAAAAACTTGACCCTAAAAAAACCTAGATGAGCAATGCCTTCGACTAAATGAAACTATCATCAACATCTCACCCCCTTTCACCCTCACCTACCGGCAACACCATATTTGTACCACTTGTACCAATACTAAGCTGCATGCCCTTAAATTCTTGCATTAGCATGCAGGATTGTTCTATGAATATATACAATCCTTCAATTGGTAAACATAAAATAGATAAAATGTACGCTTCCACATTAAAAAAGTTAAGCTTCCTTTTTACTAAGGTAAAATGTCATCTCTTGGTAGAGTAGAATGGTTTATGTTTAAAGCTGTGGTTACCTGAACACTGGAAGCCAAGAACCACCAAACTCGTTACTATATACTCGCAAGATTCCCTGAAAGCCATAAGTATTAAAATAAATCACAACACCAACACAGGAACTACATATCAAATTTTCAAATTCAAAAAACATGCGAAATAATATTTGAAAATCGCAATAAAATACCTTCTGTCCTGAATCTTAGCTTTGAAATTGTCGATCGTAACACTGCTCTCGCCTTCGAGCGTGATAGTCTTCCCAGTGAGAGTTTTCACCAAGATCTGCATCCCGCCTCTTTCCCTCTCTATCCCTTTGTGCTGTGGTGCTGACAGAAGAGAGAATTGATGAAAAATCCTGAGAGCACTGCGAATCTTCTCACGGACCCCACCGGATTCCTCGAGCCGGAGCTTGAACTCCTCGAACGGCTTCTCCATGGGGTAGCCGGTGGCGGAGGAGGAGGGAGGTATCGGATCGCTTAGAAGTCGCCAAAAATTCGATCTGGGAGACGAGCGTCAGAGACGGAGGAGAAAGAGAACGGGGAGCAGGAAAGGCGGAGATCGGATCCGAAGCGAGGAAAAAAAGAGGAAAGGAGGAGACGGGAATCGAAGAGGGGAAAGAAACGTGAAAAGAATAACGCGTGGGTAAGAGAGGAAAAAAAAAAGACAGTTTTTCTGTGGCTAATCGTGTGGCGAATGTTCTTATAACTAATTTCAGATTTCTATACATAAACATACATAAAATAGATGCATAATATCTCACATTCAATACAATGGTTTATAATGGTTGGATCTGTTAAATGGATGGTTGAGATCATCTCTTGTCCTCTAAAATTCAAGGTGCAATTATAGGAGTTCTGATCTGATTATTATCTCTTAACTTTGAGAGATAGTCATCGGCACGAAGAAAATTCAAAAATATATTTTTGGTTTGTAAAATTCTTAGTATTATATTTACTTACTAAATTTTAAAATATTATAAATTTATTCAATTTATTAATTTTTTTTATTAAACTCATTTTGAAATTATAAATACCTATTTTATTATTTATTACAAAAATAAAAATATGTAGTTAGTTTAAGAAAAATACTCAGATTTTTTAACTAACAAATTTTCAAGGACAAATCATTCATTTCTCATAAGTACATCACAAATAAAAATTTGGTTCACAATCAATTCAATTAAAAGATTGAATATTTCAATTAAACAAACTACAAAATTTCTGTTTTTTTAATAATAGATAAAACGAGCAATTTATAAATTAAAATGAGTTTTAATAAAAAAAATTCAATAAATTAAATAAATTTGTAAATTCGTGAAATTTACAAAGACAAATGTGATATCATGAATTATAGACTAAGAAATATATAATTTCAAAGTTTTTTGGAGTTTAATAAAATTATAAAAAAAATATAGTCCAATTGATTATATTTTAAAATAAATTATATGGAAAAATATTTCAAGTGTGAAAATGGTATTATAATATTAACGAAAGGACAGCTTCAGATCTGCCGTACGTGATAAGGACCTATGCTGGTGTGACATGTGACAGCCACGCGTACAACTAACTGCTGTAACTTTTTTTTTAGAGATCCATAGTCACCAATCACCATATATATAATTTTTTTTTTGGCGCGAGAGTATGCGAACAGATGTCGAGCATATTGTGGTAGCTGTATGCGGACGAGTTTCAGTGCTTTTTTTTTGGTTGCATAAGCGAAATTAAATCTGCTGCGAGGATCTTCTGTTAAAAATCCCATGAGCAACAAAATGTCAACTATGCATAGTATTTTATTTATACAACGTCATCGTGACGTGTTAAAAGAAATATGTCTAAACTTGTTTAGAGCATCTTCATTTCAACAATTGAAATAAATTTTTAGATACTGTTAACTATATTTTATAAGTTAAAGTCTCTAAAAATTCTAAACATTCATATTTTTAAAATTAATTTTAGAGTTTCTATTAAGCCACGCCATATTAGAAATCATGTATTTTAAATAATTTAAGCGAAATGTTTAGCCAGCACAATATTTAGAAATAATTTCTTAATAAGAAACTTTGTCTAATAGTTTCTAAATATGAAACTGGTTATAACTTTGAAATTGGAATATAAATCGTCATATCAGTAGAAATTCATAAAATTTCAGAAATGAAGATGTTCTTAATAATATATTACTTTCATGTGTTAAACATGTATTGATAGCTATGATTAATTTATTTTCCAGATTTTTAATTATACATTAAAAAAATTGAAAAAACAATATCAAACAAAATATTCTGAGAAAATTATAAAAAAAATATTGTGAAATAAACAATGTCGAAAACTTTCATATATCAACGGGAACCATCAATTTAGCCGATAACAATTTAACAGAGGAAATTTTGGTAGAGATAAAACGTCGGAGGTATTAAAATGGATTATTTTTCATTTACTTATAACTTTTTTTTCTCTTTTTTTAATCCATTTTAGATAAGGATACTTCACAAACCTATAGGATACCGACATACCGTACAGTACCTCAACTTTTAGAGAAAAGATCGCGTCAATTTTTTAAAATTGTATTGTTGCTAATTATTAATCTTATTTTTGAGACTTCTAATTTCTATTTAATACGTATAAAAAAAATTATCCAAGTTTCAAATCCACCACCTCCTATACAAAATATTATTGTAAATTATGTGTTAACTAAATTTTGAATTTATAAATTTATGAAAATTGTAAAGTAAACACGAGAAAAAAAATAAAAAAAACAAAAGATCAGAATGAAAATAATAGCACTGTCAAATATAATGTTCATGAAAAATAAAAGTTATAATGTTGTAAATTTTTGAATTTGTAAAATTATGGATACTATAAATTAAATAAGGATAATAAAAAATTATAATATTAATTAAAAAATTATCAATATAAATATTTTTCTACATGGTATCAGAGCCACGTATGAATAATACACAGCCTTAATACCATGTCCAAAATCAATTATATTGATATAGCCGTAACTTGCAACAACAAATAGCTTCATATAGAAGTAAGCTTCTTTCTCCAAAATAGATGTGGGACTAAAGAGAAATTGAGCAGCTTTCTTTGCCCTCCGGAAACCGAGTCAACCGACCAAACAAACAAATAGTCCTCTAGGTTTTGACCAACCAACCGGTTTGCTTGCAATATATATAGTATATTTTACAAAACTGTTGTTTTTCAGTGGTCCAGAATTGTCTAAAAACAATAGTTTTGTAAAATACTTAATAAATAGTAAAAAATTCAAAAAAATATAAATTTGATCTCAAAGCACATTTTAATATGGAGATCACGTTGAACAGTTTGGACTTTAAAAATCGCAAAATCAAATGATGTAACATGTTGTAACTTTCAAATGTTACAAGTGGATCACTCCTCTACATATACATATACAAGTGATATTTTTCGAATTCTCCACAATTTGTGGGTTTTTGTACAATGATATTAATAAAAATTGCGGCCCTAGTTCTACTCATTTTAATATATAAAAAAAAAGTTATGTACAAGTTTTTAATAGTACAGACAAATTAAATCTTTAATACATCTAATGCAAAAAAATGCGTGCAAGAATTCCGAATTCCTGAAAGATCAGAATGAAAATAATAGCACAGTCAAATATATTGTTCATGAAAAATAAAAGTTATAATGTTGTAAATTTTTGAATTTGTAAAATTATAAAAATTACAAATTAAACGAGGACAATAAAAAAATATAATATTAATTAAAAGATTATCAATATAAATATTTTTCAACATGGCATCAGAGGACAATAAAAAAATATAATATTAATTAAAAGATTATTAATATAAATATTTTTCAACATGGTATCAGAGCAGAGTATAAATAATACGCCACCTTGATAGCATGTCGAAACTCAATTATATTGATATCACCGTAATTAGCAACAACAAATAGCTTTATAGAGAATAAGCTTTTTTTCTCCAAAATGGATGTGGGACTAAAGACATATTGAGCAGCTTTCTTTACCCTTCGGAAACCGAGTCAACCGACCAAACAAACAAATAGTCTTCTAGGTTTTGACCAAACATCCGGTTTGCTTGCTCTTAGCTCGGAGCCTTGGATGCAGTATAATTTGTCTTTGCCAAATGTTACGTGTATATACATACATATATATATGCATATATATATAGAGAGATGGGCTACGGTACTTTGCGAAGTAAAACGAATGTTTTACTTCACGTCTATATTTTCAAATTCAAAGTTGAAAATGTCGATCCAAACCGTTCAAGTTGATCTCCATATTAAATTGTGTTTGGAGACCAAATTTTACAATTTTTAGAAATTTTTTACTATTTTTTTGAATTTTTTTAAAATCATCGATTTTTATGGTCCACGATTTTCTAAAAATCAGCAATTTTAAAAAATTCCAAAAAAAATAGTGAAAAATTTCTAAAAATTGTAAAATTTGGTCTCCAAGCACAAATTAATATGGAGATCAACTTGAATGGTTCGGATAGACATTTTGAACTTTGAAATTGAAGATATAAACGTGAAGTAAAATATTCGCTTTACTTCGCGAAGTACCGTAGCCCAACTCTATATATATATAGTTATATACCCATACATACGTATATGAGAGGAGGGATCCACTTACAATATTTTGGATCTTACAACATTTGATTTTGTAATTTTCAAAGTTCAAACAATTAATCCAAATCATTCAACACAATTTCTATATTAAAAAGTAATTTGAGACCAAATTTTACATTTTTTTTGAATTTTTTTCCAATTTATTAAGTAAAATATTTTACAAAATTGTTGTTTTTCAGTGATTCAGAATTGTCTAAAACCAACAATTTTGTAAAATACTTAATAAATTATAAAAATTCAAATAAAAATTAAAATTTGGTCTCAAAGCACATTTTAATATAGAGATCACGTTGAACGGTTTGGATTGATTGTTTGGACTTTGAAAATCGCAAAATCGAATGTTCTAACATGTTGTAACTTTCAAATGTTACAAGTGAATTACTCCTCTACACACACACATATACATATACATATATATGAGGAGGGATCCACGTGCAACATTTGTAAGTTACAATATCTTAGAACAATTCGATTTTATAATTTTAAAAGTTTAAACAGTCAATTCAAATCATTCAACATAATTACTATATTAAAATGTGCTTGGAGATAAAGTTTTACATTTTTTGAATATTTTATTATTTATTAAGTATTTTACAAAAATATTTTTAGTGGTTTAGAATTGTCTAAAAACAACATTTTGTAAAATACTTAATAAATGGTAACAAAATTTAAAAAATATAAAACTTTATCTCCAAGCACATTTTAATATAGTATTTGTGTTGAACGATTTGAACCGACTGTTTAAACTTTTAAAATTATAAAATTGAATTGTGGTAAGATATTATAAGTGGATCCATCCTCCACTGCCCAAGCGCTCTCTCTATATGTGTATTAATTAAGCTTTAAGGTTCCAATTGGTTCAGAATAGCATCATCATTTGTCAACAAGATCAAGACCAGATGCATGGTAGGTAACATTGTTAATATTGTGGTCTTTTTGCTGTTTGAGATGTTGTGGATTAGGTTCGAATTCGATAGATATCAGATTTATTTTTTAACTCGATGGGATTCAAATTTGTCTAATTAACTTTACAATCTATGTATATGAAAAATTGAAGCCAGCACATACAAATATAGAAGCGGAACAAATATCGTAAAACGAGTAAGGCAGGCTTGAAATCCATCAAACTGAAAACAAATACAATGTTTATCGGACCTACTCCGCCATAATTGAGGAGACATCATGTTTGATTCAATATGTTTGATAATTGAATAGAAGAGTCTCCATTTTTATCATGATTCATATCTTCTAAATTAGCTCAAAATTTGAATTTGGATCGGATGTCCAGAATCTGTTCTAAAATTAAAGGTCTCTATAAAATTTATTTCAGATCAAATTGGTTGGAATTCTGATCAGACATCAATATATGTACTAATATTAAAGGTCCCTATAAATTTTACTTCAGATGGAATTAGCTTGAATTCTGATCAGACAGTTTAGATCTAAACATAATTTTTAAGTTATTTTAGAGGATCCGGATCTTAACAACCGCATCGATGAGGAATAATAAGATAGAATTGAGGAGATTTTCTAACACCATTTTTTATTCAAATGAGGGGAAAAAGAAAGAAGGCCAGCAAAATATTAATTTATAAAATTAAGGAAGTTAAACTAGAAGAAAAACATAACATCCATCAACCTTATCTTCTTGTTGAATAACAAACAAGAATCAATCATAAAAAATAAAAAAAAAACCTTCCTCTTTTCTTCTCACCATCTTTCATCCAAACAAGAACCGGATACAATCCATTAGTGGTAAAATTAAAATTATATGTGTATTTTTTTTTATGTTTCATATGCAGATATATATTAGATATTATATTGATACATACATGAATCGGATATTAAATAAATATGAATGAATATACATATATAATGAGTCTGGCTAGTATGACATTAGTGTCATTTCAGCCTATATAGCACCAACTCCAAAATCTATTGAATCGATTTCAAACGGTGAATCCAAACATATCAACTTCATTAGTTGTGTATTTACATGTAAAATTATAATTTTTCGAATTTATTTAGTATCAAGTCAAGCAGTCAAATCTGTGAGTTTTTAAGTTAATTTTAATGCATTCATTTTTCAACTTTTTTAACCGCTTGATTTGATACTAAAATAACTAAAAAATATAAATTTTTTGCATGTAAACACAATACTTATAAAGTAAATCAGTTTGGATTAGACGTTTAAGAGTAAAACTAGGGTGCTCTTAAGTTCACCAAGCTCCTTTGTGAACTCAACTCTAAAACCTATCAGATTGACTTCAAATGACGAATCCAAACTATTGAAATCCTTCTACCTTAAGAGTGATGCGTCTACATTTAAAAAAAAAAAAAATTTAAATAAAATTTGTATAGAGTCAAGTGGTCAAAAGGCTTCCAAAAAATGAATGCATTAAAATTAATTTATAAACCTTCTAATTTTGATCACTTGACTTAATACTAAAATAATTCGAAACTTTAAAATTTTCACATGTAGACGCATCACTCATAAGGTAGAAGGATTTCAACAGTTTGGATTCGTCGTTTAAAGTTAATCCGATAGATTTTAGAATTGAGTTCACAAAGCAGCTTGGTGAACTTAGGAGCACCCTAGTTCTACTCTAATTTTAATATTGTAACAAAATTAACATATTGTTCAATAAATTACTTTTCATTAGAAAATGAAGTAACATAAAAAAAACGGATATAATTCTGATATTTAATTATTCTGATGAACTAAATGATTTTTCTTAGATTTAAAACGGATCAAATAAAGTTTGCAAAGTGCTCTATTTCCCAAAAAAAAAAGAATATTCGTTAGACTTGGAAATATTGTACTATGAACTAGTTTTAAAATTTTAATAAATTTTAATTTGATCTTTAAACTATTGCTTTTGACTATCTAGAGCAAATATATATATAAAAAAATTGTCTTTTTCAGAGATAGAGATCACATGCTCTCCGGGGGCAGGATTTTCCTGCCCCCAGTGAGACTGACAGGTGGATCCAGACGGGTTTATAAATTTAAATATTGGTTTTTAGTTTTGGTGTGGTCTACGTGTTAGTGACTCAGAGACAGGAAAATCATACTCCCTATGAGGCAGAGAATTCAGTCCCTTTTTCAAATGACATTTGACCTTAGCTTTCTTTGCAATATCCTCTTGCCATTTATAAATTCTCTTAATCATTGGCATGGTACATGCTTATTTTGGCTTCATTCTCATCTTTGAACACGCCTTGTTTCTTGTTTCTTGTTTCACAAATTTTGTTTGTAAAAATGTAGACTAGGAGCGACGGTGACAAATGAATAGTTCAAGTTCAGTTCAGCAGGATTAAAATATTTGTAATTTGAAAATAATTCAGATATAATTCAAAAATAATTCGGTACCACAATAAAACAAAAAAAAAGAATAATTAAAAAAAAGAAAAAAATTCGCTTTGTTTTTGTATTTTATTCACGAATAATTTGTGATTCATATTTTATTCAATAAAATATATTATATGTTCTTTTACGTTTTATTCAATATTCGGTTCAAAAATATAAGAAAAACAGAATTATAACATTGTGTTATTATGATCGGAGCTGGCCTTTAGACTAGTGGCCCAAAACCATAATAAATAACTTTGAAAACACTTTATCAAAGCTTATAAATAAATAATAATAATAATAATAATAAAAAGTTACATGTTACTGGAGCGTTCTTCAAAAAATTAAAACAGTTGCAGGCTTACAGCATATGTTTGATTAGAGAATCGAGATGCTTCATGGTTGCAGTGTCAAGAAAAAAAAATTGTCAATTTTAAAATTTTGACAACAATACTTTACATTACAGTGTGTCCTGCATTTTCAAAACATAATACTACTTTCTGATTTCTGATATATAAATTTATATAAAAAAAATCACTTAAAACATTATATAGTTACAACATCTTACAATATAATTTTTTTAAATCCAAACTGTTCAAAATATAATCTTCATATTAAAATTTTCTTAGAGATCAAATTTTATATATTTCTTTTGTTTTTTTACTATATATTAAGTATTTTACAAACTGTTGTTTTTACTATTTATTAAGATGTATACAAAATTCAATAATATGTAAACAACAATTTTGTAAAATACTTAATAAATAGTAAAAAAAAATAAAAAAAACGTAAAATTTAATTTCCAAGCACATTTTAATATATATATATATATATATATATATTATGTTGAACGGTTTAAATTGATTATTTGAATATTAAAAAATAATATTATAAAATGTTGTAATTATAAAATAGTGTAAGTAAATCATCCTCGTCTATAAATTATAGCGCCGACTAAACACAGACTACCAAAAAAAAAAAAGAAAAAAACTAAACACATACTATAAACTTATGCGTTTAGACTTTAGATTGAATTGTGAACACATGCGTCCTCTCTATTTTGATACTTTAAAACCTTTTTTAGTATTTTCAATTGTCTGAATATATATGTTCAATTAAAATATCAAATATTTACGTTCAGCAAGTAGACATAATATTATTAAAATTTTCAAAATAAAAATTTATTATCAAATTTCTTAAAAAGGACAAACAAAAAAAATCTCTTAAATTTCAAAGTCAAAATAATTAATCTGAATTGTTCAATATAATCTCTACATAAAAATATACTTGTACATTAAATTTATATTTTAAAAAAAATACTATTCTTTTAATAGAAAATTATTTGAACGGCCTTTAAACTCTGAAAATAAAAATATTAAGAATTAATATGCTGAAAATAAAAATATTAATCTTTAGTGCGAATTAATATGCCATACGGACATGTGGTGCATAATGCCATCGCTACACTCCAAAAGAATTTATTTGTTTCCTTGTATACGTACGTGGCGCGTGTGTTGATTCCAGAAGTACATAAAAGGACATGACAAAATCTCTTTATTATTGGAAAGGTGGGTTTGTGTGTGTTGATTCCAGAAGTACATAAAAGGACATGACAAAATCTCTTTATTATTGGAAAGGTGGGTTTGTGTGTGACAAAATCTCCGCATTAAACTTAAACCAAACGGAGGAGAAAAAAAAAATATATGGACGGTGAGGCTGTCAACGTCCCTATGGACAGTTACAATATTATCATCTTTGACGGACGTTCACTCTGTCAACGTCCCACGCAGTTATATCTTCCTTCTCCATTCTACGCCACAGAGACAGTAACGCGAAGGACCGGGCGAAGGACGCATGCTCCATGAGAGATGGTAATTTTGTCACCGTCCGTGAGAGATAGTAATTTTGTTACCGTCCGTGAGGGACGTTAATTTGGTCACCGTCCGTATCCTCCTTTTCGATATTTATTTAATTTAATTTCGATTAATAAAAAAACCAGTAGATAGCATCATAGGATACTATAGCTGCGAAGATCTTTTGTGGCGGATGTGAAACTATGGACTATTATGTGGTATGGTTGTTGGGGCCTTGGGGGAACTTGATGGGAGATAGATAGCACCAACTCCGAAAACAAGAAGAGCTGTTTGGTTTAACGTCCCAGCTTTTAGCAGAGGATTTCTAATCCATGCGATCGGTTAAGGGTTCAGATCAAATGAGATTTACATCGTCCATTTTAATCTAATACAAATATCAATAATTTTTTTTATTCAAATAGATATTAAAATTATTTTGATTCAACTGAAATATACACTAGGGGAGTACCGTCACTGGAACAGTATCCTCTGCAAGTTAATGTATCTTGACCATACAATCAGAATTAAGATCAATCTGATTCAAAGTGAAACACACGGAGTCCCTTTAATATTTGTACCAACATGAATCAGACGGTTCGGATTCATTCTACATTAAATCAAATTCTTATTTAAGGCAGATTGATACGAATTTCCACCAGTGAGACAAAATTTCTCCTGATAAATATCTTAGCACGGAGTCCGAAATCTCTTAGCATTTGTTCTTTGAATTCTACAACTAAATATCAACTAGGACTGCATATTCGTTATCAATTGACAATTTCAATTCCTATTAAAAAAAACTAGCATTGGTCTCCGAATGTTCTGGATTAAAAGGAAAGAAGGTGAATCTCTGTCAAGTTATGATTAAAAGGCATTTATCAGTATACAAGTATAATTCTTAGCAATTAGGCTGTTGAAACATAAATAGGTGCATATCATTAGAACTAATTTTTGGTCAGTGGCGAAACAAAAAATATTCCAAACGAGGTTGCAAGTTTGAAATCCGAATAAAAAGTTCTTTATAGATATTAAAATTTAAAAAGCTAAATCACCATATTTCTCTCAAAAAAAAAATGTGATATCATGCATGCGGATAGGATTTTACACATTTCTTGGGGGAAAATAAAATGACCAAGCTTAGAATTTTTGGAGTTCTGAAACAGCACATAGGAACCAATAATTCTATATATAACAACAGTTGACCATTGGGATATTAAAAAAAATATGTTCCGTTAGTCTTCAAAAGCAAAAAATAAAAAAGGCTAATGACTTTCCAGTATTGACAATGAAGGTTACATGTTATTTCTTAAATTATTTTTTGAAGTGTTTTCTTTCTGTCGGTTTATTCTCTTCCAACCGTTGGCGGTTGACCTTTGAAACACAAGAAAAGGAAGCAACAAAAAAAAAAACACAGAGAAAGAACAAGTCCTGTATACCTTTCCAATGGCAATGGTACCATATGCGTATATTGCAAATACCATTAATTCACTTGAAGATCTGATAAACAGCAAAATAACAAAGGTTTTAGGGATTACAAATGGGGCCACAAAACTATGTAATAGGCTAGAGAAGGTTTTGGATGTGTTAGAAGATGCCGAGAGGAAGAAAATAGGAGATGGAGATGTCAAGCGATGGCTTGTGGAGTTGCGAGAGGTGGTGTTCGAGTCGGAAAAGGTTATTGATTATTGTAGAATTGAAGCTCACAATACCAGAAAAAAGGAACAACAAACACATCAGCAGGTATACACAGTCTTTTTTTTTTTTTTTTTTTTAAACTAAGAATAAAATTACATTCATCATTTTACATCTACTACAACAGAATATACAGAAAAAACAATACAACAAAATCTAAACAAAACATCACAGGTATACACATAGTCATGATGTAGTTTACCAGAAATTGAGCATGACAGTGCCGGGTCCATGTTCTTTTTTTATTATATTATCGGTTGCTTTTCTGTCAATTCCAGCTTAGTGTAAGGGGTTATGGTGAATTTGCGAGATAAAATCATGAGTTCAGAGTAAATGAACCTTGGTTTACCTCTTGGCATCAGCATGTTAACATATGTACCAGAAGTGCCATTTTATAGTTTGTGCCAGCTCGAAAAATCCCTGACAAATTGACACCAAAAATTAGCATGAAAGATCCACAGGAAAGAGAAAACACATTCTGGTATGAAAGGTCACAAATTGGGAGAATTCGCGCCTACCCGGAAGGACCCGATAGATGAAAGAAACGATAACGATAATAAATCTGTAATGAAGAATAAAAAAAAATAGGGATCAAACAAAGCAAAAAAAATAAAGAAGAGAAATAAATACCAATGGATTTTGAAAAACCATCTATTGAATATTTCTTTTTCAATACCCTATTACTTTTTTAAAGCAACTGAACACGCTTACCCAATAAAGAAAGAGATTTTAGACCTAGCTGCTGTAGAAGTTCCTTCTATTGAAGGATAAACTAGAGAAGATTATTAATATAATTAATATAATTAATATTAATTAATTTGATAAATACTCAATAATATATTGGGTATATCTCAGAGGCATAATTTGGTAATCTGATATGATACATCTGATTTTCTAAGCTAAACATTCTCTCTTCTGTGCTGGAAATATCAATTTACCAATATCAAGAAAAAAAAACATCATATGCTTCCTTTCTATTTTTAATTATCAAATCTCAACATTATTTTATTAAAAATTTGTCTTATGTGTTTCTGTTTTTCATAATGTAGGTAGCTTCTCGTCCCAGGTTACTGGCATCTTGCTTTAGCAAATCTGGCCTCCGAGATACGATTTCAAAAAGCATAAAAACTCTAAATATAAAAATGAAGGCTATACTAAAGGAGAAACCTCAACTAAATCTTAAACAAGTTATCATTGGCAACCCATCTAGAGCTGCCCCAACTCAAAATTCATCTCAAGCTCTCCCTTCCAATACTTGCATTGGTGCAGCCATACAAACTGACACACATTACCTAGTAAATATTTTAACCAGTGAAGAAACAAATGAAGCAGCAGAGGGGTCTCACCATCTCATAGCAATAGTTGGTGTAGGTGGGATTGGGAAAACAACTCTTGCGAGAAAAATATTTAATGATGAACGAATAAGGGGTAGTTTCGACATAAGAATATGGATTTCTCAATCTTCGAGCTTAAAAGACTCCACCTTACTTGCAAAGATAATTGATGCTGCTGGCGGTAATCCTGGCAAATCAACAACCCGTGTTCGTCTCGAGCCTAAGTTAGCCACAACAATCGCTAGAAAGAGATTTTTAATTGTATTTGATGATGTTTCGGACGGTAGAATTTGGGAGAATTTGTTAAAGGCCCCCTTACAAGCCGGTGCAAGAGGTAGTAGAATTTTGGTTACAACTAGAGAAGAAAATGTTGCGATACAAATGGGGGCTATTTATGTCCATGATGTGAAGAGATTAAGCCCCGAAGAAGGTTGGTTGTTGCTTCGTGAAAGTTCATCTCTAGAGGAAGAGGATGAAAGTGACGTTTTAACTGAAATTGGTTTAAACATATCTGAGAAGTGCAATGGCCTTCCATTAGCAATAAAAATTGTTGGTGGTATTCTAAAGAGGACAGAACCGACTATAAAGGAATGGCAAGCTATTTCTGAAAGTCAAACTTGGTCAATGGAAGGTCTCCCTGACGGGATACCACATGTGCTTTATCTTGGCTATGAAGATTTGCCATTGAATTTGAAGAAATGCTTTCTATATTGCTCCCTATTTCCAAAAAACTTCTGTATTGACTGGCGTGATCTAATTAAAAAATGGGTCTCAGAGGGATTTGTGGTGAAGAGAGATGGTGCAACACTCGAAGAGATAGGAGAAGAGTACTACAAGGAACTGGTACAGAGATACCTCATATACCCTGAAAAAGAATGTGATGATGATACTGAAAGATGCAAGATGCATGATTGCCTTGTAAATATGGCAAGATTGCTCTCTCCAGAGGAGACATTCGTTGATGAAATCAACAAACTCGGTGAAATTACATTTAGACCCAGTCATATTTCGCTTGTAAGTGAAGGAATGAAGATGATTCCTGAAGAAATCAAAACCAAAGAGAAATTAAGAACGCTCCTCCTCTCAAAGAACCCACTTAAAGATGATGGATTGAGAGATTTGTTTACCCGACTTAAACTGTTAAGGGTGCTCGATATCAGTGAAACATCAATTGAGGTGATCCCTGATACGATTCAAAATTTATTACACTTGAGGTACCTAAATCTCTCACGAACAAAGATAAAGGAACTCCCCGAATCAATCGGATACCTCCCTTTTCTTCAATTTTTGCTTCTTCAAGAATGCAAAAGGCTTCATTCTCTCCCAAAAGGGATTGAGAACCTCAAAAGCCTCAGAAACTTTGATCTTACAGGAACAACAATAAACCGATTTCTCTTTAAAATAGGCAAGTTAGGGAACCTCCGTTCATTGGATTTTATTGTAAACACTAAACTGGAGAAACTAGAAGAGAATAAGGGCTGGTCATTGGGAGAACTAAAGAACCTTAACAAACTTAGAAGTCTTTGTATACTACAAATAGACAAAACCAGAGATCTAGATGAGGCAAAAGAAGCATTACTTGGTACCAAACCTTGCCTCAAGGAACTCGAGTTAAGTTGTAACAATGAGGCTACCCCATTGGAGAATCCTATAATAGTCGAAAAAATTAATAGGAAATTTGATGTATTGTGCCCCCCACCTTGCCTTGAAACCCTAAAAATCATGAATTTTTTTGGTACCGAATACCCTTCTTGGCTATCCATTGATTCGCTCTCAAATCTCCAACAACTTGAATTGATTAATTGCCAGTTCTGCCAAACCCTACCCCCACTTGGCCAACTACCGAAATTGGTTTTTCTATATATAGCCAATGCTTCCGATTTAAGAGATATCGGACCTGATATTAATGGCACTGGCCAAGAAATTGCATTTCCAAAATTGGAAAAGCTGCACATTCAAAGCTTGTTTAATTTGGAGTCCTGGACTGGATTAGAAAGACCCGGTACAATGCCTTGCTTGAAAGCATTTCAATTAGAGAGCTGCCCTGAGATTAAATTTCTTCCCTCATGCATCAATCACTCGAAGTCTCTCAAAGAGTTTAGGATAATAGATTGTACGAGCCTCGAGTTAATCAAGAACCTTACAGGAATCAAAGAATTGAGCGTTTGGAATACACCGAATTTAAGGAAGATCTCAAATCTCACTTCGCTTGAGGATTTGAGCATTAGCCATTCCCCCAATCTAGAAATAATTAAAAATGTCAATTCCTTGAAATCTGTACAGATATTTGACTATGATTTAGAGGCAATTCCAAGATGGTTAAAAACTCATGCTGTTCAAATTCAGTCTTTAGACTTGGCTGGTACAGAACAAATGCTTCAAAGGTGCCTTATTAATGGTCCTGATTGGGACATAATTCGAGACATCACGCATGTGTATGGCCACTCAAATACTTGTACCTATTTCTTGTACAACAGAAATCCTTTCAATTTGGAAACAAATCTAAGTGTACCAGTACCAGTACCAGTACCGCAACATGAGGAGAACTCTTCTACTACAGAGACTATTGTCATTGAGACAATACTTGAAGAAACTGAGGAAATCTTCTCTGAAGAGGAGAGTCCAATAATTGATGAAATTGTTACTGTAGCTGTAAATACTAGAAGCAAGGAGCCTTCTGCTTCTCTCTCAATAAACCAAAGTTATCCTCCTACAACTACATATACAGATAACATTCCAGTTAACATGTCAGAGAATATATTTGGTCTTTCTAATTCTGATAATGACACCATTGGTACAAGCACTGGTAGTTTGGTGAGAAGAAGGCACAGGAAAAATAATATTACAGAAGTTGCATCAATTGATGCTGACAAAAATGCCGATACTGGAAATCCGATGCCCTCCAATTTGGTTTTCAACTTTAATTTTGGCATGCCAAATAATGCATCTGCTACTAAAGAAAAGAATACAGGTCAAAATGATATCAATTCCTTATCCTCGGATTTCAATTCTCTTGGAAATAGTAATATGTTAAGCTCAAAAACAGAAACCTTAGGTCATCAAAGCACGGAACAATATGCAATTGAGAAACCAAGAGGTTCCTTTACTTCCAATTTATTATATAGTGATCCAAATGTTTCTACTAATGAAGAAAAGTTAATTGAAAGCACCTTTACATTAAACTCGAGAATAGAAACACTAAGTCGCCAAAACTCAGAAAATCAGTCAAGTGAAGATACCAGTTTAAACTCGAATTTCAGTACCGACCTTGAATCCGAGCTCATACAAACTCAGAGAATGCGTAATTTTGACTCGATTTTGGAACCAGTTAGCCATGAAGGCATAGTTGAAGAGGGCAACTGTTTAAACTTGAATTTCAGTACCGTCCTTGAAACCGAGCTCAGACAAACTCAGAAAATGCATAATTTCAACTCAATTTTGAAACCAGTTAGCCATGAAGGCATAGTTGAAGAGGCCAAATATTTTGTTAAACAACCGATAGAAAATGCATCTTCCCCTGCAGTTGCGTTTGCTGGCAGCTCCACTTCAGATGTTGTATCGACATGCAAATCTGAAGTTAATGATAAGTCATCAATTAAGGAGAGGCTCAAAGATTATATGATTATGATTCTTATGGCTGTGTCAGTAATGCAATTATTTCTCATCATTTGGTTGGTATTGTAAAATATGAATGAAATTAAGACAAACCAAAGATAAGTATGCCTATTCGAACTGAACACCTTTTCATAAGGTACTTTATCTATTGGTGTTTTTAAGTTTGTTATGTAATTTGATTGGGTTAAATTTCAAGGAAATGCCATTTGTCTACGAAATAGTTAATATACAGGGGAGCTAAGGTGCTTTGCAAAGCACCAAACCTCTACTGCTCCAGCCCCAAATCTTGAACTTTTTTAAATTCAAAAGGGCAATTGAGACCATTTAATGTGATCTAACCATCAAATATTCTCAAAAAGTTGAGTTATATTTTTTTATAATTTTATTTTCCACTCTTTTGAAGGGAGAAAATCCATTGATACTAGATGGTCCTTTCCCTATCCAAAAGAATAATAAATATAAACTATATATATATTTTGAGAAAAGCCCTTAGGCAAAATAGAAACTTTATTGACATTTAGATCACCATAGGCAGCTTCGATCGTCTGTTTGAATCTCAAGAACTGAGATTTGGATTCAAATGACAATCAATTCATATATAGTTCCCTGCGCTGGGCATCAAGTTATTGATTTCTTTATTTGGTAATATACAAGTAGTACGGTACAGTCTGTACTGCCAAGTACCCGATTTTTTTATAAATAGGAAAATAATTAAATAAATAGCGTGATTAGGGAATGATTCGGAGAATTTGCGAAAATGGGGAAAACCGTGGATTCGGATAACGGCCAGAGGACGCCAGCCGAAATCGCGGCCCGATTAGCAAATTAGCTAATCCTAATTAGCGCTGGCCAAGGGCCGTTATTTGGGACAGCGGCCAAGGGCCGTTATTTGGGACAGCGGCCATGGGCCGTTATTTCAGACAGCGGCCATGGGCCGTTATTTCAGACAGCGGCCATGGGCCGTGAAATATAAACGGAGCGGATATCCGTATATATCCGGATCCGAAATTTAATCTTTCAGCAGCTTTCAATTTATTTTACACTTGCGAAATTTTCAAAAAATATACATATTCGTTTAAGTCCGAAAATCTTGGTAGAAAAATCATATAAAATTAGACTATTAAAAATCACTGTGCAAACTTAAAAAGACTATTAAATTTTTATCAATTTAGGTAATCAAATTAGATAATTTAAAATTATGAAATTTAGTAGAATTACTCAATACCCGACAATTATCCGCTCCATATTCGTATTCGAATCCGTATCTGTGAATTATCCGTTTCGTATCCGTATCCGTTTAAGACAGATATAGTTTTCAATTTTGATATCCGTTTACTATCCGTATCCGTATCCGCTTGTTGAAAAACGGATACGGATATGGTATTAGCATTATCCGCTCCGAATCCGCTCCGTTTACACCCCTGCTGCGGGCTGCTTCTAATTAAAAAAAAGGATAAAAAAAAATAAAATTACAAGTAGTTGATCCGGACCGTTTTTTTACTTTACACGAATTTCAAAACACAAATAATATTGGTATCCTGCGCCATCACGAATAGGCACTATTTTTGAGGTAATCTGGGCCCCAGTTTCAGTCAGAGAAAGAAAGATTCTAATTCAGATCCAGTCGGGAGAGGTGGGGTGTCCGATGCCCATCGGACCAAAACCTGTTCGATGGGTGGTCTCTACCGTCCGATTCACTTCAAGATCTGTGCGCATCACTTTAATATCCGTGCTGTTTGCTTTAATATCCATGCGCACAGATCTTGAATTAGATCGGACGGTATAAACCATCCATCGAATACTGTTCTGGTCCGATGGGCATCGGACAACTCCCTCTCCCAGTCGAGTCGACACCCAACGTAAAAACGGGCCGAGAGAACCCGGCCCACTAACAGCCTCAGAGCGGCAACAGAAATTTCTAATCGCGTATCGACGAATTGCTTAATTTTCCCGCCAGGTGAGTTTCTCGCTCTCTTCAATTTCGCATAAAATCTGTATTTGGGGAAAAAAACGAACTCAAAAGAGGAGACTGAAGCGAGATGAAGCAAAAGCATTCAGCTAATATTCGACCATTCGGCCAAACTACAATCTCGTCTTTCCTCGCTAAACCCAGGTAATTCCATACCTTTTCATTCTTCTCTTCAGTGTAATTATTCCTAATGACCCTTCCCAACGTCTGGTTTTGCAAAACTAGCGCCTTTTTCGTTTTGAGGTAACTCAAGGAAGGAGGGGAAATTGGATGGGGTGGTTATGGAAATACATCTTTTGTTAGGTACTTTTCCAAAATTCCACCTTTTTATTGCTTTATCAAGTACAATATTTCCAGATCAATTGAAGAAGACAAACAGCCAAAGACTGTTAGCCAATCAATCTCCAAGACTTCAGATTCTGATATGACCAAATTTAGCAACAGAACTATCAAGGTAAGACTTCTCAGTAAATTGTCAATCACTCAGACTATGCATAGTACCAGTATGTACCGGTATGAGCACCAGTCTGACACAAAAATTATTGACCATCATTGCAGGTGAAGAAAAATGCTTTCTCATCAATCAGTTCCACAAGAGACAAGCCAAAAGATGAAAAGGAGGAAGAAAATGGTAACAGTGTTCTAAGCGAGGCTATATTCAAGCAATTTAATAGTTCAGCCGTGAGGGAGGAGGACATTTTGGGAATAGAAAAAGATGATGACGAAAATAACCCTGAACTACAAGTCGGTCCAAGTGAGGATGAACCTTGCTTTGATTCAAGCAAACGAAAGAACCCATTCGGTAATTGCTTGTAATTGCCTTGAATTAAATTTTGCAAACTTGTGAGAAAATACCTGTATACCAAGAAAATTTTAGCAAAGTGCCTTATTTACAAAGCAATAAATTGATTGATTTGATTCAATCTTCTTGATGTATGTCTTGGGTAGTTCTTGTCATTTCACCGTACTTGATGCTTTTTAAATAATAAAAGGTGAGGTGCTTTGCTGTAATTTCTTGATAAAAAATTTCCTATAAGCTTTTCTAGAAGGAATCAGAATAATCAAACTTCCCTATCTTACATAATTTGATCCTTTTGGTTTTTTAAGGTGACAATCTAGACAAGTCTACTCCAAAATTACTGGTTTTAGGTGGTGACATAAAGCCACGACCGAAGCTGAAGAAAAGAAAATTGGCACCTAAAAATAACAGAGAAAAACCTTTCTATAACCACTGTAAGCTATCGTACTCTTTAGATATCTATACCCCCTTCATTTAAAAATGGAAACACAATTATTGACCTAGTCAATGCTTTTACTTGCAAAAGCTTTGATCCTTTTTTTTTTATTTCTTTTATTATATTCAGATGCAAATGGGAGGGGGACGTGGGACGGGGACATGGAGGGGGTTGATTACGAAGAGGTTGGCTGCGACACACAGGTGTGGGAAGGAATGGGTTCCATAATGTTAGGTGGTCTTGACTGGAATTAGAGGTTTTAATTTAGTTCCCGCATTTTATATGCTTTAAGTGTGTATTTTGTAGAGTGGAATTAACAGACTTGAGAGTACTTGCGCTACTGGTAGACACAAAAATATTGTAGTGGCATTTTATATCAAATCCCAACTTTTCCGTAGTCAGAGATGTAAAGTTGTTTGTGATGTTGCTAGTAGTGTGTTTTTGTAACTAAGATTTCTCATCCTATTTCTTTTTTTTACCAGTTTCTGCTAGAAATCCACCATTTCAATTGATTGTGTTTGATATGGTAAGGGCCTTTTTCATGAAACAAAATACTAATATAACATAAACACAAAAAAGACTGTTTATACCTATATTTATCCAAAAGTTGTGTTGGCAAAATTCTCCTTAGAACTACAAAACTAAGAATACTCGGGCATTCTGCCTGGACATGCTCTCCCAGAATACAAAAATGTATAGGGCTTATGATTATTGTTTACAAATGAAGCAGCATATCCAAAAATGAATTATACATCTAAGTTACAAAAAAAAATTATAATTCATCATGCTTCTCAGCTTTACTATCAGATGGTGCTACTGAATCGGATGGTGGTGATGGAACAGCCGGATCTTTGGGCTCCAGCTGCTCTCCTAAGATTCTTGCTGTGAATTGTCTAGCCTCAGAGTCCAGATCCACCCACTCTGACACAATTCTCCTTGCACCCTGTACAAAATTAAAGTAGACAGAGAACAAAACAGTTTATAAACTGTATGAGAAAATACCCAACAATAAATTACATGCAAATATGAGCAACACAAACTACAGCCGGTGATTTCAGTTTTGACTAGTATATTATCTGGCTAGTACATAGACATTATATGTTATTCTACCTATCTAAATAATAATAAAAATGTTCTAAAAAATGTAAAATTCGATCTACAAGTATATTTTTATATGGAGATCATGTTGAATGGTTTAGATCGATTGTTTGGACTTTGAAAATGAAGATATTGATCCATATTACAGGCCATTATGCAGTATGCATAGTACCATAGCCTCACTTTAATAAGTACGAAAGAATAGAAAGTACCTGTAGCTTAGGCTCCTTTGTCATGGGGTTGTTGCACAAATCGATGGTTTTAGCTTTCGCCTTTGTGGCATTTCCACACCAAGACTCGCACCAAAGCCATTCTTGTGGGAGAGAGAAAATCGGTACAGTGTGTTGTGCATAATTTGGTAGATCCTGATTGTATATATCATGCCAAAGGTATACATGTCAGCATAATACTTAACATTGCAGCTTGTGGGATTCACAAAGAAGGTAAATGATTAACCTGATCAAGATTAGAAAGACTGTTCGGATCTTTGCTTAGATTTTCATAATATACTCTCAAGGCATCTCCAGCTGCCATTTGTCGCAATTTCGCCAGATCAACAACGTACAGGGCACTGCTCACAAAGACAAAAAATGAATAAATAAACAAAACATTCTTGTGTACCAACCCTACAAAAAAACAAATATCATGTATAGTCTCCACAAAACGAAGGCGTCAATTGAAAAAACTGCTTGTCCTGGTTTTTAGGAAGACACCCAAATTACCCTTTCTTCAATTGTATAAAGGTAAAATGACAAAGGTGTTTTTGGGCATATCTATGCAGGGCATTCCCATTTTTTAGGTGTATAAAATACATCTGGCACTTGCAAGGGTATAATGATACACACAAAAACCAAAAAATGATTTGGACTCATACAGACTAATGTAAAAGCAAAAGATTATACCTGATGTGGTAAGCCCTCCCTCGTAAGTGGTCCTTCCAGAAACCCTTTAACAAGATAACAAAAATAAATTAGGTATGTGTTATATCTTATTCACTTAGAGTGCAAAGGAGTTAGGGCACGAACTTGTTTCCAAAACCGATAGCCATCCATATCTTTATTATTGTCACAGAATGGAGTATATGCAAGAGGCCTTCCTTTTAAATCCATATCATATAATTCTCCCATATCAGCCCGCACCACTTGATCAGCATCAACAAAAATCACCTACGTAAAAGACAAGGCCATGGGATTTTTGTTAAAAGGAAATCACTAGTTTTAGAGTTTACTAGAAAGAAAGATGTGATTTTACCTTTCGAAGTGAAATAGGAAATATGACATCGAGAAATAAAATTTTGTATGCCCATATGATACGTTGCTTCTCTTTTTGTTTGTGTAGCCATGTGGGCCACTTGTAAGTGATAAGTTCGTACTCAAACCCGTACTCTGCTGCCATGTATGGTATAACGTCCTGAGAAAGATATAGACATATGAATTTTGATAAAGAACAAAACAATTGTGTTGACTAAAATTCTAATAAATGAAATTCTTTATGTACCTTGAACTGGGGAGAAAGGTAATTTTTTATGAACCAAAACTTCACAGGCCTTTGGGTGTTTTTAAGGACACTGAGTATCATAATTTTGAGGAAGCGTTCATACCTTCAAGAAAAATAAGAAAAACAATAAAGTAGCATTACATATTATAAAGAACTTGTTTTCTTTTTTTGTGAGTGAGTGAGAGAGAGAGAGAGAGAGAGAGGGAGAGCTTACAAGTGACCAGAAGCAACAGAAAAAATATTAATGGTCTCTCCATGCCTTGCACCTTTCTCCTGGGATCACAAAGTAAAAAAAAAAATTCAAGTTATTCAATCCAACTATACAATTGCAGAAAATAATTTTGAATAGCATATACAAGTAATTTACCACATGTGTCTCATGTTGCTTTTTTGAAGATCCATTACCACCAATTAATCCACTTGCCCATTTCAATAAATTTGTATTCCAACCATTTCGATTTTCCTAGAAAACAACAAATATAACATGTTATCACCAAAACTATAATTCAGTACACAGAATAATAAGAATATTACACCAAATTCTTGAAGCATCACAAAGCAATAATTACAGTACATATGGGTAATTTGACAGCATTTGGAAAGAAACAGTGCTAGTAATTTGGCGAAATTTGAAAATTGGTAGAGGATTGTCCAGTTCTGGATAAAGGTAACAATGATTGTTCCAATGTCTGTCCAGGTACGTAAGACATTTCCATACAGGGGCATTCATGTAATTCCACCAAAAATAGTTACCTTTTTCTCCTGGGTTTGATTGTCATCAGAGTAATTCAATAAATCCTCTTGTTCCTTTCCTCTCTTCTTCTCCACCTCTATGTGAAGGAGCTTACCTCTTAATCCGTCTATGGCTACCAATTTTGAGAGTGGATATGTATGGTTTCCAACTCCAGGTTCCTTAAACCGGTACAGCTCTGAGCTCCAGCCTGGTGCCAGTTGCAGGTACCAAACACCAGGAGAAACCTTCATCTGCCAGTACCCCAAATTAGCCATGACAAGTGTGTCAACCAAGTGTGGCCTTTCTTTCGTGCCAAGAATTAACTGGAGCCCACGAGGCGGATCCCTTCCTTTCTCTGAACAATGACCTGATACAAACATGTCATATAGTCAGACAGAGAATACATATACCTGTGATATCAAGTATAAAATTAAAACCTGAACAAGATTGATTCCCTCAATTTTGACACGGAGCACTAATTTGATTGCAAATCAGTAGTTCATTGGCCACTTCTTTTAAGAACAAAAAAAAAGAGAAAATAGAAAATAGAGATGCCCTCAAGTCCAAACCAGGAAACAAGTTAACCAACTTGGGCCTACTATAAAGAAGTAGTGCAGTTAAGCTTTGGTTTTCCTCAACTCTGATTAAATTACACTCAATTTTCCTCCAATTGCACAGTTCAGCCAAAGAAACAACCCCCAACTAAAAGGTGGGGGACCAGGGGCATAGAGATAACAGACTTATTACCCAAACAGTAAGTAACACTATGTTGAGAAATGAGTGTCAATGAGCTTGAGTCACAAAATAAGATGACAGTATATTATTTGATCCTACTGGGGCCAAGCCGCAATGACTAATGAAATGGTAATTTGATCATTTCTGTAACCTGGATGGGGACCAAAAAAGAAAATTGATGACTTATGTAATAACAAACCCGTTAAAAGAAGTGCTTCCAGCTCAAATACCGCTTGCAGAGTACGCATGTCCAAATTTTCCAATAGTATGTTATCCAAGTCATGTCTGAAAAGAGCAATGATGTACAAAAAAAAAATATGTAACTATATGTTGCTGATTTTGACCAAAAGATCTCTAGAGATGCTGATATGTCGTCTGGTAAGGTAAAGCCATATAGTTAGAATGATAAAACAGTAAAAATTCTTACTCTGCAACAACAGGCTCAACAAGCCATGGCTCGGGCACATCGATATTCATTGTTAATGTCTTGGAAAGAGGCATATTGGAGAAGAATGCCTTTGAACCATGTACTGAATAATCAACAGTGCTACAATCATCCTACAAAATTTAAATACTAATTAGATAAGAAGACAAGTGTTTCAATTATATATGCCGAAGTATGGGTGAAGATTGTTACAATGGAGGGGAGAACAAATCTGTAGTAATTCTTCAGAGGAATATCTCCAAGAGAACTCTGCAAAATAGAAAAATAAGAACAAACCTTTATTCCTTAAGTTGGTTAAAATTGTTTTTCAGGAAAGTACAAATTCTTTTACTCGATATAGACCAATGCAAAACCAAGGTCTCACATTTCCAGCTTTTTGTACCATTTATGCAGTGGAACCCACCGACTAATTTGACCATTACTAAATGCCTACCAAACACAAACCCTTCGCTCAGCACTACTAAATAAAGAAGGTAGGAACTTACAACAGGATTAAGAACAATTCTCATGCTAGGTTGAATCTGTCTCTGTAAAATGCGAAGAAGCGGAGTAAGTTTCTGCCCAGAAGCGCTCAATGGATCTATCACTACATCTATATGGATTGTTGAATTCTCATTTTGCAAAATCACAGCACTGACAAAAGGAAAAAAAAACCAACAAAAAAAGGTGGAAGAAGTCAGGCATATTTAAAATTTATAGTACATGTGATGAGAACTTAATCCTTGCTTTTCCAATGTCCCTTACCTGTGTTCAGCATTTAAGACTTCAAAATGGGCTCTTTCAGTGCTCCTTTCACGAATAGACATAGAGGAGGAAACCAGCATAACAAGATCACTGTAGAATTGACTGCATTGTCATACAAAGAAAAGGAACAGAATAAGGAAGTCATTACTTTAGAACATCAATATATTAATTGAGAGTTAGTTAATTCACTAATATTAAGCAAATCCACTGATATTATAACCAGCAAGATCTTCAATTTGGTTCATTATTCATTTCTTTCAGGTTTTTGAACGATCAAGGCTCAACTGAGGCCTAATTCTAGTTCAAACACGCAAAGCACCTTATCTGATGCCAATTTGAGTTTACAACAGCACTATTGACTTAACATAACAGCTAGTTTACCTTGTTAATTCATCAGGGTCAACACCAGCCCATTTCTCTACCCCTTCAATTATCTCAAATATGTGCTTCACCTTTGTATCAAACTCAACAGACTCGAGGAGACGTAAATCATCACCTAAAAAGGAGCTTCCTTCACTCAAAGTGAATATCTACAAAAAAAAAATTTAAGGAAAACAAATGTGAGAAGGGAATAACATCACAAAAACTAAAAAGATATACATTAAGTTTAATATAATGCCTACTCGTCCATTTGTAATGACAGCATTATCACCATATGCAAGGCCCAGTTCACCAAATAAAAGTTTTGACACCTACAACACAGAAAAATATAGTTCACAAAACAGTTAAATTGACAAAACTTAAAACCAAAAATTTGTTTTATAGTGAATATCCAACAGAAACAAGCAAAAGTTCCAAAATATCTGTCAGAAAAATATCTCAGCTTGCCCTTGAGATTCAAAACTTTCAAATAGCGTGCAAACAACTGCGACCTCACTAATACTGTATCATGTAGGTACCTATTTCATAAACTGTCTTGCTAAATTTTTAAGCTATAGCACAGTGGCTTGATCTACATAAAACCCAATTTAACAAAATAGAAGCCAATAAACACAGAAAAACACATGCTACAGTAGATGCACCTTTCTAGTTCTCGTCTGAACCTTCTCAAGAGAAAAGCTTGATAAAATTTCTTTGTAAAAATCTATTGGCAGGTCATTTTCGCCAGCTAGTACATAGACTTTTTCCATCAAAGCAGAATCTGATGATATGTTTTGGCTTTCATAAAATATGCACAGCTCTCTCAAGAATTCCGTCACTTTCTCCTTGTTGCTTCAATGATACAAAAATCAATTACTGGTCAGATCAAGAATGCACAAACTCAATTCAATGTGCCTGGACACTCTTTGATGCTTGCATTTAAATTTTCATAGAACTAAATTACTATCAGTATGAACACCCTATTTCAATAAAATAGGAGACTATTACCACTACCTTTAAAAAGGTTAAATTTGAATTTCATGATAGAGGTTATACCGATTAAACAAGTATCAGACTTATCATTGTTGGTATTGGTTCTGTACAAAATAATATTGTTATAAAAGAGCAGTCCTGTGCTAGTTTGGGAAGGTGCCGTTCACATACATAAAATGAACACAAACCTGAAAGATGCTATAGTCCTATCAAATACTTCTAGAAGTAAAGCTGCTGATGAAGCCTCGGTGCTGGAATAAAGTAGAAAGCCTAACCGACCTATTTGAGATCCGCCCTTCTACATACCAAGACAAGGTGACTATGACTGTCAAGAATAACAAAAAATGATAATAACTTTAATGCCAAAAATGAACATCCTTTACCAAGTAATGTAATCCCCCATGCAACAATTTGAAGCCAGTCCTTGAACAAACATTAACCGCAAGAAGATGAGTTATCGGCTTTAAATCATCTCCAGCTGAAAATGCACACAGATTTCATAACTCTCTATAAGACTATAATAAATAAAAGGATTGAAGTACTGGTCTTTAGACTAGTACACCTGCCAATGCAAAGGGGATGCAAGAAATAGAAACAAAAAGCAAAAATATATAGAAAATGACTAATTAGATCATGTCCATTAATTGCCTGGTATGGACTTGGAGCTGGTGAAGACCAATACATTACATTGTTGTGACTAGTACAGAGAAGGTAAAGAACAAATAATAATGAAAAATAAGAAATTGCACAGTGCTAGAGTTGCTCAAATCAACTTACTTCCAGGAGAGTGCAAGTAGCTGATCTCATGAACTATAGATTCTCTGTTTAGGTATGAAGCAAAAAGTGATACATACTTTTTTGACCCCTTGAGATCACCAATAATCTAACAAAAAAGATAAATTAAATGATCAAAATTACCAAGTAATAAGTGCAGATTTTCTAATTCAGCTTAAAAACTGTGAACAGCTAAAAAGGAATTGTCATATGTATTGCTCTGACAACCAAATTCAATCATAAATACACTTTGGTGGACTTTTCTCTGCATACTTACTGGTGCCAAAAGGATAACAGTTTGCTACATTTTAACCCAAATAAGGCACATAAGAAACAAGAAACAAAAATTGGGAGATACTATTTACATTTTCCTATTGTGCAACAGAAAATTTAATATTTAAAGGTTTTGGAAGGTTAAATAGTAGTGTTCACCAAGTAGAAAAAGCACTCATAAGAGTAGTTGCTTACAGAAGGATTATAGCGTTTATAACCGCCCTCAGAGAGGAACTTATCAAGTATATCTGTGTGGGAGCTGATTTGGCCATAATACACTTGTTCTTGTAATTTATGCATTTCTTCATTCATGGCATTCATCAAAGACTCCTGATTAAAGGACAAAAGAGCACGGTTAATCCAAATTTTTCGTGTGGCGATACTAATGTGGAGAACTCATAAAAAGCTGTTTTGGCCATATAGACTAAATAACTCAAAACATCAAATTCTTTCAGAAAATGTAAAAGCTAATGCTTCAGAACAAAGTAAAGATCAAAGCAGTTGCTCAGTTCTAGATGGAGTAGGAGAGAAGGTCATAATCCAACAACACCCTCCTCCCCTTTTGGTCGCACTCAGATGCACACACGCACACAAAAAAAAAGGTGTGAGAAGAATTTTTTTTTTTAAAAGAAAGAAAATATATTAGAGAGAAAGAAGGGCATAATGTTAGTATTACAGTTGCATATATGAGGTACTTCCCCTCTAGAGGTGAGATAAACTTTTTTGGCCTATCTGGCTATGAACCAATAAAGACCAAGCTGTATATTACTTGAGTCCATACTCACTTTTAACATCACACTGGGTCATGTTTCCTAAATTGAATTCCAACGCTCACAGTTCTTGTCAATAATATTACATCTAACATAATATTATCATCATAGAGTCAAACATACATGAAATTTGGTAAGACAGGTCTTCATAATCCCAGACCACATAAACATGAGAATGCAAATTGCAGAGAACAGGGATAATGCAAAGTCAGGTATAATAAAAACAGTATAGACTATAAATTTTACCTCACTTGCTTCATGTACAAGCCCATTCATTAACAAAGAACAACCAAGTTTATACAAACCAATCTTGAAAGAGAAAAGGGAGCTCTCTTCAGCCTCTTCCTTGAACTTGTTTTTTTGTTGTATATCAAGTAGTACATCTTGAGGAGGTGATTTGGCCATTGATCTATATCAATAGAAACTTATGTTTATATTTTGTCCCGCTTAACATCAAACAGTCGAACCACAGAACTAGTCTGGGGAGAAAAAACAGTACAGTCATTCAGAGCAACTTACATCACAGTATCAACAAAGGCCTCTTCAACATGATGTGATTCGACTGGCTCTTCACTAAAATCATCCCCATTACTTTTTGCCTTGTTTACCTGCAATAAAAGAAGGCAAATATAACATTGAAAAAGAAAATTAAAACAAACAAATTAGACAAGGAAATACAGTGTTTTCTATGAACACTCAAAGAATTAATAATAAACGAAATTTGAAAGCATCTTACATTGCTTAGAAAGTCGAAAGCCAGTTGGGTTGTATATGTTTGCTTGATGTAAAGGAAAAGACGAATTATCTGCAAAGCATATCTCAAGTAAAATCTTTGATCCATGTGTCACAGATGAAATCCATAAACAATTAAAAATAAATAAATACAATAATTCCAAAAGAACTTGAAAATCATCAGTTATTGTATTTCATATTTTCGTGTTTATTACTCTACATAATGAAGTTTCATCAATTATTTCCTCTAAGCATGAACTCAGGAATGATCTTAAATTCAGTACATACTGTTTAAATCAATTCTAAGCCCTCATAATGAAAACATAAATGGAAGCAGAAAGATTAACAAGTTACCAAAGTTGAGACATCAGTTTCATGATTCTCTGAGGATGAAGGAAGCAGGCCGTCATTTTTTTCAATAGCCTCAACAAGTTTAGATGAGTATAGTAAGACTCCAAACCTCACTGGCACATTGTTTTCGTACATTGACAAAATCGCATCAATAGCCTAAAACGAATTGATGGAATTCAGTCAACATACATTACAGAATATAAATTTCTCAAATGTAAACTAAAAAATAAAGGGAGACAGGAAATGGCATGCCTCAGCACCGCACTCCGTGGCTGGATCCAACAAATAAACGGCATGAAACATGTTTTTACGAATGTATCGAAGCTGACCAGGGTACACTGGCATTAATATCTACAACACCAAAAAGATTTTATAAATAAAGGAATAATAAATTTCATAGCATCTAATATTTCATACAAAGAATGCAGATTATCTGACGACGATGACCAGTACCCAGTCTAATCGGCAATCTGATGAAATTATCTTCCATTGGATATCAGCTTAACCACTTAAGCACCATTAAACTAAAAGGACGTGACAAACTAGAAAAAGGTACATTCTCACTATTCTTATGCAGTCCTCAAGCAACACCATCATGGTCGAAACCATGCAACCAAGAAAAACAGAAAGAAATAATAACAAGGGAAAAGTAAATTATAGAAGGATCCCTAAAGTATCACTTATTTGCTTCTTGACTTTTTACCAATTTAAACCTGCAATTGTTTCTGCAACAAAATATGGATGAAAGTATAAAAAACAAGCTGACATCTCTCAGTGAAAATAGCTCCCACCACATCGGCATTGCTTATCTTTGTCCCTTTTTATTTGAAGAATTTGGCATTTTTGGAGCCAAAAGAAAAAAGGGCAATGCTTTAAGGACAAGTTATCATTCTAAAAAAACATAAACATGTCTGTCTGTGTTATGAATGTCTATTTACACACACACACACAGAGAAGATGAAGAAGAACAAGAAGATAACCTCTTGAATGTTGCTTCGCCACCGTCGGTACATAGCATCTTCTTCAAGGTTATTAAGGAAGTGAACATGATCCGAACGGAAATCAACACGAATTGCATTACTCTCACTTGGAGGTGCAGCTGATAGAAGCTTTCTGATCGTGTCATGTGGAACCTGAAACAAATTTGATTCAGGGACTGCACTAGGTGTACATTTTTCTTCTTTGTTTCTAAAATTGAATTTTGGACCACAAGCACTAGATTTGAACTGTAGCACTGCAGACTCAGCCCTGATCTTACATCGTATAAAGAAGTTAAGGAAAAAAAAACTGAAAAGTGAACAAAACTTAAGGCGATATCTGTACAATGTTAAACTGCTTGGTAAGTGGTAACAAATAAACAACCAAAATAATCATATCTGGTTATTTGGCTAGATTAATTCTTACATTATTTGCAGTATTGACATAACAATCGCGGGACCGAAAAATCAACAACCAAAATAGTCATCTCTGGTAAGTGGTA
This sequence comes from Carex cristatella, assembly GCA_024447775.1. Taxonomy (NCBI): domain Eukaryota; kingdom Viridiplantae; phylum Streptophyta; class Magnoliopsida; order Poales; family Cyperaceae; genus Carex; species Carex cristatella. Next base: position 9,652,521 of record JAJHPF010000003.1, on the reverse strand, counting down.
AGAAATCAACAACCCTAATGGTCATCCCTGGTTATTGGCTAGTTAAACTAATCCTTTATTAAGAAAAAGGCGCAAGTAACAAGAATAAACCTTAAGCTTCAAGAATTGATCAGTCAATGATAATTCCTCATGAACCAAATCCATCAGCCTACAAAGAAATGAAAATATTTCAGTGTAAGCACTTTTCCATGACAGAAGCCCCATTATTGGTTTTGTAATTTGAATGTAAACAATGCATTTCCTACAAGGAAATATTTGATACAAGTACATGAACCTAAAAAGAGAAAATATCTTAGCCAACATGAGTAAACAAGTCTACCCTCAAAGAAAACCCCCATAGCTATTTTGCAATTTCAATGAAAAGAATGCACTTGCACAACCTAGCTAAAAACTGCAAAGTCAAAGGTTCATTCTAATAAGGAAATATTATTCCTTCATACAAAGGCCTCCAGTGCTTCTTTTTTAAAACCTTCACAGAAGCTGCGAAGTCGTGAGGGGGAATCGAACTCCCGACCTTTGGATACAGCAGTCCTGAGACTTTTTCCTAGCCAATTGTGCAACCAGTGCTTCTTTAATAATTATTTTCTACCACTAAAATGGGATTCTTCAGATTCACCGGCATATATCAAAACATGGCCAAGGGCCAAGACGTGACTTAAACGATTATGATTTAAAGAGAATTACAGATAAAGGTCGATTTCCTCAATATTGATCAATGCACCGTTCAAGGCCATGAGAGACTTGCCAGGTGGCACCATTCTCTGGTTCGCCAGAATCTCGTCCTGTATAGAACCATCAAGCTGCACAAAGAACCATAGATGAATGCATTATTTGCAAAAGTTTCTGACAACATTTTTTCTGATCAGACAATACTGAAGAAAATGTCTACCTTCATGCGAGACAGTGATGAAACTATGCTAGGGAAGTTTTGGTTGATGTCTTGCATAGATTGTAAAGGGTCAGAAGCTTGAACAATTCTCTGAGTTGTCTGGTGTCCCAAATCTGCAAAATAAAAATCCAACTTTAATTTAATCCTCTGAGTGTCCGGTTGGGTTTCATTTCTAGCCTACCCCAACTTGTTTGGGACTAAAGGCTTTGTTGTTGTTGTTGTTTAGGCAGAAATATAAAGCTGATAGATGTTATATTAAGAGAGACATAGGGAAGACCTTTCAGTTCCCAAACTTCCAAGGTATCTGTAAGTGATGCAGTAGAAGACATGAGATAATCCCTGAAGGACATTATCTCAGAACTCAACTCTGGCTTGCGCTCCTAGGTATTCGAGAATTAAATAACAAAAAGAGGTTTCAACGCTCGTTATAGGATTAAAGAGTTTAGTTTTTACATAATGACTACAGTACCACTCATTATTCACCAGACATGACAAGCGGTCAGTAAATCATAACTATACCTGTACTCTTACCAGTACAAGCAAGTTAATCATAACTATACCTGCACTCACAGGTACTGGGACCCTAGCCCGCTAGGTTAGATTAATCAAGAGAATAGGTACAAACCAAGATCTTGGAAAATATGAAACCCCTGACATCTTGAGTAAGGTCTTCAGCCTTAGTGTCCTCTAAAGTAGAACCTGAAATATAATTCCGACTTTAAATATCACAAACAACATCAACAAATCTAATAGGCAAGGATTTTCTGCATTTCTTGAAAGCCAATCAAATTACCAGGAAACGTAGACCCAGCAACTTCAGCTGGTATGCTAAAATTTATATGGTACATTCCTTGAATTTACCAGCATAGAATCGATACAGTATCATGCTGATATAATGGGGAATTTAGGGGTTATCGCTAATATTTGATGTTGACCCACATCAAATGAAAAGGGATGGGATTGAAAATTTATAAACTCTGAGCACAGTTGAACGACCTTTAAGCTAGAGAAAAAGGCAATATTGAATAAACCTTTAAAATAGTTATTCAGCAAAAAGTTTGAAAACCTACCTTTCTTTATGGCGGTATCATCCATAGCTTTATATTCCATGTTTTTCAAAGCAAGTTCGACCCCGTATCCACTAAGAGTTACTGCATCTATTGAACCAACAGCGCTACAATAGCTAGACTTGGATTGGCATCCAGATGGCAGTACAGGCCTCAAAGCATATTTAATTTTCCCCTAAGAACCACAAGTAGTAAAAGTTAGGGAAAGACGTGACCAAGGGGGGAGAAGAGCAAGGAACACTGTGAATAGGATATACTGACATTAATTGTGACAGTATACAATTAACCATCAACTTGATACAATTTAGTTCAGCTCTCTCAAATAGAATTTATGTCGAGTAGCTTGTGTTATTACATAAGATGAGCCTCTCAACTACGTAACATATAAAGCACATGATGATCTATTATGTCTTTACCTTGTCAGATGCATCGGCCAAAATAGTATGAAACTCTTTAAAGCACTCTGTTCCTACAGCCCCATAAAGAACAGCAACTGGTGAACCTGCCCTCGAGTGAGGGTATATATGGTCAAAATCAAAAAGTTCAGGCTGGTCCAGAGAGTTCTCGCCCCTGTTCAATAAAAGAAGGGAGAGAAGAAAAGGTGTAATGCGGTATAAAAATGTTTGGTTGGTGCTTGAAAGTTATATGCACCCAAATAGTTTAACTAGCTCTAAAATGAAAAGAAAGAAAAAGCTATGACTAAATCTAAAATTGGATAAAAAAGAATAAACTGAACAGATAAAGATTAAACAAATTACCCACTAGATTTCTTTTCAAGCCAAAGAACAAAATCAGGTGTGTTAAACAGAAGCTCACTTCCGGTATCAACCCAACAGCACTTTCCTCTTGGAATGCTAGCAGGTTTGTGTAAAAACTCTCCCTGTCCAGTTGACTCCTCACTGGATTGCTCCAGTGCAACCCCTTCTGAAGTGGGCAAAGATAGAGAATCCTCTGCTAGCTGTCTGTACAGCACTAATCTAGGAGATGCTGATCGAAGAGTGAGAGAGAGCTCAAATATTGAACCAAGAGATTCACTCAGAAGCGACTTGGAGTCGGACACTATTCTTTCAACGCAGCATTTGGCTGTTGTGCAGTCAGAACCTTTATCAGGTTCAATCCAGAGATTAGTTAATTCCCAGAACAGGTTCTTCCATTCCTTAGAAAGCAATTCACTGTTTGACAGAGGAAAACTACCATTCAGTTGTCAATTTTCACAGATGATTGAGATTAAATGCAATGGTACCATCGTCAATTGTGGTGTCAGTTGACATGGGTATTGTTCTAACTTGTTGGTACCACTCCAAATGCACATATTAGTGATATCTTTCATTTTTTGGGGGGAAGTTAAGTGTCAACTATGCGTTAAACTTCGCATTTTTATTATTTTGCTTTAATTCAGAACCTGGCTTCGAGCAATAACGGAGTCCCGGCCCATTTTGCTCGTAAAGCGACCTGAACATTCTTGGGCTGTCGAACAGTGGCGCCGCCATGGCTAGCAGAGAAGCTGAGAAGAAACAAAAGGGAGAGAGAGATCGCGAGAGATCTGGACGGCCAGCATCTTAAGCGGAGCCTCTCCATACTAGAGGAGAATGATCTAGGCGGTCGATTTGGGCGAAGGTTTATTGCATGGTCAGTTGATGGGAACGGGGACAGAGATGAGATTTAAATCGCGGCGTCCAGTGGAGGCGGAGCGCTGGAGGGAGGAGGAGGAGGAGGAGGAGGAAAATAAGCGGTGTTGTAAGTGAAGACTTCGGTCCACTGTGGCGGGTCAAACGCTACGGGTGAAAATTTTATGGAATTCACATTCTCTGACATATCTCATATTTTGCGTGACTTCTTAGAAAATCCCAACCGTTCAAATATGTCCTACATGAATCTCAAAGCTTAAACAATACTGGGCCCTGCTCTGTTCCCGAATAGACACCGGACACGTCTGTCACGCAAAATTTGAGATATCTCAGAGTATACGCACTCAATTTTGTGGCCGCGAGGCTTGAGGCTATTACCAATTTACCATCGTTGAATTAATATTTTAATTTTTAATGATTAAACGGTAAAAATCATCTCTTCGTGAAAAAATATTTGGATTAAATGAGGCTATTATAGGGGTGTAAATGGATACGGATTATCCGTATCCGGATTAAACGGATATAGATACGGATAATTTTAGTATATAGAAAAATAATACGGATACGGATACGGATAATTCCGTGAGGATATAAACGGAACGGATATCCGTATATATCCGGATCCGAAATTTAATCTTTCAACAGTTTTCAATTCATTTCACTCTTGCGAAATTTAAAAAAAACATACGTATTTGTTTAACTCCAAGAATCTTGGTAGAAAAATCATATAGTCTATTAGGATAATGGATTGGTTCTCTGAACCAATAAGCAATTAGTCATGCAGAATCATCACTGTGCAAACTTAAAAAATCTATTAAATTTTTGTCAATTTAGGTAATTTAAAATTATGAAATTTAGTAGAATTACTTAATATCCGATAGTTATCTGCTCCATATTCGTATCCGAATCCGTATCCGTGGATTATCCGTTTCGTATCTGTATCCGTTTAAGACGGATATGATTTTCAATTTTGATATCCGTATCCGTATCCGCTTGTTGAAAAACGGATACAGATATGGTATTAGCATTATCCGCTCTGAATCCGCTCCGTTTACACCCCTAGGCTATTACCATCTTAAAATAAAGTTTAAACGGTGAATCTGAATTGATAAATATGATCTCTATATAAAAAAAAACGGGACAAACTTTATATTTTTTTTTTATTTGTTTAGGTAGGTAGAAAATCATTTGATTTAAAAAAAATTGAATCAATTCATAAATAATAACACTCTGCCTATCTAAAACGATAATAAACATTATAAAAAAAAGATAAATGTTAATCACTGAGTACATTTTTGTATGGATACCGTGTTTAATCACGGTTGTGTGAACTTTAGAAATAAAAATATGAATATATAGTACGAGTTGATTCGTAATATGCATATTGTCACAGTCTCACTCAAAATTTATAAATAAAAACGAAATTTTATATATGCACATAAAAAATTATTTATTCAAAGTTTTTTTTATTATAGATTTGAATATTTACCTATTTTTCACAAATCACATTCCAGTTTATTAAAAGGACAATTTTAATCAACAACATTACAAAATTCACATCCCTTAAATGTTAAAACTGGTACGGGTTCAAAACTTCAAATCCGCTACTATCTCTCTCTCTCTCCTTCTATCTTTCTCTCTCATTTTCTCTCTCATCTCTATGCATGATATTTGAATCCAACTAGTACACATATCGTCAACTAATAAAACAGCACATGCATCTAGCTTATGTTTAGTTGTAGATTAAAGTTATGATGAAATAAGTTACTTATTATAAATTAAAATGATATAAGATATTTTTGTTTGATTGTGATTTAAAGTTAAGTTATAACTTAAACTGTGCTTGTTTGGTTAGAGCCAGTTAAGTAATTGCTTAAAATAATTGTTGAATTGTATATCGTTGTATTTAATGTTTGCGTTGTTTAAAAAATATATTGTTGTATCGAATATGATAATTTGATTAATACGACGTCAACTTTTCTGTCTTACACATTTGATTACAATTAGCAAGTTTTTAAATTACAAACTAATTTAAAATTAAAAAAATTATAGATGTTATAATTTAGTCTTACGCATTCTTGGAACTAGTTGGATGGACGTAAACTAATTAAGTTCATTCTTACAGAGCAAAAACTTAAACGTAGGCGACATTTAATGCGCAAACAAACAAAATTACAATTGAAGGTTTTTAGAATTAAAAAAGTATAATTATATAATTTGGAACACTAAACAATGAAAAGCACTAAATTAGAGGTGAAGAATGTAAAGCAAGCGACCTCATAGATTATATTACATATAACTTTAATTTCTTAGTCAACTTTGTTTTCACAATGCATACTTAATATTATTTTATATAATATCTCCTACAACAATACCAGTAGCGCTAGGCAACTTCAAATTAAGATAAATAATATTAACAGGGAAAGACTGATGTGCTACCTGTAGCATAGCGACATATTGTACTATTCTCTCAAAAATCTATTGAATAGGCTTGAAACGACAAATTCAAACAGTTGAATCCGATCTATTTCACGAGTGATGTATTTACATATAAAATTTACCAATGTTTACATTCATTTAGTATAAAGTCAAACGGTAAAAAAAATAATGAAAAATGAATGTATTAAAATTAACTTATAATTTTTATTTTTTGACCGCTTGATTTTATACCAAATGAATTCAAAACGTTATAATTTTGGCATGTAAATACATCACTTATGCAGTGGATTATAATTTTGACATATAAATATATCACTTATGTAGTGGATTGATTTTAACGGTTTGGATTAGCCATTGAAAAATATCCAATAGGTTTTTAAAGAGACAGTACAACATGTCACTATGCTACAAGTAGCACGCTAACCTTATTTATATTAATAATAATAATAATAATAATAATAATAATAATAATAATAATAATGATAATAATAATAATAATAATAATGATAATAATAATAATAAATAATGATAATGATAATGATGATACTAATAACAACAATAATGTAAAATAAGCTTACGCACCTTTTTAGGTAGGTTCACTTGTTATAACATAGATGTAAAATTTGAGTTCACTTGTTATAACATAAATGTAAAATAAAGTGCTTATTTTATGACTAATGTCGTAATTAAATATGAACTTCAAGAGTAAATAAATATGTTGTTATTCTTTGAGAATAACAAGAACATGTTATGCCAATTCTAACTATTGATCTTCGTTGAAATTTGTACATGGGAAACTTATTTAATTGAAATTCGCACTTGAAAAATATTTTGTTGAGATTCACGTTTGAAAAAAGTTTAAACTGTTGAAATCGAAATAACATGACAAGGAATAACAGCAGATTTATTTCTGAACTCAAATCAACAAAACCGACTCCTCTCTGATTGACTGCTTGGTCTTTGATGTCATGTATATAAATTTGGGACATAATTATATAGAAGTACAAGCAAAAAAGTTATATAGAATTCACTGACAGTAGGTCCCACCTCACTGATCCAGTAACGACTAGTCCTCTGAGATTATCATTGTGAAACTTTTCTGAACTCTGTCAACACTGGGTATATATTTTCAAATGCGGCGTAGGTCTGGTCTCGCACCTTAGCACCAGTTATAACAATCTTACCAGAAACGAAAATGAGGAGCACAATTTTGGGTTGCTTCATCCGATAAATCAAACCTGGGAATAGCTCTGGTTCATAACTGGAGAAAGCACCGTGAGAATAAGCAAGGCCTTCGAGCCTAATGGGGAATTTCACATCACAAGAACCCACTATGTTCTGGATCTTGAAATCCTTAAATCTGGCAAGAAAACCAAGCTTCTGTATAATACGAGCATACTTTCTAGCGGCGAGTTTTGATTGTTGCTCGCTCTTTGCTCCAGTGCAAACCATTTTACCGGATGCAAAGATCAGAGCGGTGGTTTTGGGTTCCCTAATTCTCATTATAACCGCAGCAAAACGCTTGGGATTGTACTCAGCATTGCGGGCTTGCAAAGCAATGGCCTTCAGATCCAATTTACAATCTAAATTTACAGTAGACACGATATTCTGAAGAGTTGGTACAATCCCGGAAGGATGCTTTGTCAGATCAACAGGCTGGCTTCCTTCTAAGCCTTGATCTGCCATTAACCTTCCTTCCCCTTTCCAACAATCCACCTTTTCTCTATAATAAGGACGCTTGACAATCAAGACCCCTCAAATTTCAAGATCTTTGTTCCGAGGCCTTTCTTACTTTTCTCTCTCCAAATTGATAGAATAAATAGCTTTATGGTCAGAGACATTTGTCGGTTTGCATCTTTTTTAATATATTCCTAAAAGTAGAGAAGTTTAAATTACACACGTATTCACTATTTTCAGACTGTATTATTGTATTATCTTTTCTGATTAGTTATAAAAAAAATTAAATGTTATTTGAGAAATTTTGAAATTGATTGATTATGTCTTTTATTTATTTCTATTTTTTATATTATTTAAGGAATGTTATTTGTAATTTGATATGTTATTTAATAATATGTTTTCTAATATTTGTATATAAACTTTTTTTATCAATGAAATTGTTGGCATTATTTATGCTAACCATAAAAAAAAATATATGTTTTCTAATAGGTCATTTAAAGAATGTTATTTGCATGCACTTGTTATACAACTAGTATTGTTATCTTATAATATTTCTAATAAGTCATTTAAGGAATGCTATTCTATTAAATTTTATTTACGTGTAATTGTTATATAATATGTTATTTAAGAAATGTTGTTTGTCATTTAGTCTAAATTTTATATAAAAATATATTATTTTGTATGAAATTTTTTTATTCTCTTTGCAAAGCATAGAAATGATACTAGTATATATTATAAACCTAAATAATTTCGATATCTTTATAAAGTATTTAGTCTCGATTATATTGATATTAGAATTCTATTCAAATGAATTGGCTACGAATACCCTCCGTATTTTTCGTCTGCGGTTTTTGGACTCTCATGTAATCAGGCTCCACTCAATTCCTCACAAAATAAAAATATTTATGTAGTTGTTACATCAAAATAAGATTCAGACAGAAATCATCCTGCAAAACAAAGGATGGCACGGAGATATATATTGTCATTTTAATATAAGTAATGTAAAAGATAGGGATCATCTCTTTATGCGCTGTTCATATTCTAATTTTGTGCCTCTATTTTTAGTTAACGAGGTCCTGTAAGTCGTGCAGTTACCAAAGCTAATATGTATATCCTCGTAATACTGTACAAGCTTGATATATATATAGATGGGTTATTATGCTCTGACAAGTAAAGATGATGTTTTTCTTCTTATTTGTATTTTTATTTTTAAAGTTTAAATAGTCAATCTGAATTTCTCAACATTATTTTCATATTATAATGTGCTTGAAGACCAAATTTTACAAACTTTTACTATTTTTGAAAATCAGTATTTTTCTAAAAAAATTATTATTTTTTATTTAATGAAAATGAAGATCAATACGAAGATCGTGTTATGAAGATCGGATTTACTGTTTGAACTTTGAAAAAAGAGATATGAGCGGGAAGTAAAACATCCTCTATTAGGCTATGGTGAGTTGTGAAGTAAGAGTTTTGTTTTACCTCGCGTCTATATTTTCTATATTGAAACTTCAAAGAGACGATACGAACTGCTCAACATACGATCCGAACCGCTCAACATTATCTCCATATTGAAATGCGCTAGGAGACCAAATTTTACATTTTTTTAGAATTGTTTACTAATTTTTTAGAATATTTCAAAATCATTGTTTTTTACAGTCCAGAATTCATTCAAAAGAAGTGGTTTTCTACCTATCTAAAAAAATAATAAAAAATTGGTTTCCAAGCACTGGAGATATGAGCATGAAGTAAAACAAAATTCTTACTCCCCATAACCAATCTCTCTCTTTTTGAGAACCTGCCAAATCTACGGCTGTAAATTGATATGGATATCTGGACGGATATTCTGGATAATTATCAAATACTTAATACCTAAACGGAGCGGATATCTGAACTCATTTGGAACCCAATAAATAACGGGTCCCTATTATTGACCCATCTGGAAACCAATAAGTGTATAGGGAGTGAGGATCTAAGCAACAAAGTTACAAACTATTACACCACACCATCTTTTGTTACCACTTCTTTATTTTATTTATATATTATATCAACGGAATATCTTATATCTCCCATCTTTCTAACATCAATTTTTCCATCAATTTACAATTATTCATTTATTTTCATATTTAATTTTATTAATTATTATTTACATCTTAAAGTTCATATAACTCAATTATCCGATAATTATTTGTTTTGTATGTGTATTTGAATCCATATTCGTAGATTATTCGCTTCGTATCCGTATTCTTATTCGCTCTTTAAAATGTGGATATGGATATGGTTTTACCACTATCTGCTATGTTTTCACTCCTAGGCATATCTCATCTCTCTCTCTTTGTGTATATATTTTGCATTAGGGTGGGGGTTTTGTCCAAACGGTTTTGGACAAAGTTTCATCCAAACGGCTTTGGACAAAGTTTCATCCAAAGTCTGACCCAAATTGTTCGATCTGTATCAAAATTCGTATAAACAATTAGATTCAAGAAGTCGTTTAAATCTATTAAACTATAAATATGTCTGCACAAATCTCAATACAAATTAGATATTTAAACTTGATTTTGAATGAGGCTTTGTACAAAATCCAATCCCTTCGCATTAAAAAAAATGCAAACTAAGATGTTTGGATGATTTTATATCACGTTACCTTTCTCTGTTCAAGTTTTGTATTATTCGGGCTTTATTTTAAATCATACAATCGCGGAAATTATTAAACATTCTCTGTATCTTATCAAATATATTATCGTGATTGTTTGTGCACTAAGGAATATTCGCCAATTATTACATGCACGGATCAGCAGAAAATCTTACACGACGATGCGCGTGTCTAGTGATTTTAATTAAATAATTAAGGAGGCTGCTAAATTCCATAATATATAGCTTAACACTTCACTATTATGTTTGACTGGTTGTTCTGCCATTTAGCTTTGTTATATGATTTGGTCGTTTTTGCTGTTGTCTTGGTTAGATAATACTTATATATGTTCTAGTCTTTGTTTTTGCTAATTTATGTAACTTTTGTATATGCTTGAAGCTCTAGCTAGTTGGAGCTTTGTAGTATTTGAACATTCTAGTTTCTAATGAAATCGGTGGATTTCATCCACTTTATCGAAAAAAATGAGGCTATTAACTATCCCCGGACATCAATTCCTGAATTTACGGGATTCTGTAAACTTCAATACTAAGTTCTGTAAATCAATTCAACAAATCCTGTACACATAAAAACTGTTCATTACAGTGTGGTCTCTAATAATCTCCACTTTAACAATTTTAACTGCTTTGATCGGAACCACTTTTAGACCTTTGACCAGTACCACATTTAGACCTTTGACCAAGACCACTGGGATCACATCTAGAAGATCTCTAACATATTTTTAAAACTAATAACTAACAGGGATTACATTAAAATTCTGTAAACAGATACATGTCAATTTTTTTCCCAAAAAAAATGTTTGAAATTTTTTTCCAATTTTTTTTTAAAAACAATTTTGTAACATTTTTTTCAAATCTGCTTCTAGATACTACTTCCATTTATTTTGAATCCTGTAAGTCTTATCATATAACTCTGTAGACAATTTCATTAAATATTGTAAACTGATAAAAAAATTATAATTTTTTTTAAATACAGAAATGTACATGTCCCGTCTATTCGTGATTTTAATCAGGAATTGAGAGAAGGTCCGATGCCCATCGAACCTACTTTGGTTTGACGAGTGTAATGACCATCCGATCTACACCAAGATTCGTACAAACTACATTAAAATTCGTGCAAGTCTGTTTCAATTTTCATGTGCACATATTTTGGTGGTATATGTACGGTGTTAGAGCTAATTGGACCTAAAAGTAGGTCTGATGCTCATCATACCTACTTCTATCTCTCTAGTCAGACTGAAATCTAAAGTCATGTAAGTCGCCTAAACAATTCGATATTACTTTAATATCACGACACGTGTGCTCGAAAATTTCCTATGCACTAAATAAAAAAAATATACATCAATATATCTGTTGGAATATGCATGACCCTATTGAATTTTTTTTTATCACTGAGACTAGAGGAGAACCTAGATCAAAGGAATGGGAGTCATCTGACTCTCATTTAAAAAAAAAATATTTTTATTAACATATAATTTTTTATATAATTTAGAATAAAATGTTATGGTATAGTAAATTTGACCCCCATTCTCCATAAAAAAATGAATATAATTGATTTCATTGTGTGTTTGACCCTCATAGTTCGAAAGTCTGGTTCCGCCTCTGACTGAGACAATATTTTAAGTCACACAATTGTCAAAACTCTTCAATATTATAATATAGTTTCTCGTTATTTTTTCTGAACTTAATAAAAAAAATCATCAAGTAGTATATAAATCTGCTATAATTAGGGGTGAAAACGGAGCAGATATGGAGCGGATAGCGGTAAAACCATATCCATATCTCTTTTTTCATTTTTCGGATACAGATATGGAGCGGATATCAGACATATCAGATGGATACGGACACGGTCCGGATCATATCGATATTTATTAATATAATGGTGAATAACATAATTTTCTATAATATAATGGTGAATAACATAATTTTTTTTTATAATATATATTAAAATATATGGTATATATCAGTATACAGATAATTGAAACGTAAAACAATATCAGTATTCTTATTCGCATGAATATTCAAATATCAATTATCCACATTTAATTTTTTGAATACGAATTGAATACGAATCAGATATTATCCATACCGTTTTCACCTCTAGCTATAATATATCTGTCCTGACCTTTGAAATAATTAAACTGTGTTTCGAGAAAAAAACGATTAACATTTAATGGGAGAAAATATTCAAGTTTTTCTTAAAATAAACAAATATTCAAGTGACCTCCCAAAATATTAACCCAACTTGAAATGACCTCCTGCGGTGCATCATATCGAACTACAACACCGTCCGAACCATTCATGATTCGTGTAGGATCACGAAATTAGCAAATCAGACGGCTGGGGTCGTGCGAGATAGATGATACCGATGCGGACCCAAAGTTAAAACCTCAAGCAAACGCCAAAAACGTAAATATACTAACAGTGTAATTTTAGCTTCATGCAGTGCACGAATGATATACAGCGCTGTTTCGATTCTATAGTTCGTGCGCTGCATGAAGCCGAAACTTCTCTGTTAAAATATTTACCCCGGCCGGCCCCGTAGTGTTCACAGGGACCCGGATCAGAGAAACTTGAAAAGCAAAGAAAGAAAAGAAAAATTGAGGAAATTAGGGTTGCAATTTATATTCTCCTTTTTTTCTCCGCTGAGCATTCTAACTTTTGTTCTCGCCCGAAGATCGGTGAAAAATGGTGAGAGGATCTTTGAAGAAGCTCTTTAGCGGATCTCTCTCGCTTGCCGGGAAATGGCAACATCTGCAGGTCCGCCGCCTTAACATCCACGAGTACCAGGTTATCTGCGCTCAAGCTCTCTCTTTTCTCTCGTTTTCTGTAAACCGTTTCTCCGATCGGATCAGATTATTGAACAGTTGAGAAAGATAAATCAGAAGGATGTGATAACTGAACCTGATTAGATGCACCTCGGCAAATAGCTTACAGTAACTTAGATGCAATATTTTAGTTCCAGTTTCTTTGTGATTGAGAGGTGCATCGCTTATTTTGATTTGGCCTTCTGGTTCATCCAATACCCAAAATTGACTAGAAAGCAATCATGTTGGTGGGGTACAGGAGTTTCGTCCTTTTATTTCGTAACATTTGCACAATTGATAGGCAACAAACAAGCCAGTTTCAAGTGGCTTGTTATTTTGGCATCATGAGCAGAGCATTGCGCTTACACTTGGTGGGAAGTTTCAAGCTTGGTTGGTTTCAGCTTGCCACATTCTCCTTTTCAATGCTCACACATGATTACACACTTGATAATCTTGTAAGCTTGAAAAGGGATGCCTGTTGCTTGTTTACAGTGTGTCAGTAAGGCTCAAACTTAGATGCCTGGCAGCCTCGTATGGGCTTGTACAACATGTAATGCAAGCTCAATTTGAGCCAATATGAGTGCACTCGGCTTAACTTGATGTTAGTGCTCAATATTAATCTGAGCTTATTAGATCAGTTTTTATTTAGCTCAAATTTAAACTGGGTGACCTCCTTTTGAGTCATATTTTGAGTCAAAAGGAGCAACTGTGTATGCAATCTAAATTTTCAGCCTTGAGTAATAAGCCGTTAAGCAAGAAAACACACTTTAGAAAAGGTTCATTTATTCTTTTGCTGCATCTCTGAGTAGCACTATGTATTTAGTACCGTGCCTCCTGTTTACTAGAACATGTCATTGTATAATTCAGATCTCTATCACACGAATCAACATCACTGCTACAAATTCATAGGTCTGCTCAACTTTTCTGAACATCATAATTCCTTGTGCCTTCTTACTTATATTTTATTTATTTTTTATTTTTTTATTTTTCCTTTGTGTGGGGGGATTCTTGAGGATACAACTCATGTAAGTTGATTATTCTGTACACTTTTGACTGGTGCATTGGTTTCATAATACTTGTAATGCTTTTAAATAGAAATACTATCGGCTGAATTGTAAGGTGTAAAATCTTTGGAGGAAATCATCAAAAAATCTGGTTATTATTTTAGAGTGGATCCCAGCGTACACGCCGCAAACCCATTTTTCATTAATATTTTAATATCCAAAGCCAAACGATGTCAAACTGTTAATCTCATTCTTCTTCGTGAAGGAGATTTTTACGTAAAATTCCATACATTTTTGTGTTTGTTTTGGACAAGATCAAGAGCCCTGACAACGAATGCTTTAAGATGTATCTACCGCAGTTATCTTGATCTGTTCATTTTATGAATTATTGATCTTGTATGAAACCAGCTCAAAAAATTATGAAACTTGACAAAGGACACAATCCTGGCAAGGAACAATTCGGATTTGTTATTTGGATTTAGATTTTTAAAATATCATTATAAAAGAAGAGGTACTGGCAACTTGCAGGACCAAAATGTGGTGGCGCTAGAACTCTCTTAGTAATTTACTACACTTGAAGGAAAGGGTCTTGGAAGCATTGAAAGTATATTCATAATCATACATGAGACTAATATTTTTTATTGTCAGGGAGCTGAATTGATGGGCAAGTATGGAATTAATGTCCCCAGAGGAGTTGCGGCGGGCTCTCTTCCGGAGGTGAAAGATGCCATTCAAAAAGTTTTCCCCAATGAAAGTGAGGTAAGCTTTCTATACACTTTATTATATCGAAAATCTTAGTCAAAGGTATTGTCCCAGATTGTGCTATCATTGGTTTTCTTGTGCTATTTATGTTTAGGTGTAATATTCTAAATCATAAACCAATTGAGGAATTATAAAAAAAAAAGTCTAAAAAGGGGAGCTATTTGAAGTTTTTTGCAATTAAAATATGGCCAATTTCTCAGTTCCAATTACAGTAAGTAGACACACTTTATAGGTGCAGTACTATCATGTACTATACTGGGTCAGATGATATTACTTTAATTTTGATGTTGTATTATTGTATATGAAACTCCTACAAGATGACTGTTGTTCCCAGTGATGTGCAATAACTCAAAATTGTAAAATTCTAAAATAGCTCAACTGTTCTTTCCCACATGATCAGGTTGTTGTAAAAAGTCAAATCCTTGCTGGTGGAAGAGGATTAGGTACTTTCAAAAGTGGTCTAAAGGGTGGAGTTCATATTGTTAAAAAAGAGGAGGTTGAAGACATTGCCGGTATGGAGCTGATCCTTAATATTTATGTTCACTTTTGCCCTCAGAGTTGCATATATTGGTTTATCCTGCAAGTTAAAATTGTCTTAAGTTTCTGTAACATTCAACAATTTACTGAACTTTAGATTATGCTTCTTAGTTCCTATTTTATTCAAGATGTCGCACTGTACTTCCTATATCGATCAATTTGTGTTTGTACATTCAATTATGAAGAATGCTCTCTTACATCTCGTGATGATTTGTGATGTAAAGTTACGAGCCAAATAACAGGCGTAATTAAGTGATTTTCCATGCTCACTTCTAGGATCCTCACTAATTGATTTTTAGCTATCACAAGTGCTTCAAGTGATTTTATGTGTAAATATTTGAATTATGAAAAGCAATACTGGACTTTTATTTGTCTTTATGTAGGGCTAATTTGGCATTTGATTATACAGGTAAGATGCTAGGTCAAATTCTTGTCACAAAGCAGACTGGCCCGCAAGGAAAGGTTGTCAGCAAGGTAAAAAGATTTCTACGTACTTTTAAAATACTAATAATCATTTTTTAACAGTTTGCAAAGAATTTAGTTGACCAGCTTTAGCAATTCAAGATAAAACTTTACTTTATATTTTGAAAAAGAATATTTTCATGACATAGTTAAAAATTGTCTTCTGATGAGTTTGCCGGTATTAAGATTAGAGATTGGAATTCTTTAATTTTCTGTTCTTTCTCTATCTATAACCTGTTTCTCTTTTGTTTCTTCATTTCTTCATTTCAGGTCTACTTATGTGAGAAGCTATCACTTGTCAATGAGATGTACTTCTCTATCATACTTGACAGGAAGACTGCTGGACCTGTATATTTTTGCTTCCTTCTCTTGGCCATTACTTCTTTAATGTGTTTAATGAAGAACAACAGGATTGTTTCTGAATACACCTTATAGTTGGTTGTGTTATTGCAAATAAGATCCAACATTTGTCATATTCATAACTAACAGAACTATCATACTTGCATGATGGAAATACTCCACTGAGTTTGTGCAATTGAAATATTCCACCAAGTCTAGAACATTTTTCATTTACCTGTAATGATGGCTCTTTTGGTTTCCTTTATATTCTAAGGCCTGTGATTTGCTAACCCAAAGCGAACTAATCAAGTGTACATTATCCAACTGCTGATCCAACATTTCTCAGTAAAGCCTCAGTAAAATACATATTTTCCTGCTTAATGACTAATTTACCAAATGGGTACTATTTCCAAAAACCAGAAAATGTTTTGTGCGAGTTGGCATATAATTAATGCTGAATTGTGTTATCACCTTAATTAATCATTCTTTCTCTATTTTTCCTTATTTTAGTTGATCATCGCGTGCAGTAAAGGTGGGACCAGCATTGAAGATCTTGCTGAGCAGTACCCTGACATGATCATCAAGGTTACCAACTCCTTTTCTCAGATACATTGTACTTTCCAACAACTTTACCAATTGATGTTAATATTAACCCTAACATTATCCAAATTATAAATTGCAGGTGCCTATTAATGTTTTCCAGGGAATCACTGATGAAGATGCGGCCAAGGTTGTCGATGGCTTGGCTCCAAAGGGAGCCGACAGAAGCTCCTGCATTGAGCAAGTGAAGAAGCTTTATGAGCTGTTTCGCAAAAGTGACTGCACTATGTTAGAGGTGTGATATTCTTTGTTGCAGTGAATACTTGTGCCCGGTCTTAGTGCTTTGAGATTCTTTTACATGAGCATTGAAATTGTTGTTATCAGATCAACCCACTTGCTGAGACAGCTGATAAAGTGTTGGTGGCAGCCGATGCAAAGCTGAACTTTGATGATAATGCAGCATTTAGGCAAAAGGAAATTTTCGCTATGCGTGACACTTCCCAGGAAGACCCTAGAGAGGTCAGTTATTTCTACTTTTTCCAGGTCTTCCTTAGACCTGCTAAATTGACAGTTTGAATATATATCCTAAATAACACAATTCTTTATATACAATTAATTTCTAAGTTATAATTTGGTTAAAATTTTAATCTGCCCTCATCTATGGAGTATCTTATAGTCATATATCTTGTATATTTACTATATACTAGTGTCAACTTATAAGAATCTAGTGGAAGCAAATTTATAAGGGATATTTATAAAGTTTTTTTTTTTCTTTCTAGAAATGGCAATTATGAGGTCCATTTGGTTTTCTTGTTCTTTGTCAGGTTGCTGCAGCAAAAGCAGATTTGAACTATATTGGTTTGGACGGAGAAATAGGTTGCATGGTCAATGGTGCAGGATTGGCTATGGCTACCATGGACATTATTAAATTGCATGGCGGGACCCCAGCTAACTTCCTTGATGTTGGAGGCAATGCATCTGAAGGACAGGTATACTCCAAAATTCCTTCTATCAATGCTTTTGTACCCAACTTTGAACAAATGGCAAAAGAAATGGGAAGAACTAAATTTTTTGCTACGTCATGCTGTTTAGGTTGTGGAGGCATTCAAAATACTGACATCAGACGACAGAGTGAAGGCTATTCTGGTAAACATTTTTGGAGGCATCATGAAGTGTGATGTCATCGCCAGTGGTATTGTCAATGCTGCCAAACAGGTCTGTTCAACTTTAAGGAGCATCATTTAAAAAACAACCAACTTCTACTAAGAACTGACATTTGATTTGAATTTTTGTAAGGTTTCATTGAAAGTGCCAGTGGTCGTCCGTCTAGAGGGAACCAATGTGGATCAGGGAAAAAGAATTCTCAAGGTAATATATGCTTGGGCATTTTTTTATTCCTCATTTGCTCTGAGCAATTTACCATAATTAATTTCTCCAAGTTATACAGTAGTGACTGTTTACCAATTGGTATTACATTACACAACTGCTTACTTGTCGGGACTCATTTCCTTAGGTGCTGCCTTCATTTTTTTTACCTCAATTTACATCAATAGTTACATTATATATGTTTTGAATAAACTGTATCATACATGGCAAGGAAAATGATGCAAGTGTCTATTTCTTTCTCTGGACCTGTAGTAACTGTAATAATTATTTTGATATCTTTAGGAGAGTGGGATGACTCTAATTACGGCTGAAGATCTGGATGATGCAGCAGAGAAAGCTGTGAAAGCCATTAAAACATAACTAAAATTTTCATGATTTCTTCTAGTCTTTTTATATGAGGTTCAGGTTTTCTGAAATTTTGAAAAGTGATGTGTTAAAATAAAAAAAAGTAATCCAGAACCACTTGGGCAAACCCTTTATTGAGAGAGATCCCTGTGGTTGAGGTTTTGGGTTTTGAAATTCAAAGATATAGTTCAGCAGTTTTTCATTTGAAGTGGCAATTCATTTGCTAATATTTGAACTGTTGAATAGCTTTTAGTTTCCTTTACCTTATTTAACTTTTTTTTTCAATGGGGCAATTATTTGGACACCCAGTTATTTTGTTTCATTTTTAATAGGTTTTAATTACCTAGATATTCTCACAAAAATTTGCACATGGCAATGTTTGAATTTGGAAAATGTTATAATCAAGATTTACCTGGGTATCCTTCTAAAGATATCAAAAGCTACTTTAAAAGGAGCATCAGAAAATTACAAGGGTTCCTCTCAGGGATAAGTGTGAGAACGTAAAAATTATAGTGTATATCAAATGTTTCTTTGTTTCAACTATTTATTTGTCGTGAAAGTTCCTATTTTTCAAAATATCGGCATGTAAGGTTTGTGTTTTGCTCTTGAAAATATTTCGGTCAATTTAAGCGTCAAGCCACATACAACAAGGTATTCTTAGGTCTTTTTAAGTATTCATTTTGTTGAGTGCGTTTAAAACATTAAAGTTTTCCCACTTGGATTGGGGATGCGGGCGAGTGAATATCCTGTCCGGTACTTGACTGCATAAGGTTAATTAAAGTCAAGCTGCCTATTTAGAATGGAACTGAATCCTCTACTCCTCGGAGGGGCAGGATTTTTCTGCCCCTGAGTCACTGACATGTGAACCCGTAACAAAACTAAAATCAATATTTAAATGTTTAAACTCGTCTGGACCCACGTGTCAGTCGCACTGGGGGGCAGGAAAATCCTGCCTCCCGGGAGGCAGGTGATCTCTTTCCATTTAGAATATGGTCAGGTGATCTCTTTCCATTTAGAATATGGTCATGTTTGATTGTGGAGTAAAATGATTTCGGATTAAGTTGTATATTCTAAAGATTGAATTAATTATTTTGGTTGGAATTTGGTGGAATAAGTTGATGAAGAGAGAATCTTTTTAAGATGACATGTGAAGTAAGCAATTCTATCTAGAGATTGAATAATTTACTATAATTAACTCAAATATTTGAATTAATTCAAATATTACTCCATCTTATTCTAATTTTTTTTTCTTGTTTAGCTGCTTAAAGATGAAATAAAAAAGTTTATTCCACTACTTACTACACAACCAAATACGACTTATAAAAATACAAGGGGTTCACTTTAAGATTAGTGCAGAATTCACATTGAACAGTTAACGGGTCAGTTATCATGATCTGAATTTGATAAGAGTGGGGGGTCACTCTCTCTCTCTCTTTTTCTTGTTTGTGTGAAGGTTGATGGGAAAGGTGCCCCCGTCAATCTCTTTTGAGTTACCAACTGAATTTTTTCTATTAATTAAATGCTAAATTCACAATATCATAATGTATTTCACACGGTTATAGATAAAAAAGTTGATTTGCAGTAAGTTGCTTAATTTTTTTATTTTTTAGGAAAAATAAGTCTAGTTGATATTTGATTGATAATTGCGGTTACAAGAGACTTGTAGCTGCAAAGATGAAAGTAAGTTGCTTTATTTCTTTAAACTGATTGTCTTATTCCACATATAGAGTACAAGATTATAGACAATTATCATTTTTTAAATGAATTAATTTAAACTATGACTTAATAACAAGATGTAAAATATGAAAAATATGATAAAACAAACAAAAACTACAAACTTAGTGCAGTGCCACAAGCTCTCTCTTTAATAACAATAAAATAAAATAACAATAAATAATTAATAATAACAATAAAATAACAATAAATAATAACAAATTCAATTTTAACAAATAACATCGTACCAGAGTCCTTTAATAACAATAAAATAAAATAAAAAAATTAATATTTAACTTTTACGTCACAATAAAATATTAAATATGATCATAATGAATTGAGTCCTTTTCGTGGGGCTCAAAGTTGAGGAATTTTCATATTACTTCTAGAGGCATCTTTATGTGTTTGATTTGTCACCTCCTCCAAACGGTAAACTAAATTTAAAGAGTTTGTAAAGTTATGGCATGTATTTAAAGTTTGAGAGACACTTCTTTTGAATTTAACACTGGACATGGAATTCTTTTTGGTGAAAGTGTGAAACTGAATACTTGAAATTTAACATAACTCTTGTTTTTTTTTTTCTTGTGAAATAATAGGAGTGAATGGATTTTTTACAATTAAAAACCAAAATGTTCTACTTTTTTCATGGATAATTTTTCTGATCAGGAAAAATAAAAAAAATTAAGAGGAGGGTTCAAATGCCTCCATTTATTGTGCCTCCATCATGCTTCCATTTTTAAAAACATTAATAATTCAAAATTTAAAACTTAAATATTAAAATAAAACTGTTGGATATTATCTACATTATTTTATCTATGCACATGCAAAAAATTATGACATTTCAATTTTGTTTTGGTTGTCATTAAGAACTTGTAAAAAAACGTACTAATGTGGATAATTTCTAGACGTTGATTTTCCAACTTATTGATTCACATAAAAACAAAATTGAAATGTGATAGTTTTTTATGAACTCATAGAGAAAATAATATAGATCACATCTAACAGTTTTATTTTGACTTTTAAGTTTTAAATTCTGAGTTATTGAAGTTTAAAAAAATGAAGGCATAGTGGAGGCACCAAAAATAGAGGATTTGAATCCTCCTCAAAAATCAATTATTGTTATTGTCTAAATTTGATAGTAGTCAAATAGTTCGGTGCACGTGATCAATTAATCACAATAATAGCTTTAATGGTTAATTGAATTATTTATGTCGTCCATGTGAGAAATTCAGACATGTTGGTTGAGGCATTCATCCATGTTTCCTGTTTCCGTATAGTTTGCACGGATCAATAAATCATACAGCCACGTTAATCCATGAGACCAAGACCCCATGTCAATGAAAGCTTTCATAACCATTTGATTCAGAAAAGGACAAAGGCCTATCAATCTCCAACGGTTTGGGCCGAGACGAATACTGGTGCCCGTGCGGATTTTGTGGACCTTGTATTAATTCTCAACTTCAATGAATGATTGAATATTTGAATGCAACATTTAAATCAATTATTCTCACAACAACAACAATGTAGGTGTTGGTAGAAGAAAAACAAACAACAAGTAAATAATAAAATTCTAAAACTTTTCTCGAGCCGTTTCATTTGTTCATCGAGAGAAGATGTACACGAGAAACTATCTTTATACTCTTTTATGTATTATGTATACATTTTCTTTGAGGGAGAGGGGAGTGTCCGATGCCCATCGGACCAGAGTTTGTTCGATGGGTGATTTCTACTGTTCGATTCACTTTAAGATCTGTGCGCATCACTATTGTTTGCTTTAATATCCGTGCACACATATTTTAAAGTAAATCGGACGGTAGAAACTACTCATCGATTATACTTTGGTCCGATGGGCATCAGAAACCCCCTCTCCCTTTCTTTGAGTGGTGATATAAAATAGTATTCACGTATATTACAAGAGTTGTTAGAAGAGCTATTAGGAGAAATGTTTTAGCAGGATGCTTTATTATTTGTTATACTGTATAGAGGATATAGATTGTAGTTATACTGTATAGAGGATATAGATTGTACTTAATATTTGCTTATTTGAGCTACTGTAATTATATTTTTTTATAAATGAAAATGTAGGATGGCAAAGTTGCCTCCTACCCTCAAAAAACAATATATTTATTTGCCAGCTGTACGTGATAATTGTCAAAATGCTTATCAAATTTAAGAAAATTAAATTTATAGATATGTCGGTGATTTTAAATTTGGCGCAATTATAAAATGTATTATGACTGTTGGTTATTAATGAAAAGAAAATTTATCAATTAAATTCTATTGAATTTTGAATTTTCGATTGACAATCAAACAATTATTAATTTGTACCAAAATTAATGTACTAACGTATTGATGTATATTTTCCCGTAAGCGGTAAGCCCCAACAAGAGTCAGATACAAAATATATTTTTGATGATCTTTAATGTTAGTTGTCACAATTGTTTATTTTTCATGAACTTTAATATTTAGTAGAAACAACGAGAAAATAATTATTTTTAAGTAAAAGTAGTGAATACTTACAGAAATATACGTGCGAGTTCAAATTAAAACTCAGATGTTTTTTTCTATATGAAAATAAAAAGAAAATTAGTCTTTGATCTAGTGACAAAGACAATACTCTCTGTGTAGAAGATCGCAAATACGAAATTTAAAAGGAGTAATCTTTTATGGATATTAGCAAGTTTGACGACTATTACTAAATATTACGAATATAAGGAGAAAAAAAGACCGACTTTGCAGTCTATGCGAAGGTTTAAAAAAAAAAAAAAATGGAAGAATCAAAATAAGTATCAAGATATATGTTTAAGAAGGGAAAAAACTTCTGAAAGTAGCTTTGGTACCAAATTTTGATCAAACAGCCTAGATCTAAACTTAAAATTTGAGTTACCTCAGAGTATCCGGACTCAAATGAAACATCCCCATTCTTTAATTAGAATGGTGTGTTCTCTACAGAGAGGTCCAACTGGTCTCAACTCTCAACAAAGGTCTTTCCTTTTGACGAGTGCATTCAACTGAAAGATTTGTAGACAGGTTTTCTCAATATTTAATGTGCAAGACATGTTATAAGTTATAACAGTCCGGTTTCTCCTCAACAGGTCCGATTTGTGACAAATACGTACCTTGAAAAAAACGAACTAATGCAGCTTGTCACGTGTAATAAAATGCATTGCCCAATTACTTTGAAATTATGTTCCACAGTCACTCCACTATGTACTGTAAAAATTTAATTTGTGGGCCAAGCCATGGTTGGGTGGGGTCGTAGATTGTAATCAGAGACGGATCTAAAAATTAGTCAAAAATGGCTGAGTCATCTATATAATTTAAAATTTTTAATTACATGTATAAGAATTTAATTGAATTTTATCTTTTTTAAATTTTTTATATAGTCTAGCCACTCTCAGTGTTAGACAAATATTTAGTTGTAGCCTAGTGGTTAAAAGTTCTATTTTGTAGTTAAGAGGTCGGGTTCAAATCTCACTTATTCCAATTGTGCATTTTAATTTTCAACCACTCCTATCAAAATTTTCTAGTTCCACCCCTGATTGTAACCGGACGATTTGTTTAATTCGTACTAAGATTTATGAACAATTTATATTAGAATTTATTTATGAATCTAAATTAGGAGTGAAAAAGGTGTGAAGTATTCAAAAAATTAAACGTGGATATTCGATATTTGATTATCCGTATGAATATGGATACGTATATGATTTCGTTTAAATTATATGTATTCAAATAGTAGATATATACCATATTATTTAATATATATTATGATTAAATTATGTTATTCATTGTTATAATCAAATAAATATTATTAACTTTTAGTGTTTTCTAATAATATTTTTATATTTATTTAATAAATATCTGATCCGACCCGAATCCATCTAATTTTTGATCCGTATCCATATTTAGAAAATTAAAAAGAGATATAGATATACTTTTACTACTATTCACTCTGTTTTCATCTCTAATTCTAAATAGAATGCACTAATTTTGACATCAATCAAACAACTTCGAATAGACATCTGACTGAATTTATTTTGATACTCATCGGATTGCCTCTTTTCTCTAAAGAATGAGTCTATCAATTAACGAAATTTTTATTTATACCATAATTTAAAAAAAAACTAAAAAACTACAAATTATGGAGAATTTAAAAAATACCAGGACCATCAATTCAATCTGCAGCTTCATTAATGACGGACCCTCAAAAACCCATTAATTCCACAGTAATATACTGAATTTGAGATTTCTTTGAGGTTCGCCAATTCAATCTGCATCCCTTCATTAATGGGGCCACAAATTGAATTTGCGACTCTGGTATTTTTCAAATTCTCCAATTTAGTGGTGATTTGAATTTTTTTTATTGAAATGGTATTAATAAAAATTTCGGTACCAATGATGGAATAAAGATATCGGCAGTGCTGTAGTGCACGAGTTATATGTATTTTTTTCATTATAATTTTGTTGTAAAACAAAAATAGTAGTGTCAATATATGTGATTAAGTCATAGATAGATAGGATCACAAGTTGAATATACTGCACGACTTTACAAAATAAAGTACAAAGTACAAATAATAAGTGAGCCGACATGACTGAAGTACAGAAATATTATCATAGTGGTTGAGAGATACATAGTTGAATACACCGGCGATCAAGTCATTTACAAAGTACAAATTTATAACTACGTATCTCTCAACTATCAAGATAATATAATTTATCAAAAAACCTGATTAAAGGATTTATCAAACAATTGCTTTCTCATATTACTGCACAACATTATCAATGGTTGTGGGTGTCGTAGATTGTGTCGTAGATTGTGACGCATCAACGGAATCAATATCATGGGGACATTTCGTATAATATTATTTTGGTAGTTGAGAGATACATAGTTATAAATGTGTACTTTAGTTTGTAAATGAAATGATCGCCACTGTATTCAATTATGTATCTCTCGACTACCAACTACCAAGAAAGATAATATTCCTGTACTTCAGTCATGTCGGCTCCACTGTATAGTCATGCGGTGTATTCGACTTGTGATCCTATCTATGACTTGATCACAAATATTGACATTACTATTTTTGCTTCACAATAGAATTACAATGACAAAAACATATAAGTTGTGATCTGCATAAAATAAAAATAGCACTGTCGATATCTTCATTTCTTGCTCGCTGGTAGGCTCGTTCGTTAGGAAAAAGAGACGCTCCAGCGTTAAAATTAATGTATTTTATTTACATTCATGAATAGATTTAATATAAATTATTTGTACAAATTTTAATACGAATTAAACAAATTGTTCGTACAAATATTAATACGAATTAAACAAATCGTTCGTATAAATCAAACGACCCATATTAAATATTATAAATTGATCTAATACTATCGGCACGCTCCGGTTGAATTCGGATCGCTTAAAGCAATTCTATTTTTGAGTTTTGATCCGAACTATCAGATCAAAACAAAAAAAAAATTGAGTTACTTTAGAGAATACGGACTCCTCCCGACTCCCATTCTTTATTTCATTCGGTAGATGGTCAATAAGGTCCTGTTTAATATTTTTACTGTGTCTGTGGTAAAAATTCATCTTCAGCTGAATTTTTTTTTTTTTCTACACACTCAGTAAAAGTTAGTTTAAAATTCATTTTCGTTTCAGTTCGCTCCTGTAGGCTGAACAGGGCCTGAGGGTACCAGAATGATGTCTATCGCCAGAAAGGGACAAATTATGATGTGCTCTGTTGAAAAGAAGGTCAATCATTAAAAACTTGTATAGTTGTATCTAACTCTGATTTTGTCCTCAATTAAATATGGGCATGACCCCTATTTTTTCTCAAAAAAAAAAAACTCTGATTTTGTCGTTAGCTATAAAACAATTAAACAAATTTTGTACAGAAACAAATTTAACCTGATGACATTTTTCCTTCTGTTGCAAATTATATCGCAATCGAATTCTTGCGGTTTTTACATGACCATGGTATTTGTCAAGTTCTTAATTATAATTTATAAACCTGATTAAAAGATTTTTCAAACAATTGCTTTCTCATATTACTGCACATCATCAGATTGGTCAATGATCGTAATACAACTTAGATAGATGCACCATCCCCACCTTACATAACAACCCTTAACAACAATTTTATCACAGAAACCCTCCAAATGAATCAATCATTTTTCTTCATGGACTCCACAATCCCATTTGAGAGACAATAAGCCACGGATTGGATGGTAATCATGGGGTTAACACCGACCGCACTAGGCAACACACTGCCATCGACCACAAACAATCCCTCTGCCTCCCAGCTCTCTCCCTTCACATCCACTGCCCCTTTCTTCGCAGTGGGCCCCATCCTGCAGCTTCCCATTTGGTGCGCGGAGCAAAACCAACTGTACATCCCATTTGTGCTAATTGGCCCTCCTAAAATCTGTATATCATCTAAGAACTCCTCCAGATCTTTTTCTTTCAATCCTTTACATTTGAGCCTCTGTCCATCGCTGCGGTGGGTCCCGATTTCAGTCGCACCTGCAGCAACTAATATTCTGAGAACCGTTCTGAGCCCATGTTTTAGATTTTCTCTATCTTGAGGGTTCAGTCCGTAATCTATACGACCTTCAGTTTGAACAGAACCCGACCCGAAATCTCTTACTAGTGCGAATAAATGCGCTGTCCGGCCCATTTTTAGCATTCTTTCTTTCATATCTATGCCTGAGATCCAAGGAGTAACGGCTGCGAACTGAGCAGGACCAAGCGCGGGTGCTTCTACGATTGCACGGCAACCCCCATTGTATGCATAATTTTTATCTTTAACCTTGTGAATTGATGTAATAATACCCCCTTCGTTTAATTTTCCCTTGATATCTTGCACCGATTCGGGAAAATATCCCCATCCGAAAACTACAGGGTGTAAATGCAAATTCTTACCAATGTGAGGGTTTCTTAGTCCACTAGTTTTCAGCAAGGCCGGAGTCAGGAGGGACCCACCTGCAGAGATGGTGACCTTGGCCTCTATCTTGATTCCCTTGGAAACATTCCCCCCCAAACTTTTCACAATCACCCCTACACATTTTTTGCTCTTTACACCCTCACCTTTTTTCGTATTCTTCTCAAATATAAACTTCTCAGCTTTGGCTCCAGTTAAAATTATAGCGCCATTTTTAACTGCATCAACAAGCCACGTACTATCAGTGCCTTTCTTTTCTCCGGTTGGACAACCGTAACAGCAGCTACCGCAAAAATGCTTCTCCGATGAATTTCTCGGCACAAAATCGACCTCCAACCCGAGCTCTTCGCATCCTTTCCTCAAGGCACTGTTTTGAAACCCTTCTTTGACACACTTGTGTGTGACACCTAACCTTTCAAACACCACATCCATTGCTTTCTTATACTCCAAACTCTCAAACATTGTCAAACCATTCTCTCTTCCCCATTCCGACAAAACATGATCCGGTGTCTTTATACAAGCCGACCAATTAATGGCTGACCCGCCGCCTACTGTGGAACCTGCTAAAATCACGGTTGCAACATTGGTCGTGCACAATATACCACCCGACTCGTACATTTCTTGCATAGAGGGACCTTCGATCAACGTATAATCTTTACTCGCAAAATAATTTCCTTTTTCTATGACAATTACTTTGTAGCCATTCTGAGCTAAAACTGCAGCAGCCACACCACCACCACACCCGGAACCAACTATGACTGCGTCACATTGGATCCGGTAGAGGTCGGATTTCAAGTCTTGAGTGACTTGGAGTCCTTTAGAGGCAAACGCTTGGAGAAGGTCTTTATCGTCTAAGTTGCGGGATTCTATGAGGCCTTTGTCAAGAGGCCTATCTGCGGTTGTTGGTGTGGCTGTTTCTTCTTCAATGGTTGGCAAGGTATATCCAAGTGCTTTCCAATGTTGGTTTTCTGACTTTTCATTAATCTGTGTATAAATCAAGTGAAGACATAAATGTTAGACAGATTCAAATAATACATTAGCTTTCACACATGTATCAATTCAGGTACTATTTTTAAACAAGTTCCTGCCAAGTTTCATCTGTTTTATAAATATTATAAAAGAGAAAAAGTAAAGATACAGTGTCTGCTCATTTTATGAAGCTTGCACTACTTCAGCATCAAAAGGTCAAAAAACTTAAATGATAGAAACCTGTCCCTATTAGCTAACAAAATGTGGTCCCAGAAAAATGATGTAGGCCCCACTTTTTCTTTGCACTTATTGTTATCACTTTCTGTTACCAAAAACTAGTACCCAGCACACAGTTTGGTCTGGTGTCAAGTAAGCCTCATTAATTAAGCCTTCATCTCTCACAAGTTATAATAGACAGGAATTGACAAACTAACAAAATAATAGATAGTGCAGGCACCTATAAGTAAGGTTTGGTAACAGTTTCATACTGGTTGTAATAAATTTTAAACTGCCATATTCTCAATTGTACAACAGCATAATAGATGTTTACTTTTATGGTTCCCTCGGGTGTTTATCAATGAGCAAACCAAATCATATATCACATTAATTATTTTCAGGAGCTTAAAAAATAAATAAAAGAACTTACAATTGAGTAAAAGGTAAAGTTTGCCAATATCTTGACAATTAAAAAAACTACTCTCACAGGGAAGAATAGTTTTTCTTTATTCCACCTTTTCATGACCTCTTCTCTCCTCTCCAGAGGCATATCTTTGAATTTGAAAATGAAAGGGACTTTTCTGCAAATTGACAGAGTGCCACATAAAAGAAGTGTGCCTAGCCTTGTTGAAAGCAACCATAGTATCACTCTGACCAAAATTACTGCTTCTGTTAGCAGCTTCTTTACCAGCACTTCAGCAACCTGTTAAAAAAAATGACAGTTGATTGCTGTTAAGGTCTCTCTTTCATGGTTACTTTCAATTTTTCTGGCACTTTCAAAAAAATGACAGTTGATTGCTGTTATAGTATAAATATGCTGGAAAAAATATTTTGTTAGAACTGACATGATGCAATGATTTGAAGAAGTACTACAAAGGCTACAATTAAGGTGTTTACATTGGTTATAAAATATATATCCAGTATAATATTTTATTTTTTTACAGGAGAGCAGTAGATGATACAAAACAAGCGCAACAAGAAATCAGACTTCTACAATAAAGACAACAGGCCAAACGCTACTGACAGCGACAATAGGTTGCTAATTAATTATGAACTGCCACGATTTAATGAGATTTCAGTTGTTAATTTTTAGTCACATCATGAATTACTGTATTAATTCATAAATAATTCAATGTTATTCATGCAACAGTCATTGTGACTAATTGCATGCAAGAAGCAAAACAGCAAGAGGTTTATCAAATCGATTGGAATATTTCGGAATTGTTTATTTAAAAAGGACGCTTTCTGCTTTCTCCATTTTATGTACTATGTCTTGTCTAGTCTAACAGGCTTATGTCAGTCTGAAATTTAATTTTCTATTTAAAGTCTATCTATCTGAGCAAATATTTTTTTTTTTAGCTCGCCAAAAACAATTTACAGTTACATCCAAAATTAAATAAACAGAATTATTATTATTTTTTTACATGCCAAAAATAGTTTACAGTTAAAACTTACAATTATGCAATAATTTGATATGTTGTCATACCTATGATTATAAAAAAAAAATAAGAATAATCATGATAAGATTGCAATTATAGATACATGATAACAGCTAATAGATGAATAGGTAAAAATAAAGAAAAAAAATGACATGTAAATAATTGTCAATCATGAAAGTTTCTCCACATGCATCATGGAAAAATAAAAAAACAATTGTTGGTTAACTGAAAAGATAGCGACAACATAATATTGACCAATCCAAATCTGACAGAGAAAAAAGTCTTATCAAAGAAAAATCTAGAGAGAGAGAGGGGAACCTCATCTGGTACAGGAAAATCAGAGGCAGAAGCCCGGTAGAAGGCCTCAAGAGTCTTGCTTGGTGGGTCCTCCTTACCAGTGACCTCGTGGATCTTTTCTGTTGGTACAGAAGGTATGACGGCCCCACACATGGCAGAGAGAGCTTGCATCTCTCGCTCACTTAAGCCATGGCTGTACTCTTCTTTCTCTCTCATCTTTCCTCCTCTCAGCAGTGGGTGTCCATGTCTTCTCCCTTCCATCTCTCTCTCTCTCTCTCTCTCTCTCTCTCTCTCTCTCTCCCCTTGTCTCTGAATTGAGGTTTATAACTTTGAACAGAGGAGAAGAACAGAGGTTTTTTTATAGAATCCTTAAGACCTATAAACAGGGAGTAAAACAGGCTACTTTTGAGGTTTGGAATTACATATTTGCCCCTGGTAAAAGGATAAAGCGTAAATGCGGTTAAAGAGGTGTGGTAAACTGGTAATGGGATGAAATTGAAAGGAAGGTGTACTATTTTTCCGATTTTTTTATCAATCGAATTTAAATAAAAAAATATCGTTAAAGAGAAAAAAATTGTGAAAAATTTAAAAAATGAGTAGAAAGGTTTAATAATCCCGTCTCACTTTATCACTTTGTCACTCGGTCTACTAACTAAACAAACTAAATAACTAGAAAAAATAGTAAGTCCGGAATGAGTTAAACCAACCTGTTCGACAAAGGTAAAGCACTCACATGAAAAAAAGTCCGTATATTTTCTTTGAGTACCGGACGGGATGGTTTAACCCGTCCCAGACTTTTTTTTTTGCTGTTTAGTTCGTAGATCAAGTGATTAAGTGAGACGGAGATTATTTAACCCGTTTTACTTATATTTCAAAATTTTCTAAAATATATCCTCTTTTCTGATATTTTTTTTATTTAATTTCGATTAATAAAATTTTGGCTATTTCTATCTCCCATTCTCCCTCCTATTTAGTTGGTTGCTAAATTCGTTTCTTCATTATTTCGTTACACTAATTTGGAAAAAGAGGTTAATTATCAATTTATCATCTATTTAGACAAAATAACTTGAGATTAATTAACAACATCCGTTATTCTTAAATTTTTTACATAATTGTTCATTTGTTTCCACTTTTTACCTCATTCTTGATTCTTCTCAGTCCTGAATACCGGATGCGGGTCTCACCCAAACTAGGTGGAATTCGGATTCCCTGAAGTAACTCAAAATTTGAGTTTGCATCCGGACCGTCCAATTAGAATTCACATGAATATTAAAGAATGTTCGGTATTAGCATATCCAAAGAGGTTCAAGGACAGACATTTGCCTAGTGCCTATTTCTAAATTATGAAATTTTGTTAGACCCCAGTAGTGTTTTATACTCGTGTCTATCTCTGAATGAGAATAAGGCCTACTACTCCTGGATTTAATTCATGGTTAAAAAAAACATTGCTTGGGAAGAAAAGTCAACACAGATTGATTAACAAAAAAGAAAGTAAGAAAAATATGTTTCAATTCACAGGGAGAAAAAAGAGGTCCACTACAATGTTTCAATTCGTGAGGAGAAAAAAATAAATAAAATTGATTTGCATCGCCAGAAAAAAGGCAATTTGCGTGTTGCGTCGCCACTTGTCAGAGGAGAGAAAAAAGACGATATGCGTGTTGCGTCACCACTCGCCAGAGGAGAAAAAAATGTGATTTACTGTTCCTTCACCACTCCTAAGAGGAGAGAGAAAAAACGACAATTTGGACTGCACCCCTCATTTCACCCAAGCCAGCTCTCCGCCCTGAATCTTCTCCTTTTCCTTCCCTGACATCGACCCTTTTTCTTCTCCGATTCTTTTTTGGTAAGTGATAAAACGCTATTTGTTTTCTTTTCTGATATGTGAATTAGGATTAATTTGATAATTGGTAGTGGTCATGAACTTTAATTTAATAATCTTTTAATTAGGTAATTGATCTTGGCCTTGAATTAATATTTTAGGGTATTAAAAATGAACAAGTATTTTAAGAAGATATATAAATCTTCAATTGATTCAACTTCACAAGAACCAAGACAAATTGAGTCTAATTTTGGCTCCGAACTCTCTCATGAAGTTAAGAGTGTTGAACAAGATATTGGACAATGAATGTGGTGAAAAATAAATTAAGAAATAACATGAGAGATCAATAATTGAATTATTGTTTTGTTACTTATATTGAGAATGATTTATTGAATGGTGTTGATATAAAAGAATTATGCAAATAATTCAAAATATGAAGACCTGTAGAGACAGGCTCAGTTCACTATCATCAACTTGACTTGACTAAGCTAGATGTCACTATATCTGTTGTTTTTTATATGTAAATAAGTACTATTTATGATAACTTTTAATATTTTAAATAAAATTTATACTCTTGTTAATATTATGTGTCTAGATCGAAATTATGAATTCATTTCTGATTAAAGAAGTCTTGTGAATTCTATTTCGGACAAGAATTGGTCTGAATTGTATGGTCCCAATCCGACCCCTAAAGTAAATCAAAATTTGAATTTGATATGCTGCTCGGTGCAATAGGTTAAAACACGTGGTCCTGTGTCACACTCAGCTGCTCTGGCAAATCTCTCCTAGGTACAAGATAAAATTTTATGGAAGCATTTATGAACCAAAAAACTCATCACACATCATCTTTCTTTCTCTCCAATTAAGGAGGCAAAAAGAAAAAGAAAATACAACTTGACGATTTAATTCAACAAAATCGGACGTCATCAAGAATAATGCTTAGAAATAAGATCTGGTCATCAATCATGTAAAAAATACATAACTATCCATTATGCTCTACATAAAATATAAGAATAATACAAACTTGAGCAGAACTAGGATGCTCCTAAGAGTATCAAGTTTCTTTGTACTCTTAACTCTAAAATTTATTGGATTAACTTCGAACAATTAATCTAAACCGTTGTAATTCTTCTATCTTACATGTGATGCGTCTACATGTGAAAATTTAAAGTTTCGAATTAATTTAGTATAAAGTCAAGTGGTCAAAATTAGAAGGTTTCTAAATTAATTTTAATGCATTCATTTTTTGAAAACCTTTTAACCACTTGACTTTATACTAAATTAATTCGAAACTTTAAATTTTTCACATGTAAACACATCACTCGTAAGGTAGAATAATTTCCACAGTTTAGATTCGTCGTTCGAAACTAAGCCGATATATTTTAGAGTACAAAATGACTTGGTCCTCCTAGGAGCACCCTAGTTCTACTCTACAACTATGCTCTTCTAAATTCTATTCGGTTGCTTAATCCGATTGAAAACGCTCATGTCGACAACGTCAGCTGCATGCCTACTTGGGCACACGTTCTCCACATAATATTTTTATTTATAGAAATTAATAGAAAGTAGTATTTAATATTAACATGAGTACAGTGAGATTTAGATGGCATAGAAAAAAGCCGTATTTTTATTTTATTTTATTGGAGGTGAATTTTTCTTCTTTGGAATCCAATAGATATGTATTCATAATCATTCCCTTCTATCTTTTTTTTTTCGGATCCTTTGTAGCCTAGACGTTGCAACATTTGTGTTATGCGGTTTTTACAGCTCCTTCTATGCCATCTACATCCTACTATACTCATTATAATACCTTATATTATTTTATATTAATTTCTATAAATAAAAAATTCTCCGTTCTGCACGGTTAGGGATATATATGTAAATTGCTACAATTAATTTTTTTTATGTGTAGTATTTTATTTTCTTTTCTTACGTAAAGATCTTCATTTTAAAGAAAAAAGTAATAATAAAAATAATAATTAAAATGAATAATAAAAACAATCAACATAAATAATAAAGCATTCAATATTATAAATAAATATCATGTTTTAGTATCAGTCTGTATGTTTTATTCAGTACTGTGCTTTTTTGTTGTGTTATATTTTCTTTAAGTGTCTTCGTTTGAGTTTATTGTAAGTTCATTGAAACACTCTCCGACTTCAGTTTAAGTACTTTATTGTTCACTTTGAACAAATTATTTATCTTTTGTGTTTTATTAATTATTAATATTAAATATCTCTTCCTCCGTTAAGACTTCTCCAACGGTCTGTTAAAAGTATTGAATAGCTAAGAAATTTTTTGACCAGTCAAAATATTGACCGGTGATATAATTAAATTATGACATCCATAGTGATACCAAAAATAATATCACCATTACATTTTCATCAGAAAAGGGAGGGTAAGCTCCACATGCTTTATTCAGCTCTTAATGGTAATTATATATAATAAAGTCCCAGATATTCAAGTAGGAATCTAATCTAAAAAATATCTGAACATATTGAGGAATTTTTGAAAGATGAAGTTCGTTTCATTGTTAAAAACTGTGATGATCAAATAGCATTTTTAAATAAGAAATTGGTGTCAATCCAAAGAGAGTAAAGTACTATGAAGCCATTTATTTGGAAGAATAATTCAATTTATGCACAAATTCAAATTGGTTATATATATATTAGCATGTTTGCGTCTCCAAATATGTAAAATTCGTGGGGTCCAAAATAAATATGGACTTCATGCAACATACAAACAATGTAAACAAACCTCAATACTTTTCTTATTGCTCTGAGATTTGATTTCAAAATATATAGGTCAAAGAGAAATATAAAATAACTTGCGATATTTTGTGTCTGGATTTAACATAGTGTCACCATCAATTTGAAATCGGTTTAAAAAGACTTTTGAATAAGACTTTGTTCGTATCTCTTTGGACGAGTTCCTTACAATCAAAATTCTACCCGGAATTTTTATTAATAAGAAAAAATATCAAAGCCTTTGGGAAAGATTTCGTGGAGAATTTGAAAAGTAGGAAAAACGTGATTGTGATAGACCACAACGATCTGATTAGTGAAATTAGATCACTGCTAATTAACGCATTTAAAAAAGTGGCCGTTATGGACGATAATGGCCAGTTATAGTGTTTTTTTCGACCATACCGTTATAGAACTGAAGTAAAAGAAAACACTGTAGCTGGCTGTTATTGTCCATAACAGCCATCTACAGTGTTTGTTTGATGAATTAGCGAATATTCAATCAGATTAACTGGCCGTT
Organism: Carex cristatella; assembly: GCA_024447775.1. NCBI lineage: Eukaryota > Viridiplantae > Streptophyta > Magnoliopsida > Poales > Cyperaceae > Carex > Carex cristatella. The sequence continues at coordinate 9,617,335 of JAJHPF010000003.1, read as the reverse complement.
ATAGTTTATAACGTCCAGCTACAGTGTCCTAGATGTTATAAATCATAAATTCTTCTTAAAATTTTGAAATTTACCGAAATCATTCTACATTGTCATTATTTTTATTTTATTTTTTTCTATTAATCAAAGAATCGGAAATTCTACAATTATGACTAGTACTCCAATCAAAATCATATTTCAGACATATTAAATCATTACATGAAGTGAATCTACATTAATTACCAATGATGCCCCTCGTCTCATTTATTATTTCATATCCGTAAATTAAAATCTTTTGAAAAACACAAGTAGTCAAGCAAATTTCTACCGCAAAATATGAGAACTAATTAATGGATATGTTCTCTAGAAACATTTGACAGATCACCATTAATTCAAACACGCCTAGTACAAATCCACAGATATAGGATTTGAATGCAACAAACAAAAACCTAAATTTAGCAAATTACATCGCTTACAAATGTCAAACTCTTTGATCGTTAATCAATGTACGGCTTCTTCTTCTTCTTTGTGAATCTCTAAAAACAACAAGAAAAATAGAGAATTCCTCAAACACTATAATGGCGGGCCTGATGAGCAAGATACTACTCGGATTATTCATTGCAATCTTGTTAGCACAACCGATCAGCGCTTACAAGAATCAGATTTGCTGGAACAACTGTTTAGACGATTGCTTACAAAAGAGTTTTTTTCTAACTTGCCAAATTACTTGTAGGAGGGATTGCCTTGGTCAATGTATGCTTTATGAAATCCCTTCGCGTAAAGATATTAACAGCACTGTTTTCACTTCATGCAGCGAATGAGCAAAAGAGTGCAAAAAAAAAATGATTCGATCATGCGTTGCATGAAGCCAAACCAGTGCTGTTAATATCCTTGCCGCTTTACCTCTTTCTTTTTTACATCATTTATGTTTGTTAAATTTAATATATTTAGTTGTTTTAGACATTTATATAGATTTTTTTTTATCTTTGATTTATAATGAGTTTATTCTCTCGCCATCAAGTATAACAATCTTTATGTATTATTTCCAGATGATCCAAATAATGATTAAAAGAGCAGCAAAATTGACGGAGACACCAGTTCCTGTTGAATTTTTCTTCGAAGAAATTCCTATTGGAATTATAGGTGCATCCGAGAATAATCACGAGCAGGATATATGATCATCATCAATTCATACCACTAATTAATATGTGTATATGTGTTGATTATTTATTACTTTGTTTTAGTGCATCGATCATGCATGTGCATGCCTGAATGGATGCAAATTGATATGTACTATATATGTAATATATACACATTATATTCTGAATTAACCAGCCAATATCGTTTAGTTGTAAAGAACGAACGCATTCTCTATTTGTGCTAAATTTTACCAATGTTATATACTGTTTCTCTTTTTTCAAATTTTCCTTACAAACCAAACGGATAACTTGATTTTTTTTATTCAATATGATATTTTTTTCATTTTTATTTATGTGAATTTAACACAATATTATATTAACTTAATTATATACTCCGAGTCTCTGACTCTAAGCACATGCATTAAGAACATCTAAATATAATTATTTTGTTCCTTGTTAAGTCTTATGTTGATCAATTAACAAGGTTGGTGTTTCTTTTTTCCTATTTTGAGCTTCTATTATCTATTTACCTCTTTTTCTCCTTGCATTTTTACTTTAGTGCTTCACTTGTTCATTATTTGAGGAGGGTTCAAGTTTTCCATTCTTGACAAGTTATACTTTTTAAATTTTCTTAGTAGCAAGACTTCAAGAACACTATTGGCACAATAAAAGATAAGTTTTGATCTATATTGTATTGCTCCCTCTACAAGCACATAGAAAATCAAGCATTTTTAACTGTTTCATGAGAATCAAGAATTGAAAATTTCGACTTCAAGAAATTGTTTACAATAGCAGATTTTTACAAACTCTTGATCAATGCGAAACAAAATTAAAATGTGTAAGTGCATATCTCTACAATAGCAGATTTAATTCATTTGCCTAATTCCTGTGTAAGTGCATCATATCACTATTTTTGGTTTTATAATCTGTATTGAATTGTACTTGCTATTATGTCAAAAGACATAAATGGAGGTATTTTAAGGCAGATGTACCAAACCCAATAATGGTGTTACAGTGTTACTCATCTGATTGTTGTTAATAAAAATAAGTATGAATAGCATCTCAATATTTTTCACTCTGAAATTATGCTTTATTGGCAGTTAATAATTTTATCCAAACTGAACTTGTAGGAACCACCCCCAAGAAACAACATACCTCAACTTGTTTTTCAATTTTCTGAGATATGAACAATTTTCATTCTGTAGATCTTTGTGAAGATGACAAAAACTATGGCCGTCAATGTAATGAACACGGATACAATTGATGCACAATCTGATCACTTCTCATAACAATTTATATAATTTAGACCATCACTAAATCAGAGTGTTTGGATGAATCAAGAATAGTAACAAGGATAGAACTATCCTTAATTTTAGGATAGTAGCTATTCCAACATTTTGTTGGAATAGTAGAATAGTGGGCTATCCCACAAAAGACAAACAAAGAATAGTGACTATTCGCTAATCCAAACAAACCCAAACGCCGGATAGTAGCTCAAAATAGTGCTAATCCGGAATAGTAGCTATTCTTCACCCATCCAAACGCACCAAAAGTAATTAATACGCATTCTACACATTAAAGGCCCCACTTCTCATAACACATATTGAACTCGATAAATAATACTTAATTTGATCACTTCATAACGGGTGTAATTAGATATTTGACAGTCTATTATTCAATATATATTTATATCACATATAAGCCCATATATATACATATTTTAATTAATTGAAATTAATTCCAACATCCAGACCCTCAAAAAATCTATTTCACTCAATGTGAAGACCTCGGACACCGTATCAAACATAAAACACTATCAATCAACATATAAACTGCACAGTACAAGTGCTAGCTATCAACGCTCCATCATCTGTTTTTAGGTCGTTTATAAATTATCTGATATGAAAGGAATTGATTCCCGGAATCCAGTTTTCGCAGTGTAGAATGTAGATCATATTCTTGAAAGCGCTATACAGCCGGAATCCGGAATCTCGTTCACTGTTCGGGTAGACCATCTCTATTTCTCTTCACCGATCGCATTGTGTCTCACCATCATCTACATTTGCATCAACACTTTGACTATATATGCAACAAGTATAGGCAAACTTTAATATATAAGAGGGCTCATAATTTAACAACCAATGCTGTTACCCTTTTCTTATTTTCTGTTACAAAACTCGTACCAGTTTCAATGAAAGCAAATCTGGGCCTGTCTCACATTTATCCCTAAAAAAACACGCAAATTTTTTTCCACAATTTACTAAAAATCTCCAAATTATTATCAAATTGACATTCCTACTAACAACATGACAGATAGATATCATATCAGTGCATGATGGGTACCAAAAAGAATGAGATTTCAGTCAAACGTTTCCACCAATATATTGGAATTGTCAACATAATATGTTTCATGAATTACTCAAATACAATCAAAAATTAAAACAAGAATAAAAGATGCAAAAAACCACAATCACAATTTTTAATTCAAATTTAATAATCTATTAACATTGTTTGAGAAAAAGAGCTTAATTTAGGAAATAGTCACGTCAGAGGATGACACTAGTTCCAAAGTCAAAACAGACACTAACATCGGTCCCGTTTAAATTTAGCCAACGGTTAACATAGAGAATGAAACAAACCCAAATTGTGTCAACACGAGAGGAAAAAGAAAGGTGCCAAAGTTGCAATTTCATTTAAAATGGCAATAACGCCTGCTCCAAAAATGATCTTGTATCATAATTGGATAAACAAACTTCTATTCCTATGCCATACATATTATTCTTTCTCAGAAGAAAAAAAAAATCCATATTTCCTGTATTCTAGATCTCAGAATATTTCATTTCGGATCAAGACATTCAAAAAATGCAAAAATGTATACCGCTTACCCCGCAACCTAAAAGAATAAATGAACTGTAAAATCCTCTTCCATGACATTATTTTATCTATGTACACGCCTTTGGCAAACCAGCATTGTGCTGTCTCAGCAGAGTTCTCCTCCAAGGGTCATTATGCAACTTATAGTGTAACACCTATTCAAACCAAACTCAAATCAAAGGCTGGCTGAAATAAATATCTATTCATTAGGTTACTTTGCTTTCAGATCTGTACTTCATGTTACATCATTAACCTAAATTGCTCAGTTCCAAATAATAAAGCAGCTATGAAATTTGAGTGAGGCTATGGTACTTTGCAAAGCGCGGATCGGCCCATACTATGAATCCGTATCTGCGTTTTTGAAGTTCAAACAATCGATCTGAAACGCTCAACATGATCTCTATATGAAATTGTAGTTGGAGACCAGATTTTACTTTCTTTAGAATTTGTTTAACTATTTTTTCAGACATGCCGAAAGTCACTACTTTTGGATGATCCAGAATTTTTAAATTAGATGATTTTCAAATTATTTAAAAAATAGTAAAAACATTCGAAATAATGTTAAAATTTATCTCCAAGTACATTTTCATATGAAAATTATGTTGTACGGTTCGAATCAACTGTTTGGATTTTGAAAACGAAGATATGGATCGATAGTATGGATCAATGTGCGCATTGCAAGGTACCATAGCCTAACTCATGAAATTTTGCAAATTTGTTGTACCTGTATAAAAGTTGCAAAGACATCATCTTCACTCAATTTAGAGAACTCAACAGCCCAGGCTTCATCTTTAGAGAACAATTCTCGCTGTCTGGTTGCCTCAAGCAAAATAGAGTCACGGTACAGAAACCGCTGCCAGATGCTCCTCACATTACTCAACATATGCTCTATCTCTGTTTCATTATATCGCTTCAAAATAGTAGCATATAAAAACACAGAGTCAGCAGTTTAACAAACTTTTTACACAAAGCACCTTGTGATTCCTGTAATTAGGAAAAACACCTCAAACTATGTCATACATAAATTGCTAATATCTAAATGTCAGAAAAACATACTTGCTCAAAACCAACCCATGTCTGTTCATAATATAATCACCCAGAGGTATTCCACACTACCAAACAAGGTAATAAACAAAACTAATATGCATTGGATTACAGAAACCCAGCTGTAATGCATTTTTCTAATGCCAAAAAACTTCACTGTCATTGCTCTCCTAGAAATTGATGGGGAACTGCTCTAGTAGATATCTATATCATAGGCATCATAAATTCAAAATAAATTATGATTTCAACTTTGTAATCATAGAGCCTTGCCACCCCCTACAACATAATAGCACTTACATCTATCTATTCATCAACTTCTTATTATTGCTGTGAGGTGTGAGGTGTGAGGTACTACGTGTGTACTGGAACAATACTTTGAACCATTCCAAAAGTTATCATATTTTGTGAAGGCATCTAGAATCTACTAGAATTTACCAATCATGTCAAGAAAAAAATGGTAGCTTATGTTTCTTGTAAGTTTATAAACCAATTATTTTGAATGATTAATAAGTATAGCATACCTGAAGAATAGATACTAAGATTGGGATATCATCTTCAAGGATTCGAACTGCAAAACTGTCGTAGTTTAGCACATTTTCATATGGTAAGAAAATTCCATCCTGCCATTAACCCATGCAACATAACACAATAGTGTCAATAGATAATTAGGCATATTAAAAATCTATTTCTACAAAGATTAGGTATGGTATAGTATCGATATGAATAACCGGAAGCAGAAGCAAAGGATACATGACCACATCCAAAAAATGGCTACAGGTAGAAGGTACTAGTAAAAATGGTACAAGTATCGATTTTCAAAACCAATCCCCTATTGTGCGTTGGATTTTCAAACTTCGGTTATTGCACTAATTGAATCAGTGACCTTAATTTGGGTAAGATTGGTCATTCATTTGTTAAAAAAACAACACATTAAGAAAATTAGATAAGAGAGGCTTACTTTATCTTTTACAAGGGCAACATTACATATTCAACAAGTACAGGTATATTTGCAAACCATGTAAAAAAATAGAATTTTTTCAAATTCCTCCTTCCCTCCCCCTAAAGCCAGAGGTGGAGGCAGGATTTTAATCTATGGGGGTGCACATAAAGATTTCTTGGAAATGTAAATATAGCAATTTTACTCTATGTGGGTGAATATGCACATAAGGATTTTTATGGGGGGTCAAATTTAGCATACATATAGCAATTTCATCTTTAATATTATAATCTATAGTACAAGTTTAAAGGGGTTTTAGATTAAATAGGGGTCAATCAGGGGCGGATCTAGGATTTTCGTCGGGGGTCGGGGAGGGGGGGGGAAATATCGAATCGTGTTCAAATCCATTAATTAATTAAGTACTTAATAAAAAATAATGTTTTAATCTATACTTTTCAATGCTCTGACTTGTAATTTTTGATATTTTAATCTATAATTCTAATTATTAATCATAATTGAAGAAATTTATTTTAATTTTAATCCTAAATTTAACCCGAACAATAAATTAAACATCCAGCGGGGGGCAAAAAAAATTCCAGGGAGGGGCAGAGTCGATCGAAACGTCCCGACTTACACTAAAATGCAAAATCCGGGGGGGAAGGGGGCAGCTGCCCCCTCCCCGGTTGAACTTGGGTCCGCTCCTGGGGTCAATTGACCCTCATTTAGTAAATGCAAATCTGCCCTGCCTAAAGCCTAGTACTTACAAAGAATGTATAAGTCTCCAAATGTATCGCAATCAAAATTCCAAACTGTAGTGAAGTTCATTTTTGGTACCTGAATTATTACAGGGATGCAACCGCTGAGCATACTATCTTCCATTCGACCACTCCATCCGTCTCCAGGAAGAACGCCACAGAAAAGGGAGCTTGCCATTTCCTCATAGTACTTGGGAGATTTCAAATGAGTTACTATTACATTTGGTGTGTGCTGTTTTCCAAGTTTACCCTCCTTATTAGGTGAGGAACTAAATTCATCTGCTAACTTTTGTCTAAGTCCCATGCTATACCTGACATGAGTTACAAACAAAAAGAGTATCAAGGACTAAATCTGATAATATTACAAAAATGGTTTGAGCCGTCCAATACCAATTAGGGCTGGGAAACTCTTTTTTTTGTTTGTTTAATTTAAACCCTATCAGGGTTCTTTATTAAAATTTTGGGATACACTTCCTTTTGGTAAACCCTGGATTCAGATCATGAGAAAAAAAACCCAACATAAAATTTCACCAGAAATGATGAGTTGTACTCAAATCCAATGTTGGTTTTCGCCCCTATTTCAAGTGGTTGTTCCAAAGGTACAAATTCAATTCAACAAAGCCAAATGTACATGCAACCAATTCATATATTCTTTTAATGAAAATACACACGTGTCTTCTGGGCGGCCATTTTCGTATGCAGGTCCAAGATTACCGTTGAAATAGAAGAGTGTCATTCGCTCCTTGCGTGGCCTGTTGCAATTATTATTCAGAAATCATAAAAAAAAAAGAGTTAAGTCACACTGGATGACTATACAAAGCACACATTAAACAAAGTATTTTGCAAGGACATGCCAATTGTACCACACCGTTTCAATTAGTCGTGCTCAAGTTTGTTATTTGTTTGTCTTGTTCATTTGAGATTTGACATATTTAATTTGCCAAAATAGTGTGAGCTTTTTCCTTCATTTCCAGATATATAATAATTTAACACTACCATTAATCACAACAGTAATCGCTGCTACTTATTGGACACAAAAGCCCTTCAATAAAATAATTAGCACGTATTGTTGCATCCTAAACAAAAGCCCTTCAATAAAATAATTAGCACATATTGTTGCATCCTAATTGACACCTGTTCACATTTTCAGTATTTAAATAAATAGAATTTCAAAAAAGAAAGAAAAGATATTTATCATTGGTACAAGTTTGCCATCCTTTTAAAAGTTGTTACAAATTTAACTATTGATAGAAGATTGACCAACTGAAATTATTAAGAATCCAATGATACCTGGCCCATAGTTTTAACCACACGGCGCCAGGGTTAGGCACCTTCCATGCAGGGAGCACAAGGTCCTTTTGCGGGTCGAAGCAAGGGTGGTCCCCTCTTCTTTCCAAAGGTATGGGATCCCAGTTGTCAGGAATATAAGCAGTGGTGGAGTATTTGTGTTTTGTGTTTGTATTTCCCCAGTGCACCAGCATCATGCTGTTCCATATCTCTTTTGGAGCAAAACATGCACCTTCGTCCCAAGAAAAGAACTGATCCAACATCAAAACTAGAAGTGTCACAATTCACATTATAATCAAGTTTACGTGTGTCTGCAAAACAAACAAAATATCGGTAAAATATTTGCCCCCTAAATCTTTAGACCGGGTGGTTTTCTACCTATCTAATAGAATAACAAAAAAAAAAATACTAAAAAAATGCAAAATTTGGTCTCCAATTACATTTTTATATGGAGATCATGTTGAGGAGTTTGGATCGACTGTTTAGACTTTGAAACGAAGTACCATAGCCTCACTCTTATAATATTATTGAGGTAATTTGCCTTTTTCACTCACACCAGTTGAAGGTTGGGGTGATTGCAAGTTTCGAAAATTATCGGTATTATTTGCAAATACGATAAATACTACGTAAGTTGGGTTTCATTTCTAGCCTATCCCAACTTGTTTGGGACTAAAGACTTGGTTGTTGTTGATAAATACTACGTAAAAAAAAATGCACCAGAAAAAGAAAAATTATCAGTAACATAAACCGTTTTATAGACCAACCAATATTCAACAAATAAGTCATGTATGTATGTACCCAGATATGATCCTTTCCAGAAGATCTGTTCCAGTAAGGATACTGTTCAACAATGTGGTCATAAGCCTTTTTATAGTAATCGAGAGCCATAAATGTCCTCCGAAATCCATGCTCCTGAAATTTAAGAGTGTTTACAAACTTTTTTTTGCTCTTTGCTATCCCATGATGTCTATGGTCTAATGTGGTTTTGGCATTCTTTGATTGTGGGAATATTTCGATTAGCACACTTCTAGAAGCCTTTAGAGATTCATATTATGAGAAATGCTCATCGCAAGTATGAAAATGAATGATTGACCCCCATTCATTAACAAAATCGTGTCAAAGTATGCGTTGACTAATATGCCAAATTCAATTAATGAGACATTCCGAGACCTGACCAGCAAGTTCCAATAGATGTCGACTAGGGTTAAATTATTTTAGGTATTCAAATTGATTTGATGTCCAGAATCAAGATGTTGCAATTGGTTCCCTATTAAACCCTAATTTATGCAATAGTAAACAACAAACGAACAAAAATTAAACCTAGAGAACAAAAAAACTCCAGAAGATAATTGCGCCAGTGTGCCAAAATTTGACCGTAATCCTTTCTATTGAGTAAAAACATTTACCTGATTGGAGAGGTGAGGTGCATCATCCGCCCGGGTTATAATGCATTGATCAAAAACAGGTACGTAGAAGAAATCTGCCTCTTCACCATTTAAGGTACGATGAGGACTCGCAAGTATGCTCTCAAAAAGAGCCATCTAAGGAAATCACAAATAATCAAAGGGCATTCTGGCATGGTAAAATATGACAATCAAAGGCGCAGAGTACCCAGAAAATACCAATTTTCAAATAATTCGTTTCAGTATGTAATCCTTTTAATTTTTCTCCTTTATTTGTTTTCAGGACTTAATAACATGATCAAAACAGTACCTGCGCACCATATAAGTGTTCGGTCCAAATAGTTTTGTTATCTCCACTGTATATTCTGTTAACACATTCCATCCTGTAATGCCGTCCCTGCCCAAGAGAAGGTAAACAAATTATTTCATCATGCATCTACATCTTTAACTAGAAAGAAAAGTACAAAGAAACGACAACCACTGAATTTGGTAAGTTTCATAGTTAAACATCGCAACTTTAACACAGAATTCGATAAATTATCAGACCAAGCCCAAAAAGAAAAAATTTCAGGACATTGTATAAGACTGCATAAAAGAAGTAGGTATAGTTATTTAGGTACAGATTGTAAACTATTCAAAGTATGAAAATTTGAAAGCTCAAATTAGTAAACCTTGTCTTTAACTTCAACAAAAGAAAGGAACATAAAATGTGAAAAATGAATCCTTACTTCTAGGAGATGGCTGTTGAATTCTGGAGGTAGATCGTATACATATATAAGAGGTCGCTTTTTTGTAACAACAATTTCAACATTTGGACTATTATGTGCCACCTCCGCAATAGAAGGTCTAAGCCATGCCGGCCATTTTTGCAAAACTGAAGCAGTTGGAATGCTGCAATCTATCCCATAATATCCACTGTCACACTGCCAAAATGACTCAGATAAAGTAAACAAAAATAATCCAAGAAAACAGATACCTGTTTAAATTGAATTTATACAACTGTTCTATCATTTTCATTTTCAAATACTTATCTTCATTGTTTAAGTTGGGCTTTTGCAAAATGACACAAGGTCTTGTCAAATTATTTCTGCTTACACCTTGTTTGGATGGAGAGCAGAGGAAGGAAGGGGAGGTGGATAATAAAAAGGAATGGAATGGAATAGAAAGGAAGATTAATATATTTAACTTTTTTATGTTTGGATGATTAATGAGGGAAAATATATTTAACTTTCCTTTCCTTCCTATTTCTTGTTTGGTTGATTAAAATTTAGAAGGTTAATGAGAAATTCGGTAGCTGTTGTAAGTTTGTGATAAAAAAATTTGTATGAAAATTATATATGTAAGATATAAAGTTGAGCATTTGTGCTATTTTTTCTAACAATATTTGCAACAAAATTTCTTTCCATCCGTTACACCCCAAATCGGGAGGGAAATCGATTCTATTAATTATAATGATACAAGATTAAACCTTTCACCTCCCGTACCCTTCACCTCCGACATAATTTTATCAACCAAACACGATTCGACGGAAAGTTTTCTTTTTGTTCCATTCCCTCCCTTCCTCTACTCTCCATCCAAACAAGGTGTTAATTTCCTCACCAAATACATTGCATTGGTAACCAGGTTGTATTACCAATAATACCACTACTATTTGTAAGTCAATTTTCCTCAGACCTCTAAAGATTGCTACACAAAAAAATTATTCCGGACTATTACATTAGGCAATACTATGTTGATCCCTCATGCACTTCTTAAAATGTGCTATAACCAGAACCAATTCAGACTGTTAAACTTATGTACCTGGCAAAACCCACCACGGCAATGACCATGTCCAGAGCACTGGTTGAGGCAACTGCAAATGGTAGGAATCTCACAGAATCGCCCCCATGTGCAGTCATATTTACAATGACAGTTCTCTTTGATCTTCAATTGAGATGAATACGCATCCCGTGGGTCCACATTGCACCACCCAGGATTACTTGCATTACTACTGAAGACGTTGTCAAAATCAATTTTAGCCCAATCTGTGAGTTCGGGATCACCAGGTTTGGCAGGTGGTCTAGGAAAAATACAAAACTTAGATGCATACAGAAATTAAAAAGCTATGAGCAAATATAAAGTATAATGGACCAAGGTCCAATTGTATAGATATGGCTTCAGTTTGACTCTACAAAGTCGGATTTCTCAACAAAGGGCAAATTAAGCATGCAGAGTTGACATCAATAACTCCACTTGAGAAATTGAGGATTCAATGATGGAAGGAACTTGAGGGGTGATACTATTTGAACACTTCTGTAAAGCCTTAGTGCACTACTGACAGGAGAAAGAGTGACAGTGGGTAACTTTCCAGCTTACATTCTCTGAACTTACATTGTCTGAAAGCCACAGTACTCTGCAACGGGACGGTTTGGGTACTTGGTTCCATTTCCACAAAAACACATTGCCCGTGTTTTGTCACAATGCCCTGCACAGATTGAAACCAACCATTCCCCAAATGGTCGGTCTTTAGAAGCTGGTTTGTTGCACTCCAATTGCAGCGCCACTTCGCATGATTTCCCTACATAAGTTTGAATTTGCAATCATTGAATCTGGACAGATTTGTTACGCAAGTCAAGAGGACAAGGAAAGTTGTTATAAATTTTAATTGACTATAATACTCGAGTGAGAAACTCCGCATATGTAGTTTCTACACAGTCTGTCCCAAGCCAAGAAAAAGGAGGAGGGTTGTGATAGGCATGGCGAGCCAATATAGAATACAGTCTTTTTATGGAAATGAAACCCTCAACACTCCAGCTGGGTTTCATTTTTAGTATACCCCAACTGTTTGGGACTAAAGGCTTGGTTGTTGTTATTGTTGTTGTATAATACTCGAGTGAGGCTATGGTAATATGCATATTACAAATCAACTTGTGCTATGGATCCATATCTCTATTTTTAAAATTCAAACAGTCGATCCGAACCATTAAACATAATTTTCATATCAAAATGTACTTGTACACCAAATTTATATTTTTAGAACCTTTTTACTATTTTTTTTAGATAGGTAAAAGAAATCATAGCTTTTGGATGGTCCAGAATTTTCAAATCAAGTGATTTTCTACCTATCTAAAAAAATAGTAATTAAAATATAAAAAAATATAAAATTTAGTCTGCAAGTACATTTCCATATGAAGATCACGTTGAACGATTCAGATCGACTATTACAGAGATATGAGTCCATAGCACGGGCCATTGTGTAATATGTGTTTTGCCATAGCCTCACTCATAATACTCTGCCAAAAATTCATGATTAACTTCACTAACCAGCAAATCCGTGAAAACATCGGCAAACTCCCAAATCCTGATTGCAAATCCCCTGTCCACTGCAGTTGTTTTTGCATTTTTTGCCACCTAAAACCTACATAATTTAGGATGCGACATTGACATGATCGAGTAATACAATCTCCTTGCACTCTGATACTGGTAAATCTGGGTTTTTTTACCAAAATGTAACACAGTCAGTACTAACTAATAAACTTGAAATAATTTGAATATAAAGCATATACTTCAACTATATCAACTGGAGTTGAGTTTGAACTGCAGCCGGCGAGCCATCGACCAATCTCGGGTTTCCAAGGAGCCCCGTGGTACGTCACAGACCCGTCTAAATTGGATTGGAACTGAGCTTTCAGAGTCGAAACCACAGATGAATTGGCATCAAGCAATGGATTCGAATTCGATTGCTGGAAGAAATCGAGTGGAGAAGGAAATAGAGGCATCAAAAAGAGGTGGATTAGAGCAATCGACACTGCTAGAGAAATCACAGCAGCACCAAATGGCCAGGAGCATGCGCAAGAACGCCAAGATTTCATGTTATTGGTTGGATTTGGGCATCTCCAAAAGGGGACTTTGATTGAGCAATGGTTGAATTTGGAATTTGGGTTGTGTGTACTCCGCTCGAAGAATGCCTCCTAGTGGCCAAAAAGTCAAAGGAAAAACAATAAATATAATAACAAAGGCAGTTTGCACCGAGAAACACAAAATTTCAATTCAATTCAATAGAGATGACTTCAAGAAAAACGAATTAGAATTGAAATTTTCTGATTGGAAAGAATGTTTGCACCGAGAAGAATTCATTTGGTAAAACTAAAAAAAAGTCAGCTTATTCTTGTAATTACCATTCATACCATCGACTATGGTTTATACCTTGAGCAGAAATAACAAAAAAAAAAAAAAAAATCGATTGAAACGGAGATCACCTTGAAGAGTAGTAGTGTCCAGTCGGCGTTTTAGTTCTTCTCTACCAACAACGAAAAACTCTAAACAAGTAAAACAACCTAGCGGAGAAGAAGAGAAGGTTTCGGTACCGTCGCTTTTGTTCCGTGCGATTCTCGCCAAATCCGATAGATATGGTTAGGATTTTCTAACGCGATTTGGCCTCCTCAATCCCCTCGAATGAAATCGTTTCTCGTGGCTTCTCCGCTTCCGGTCAGAGGGCACGCCGCCAATTCCATTTCCAATTCTGATTTCTTTGTTTTGCTCCGTTTCCGATCAGAAGGTAAATTTCGGAGTCTCTTGTTCTTAAGAAATTTGTTTTTGCATGCTCCTCGTCCTCGCTGACTCTGGGAAGGATATTACTTACTTAATTCACATCTTCCGTACCTGACGAGGGAATCTTTAACAATTAGTGGATCCCGACCGTTCTTTTTAACTTAGAACGAATTTAAAGCTAAATAATACTGCCCTACTCTAGCCCGAATCTCAAGCGGCTGAGAGTTAATCTCAAACCATATCTCACAGTAACTGTGAGGAGACGGATCCTAATTTAGTGGGCCCGTACTGACATGATTTTCTAACCGATTTTTTTATTAATCGAAATTAAATTAAAAAAAATATCGTTAAAGAATGAAGATTTGCGGAAAATTCGAAAAATTAATACAACGGCCCGGTTTTGTCATTTTAACTTGTTCCACTTAATCCGTCTATTTAAACATCTAAACAAACTAAGTAGCAAAAAAAAAAACACTAGGGACAGGTTCAACTATCCCGTCCGGTTAAAAAAAAATCCGAGACGGGTTAAACCAACCCGTCCAACACCCAATAAAAAAACAAAGAAAAAAAGAAAAACCTCTCCCATCCTGGAAGCGAACAAGTCCCACAAACCCTGTGGTTTTTTTTAGGTGCTGGACGGGTTGGTTTAACTCGTCCTGAGATATTTTCTTTTTTTTTACCGGACAGAATAGTTAAATCCGTCCATGGTGTTTTTTATTTTTTATTTTTTGCTCCTTAGTTTGTTTAGATGGTTAGATGGGCAGATTGCGTGGAATGGGTTAAAATGACCTGTCCGGTGGTGTCACACCGCCGATCTCGAAGGTGCGACAAACCTACCATGTCCAATTTTTCCATTCAATTGACACAACGCAAGACATGAATCTTTTTATGCATTGCCAATAGCATCCATTATTTTCCCGCATTTCAATTTATTTACAATATTTATCTCGACATTTTACAGTGGATGATGCTAGATGAATTTTCTGCACCATGTCAGATAAAATAATCCCGAATCCCATACCTTTAGGTGACCCTACTATCGATTATGATCCCAAAAGCGTTTCTCAATCTTCGTCTAATAAACCTCGTAACCCACAAGGGGAAACGAGTGAGAAATAATAAATTATTTCTCAGTGCTGATTGCCACTCAGATTATTGGATTTGAAGGAAATCCATATTCAGAATGAAATCACCGCACGAGAAATTAACAGTTCATTTTAAAATGACGAATGCAGATGCTCAATATCAGTATCCAATCGAACAACAACAATTACATAGATAAATCAGAACTCAATGAATCTTATCGGAATAAATGGTTTGGGTCTAAATCTTTTAAACCATAAAGTCTAGTAACGTTTGGTTTCTTACCTTTACAATTTTTAGTCTGGTAACAATGACAGATACCATAACAAGTATCCATCGTGTTAAGGCTTATACTGTTCTATCTATCATAACAATTTGTTAATGGAAACAATATAGAATCAATATCTCAATGCCGTCAGTATCAGAAAGAAAAACGATGATAAGACAGTTCTAACTATCATGATAATCGGTTAGCAATAACAATACGAAATCAATATCACAGTACTGTCATTATCGGAAAGAAAATCATTGATAAGATAGTTACCACAGTTCATTAATCTTACAGTCACCGTTTATATTTATTCAATATCCCCTACCCAACCGGTACTGGGTTCAGTTGGGGCCATTCACCATATGCGCATAAGGGTCCTGGAGTAAAGTCTAGTAGCTAGCTAGACTTTACGATATATTAATCTTTTTTCTCCACTATACGGAGGTTCAAGGATTACAATATTTAATATTCAATCAATTCAGTCACTGTGGTCTCAATCAATCATTTGAAATAAGAATCAATCAATCGATAAATAATATCAACATGACAGTCAACATACTTACCTGTAATTCAGTTTCAATTGTATTGGGTATGCATATGATACAACAGTTCAATCAATGCAGTCAATCAAATATTCAAAATGCATAGCGAGTTACGATTTAATTCTTAGTATGAATCTCAGACTAATCCAATAACCTCGCACCTGATATCGTAGAGCCACATGCGAGGTCACTAGTAATATGTTATTTCTTGAGCATTCCTTCTCATCAATATCTTTCGTAATTATGCCTATATTAAAATAGTACATATATTCTAATCAATACTTTTATTTTTAAAACTAATATTCTTCAAGTCTAGTTATCTAAATTCAATTTGTACATTCATATGATGCTTATTATCAAATAAATCATCATACGTAAAATTGAGCATATTTATAATTATTCCCCAATCTCTATTTAATTGATAAAAGTACCCATTCCAATTAATGGCATCTTTTAATTATTTGATTATTTTCTTAATTCCTTTTTACTTCAATTCGGTTATAGTCCCATATTGAGTGTCCAATTAAACAAGGTCCAGGTCAAGTCCAAGTCCAACAATACCTATATAATTTGCTCTTTGTTCATTTTCGGCCAGCCGAAGTCTTACTGATTATAGTCCCAAAAAAAAGAACCAACCTCAAATTACTTTTATTCATTTTACAGCCAAATTCAAAGTCTTTAACTACTTATCATTTTAGACCTTCTAACACAGTTAGATTATCAACATAATTTCTAGGATTCTGAGTTTTAAACCAAAACCGAAAATCCAATATTTCCAACAGCTTGGATACATTTTGGAGGTCTTAATCAAAGCCCACAAGAACAAACATGAAACTAAATAGCCAACAATGGCTAACGAGTTCAAACCCAGTAAGGAAAACAAGGGAAAAGGAAGAAGATTATCAGCAGCAAATAGAGAAGGGAAAAGAGACATATACCATAGTCGTACCACACGGCTAAGGAAGAGAAACAACACATAAAAATATCAATTCGATCGCATCAGTGAGCGAGAAGGAAACCCCTCTGCCCGTCTTTTCTCACTTTCATTTCATTTATTTCTTTTCTTCTTCTCTCTCTCTCTCTTTTTTTTTTCTGAATTTAGTTGGGTTTCTCTTCTTCTTCTTGTTTTTTTTTTTAAACTTTCTTTTTCTTTCGCAAGAGAGAAGAAAGCTCCTTGATTAAGGAAAATCTCAAGCAGCTGGTGTTTCATTAGACATATGCCGCGTGGCATTAGTCATTTGGCCATTTTTATTTATTTATTTTAAGTTTGCCATTTTATATATTTAACCTTCAAATTTTCAAAGTTTGCAAATTAGTCCAAAAGTAATTAAAAGAACGTTATATATATATTATATGCATGTAGCATTCAATCCTATATTTCTATATAGGTTATATCTCATACAATTTCCATTTCAAATTTTCAAATATTCACTCCAAAATATTTTAGACATTTGAGTTAACAACTTATGTTGATATCAATCAAACATAATTTTAAATTATCAATTTAATAATAAATCACACCCAAGTCACTTATCCATCATTGCTAATCATCATTGCTAATCAGTTCACAAAAATAATATTTATTCTTTAAATATTACTTACTCACTGAAAAATAAATTCAGACAATTTGTATATTATTTTCAGTTATCAATTTGATATACACATTTTTGCATAGTGTTACAGGTGGGACGGGTTAAATCGACCCGTTCTATTTATTTTTTAAATTTTTCGCAAAACTTTCATCTTTAATAATATTTTTTATTTAATTTCGATTAATAAAAAAATCGGGATTTTCTAGCTGATATATTGGGCCCAATAACTACTATATAGCAGTGTTGTAAAAAATGGGAAAAACGGCCGTTTAATCGGAAACAGCGGCCAAACCGTTCCGAATACGCTTAACGGATGCCTATTAGCGGGAAAAAACGATTAATCGACCGTTTATTCCCGTTTATTCTGTTTATTCCGGTGATTTTTTTTTTTCAAATTGTTTTTTTTTTCCTATAATAGTGTGTGATAATAAGGTTTATAAATTATGTATTGTAGTTTTATTTATGCTTGGATATTCATCTAATATTTTTATATATGTTTTTTTTTTCTTCTTACTTTGAATTGATTAATTTTTCTATTATTTATATACCATATATATATATATATATATATATATATATATATATTACTTACTGATGTATTTTTTTCAATTAGTACGACATGTTTATTTAAGAAATTATGTTATTATCATAAATTAAATTTAGTGATTTTATGTTGGAATGTTTTCTTTTATTCAAATAATATGTTATTAGTATTTGAAAAAGCTTAATTCTCAAATTTATTTTTCATTAAATAAATGTGTTACTTACACATGCAAAATGCTTACGTGTTACGAAGAAATAAGCATAGTGTCATGTTATAATAATAAAACTAACTTAAATTAACTTTATTTGATAAGTTTAATGAGTTAAATAAATATTTTTTTAATAAATTATGATATATATACATAAATTTAATAAAAACGTTAAATTGTCCGCATAATTCCGATTAATCGGCCACATACCGATTAATCGCTTGGCGGTACCCGTCCGTCCGACGACCGCATACCGTTATTTACAACACTGCTATATAGAGGATAAGGTCCTGGGAAATTCTCAAATTTTTATTAATCAAAATTAAATAAAAAAATATCGTAAAAGAGAATAGATTCCGAAAAATTTCGAAATATAAGTAGAATGAGTTAAATTATCCCGTTCCATCAGACGAAACAATTTATTCCGTCCCATCTAATAAAAATTCAATCTGCTAACTACATTAAAACTAAATAAACTAAGCAATTAAAAAAATCAATTAGGAAGGTACAATCAGTGTTTTAAAATTCGGTCTATTCACCCGAATATTCGGTCGAATATTCCTATTCGGTTGCAATCCAAATAGAAAATCTATATTCGGTGCGAATATGAATTTTAGAGCATATTACCGGTTTAGAGTATATTAATAGTGATAAAATACTGGTTTAAAGTATATTAAAAGTGATTTATACCACATATTACCGGTTTAGAGTATATTAAAAGTGATAAAAATGCCGGTTTAGAGTATATTAACAGTGAGTCATACCACATATTACTGTATGCTTGTTTATATATACGAATTCTTATTTAAAATCCGCATATATAAATCCGAATAAAAATCCGCATACTATATATACGGTATGATACGGTATGTGGTGACTTTCCGCATACGAATAAGAACTGAATTTCAAAACACTGGGAATAAGAACTGAATTTCAAAACACTGAGTAGAATACATTCCGTCCGGCTCAAAATTTTTTTTTACCGCCCATAATCTCAAAAGAAAGACAAAAGACAAAAGAAAAGCGAATCAGAAACGTCACGTGTCATGAGCAGAACTGATGGATACATCCATCCTGCACATGCAACGCATGCTTTTTTACCAAAGTAGCATCCAAAGTTCAGCCCAATCAAACGGAACGCGTATGCTCTGCATTTTTGAGTTAATAAATCTCAACCGTTCGATTTGTTTCAAAATTCGTGTAAACTAGATCTGCACTAATATTAAAAAACCCCTGTGTCATGGTCAGAAGTTGAATTGGCTCCGTTTAAAATGAAATCAAAATCGGTTGAGATTCATTGACTCAAAATTTTTTTTTTGAGTTAATGCCGAGGATACGCGATCAATCAAACGTGGCATTTTTTTAAGAAGACCGTATGTCATTGAGTTATAAGTGGTTACTTTAGTTACATGAGTAGCCAATTTTGAAAGCAAAGAAGCAAAGGACGGACTTATTTGACCAGCAAAAGCGTAGTATGCTATTAACGCTAGCCAGTTCATGTATTAAAGAAACTAGAAAAACATGTTTGTCCTTGTAAAGTAAAGCACTCCTCCACGCTTTGGTACAAATAAAGTGTCCATTGATAAAGACGAAAATTTTCAATTTTTTCCCTCGGACGGGACAGAATTTGCCGTCCATAGTTTTTCTTAGTTAATTTGATTAAGCGGGAGACTGTTAAAGCTGGACGGGTTAAATTGTCCATTCAGCAGAACGAGACAATTTAACCTGTTCTACTTATATTTTGAAAATTTTCAAAATCTATTCTCTTTTATGATATTTTTTTTATTTAATTTCAATTAATAAAAATTTCGGCTGGGAAATCACTTGAAATGAAATTTGATATTGTCGAATCATATTTTGAGGTGATTTGAAAATTCTCTCTTTTCAAATAATATTATTTCAGGTTTTGCCAAGAAAGGAAAACGACGACGATCATTAGATAATGGGTGCCAATTTTAACAGGCTGTTTTTAATTGATGCAAAGCTGAGGTGAACAGTGTAGATCACATTCTTAACCATTTTATATGTAAAATGATCATGCAATTTATATGTTTATTTTTCACTCTATAAAATGTAAAATCTGTTCTGAACTGTGAATGTTGAGCAGTGTTCCTAGACGGTCTAAAAACAGTGATATTTTACTCATTTAAAAAAATAGTAATTTTTTTTTAAAATATAAATTTTGTTCTTTAAGCACAAGGTTCAACTTCAAAAGTGAGTAAGCGGAGAGAGAGAAAGAAGAAATCATTGTACAGACGAGAGATGTCACTAGTCCGCTCGGTGAGGTTCGACTTCACCTACTCTAGAAAGAGACAATCAGAGAGGAAACGGAGGGAAGCGGTTACTGTGCGGAGTGAAGACGATGTGAGTACCGTATAGATTTTTGGTGAAATCTTTCACCTCCAAATCGGAGTGTAAGATCACCGTGTGGAGGAGAGATTCACTCCGTCTTTTTTTTTTCCTCTTCCATTAATGGAAGTTTCACCTTCTGATTATGGAGCACAACCTTAATATAAATATTATATTGAGCAGTTTATATCGATTGTTTGAATCTTAAAAATATCGATAAAGATATAATACATGATTGTAGCATGAACATATAACATATTAAATTATTAACCCTATTCATAAATAATTATTTCCAATAAAATCACTTGAAACGCAATTTGATATTGTCAGATCATATTTTGGAGTGATTTGAAAAATCTTTCTTCTCAAATTGATATGTACTATGTAATATATCCATTCTGAATTAATCAGCCACGTCGTTAGTTGTACAGAACGAATTCATATTATCTATTGAGTGTTACTATGTATAGCATTATTTAATCCGTAATACGGATCAATATTTTTGTTTTCAAAATTCTAACAGTCGATTCAAGTTATTTAACTATTTAATATGAATATATACTTGCAGACTAAATTTTATATTTTTAAAAAAAATTATCTATTTTTAAAGATATGTAGAAAATTATTGTTTTTGAATGGTCCAGAATTTTCAAATCAAGTGATTTTCTATCTATCTTAAAAAATCGTAAAAAAAATTATAAAAAAAAAAAAAATTCAGTCTGTAAGTATATATTTATATGGAGATCATGTTGAATAGTTTAGATCGACCGTTATAATTTTAAAAATAAAAAATATTAATCCGTATTATTACGAACCAATCCTTATATAAATAATAACATATACTCACTCTTTTCTATTTGTCCTTGGATACATGTTACTTGTTTCTCTTTTTTTTTTAATTTTCCTTGCAAACGAAACGGATATATGACAACCTTTTTATTTTTCTTTGTGAATTTAACTGTTTATCGGATTCACTTAATTGTATACTCTGATCTGATCCTAAGCAAATATAATATAGCTACTAGCTCCTTTTTAACATGTATGACTCGACCTACAAGTAGCAACTTTAATTTGTCAGGAGATTCGATTAGAAATATTCAATATAATTTTCAGATAAAAAATATACTTGCAACTAAATTTTATAGATTTTTTAAATTGATAGAAAATCAATACTTTTAAATGGTATAGAATGTTTAGATCAAATAATTTATATCTATAAAAAAATAATAAAAAATATAAAAAAAATTGTAAAATTTGATCTAAATATGCATTTTTATATAGATCATGGTTCAAATTTATTATATGAATTTTATAATAAAAATATTAATTTATCGTATAAACTAATTAATATGCACTATGCACAGTACCGTATTCTCACTATAAAATCTAAATGAAAAAAAATAGTTTAAATAGAAGTGGAAAATGTAAGTATACCCTGTTTCTTTTATCTTCGTTGTTGTCTTTCTCACGGAAACTTAATCCGACGACTCTAAATTTCGGAGCATCTTTTTAAGAAATTTGTTTCTGGTCACTGAGAAGTGATTAGAGAGTTTGGGGTGATTTGAAAAACTCTCTTTCTCAAAATATTGTCAGTGTAGCTTTGGCCTTCGGGTTCTGCCAAGAAAAGAAAGCGGCGACGAGCGGGAAAATGGAGTCCGAGAAGGTTCTGCCAAGAAAGGAAAGAAACGGAGAGCGCCATAGAATGGAGTCTGGGGATCAGTCAGAGAAGGATATGCTGAGCAAGGAATCCCATGGGGAGCCCCAGAGAATGGAGTCTGATGATCAGTCAGAGAAGGAATGGCGCGCAAGGAAAGCCACGGTGAGCGCCAGAAAATGAAGTCTGAGGATCAGTTAAAGAAGGATCTGTCACGAAAGGAAAGCAACAGAGAGCCCCAGCGAATGAAGTCTGAGGATCAGACAGAGAAGGATCTATCAAGAAAGGAAAGCAACGACGAGCGCCAGAAAATGAAGTCTGAGGATCAGTCAGAGAAAGAGATGTCAAGAAAAGAAGGATTATGCTATACTAACACTTGTTCGGCAGCAATACCTCCATTAAACTATACTAACAATTGAAAGCATATCTAAATTAGGATTATGCTAACAAATTTGTCTCCTGCTAACGGACCGTTTATAATTAGTATAATGCAAAAGTACAATAAGTTATCTTGCATATGTGCTGAAAACCAGAGATGTCAATAGCCTTAAATGAGCTTCTATTTCAAGAATGCCAAAAACTGGCAAGCAAAGACTATAATTTTTCCATTAAGAGATATCAAAGGTTACATTAAGTCTGCTACTGATACTTGTTAAGTGCAGAAAACCAGCATTAAACTACACTGTTACTCATGCAGCTAAGCGTATATAAGACAACATGCAACACAAAAGGAAATGCAATACGGTTGAACGTCTGAGATCCAGGAGAATCTAGGAAGCTTTTAAATCAAATAGATTATATTTGTTAGTCAATAATTATTATATTTATGAAACTTAACTCTGGGAAAGGTGATAACCAAGTGGTTCTGAAATCTGACAGCCCTGTCAAGAAGGTACTCCAATTTATGAATTTAATGTATCATTTGGATTATCACTGGCCATATCATTCCGTAGTGATTTAAAAAAGAGAAAGAACAGCTACAAGAAAAATCAAATACTATCAGAATACTATAATAGCAAATCAGATCCAACAAGTATTTCATTGCTGGAACAGACTAGTACCAAGGGTTCAGGACAATACATTCAGCCATAGTACCGGTGAGAAATAAATCAAAGATCAGTATTGTACTAAACAACAACACTAAATCAAAGAAATAAATCAATCAGAAATCTTTCTTAGCTTTTACTGGATTTACCAGAATCAGCAAGGAAATAACTAAATCACAGAAACCCCAAAAAAATGAAACTGGTTTTGAAATTACATAAATCATCCTTTACTGGGTTCAAAATCAAAGAAAACCCCAAACTTCTTTGGAGAAGAAAGATTTTATTCTAGGCACAACATTTATTTTTTCTTTTCTTTCATTATTGCCAAATTGATCCTTCTGCTTTAAATAACCAACAACAGTGAACTGGCATGTCAACTGCGCAATAAACACTATTTACCAGTACCATAACTAGTTTTTGTCTCATAGTTACAACAAATTAGTTTTCAAATCTAATACACAAGCATATGCATTACCAACACATTTGTACAACACATGAGTTAGCATGCCAGAAGCATATATTTATAATTGAGACCTTTGCAAATTACACCTGATCATTTTCTACTTTTAAAAGTAATTAACAAGCAATAAATTCATTGCAAATGACAGCAGGGTGTACTTTGCAAACAAAATGAAATCTCTAGAAATATATTTTAGCTACTCTCCCTATTGAAATGAACTACCATGGTCAGAATTCCTTGTTTTTCTTGCTTTCTTAGTTCAAAAAGACAAATATCCCCTTGCTTCAGTCCATTTCTGCATACAAATTTACGCCAACCTTGACCTATGCATTTGCCATTTCTATTCTTGTAGTAGTTTGCAGTACATATTTTGCTTCTCTTATCTAAATCAGAAGGTAACAGCATAATCTTCTTCTTCTCGCACTTAAGAACTTTGCACGCAAAACCAATGGGTAACCTCTGGTACATATACAATAAGATAGAAAGAATGATTGCAAATGTGGTAGATATTTATATCTTCCATTATGTAATTTGTCTTGCTTCCAGCAATGCAATTTTTAGTAACTGTGACCATAGAAAAAATGGTTACGTACCAGTGTACAATCCCTGCTTGAAGGAGTATCGGATGGAGTCAAGATTTTGACGAGCAAGTGACTATCCTTTTGAGTTTTTTGGGCCATCCTGTTAGCAATCTCCTCTTGAGCTTGTGTCAGATGGGTTCTGAGGGGTACAACATATAGATTGGAAGCTTTCATAGATATATTATCCTTTCTTGCGTTACTCTCACTCTCGGTTGATTCTTGTACAAAATCTGCAACAATATATAAAACGGCATAATTTCATTTCTCTTGTTTTCTTTCAGAATTGGGGGAAAAACAATAGGATCAAAATTGCAGAATCATGAAGCATTTTCAGCTCATATACTAGTTCAATCAAGAACAAGTGAATTTGATTCGAAAATTAGTTATTCAAAATATAGAATTTTGTCACTTGCTGATGCTGTTTAGAAACTTCCAGAACACAGCTACTTGCCATCTTTGTAAATTAGCAGGGGATATTGGAAGTCTGTGCATGCTGCTTGTATTTGATTCCAAGATGATGCATTCTTTTCATATCACGAGTAATAAAATTTTCCAGAATACCATTAAATTATACATTGATATATCTTTGGAAGGATTAATCACATTCCTTCACAAAAATAAAATCATTGATGCATAAAAGTTAGAAAGTTGAAAAATAACTAATATGAACAAGATATATACCTACCTCTTTGTTTCCTCTTACCACAAACTCTTTCTCCAGTCATGAGTGCTCGAGGGGCACGAGTTGAAATCTCACGAGAAGATTCATCGGTGTCACTACTACCAGAGGATAGAGATATGATCTCTTTCTTAACCTCGCGGTAAGGTGCACCACTTACTCGAACTGGACTGTCATTCGATTTCTCTGACTCCGGCATTGTGTTCATATTTTTTGCAAACAAAGGAGCGACTTTTTCGCATCCACTCCGATCAAAGATTAGCACTTTAAAAGAGTAATTATCTTTGTATGTAAATACTAAAATATCATTTTCGTATATTTTATTAGCAGTTACAAATTCTTTCCAACCAGATCGAAGAGCAAATGTATTATCAGACTGCATCATTTTCACATGCCAAGTATATCCACTTGGACCTTCCAGTTCAATGTTTTCGCTCATGGATCCTAAGAACATATTTGCAAACTTGCTTGGAATATTCTGCATGCAATCAAGGAGAAAAACAGAGCATTTGTCAGTGACAACTAAGTAAGAAGAAGTAAAACTTTGAGGGACTGAAAATAGAAATAACATTGATATGCAGTATAACTTGCCATTGTATGCATCAAGGAAGAATTTATCTCCACATAAAAATTATTCATTCTTAGACCCAATTCACCACTTCCTTTCATAATCTCTCTCTCTCTCTCGTTCTTCCCTTGACTGATGTCTCTCTCTTCACCGCCAAATCTCCAAATCTCTACATATACATCAAATTGATTAATTCTTGTTTTCAATTTCAACTTACCGCATTTATTCTCTACAGTCAAATCAAGAGTTGACAGACTCAGGTTTTCTTCTGTTTTTTTCCTCTGTTAACCTTCCTGTGGTGAGTTTCTACTACTTGAGGGCCCATCTGTCTGTGACTAGCAAGTAAATGAAGTAAAAGGAGTTCAAGTCAGAAAGGTTGAAACAGAGAAACATAAAGGGTAATGATATGTATGGTCCCTTCCAAGAAATTAACAATTTATTAAATGGGATAATGTATAGTTGTTGATAGAAATTAATTCATGAAGCTTTGATCAGAATTGAAATTAAATGTCACGGAGTTGGAACAATTATGGCTCTAATAAATGCAAATGAGGATAAAAAAAAAATTCAGGGCAGGAAACTTTACATTATTTTTTTTTGTTATTGAACTTTAATTTATCTAATTTTAATTAATTAACTTTTACTTTTGTCTAAATTTAGTCATCCTCTTCAAATGAAGTATGAATTATATATACAAGTAAACCAGTTCGACTGTAAATATAGCACGGTACGAAATTGTGTCTAATATTTATTCCTTACCTCTTATTTCCACTTACTATATCATGAACTATATATTATGATTTTGTAAAATGTTTTATCAAATTATAAACATTCTTTCATAAGAAATGAGAATTTAGAAATGAAAAATAATCGAGATATGTATCTCTCATAGAATAGTTTTTCAACCATGAAACATAAAAAAAAGAATTTGTTATTCTCAGTTTCGCAATAAAGAAATGATAGTGATACTTAATGCATTGTTAAATATTTTTATTACAAATACATTAGTATTTTTGGTCTCATTGATTTAAATAACAAAAATATAACGAATAAGTTCTTTTTTTCGAAGCGACTTGAAATTTATAATTATTTATATATTCAGTTTTTAATAGAAGATTAAATGATATTCAAGCTCTATGAAAATAACACAAAATCATTTTATGAGACCAAACAATATCTTCATAAATTGTGTTCTTTTCTCAAATTGGTCATTTAAATTTGATTTATTCATTTATAGTCATTGAATTTTTTTTTTTTTTAATCAGGTCCCTCTATAACTTTTTCATCCAAAATAGTAATGAAATATGCTTATTCTGTCCAAAATACTAATGAAATATGCTCATTCATTTCATGTCACTTTATGTTTTATTAGTTTTTTGGACGGAAAAATTAATGGATGTGAGCACATTCCTTTAGTTATTTTGATGGAGAAGTTTAGAGATGCAAATAGATCGGATAGTGGTAAATTCATATCCGTGTCAGTATTTATTTTTCGGAAACAGATACGAATCAGATATTAAATGGATACAGATACGAATCAGATATTAAATAGATATAGTTCAGATAATAATGTATACAAATATAGATACGGATATAATTCAAATATAATTCATATATCGTAACAAAATTAACATATTTTTCTCATTAAAAATAAAATACATATAATTCGGATATTAAATGGATACGGATACGAATCGGATATTAAATGGATACAATTCGGCTAATAACGGATATGAATACGGATACGGATATAATTCTGATATATAATTCATATATCATAACAAAATTAACATATTTTTTCAATAAAAAATAAAATACATATAATTCGGATAACAAAATAATGTTTCTTATATTCACATTTTGCCTTCATTTATTTGTTATTTTTTTTTAAGTCGCTGATTTAAAATACAGCGGATCAAGCTTTGATACATTACAATTCAAAATAATTAATTAATGAATTAATCAATTTAGATATAAAAATTGAAAACTACCATAGTACTAGGGGTGCACAAAAAATTCGTAGTTCATGATTCGATTAGAATTTGATTTGAAAAAGTTCGTAAATAATTTGATTCAAAATAGTTCGAAATTAATTCAAATCAAACTCAAATTGGACCTAGTTCGTTCGAAATAGGTTCGCAAACTATCCTACTTTGAATCTCAAAGTAATGTGAATCATTGATTTCCACTGATGACTTAAAAGCTAAAACATAAGGCCGTCCAGCTATAAATCATAACTCAAAGCGGTGACTTAGAATCCTAGATCCATGAAAAAATTTATACCGGGTATTAACGTGGATATTTGTTAAATTAAAATTTACGGATAATATCCGTATCTATTTTCGAAATCGAAATATATGTTATAAATTATATTTGCATTTATATTCGTATTCACAAATTATCTGTATTTGATTATCTGAATTTATAAAATTCAAATACGAATTCAGATCTGAACAGATAATATCCGATCAGTTTATATCCTTAGAGAAATTACATAGTGACTTAATTAAAACAAATAAAATTTAATTACTATAAAAGAACAAATTAAATTTGAAAGACAAAATTGTGACCTCCCACAGAATTTACCACTTGTTTAGCACTTCAAAAATAACTAAACTTGACAGAGAGAGTATAGCACAATCTTTAGATCGCAAGCCATTAACATATTTGATGAACTTTGAACACTAAATGGAGAGAATTAACGCTTGATGTGAAATGGAGGTTTATTTTCAATTACTGGGCCAATATATCAATCAGGGGATTGTAAATGTAGGTTCCAATGTATGAATTAAACCATCCATTAAAAAAAAACAAAAATAGTCCAAAGTCCTTTGTCAAAATTCTAACAATTTTTTTTAGAGTGAAAACCCGTACGTAGGTATCATACCATTAACCATTAAAAATCAGAGTAATAAAACAGAATAAAAACAAAACAAAAATAACAGTAAATGAATGAATAAAACTAAGTTACTTATATAATGTTCAAAATCAGAATTAATTTATAAACTTTCTAACTTGACAGCTTGATTTTATACTAAATTAATTTGAAAGTTTAAAATTTTTGTATGTAGACGCATCCCTAGTAAAATGGATATATGGGTTTGAAACGATTTGATTCGCTGTTTGAAGCCAATCTGATAGGATGTAAGAGCATCTCCAACGCTTATTATTTTATAGTTTGCAATCTGATGTAGCTATTGTTTTCTAATTTGTTGGGTTGTGAGATAGTTTGTAAATTAACAAATTTTCTTTAAAAGCAAACGTTTGCTTATTGCCAGCGTGGCGACTTGATTGGCTCAGATTTTTTATGAGTCTCTTTAATTGTAATTGCTGGGATGGAGTGATATAGAAATTATGAGTTTCTTTAATTGCTAATTTTAGTGACGTGACCAATTTTAATTGCTAAATATTTGTTGGAATAGAGATGCTCTAAGGTTATGTTGACAAAGAGGTTTAGTGAACTTATTAAGAACACTCTAGTTATACTCTTGTGTTCATAATACATACTAAATTGTGTAAAGTGATGATTACCATTTATTTTTAAGCTGGAGGTCATGTAATATGTAGTGAATAGGCAAATATTTTCCCGTAGTTTAATTTTCAGAAATATAATAATTCTTAAGTTTATAATTGTTGACTAATATATATAATATGTTTAATTTTAATGCGCCTAGGATTATATCTGTCAGAATTCAAATAGATTCTAGATTGCTATATCCGTCACATAGCGTTGAAAACTATTTGAAAATGTTTATTTAGAAGTTAATTTGTAAATTGGATTGTTTAATTATATATATCTTTCGTAAAAAATGTTAATCATGCAGCTTCATAATGTTATATTTGTTAGAATTCGTAAATAGGGGGAAAAACATGATATCTGAATTTCAACACAAAGAATATGTGCTGCTTGGATTTAGAAACCAATCATATATTAAAAAAAAAAAAAAAACCTCAAAGTTCATCCTCTTCAATTTGGAGCGATACCGCAAGATGATTTTCGAGAGAGGAAGAAAAGAAAGATTAAATTTCAAAATCACAATTATTTGTTACAGTTGGAGTTTTAAAGTAATTTTAAATTTGGGCCCATACAATGTTGAATGTTGGGCTATTTTTTGTTTTGGAGTTGCCGGGGGAATGTTTTTTTATTTTCAAAATGCAACATTTTAACTTGAGCGACGTCTGGTACAAAGCGACAGATATACGATATAAAAATAAAAATAAAATAGTGGTACATTGTCAAATTAAATTTTCTTAAACGGACTATTTTTGTTTGAAATAAATGAAAAATGTAATTGTCGAGAATAAGAACTTCAACGGCACTAAAAAACGTTTTTTTTTTTGACAAAATATAACAAATTGAAAATTTGTTTATTGATATGGACAATTGTCGTATCCTCTGCATTAACTCAAAAGGCAGTCTTTTGAGTTAATACATCACGATTTTCTGATTTTTTAAACGGAATCAATCCGGCCGTCTAATTTTAACACATATAAGCTTCAATATTAGTGCGGATTTTGTTTGCACAGATCTTAAAGCAGATCGGATGGTAAATATGTATTAACTCAAAAGATTCCCTTTAATTTATTGCAGATGATACGAATTCATTGGGGATCCGAATTTGCTGCGGTTCTTCGCTGAAGAACAGTAACTTACGATTCTTGCTTTTTCAAATCCAACTGTTGAATTGTTTTGAGATTCGTGCAAGAAAAAATCAACTGTTTTGAGATACGTGTACGAAATTATTGGACGACTAAATTTGAAAAGGTATGAATTTTAGAATTAGATCGCAGCAGATGTGAAATCGGAATGCACTTCTCATGAAGTTTCCAATTGAAATAAATCTGTAAAACCACATGAACATGTTTGAAACTTTCTCTATTTGTTTATGATTTATGATTTCTGTTTGAGACTTTCAGAAATCAGATTTCTGTATAGAGTAAAAAAAAAATTAAATTACATTCAAATGAGAATAACAACTTTATTTTTAAATTAATACTATTCTAATGCATCGAAACGTACGTACCCAAACGGTACATTCAAGTGGGATATTTTCAGTATTTTATCCGTCTTCAAAATATTTAATCAAAGGAATAAATTAAAAAGCAAATTTATTTTGTTTTTTGGATACCAGAGATATGATTTTGCGGGTTGAAATAAATGACAGAGCAACCTTTGTCAAGCATCGTAATGTAAAGAGGTCGGGCATTGAGCACTTACAAGTAACCTGTTCCATAGTTAAAATTGGAACATTCTCATTTAATTTCCGACTTTGGAAATATAATGCACGACAATGCAAAATAATATTTGAAATTGAAGCAATAGTGAGAGACTCAAAATAAAAGGAAAAGAAAATATCTTTTAATTATTTTCATTACAACCCAAACCGGAGTACATATATTAGAAACATCAATGTATTCCACCAGCAAAAACAAAAATCTTAGTTATGACATATCCAAATTAATATGTATAACCAAATTCCATAACAGCAACATCAGAAAGTCTACTTGCACTAACATTCTAAATTTCTTAAATGCGTACTACATAAAGAGTCGAATCTTCCCCAATACAGTTCTCACCAACTGTTGAATCGCTATTAAGAAGCTCAGTACCGCCCTTACAACCCGTAGAGTTGTTATTATAAAGGTAACGTCCGTTCCAATGAATTGCAAAATCCTTGAGATCGAGATTCAACCTATCCCCAATTCGAACAGCAACATTAGAAAGTCTCTCAGAAGCAGCTACCTTCATCACAATGGTCTTCCAATTATGGGTCTTGACAAATATCTCAATCAGAGCCGGCTTGACTTCGAGCTCAGCATAATCATTTATCATGTAATCACGCAATGTTTTATTGTCATCCAACTCCTGATTAGAGAAGAAGAGTTTGGGTTGACCGTCTTGTGGGAGACCAATCATGAGCTTCAACTCAGCTATGGTGTACCAGTTCTGCACATCAAGGGTTGTGGTTGAACCCTGAATTGATATCACACAAACTTGCAGAGTACTGCTAGGTCGGGTCAACATCTGAAGTGTAGCATTGTTGTGTACACCACATGATGCGATTGTTTGTTCCTCATCAAGCACTTTACGGGAAAAGATGAGAGTTTGTTGACCAAAAGGTATACCCGCATAATCCTGTATCATAGCCTTAATTTCTGATATGGTGTCTGAGCTCCTCAGATTATGGAGGAAAAAGAATTGGTGAGGGTCTGGATTGAAATTGTAATATCACATTCATCTTTGACATACAAGTCGATGCATGAGTTTGAGGGTATATTATAGTACTCCACGGTTTGGGTGCCTATGAGGTGGGTTCCACCAAAAAACAGCTCTTGCTCGCTCGATGCAATCCCCTCCATTTGTTGCACCTTGGTTTTGACTTCATCAATTGTATCGGTGTTCTTTACATCGATGGCCATAGTTTTTGTTATCTTGACAAAGATCTACAGAATGAAAATTGTTCATAATCTCAGAAAATTGATTGAAAAGCAAGCTGAGGTAATAGATGTTGTTTCTTGGTGATGGCTTCTTACAAGTTCAATTTGGATAAAAATATAAACTGCCAATTAATAAAGCATACTTTCAGAGTGAAAATGCTAACATATTAATTCTATAGCCAATAATGATAGGATGAGAATGCTTCAGTGATATGTATTGAGATGCTATTCATACTCTCTTTTTTAACAGCAATCAGACAAGTAACACTGTAACAACATTATTGGGTTTGGTACATCTGCCTTATAATTTCTCCATTATGTCTATTTGACATAAATAGCAAATACAATTCGATATAGATTATAAAAAAAAATAATGACAGGATGCAATTACACAAGAATAAGCCAAACTAATTAAGATTTATTCATATATTAATAAACAATGCATGAATGATTTAGCTTATAGTTTATCCATCATAACTACTTGGTAAGTCTCTTGCCATTTTAAAAAGTGTCAGTCCATCAAACCTAAGCCATTCTTGGTTTGAGAAAAAAGATATCTAAATAACTGCTGGAGAAGTTTCTAAATTTTTCTATATTAGTCTTGCTCAGAACAAAACAAGGATTGGTGGTACAGATAAGCATACTTGCTATTTATGTCAAAAGAAAACAAGAATTGGTGCTATTTTGATCAGATGGTTAATGATGCCCTCACCAAGAAAATATCTAACTCCAAGATAGCGTAATAATAAAATAATAAGAGTCAAATGCCTTCATTTGGTCTCTCCATTATTTCATATTAAAACTTTTCAAGTACTTCAAAAACTAAATAATACTCCAAGATGTAGTCTGAATCACTTTTACTACATGCACACAAATGACGACATTCCAATTTTATTTTGATAAGCATCATGAGTTTGTAAAAATCTACTATTGTCTTGAAGTCAAATTTTCAATTCTTGATTCTCATCAATCAAATCTAATCTTTTATTATGTCATTTGTGTTCTTGAAGTTTTTCTATTAAGAATTTAAAAGGTAAAAGTTATCAAGAATGAAAAACTTGAACCCTCCTCAAATAATGAATAAGTGAAGCGCTAAAGAAATAATGCAGGGAGAAGAAGAGAGGTAATTAAATGGATAATAGAAGCTCAAAATAGGAAAAAAAATAAAAAAGAAAAGGGACAAACCTTCTTTGACTAATCGTCAGACTCCATTCTCTGGCGCTTGCCGTCTCTTTCAATTCTTGGCAAATTCTTCTTTGATTGATTCTCAGACTCCATTCTCTAGCGCTCGCTGTCGCCTTCCTTTCTTGGGAGTTCCTTCTTCTTTGACTGATCGTTGTCGCTTTCCTTTCTTGGCAGATCCTTCTTCTTTGACTGATCGTCGGACACTATTCCCTGGCGCTCTTCGATCACTTTCCTTTCTTGGCAAAATCTGAGAAGAGAGATTTTTCAAATCACCCCAAAGTTGATCTCAAGGGATTTCTCTCTCTATATATATAGTAGTTAGGACCAGTATCCTCTGCGGAGTTTTTCCTCTGTGGAGCTGTGCGAAGCTGATTAGACCATCCATATTTAATCTCAGTTGGAGAGTGCTCCGATGATAGAGGGAGCAGTATTAATTTTGTTTTAAAATTCGTACTAAAATTTTATTTGATCCGTCCGATAAAAAACGAGCGGACCAGATTAAAAAAACCGCACAGCTCCACAGGTAAAAACTCTGCAGAAGATGCGTTTTCATAGTAGTTATTGGGCTCATTATGTTAGAGAAAAATTCGTTTAAGTACGGGACCACTAAATTATAACCTTTAATTACAAATATAAGTGGAGTGAGGCTATGATAATATGCATATTACAGCTCGAAATATATTATAGAATTTTATTTTTACTTTTAAAGTTCAAACAATTAAGTTTTTTAAAGTTCAAACAATCAAGTTTTATATACTTGCAAACTAAATTTTATAATTTATAATTTGTTTACTAGTTTTTTTAAGAGGTGGAGTGTCCAATAAGTATCAGATGGAAATCCATCTGATGCTTGATTGAGTTGTGCAGATTAATTGTTTATAAATCTTGGAACGAATTAGACAGTTTCAAGCAGAGTTTGATGCCCATCAAATTTGCCCTACTTCCCTTTTATATAGACAAAAAAAAAACATTATTTGTGGATAGTTCAAAATTTTCAAATTAAGTGATTTCTACTTATTAAAAAGGCATAATAAACAAATTATAAAAATGTAAAATATAGTATGTAAGTATTTCTTTATATGAAAATCATATTAAACTGATCAACTGTTTAAATTTAAAAAAAAAATACGAATCCATAACGTGATCTGTGTAATATGCCACAGCCTCATTCAAAATAAATAATATGTTGCATATCCTATGAAACTATACATGAAACACACATCCTTCAAATACAGATGCATATGGGACAAGACATGCGAATAATGTAGTAGATATATACTCTCAAAAAAATTCAAAACTTATGAAGTCGCATATAAGAAAAAAAAAATTGATCTAAAAAAGTTAAAAAAATAAAAATAAATTAAAATTTATTATTGAATATGCAGTACCCAGTACATGAAGTTGATGGATACGGTAACTTGTAAACATTTGTTGTTTGCATAAGTAATATATACACAACACTTTAAATGACTGCAAAGTGCACAATAAGAATCAAGAATCGAGAGCGGTTCAATAAACATGAGATCAAATTCAATCTGATGTAAAATCAAAATTGTCCAATCCATTTCAAAATTTGTATTGAAAAATTTTAAGATTTGAAAAGATCAAATGTATACGAATCTTGATGTGAATTAGACAGTTCTAACTGAACATCTAATCAAATTTTATCTAGTACCCATCAGACCACTCCACTCCTAAGAAACAAAAAACAAAGGGAAACAGGAGGGTGATGAGCAGATTTAATTAGCAAATTCTTCTCTATTAAATTCATTAATAACATAATCTAATTAATCCGTTAATTAGACTACCCCATCTGTTTCCGAATTTGCATCCTCTTAGATATCTCGAACTTTTGAGTGTTTTTAAAAAATCTCAACCGTTCAAATACGGTCTGCACGAATCTAATTAATCATAACTCATGTTCCTTTCATTCATTTATAATAGAATAAACATCCATGATCCCTGCCTGCTAAGACACCTGCTAATCCACATCTTCTGTTATATACATAATTAGCAACAAAATGTTAACATGTTTCTTTTTGTTTATTTGCTTACCCAATTTTGAATGTCAATTCGCTGGAAAGAGAGTAGCTAGGAGAAGGATTGAGAGAAAAAATTTCATGGGTAAGCACTAAAAAAAGGGTGAAGAACCAGTTTATTCCTACTATTGTTATTGTTATTGTTATTGTTATATATTTTGTAGAAGCTAAAATGAAAGTATTCATAGGGGGTGTAAACAGGTCAAGTAGCTTACTTTAATTGGAACATTCCAATATGTGACTAAAATTCCATTTCTTCAATGTAGTCTTAGTAACTACTGTTCCTAGAAACTAATAAACTTTGTTGATTGCTTGATCTGACAGGATATTCAACTAATTGAGTTCATGATATCTGACTACATCAGGACCTGGTTTAATCCAGAGCAATTTTACAAGAGTTAGTCCTCCCACCCTCTGTCCCTATGTACATCCTTTTTTTTTATTTTTTGGTAAATTTAGAGAAAAAAATGGATCCAAATTGAACCAATTGTGAATTTTATTCAGTGGAAACAATTAGGGCCCATTTGACATGTTCAAAATGTTATAATTTAGTTGGTACTATATACTAAATTTTAAATATTTCCGACTTTACCATATTAATTATTGTATATTTCAGAAATAGATAAATCACAACTCATAACTAAACCACACATTATATTATGTATTTTTGTTAATTCTCATCAAGTCGTCACATCAGGTCTTTTAAACTTGCACAAGGTGAGATCATCACAATTTAAAATTGAAAATTAGGTTTTGAAAAGTTATTTCTCAAAACTTAAAATTCGAAAAGGACAAAGGATATTTATTCTAAATAATTATCTGGTGTGAGATAGTGAGAGGGTGATTGAAAAGTTGTTGCTCATTTAGTACATGATCAAGCGGTTAAAACAATGAACATTTTATAAGTTAATTTTTTAATTATTTTATGTATTCATTTTCCATCATTTTTTACCGCTTGACCATGTGCTGAATGAATTCCAAACTTTAATTTTTTTGTATGTACATATATCACTCACGAAGTATATGAATTTTAACAGTTTGGATTCGTAGTTTGAAGTTAATCCGATAATTTTTGAGAGACGTGCTCACTAATCTCTCTTGGTGAGTACATCACGTCCTAATTTTGCTCTAGATATATTCTCTCAAAAAAAATTCAAAACTTATGAAGTCGCATATAAAGTGTGTGTGTGTGTGTATATATATATATATATATATATATATATATATATATATATATATATATATATATATATATATATATATATATATATATATATATATATATATATATATATATATATATATATATATATATATATATATATATATATATATATATATATATATTAATCTAAAACCTATTAAATGATAGAGCCTAATATTTAATTTATATTAAAAAGTTAAAATTTATTATTGAATATGCAGTACATCAAGTTTATGGATATGGTAACGAATACACATTTGTTGTTTGCATAAGCAATATATACACAACACTTTAAAATGACTGCAAAGTGCACAATAAGAATCAAGAATCAGGAGCGGTACATAAACATCAGACCAAATTCGTTCTGATTGAAGTCAGAATTGTCCATTCCATTTCAAGATTTCTAAGGAAAAATTTTAAGGTTTGGAAAGATTAAACGTGTACGAATCTTGATGTGAATTATACAGTTCTAACCAAACATCTAATCAAATTTGATCTAGTGTCTGTGTCCATCAGAGTCCCCACTCCTAAGAAACAAAAAAAACAAAACAAAAACGAAACATGAGGGTTCACGCCAATGTTGTAAAATACGGTTTTGTTCATGTATGCAGAAGGCTACTGCATACCGCATATGCGGTATGCGGCCGTATATGCGGAATTTCATGCGGATTTTAAACTATATATTAATTTATTTCCACTCAAAACATATAATATATTTCCATTAAAATCATTCAAACAATAAATTTGCACATATGTGGACATATGCGGACATATGCGGTCCAATATGCGGCTGCATATGCAAAACCACATATTTGAGATTGTATGGAAATTTGTATGCGGAATCGGACTGCATACGCATATGCGGCCGCATGAACCGCATTTTACAACACTGGTCCACGCCTTAGCCATATGATGAGCAGATTTAATTGGCAAATTCTTCCCTATTAAATTCATTAATAACATAATCTAATTAATCCGTTAATCAGACTACCCATCTGTTTCCAATTCGCAATATCTCAAACTTTGAGTGATTTTAGAAAATCTCAACTGTTAAAATACGGTCTGCACGAATCTCAAAGCAAAATAATATTGCTCCTACGCTATCCCCGGATAGGCGGAATCACATCCTCTGCGGAGCTCCGCACCTGCGGTTCTTTTA
Organism: Carex cristatella; assembly: GCA_024447775.1. NCBI lineage: Eukaryota > Viridiplantae > Streptophyta > Magnoliopsida > Poales > Cyperaceae > Carex > Carex cristatella. The sequence goes on along the minus strand of JAJHPF010000003.1, from coordinate 9,579,785 downwards.
ATCTGGTCCGTTCATTTTGATCGGACAGACCAAATAAGATTTTGGCACAAATCTCAAAGCAAAATTAATACTGCCCCCTTCATCATCCCAAGCACTCACCGGTTGAGAATAAATCTGGACCGTCCGATCAGCTCCGTACCGCAAAACTCCGCAGAGAATAGTCACCCCAAATAAGCACCGTACACGTCGGTCACGCAAAAGTTGAGATATCTTAGAGGATACGCACTCTGTTTTCGATAGTAGAAATAGGCGCGGAAATTAAAAGCCATGAGTACTTCAACCCAATTCTTAAGCAATAAAATGCAACACAGTTTTTTATAAATGGATCGCTATTGTTGAAGAATTAAAAGCCCAAAATAGACCAAGCCCAATTATATTTTTCGTCGAAGGGCACACGTGATTATTTCCAGTCTCTATACAATTACAACCCGACTTACACCGAACTCTCCCAGTCTCTCTCGCTAATTTCTCGGATCGGATCTAGACATCTAGTGCTGTTCGCGCAAATTCTGTTGGTATTTTCTAAATCTCGCTCTATTTTTCTTGAATTCAGATTTATTTTATCTGCAACTACGATTTCGCTCTAAGATTTTTGGGATCGTTATTATAGTCGCATTTTGGCGGTAAAATCCCTGAAATATATTCGTCGTTTCTCTTACTTCGTAATTCGACGAGAAACATTGAGCTCAGATCTAAAATTTGCAGTATGATTTGCTGGATACAATGTGATCTTGATTTGGGATCTATGCTTCTACCTGCTTCAATTGCGTTATGAGTTAATTCGATCTTCTTATACCGGATCTGATTCCGTTACTTTTTGTTAGGTTATTATATAAATTTTGTATTTGCGATTCTGGATCAGAAAACATGGGGCATGAATACAGAGACTACTCCAAGGTTTGTGTTTCTTTAAAGAGTTTATCCTATCATTTTGTTCTGGTTTTATTGATTTGTTTAATCCACGCCTGTTGTTTTTCAAGTAAGAAAATACCTTTGTATAATCTGAAAAATGAGTAGAAAAGAAAAGAAGAGACCAACATCCTTACCAAACAGTTACTGGTCTGGTACTGCCAGGTACAGCCTGGTAACCATTAGACTGAAGTTGTCCAGAATGGAAGCTTATTTGAATTATTAAGAGGAATAATGGGTTTATCTCGTGCAATTATTCGAATGACCTGGACCGTTATGTTCTTTCCTCTCTGTTTTTTTTTTCTTTTCTGGTACTACTTGAACTGTTTGGTTTTGTCAGGAATCATGTCCGACAGTGAAGAATATTCTTCTATTGGATTCAGAAGGGAAGCGTGTGGCTGTCAAATATTTTTCTGATGATATGCCGACTCACGCAGCAAAGTTGGCCTTTGAGAAATCTGTTTTCACTAAAACTCTCAAGACAAATGCGCGCTCAGAAGGTTCTCTCTTTCTTTTCCCCTGTATAGATGCATTAAAGCTTAGTATGTTTTATTAATTTGTAATATACCGGTGAGACTCCTAGGACAATGCACCAGTATAGTTAGCAATGCCATAAACCGTACCAGTGAATGTAATGTTATCTCTTGTGTATATGTCAGAAAGGGATTAAATTACTTACATCGGCATGCATGATTAATTAAATAAGAAAAACACAATTGTATTTGCATTTGGTGAAAACAATTGGTTGGTGACAGTGTTACCCATCTTCTTCTTGAGTTCTTCTTGTACACTACTTTATGCTGTTGTATCGATAATTCTATTTATTCATGCAGCTGAGATAACAATGTTTGATGGATATATTGTGGTGTATAAATTTATTCACGACCTTCATTTCTTTGTGACGGCTGGCGATGATGAGAATGAGCTCATACTAGCTAGTGTTCTTCAAGGCTTCACTGATTCTATTGCACTTCTCCTGAGGTACATGAATTCTTTATCGGATATATATTTTTAATATTTGCTTTGAAGCATGAGGTGTCAATCTTATATTAATATCTTCATTCAATGTATGGTATTGGCAAAAATGCCCTTTGTTATGCTTACTATAACATAACCTGTTAACCTGGATTAATCATATGAAAATTATGCTTGGACCAATTGTATAGTACATTAGAAAGAATATTTACTGCACCGTGTAATATGTATTTACTTACCTAGGAATGATGTGGAGAAGAGAACTGCTCTTGAGAATCTCGACTTAATTCTCCTGTGCATTGATGAAATTGTGGATGGCGGGTAATGTACTTTCTACTTTTTTAGCTTGCCTCAGTAGTTTAAATCCTTAAGTTTTGTGATCTCGTCCATTAAGCATATGCATTTTTGCAATTTAATCTGACTTTTTTTTTTTTTTTTTTTCTGCGCTTATTGTAGGATAATACTGGAGACGGATGCTAATAACATTGCTGGAAAGGTGGCCACAAATGCTGTTGACGGTGCTGTGCCCTTTTCTGAGCAGGTATTTTTGTATTTCAATTCCTAGAGTTTGGTAATATAAGGATTTTATTTTAATTTAGTTATACATATTGCACTTTTCATTTACAAATATAAAAAGTTTGCATTTTTAGTCATGAATCTGGATGATTTTTCTATCTTGTGCAGACAATTTCTCAAGCTTTGGCTACCGCAAGAGAGCACCTGGCGAGGTCCCTTCTTAAATAAATTGTCGGTTCTTTTGGTTCGCCTTGTTGTTTTCAAATTTAATATTCTCCTTAATTAATCAAATCTTGATGTGCTTGTACTGGACCTGTTATTATCATAGTGGATTGGTGTGGAATTAGATAATTTAGAAATTAATGTCTGCATGGCAATTCTGTATGCTTTTTGCTGCTCTGTCCCTAGTTATTGTTGTTGTGTGAAAGCTAGAATACAAAATGAATGTTGGTTTAGAAATCGGTATGATAAAAAACGTAAAAGGATTACATATACCGTGACCTAATTGTTAAAACTATATAAAAATCCCAAAAAAGATCCATGTGCCAATAAGGTTAGTCTATAAATTTAATCTAAGTAGGCAAAATTGATAAAGTTTCTCTCGGCCTGTGATTGAGAAATATATTATTGAATATAAAAGAATTTATTCCGCACGAGACGTTAGATTAGGTTAAAAGGTAACAGGTAATAAGAAAAGTTTGTTGCCCCTATCTATAGATCGTGCCCTCCTGGCTCCTGAGAAATATTTGACTAGGAGAGGAAAACAAAATGAGGTGAACACATTGCGTCAATAAAATCGGTTCCCCCTAAACTAAATCTTGAATTTTCTTGTTATGCCGAACTTATTAGATTACTTCCTAGTATATTTATCTGTTTGTTCTAAAATATAAACAATGGTTCCAATAAAGTCTGATTGTTTCAATAAAGTTGGACATATTTGACAATTAATGATACAGAACCATTCGATCAGATATGATAGGTCTGTTTTATTTTTTAATATTCGAGATGGGTCTGTTCAATCTAAACTAATAGCGCCTTTAAGGCTTTAAGCGTTTCGATTATAAAAGTCGTTGACTTATGGTTTCTATGATACAGATATAAGTTATTTCGTAAACGTTATCTGTGATTGATTAATACAAAATAATGTATGATAATTTTTTTATTTGTACATATAAATATATATCTATTCTTATGATTAGATTGATTTTATAAAACATTTTATATAATTTTTTATTTAATAATTTATGATAAAATTAATTTATCCAATATTTTATATTTTTTAATTAGTAATATATATTTTTCAAATAATATGATAAAAAATTATATTAATTTATCATATAACCTGATGTATTTAATATACTTATTTATTTGTTATATTTTTTTATTAATTATGTAAGATATCAATTTATTAGATAATAATACATTATATGTTTTATTACCCGTTATCTTAACATATAAAAATAAAATATGAATAAGATCAATACTTAATAGATAAAAATATAAAATAATAATACTAACTTATATAAATATTTATATAGATTCCACACCCACCAACACCGGACCGTAAAAAAAATCTTTTACAATTACTAAAAGAACGGTCCAGATTTGCTCCCAGCCGGTACTTATTGGAGGATAGCACAAGGGGCTAGTATTATTTTTGCTTTTTGATTCGTGCAAAGTGAAAAGAACGATCCGGATCCAGTAATTATAAAATAGTTCCTTTTACAGTATCAGGGAGGTTCCGAACTCTTTTTTCTTTGAGTGAGTCTATGGTACTATGCATATCACGGGTTGATATGTAATACGGGTCAATATTTTCGTTTTCAAAATTTAAGTGGTTGATCCGAACCGTTCAACATGATTTCCATATGAGTATGTACTTGAAAATCAAATTTTTATTAATTTTTTAGAATTTTTTACTATTTTTTAGAATAGGTAGAAAATCACTTATCTTAAAATTCTGGACCATCTAGAAACAGGAATTTTCTATCTATCTTAAAAAATAGTAAAAAAATTCTGAAAAATATAAGATTTGGTCTGCAAGTACATATTCATATAAAAATCATTTTGAACGGTTTGGATCGACTAGTAAGATTTTTGAAAATGAAAATATTATTCTGTATTACGGACTAAATCGTGATATGCATAGTACCATAGACTCACTCCTTTTTTTTTTTAAGGGAAAGCCCTTAGTTATATCATTACTAAAAAAAATCTATTACATCAAAAGTTAAAAGGGAAAGAAAACCTACAGTAGAGTGTTTGCTTAAGTTACAGATTAAAATCAACAAAATACTTCTTCAATTCTCTGGTTATTGTCACCTTGCACAAAGACTGAGTTGGCACTGCACACCTCATACTAACACGCCTACAGCAAATGCGGCCCATTCAGAGCTTCCCTTCTAACACGCCTAACTGTGATACTCTCCCTCATACTTTGCACCCATATTGCCCATTCTGCAAAAGTTTCTGCTGCTTTCCCAGATGGCAGATCCTCAAATGAGCCGATGTTGATTGCCTGCACCAGTGGTTTGGAATCTGAAAAGATATGAACTTTACCAGTATGCTGAAATTGTGTTGCATGATGCTTTCAGCTTTCTAATGCCATTAAGCAGTGCCAGTGCTTCTGCATGAAAGGGGCCTTCCGCTTTCATAAACCCAAAGCTCACCTCCTGCAGTTCCCCTGTTTTCTGGTAAGAGACAACCCCTCATCCTGTAGTCCCCCTGTTCCGAATTCCCAGCCTCAGCAGATTTATTTCCCCAGCAGATCGCCAGCATTTCCTGGAAATAAATCTGTCGCTATTACTTGGAAATAACAGGAGCATGTTATTCTAATCTCAACCGTTCAAACATTTTCATGCGCGAATCTCAGCGAAGTTTTCTATACACCAATCTCAAGGAAGATGAACGGTTGGAATCTAAATAACAGGTTACTGTTATTCTTAACCTGTTATTCCTCTGGAATAAAAATCCGATTTATTTCCGCATTTCCTCGCTCTCCGCTCCAAAAGACAAAAACACTACCTTTTTAAGTGAACCGTTGATCTGCATCAAGATTTGTTCTGGGACGAATCAAATGTTCAGATCCACGGCTCAGATGAACAGAACAAAACCCCTAAACCCTGGTACTAAAAAAGGTGAACATTTACATTTGGTTCTTCTCCTCAACCCACAACCCCTACCACTCCCCCTCCGTCGTGTCGATGTCAGCATCCTCCGACGATGTGTTCTACTCCGCTCTCGAGTCCTCCTACCCTTCAAACTCTAACCTCAGTCAAAACCAGCACCATCCCCTTTCTCCACCTCTAAACACTAACCCCGACTCTCGCGCCGACCAAAACCAGCATTTGACGCCACCACCTGACAAGTGGCTCGTCAAGATAGCATCAAGCGCTGGACATGTTATTTCTTCGGTTCTCGGTTTGTCGGATGGAAGTAGCGGCGACGATGAATCTGACGGAGATGTGGCTGAGACCCCTACCATTTGTAAGTTTTCAAGGACCTCGAGTTTGTATATTTGTGGTTTGGGGTATAGATTTTAACAGAGTATTTTGGGCTTCATGCAGCGCAGGGACTATAGAATCAAAACAGCGCTGCATATGGTTCGTGCGCTGCATGAAGCCAAAATTGCTCTGTTAAAATATTTACCCGTGGTTTGGACTCGGTTGTTTCTGTTTTTTGTTTGCATTTTTTTTATTGGTTTTGAGTGGTTTTATTAGGAAGGGCTTTGTATTTCTCGATGGGAGCTCTTACTAGATATTATTCAAATCCAGTTACTAGAGACTCTCTCTCCTGCCTTTCAGTTATTGGAAATAAAATTAATGATATATATTAATTCAATTTCCTAAATGCTGTGCAGATGAAGAGAAATATGAATTTGGTGAGAGGATTAAGAAATTGAATCAGGTACTTTTATGTGCTTTGAATGAATGGGCATGGGGAACTAAGGACTACCTGATATGGTGGCACCTCTACTTGTTGTTACTTGTGTTTTAGTGAGACATGTTGGTTGAGGTTTATCTTTTGAATTTTGTGTTTAGTGAAATCAACATATGGAATAATGTTCCATATAAACATATGCCTTTACCAGACCTGATTAGCATTGTCTTGAGCTGGTACAGTACTCTCTTTTTTTTTTAAAACTGATGGTGGCTATCAGTAAGAGCTGGTACAGCACTTGTACAAAGACTTCTATTATACTCAACAGGCCCTTGTAAAAGTACTACTAATAAGTTAACCAAATAAAAGGGTAATTTACATAATGTGATATGTATTTATTTTAATTATGATAGGGAATGGCGTTGGGTCAGGTTGAAGAACCAAAGGAAATTATTCCTCTAACCAAATCTGAGGAGCTGGTCACACGAGAGACAATTTCAAGGCAGATTTTATCTCTACTAGTATTCTTCATTTGTTTGTTTTGTTCTACTTTTCTGGGACTGTCAAAGGTAAACTAAGAGAGAATTTGGGCTAACTTGTTGAAACTAGAATTTTTTTTTTCTTTTTTCTTTGTTATCTTTTAATTATTGATATGTTTTATATTTTGTTGAATGGTTCCTTTGATGCAACAATTGTATTGCAATAATCGCGCAATCTAAAAAAGAAGCAGAAACACCATTTTTTATCTTAAAATATATTTCTCTCCATGTTCAGGGAACAGAGTGGGAAGCCGATAAATCCAGTACAATCACAGGTCGTAGAATTCTCTTCTCCCTTCATTCATTCCAAGGATGTCTCCAGTCACAACCATCTAGTGCAGACACCATTATCTCCAGTTCAGACGTCACTTGAGATTCACAGTGTTACAGTTTCTGAGGCAAAGAAATGGTGTGAGGAGAACAAAAGTACATCTTCAAGCTTTACACTGCCTCTAAACCCCAATATTTCCCCTTCCCCTTGCCAAGATCAACAATCTCTCTCCAAAATCATACCACATGTAAACCCTTTGCCTTCTCCTTCCCCTACCCAAAATCAACAACAGCATCTATCCAACATTGTACCGCCCGTAAACCTTTTGCCTTCATCTTCTCTCAGCAAAAACCAGCAACAGCCTTCCCACGCTGTACCACCTTTACACCTCAATGCCGCCCTCTCTTGCACCAACCAAAAACAGAAATCATCTCATTCATCTATCCCTAGCACTGATGGGCGGTCCAAACCTCACTCTAAGAGAAACCAGCCTAGTTTTAAGTGCCCATTGACCTCCTCTAACCACAAAAAGGTGCTCAATAAGGAGACCCAAGACTTGATCTTTGATCCAATGGTTGAGGAAGAATCTGGGACCAATAGGATGCCGAGCAACTTGAAGGAGGTAATTGAGCTCTTTTCTGGGGACTTAAATGCCAAAGAGCTTGTTAATATGGATTTGTTGGATGCTTTGGAGATGGAGGGGATTACGTTTGAAGACCCTTCTTGGTGGCCTAAATAAAAAACTTGGTGAGTTCAATTTTGGTCCATCTTTTTATTATATGAGATTATATTATGAAGTGACTGGGCATATTAAGTACTTGGTGGTTTTGTATATTGATGTGTTTTTGTTTAGCTTCAGTTTGGCCTTTTGCAAAAAGGAATTCTATAAATTTTCTTATAAACTTATTAGTATTTTTGTGAAGTGTTTAATGGATATATTGTGGTGCATAGATCTTTTTATGATCTTCACTTTTTTGTGAAGTAAAGTCTTTGGGCATGTATCTGCTGTTAATTATTCCATGAACACAGCAGCCTGTGTTTCATTTTTGAACCGTCCGATCTATAATGAACAACTCGGATTGGATCGACTAGTAGTATTCTGGAATCTTTTGGTATGATCTGATCAGTTCATCATAGATTGGACGAATTAGAAATAAAATGAATAGCAGGGAAACGAATTCCGGGCCCTTATCCATCTCCTTTTCTTTCATCTTTTCTTCCATGTTGTTATCCAGGTTTGCCTTCCCTTTTCTACTCTCCCTCTCTGGTATAAGTTGAATAAATCAACATGTTCAATTCCTCTGCAGAAATGAAAATAAATAATAAATTGGTAATGAAAGTAGTTTTTAAGCTATTCCAATAGAGATTTGATTTCTATTGAATCACTTCTCTTATCCTCCATAGCATTCTCTTTTCTATTGGATGGCTTCTCTTCTCTGTGACTTTAATTATTTTTATTTAACAAAGGATAAATTGCAGAGGAGCGCAAAGAGCACCTGATTTGTGTGAAATCTGGATGAACTGAACTGTTGAGTTATGTCCCAGAATTTAGCAAAGACAACTTTTGGCTTATTTTTAATTAAGTAATACATTTTGCTTAAAATTAAACGAAGGTTACATGTGAATATGTGATCAAGGTGATATTGTATATGCCTTGTATGTCAAAGTTTGGTTGGCAAGTCAAAGTTGCACGTGGTTGTTTTATTTGTAGTTTTATTGTAATTTAGTAGGTATGGAAGGTCCTTGAGATTCTAAGTTTTATTATTTTTGTCTTTTCTAAAGATGATAACTTATTCTCAGACTCCCAGTATTTGAGAACGACCGTTGATTCTCTTTAGAGAAATTTGGATACAAAAGGTTATGTTTGGTTATGGAGTAGGAGGTAGAATAAAATTTTTATTTTTTATTTTTTATTTAAAGTTATCAAATGAGGAGTAAGAAGTGGATTAATTTGAATAAATTATTTTATTTTTTTAGATGAATTAACTTTAAGTTCACACTTATTTTGTTTGTGAGACTTACTGTCATATATAAATTTATTTTTTAACATCTTACTCTTTCAAATATAGTAACTTAAATTGTTATATAAAATATAAATAAAATGAAGTAAGCAACTTACTTAATTCTTCTTAAATTAATTTAATTTGTAATAATTTAAGTAGCAATCAAATGTGACAAAAATAAAAGTTGCAGGAGGAGATGAAAGACGGATCCGACTCTGCTGCTATTCAAATAGTAGAGTAGAATTTTATTATTCTAAATCTAACCGTTAATTTATTTTTTTTTATATACAAATCTCAACACAAATAAACAGTTAGATTTGAAATAACAAGAATCAGCTCTCTTATTTGAAGAGCAGCGGAGAGCATGAAAGACTGCTCGTTTGTAGCTTTCATTTGGAGTTTGTGCATATACATAGATCCCTGAGATTTGGTAACGAATACGTGTAGCTTTTTTATTTGTAGTAACTCAGAAAAATTTCTCTCTGGCCACTGGTAAAATTATTTCGTTTTTTACACGATTTATCATAGTTCTTTTGTTGGCAATCAAAAGGTGAAAAACGAAAATAATTTTACTAAAATTACTACATGTTCTATCATAGTTCTTTTGTTGGCAATCAAAAAGGTGAAAATAAATCCACTTCCAAATTGTGAATTATATAACGGTCCATTTCACTAAATTAAAAAAAAAAAAAATTAAACTGGATGTAATTTTATTATTTAGATAGAATATGTAGTAATTTTAGTCAACTTGAAATGATTTACCATTCATCAAAAAATCATTAGAATTCAACTGTCGTTTCTATAGCAAATAATAGTTTTCTATCTTTATTATCCTAATACTATTTCGAACTTTTTTATAATCATTTTTAAATAGAAATGATTATTGAAGGTTGGCAAGTCAAGGTTGCAAACTTGCACGTGGCTATTTGTATTGATAATTTATTATGGAAGGTTGGCAGTATTTATCCTAATACTATCATATTTTTTTTATTATTACAGGGGATTACCAAACAAATCCTCCACTATTGATTTGTTGGCAATATTAATTGGAGAGATCCGGCTATTTGTGACGAACAATTTGGAATTTTTTTTATAAATGATCAGATCCACTACAAGATCTATACAAATAGTCTTAGATCAAACTTATTTTTGTAGATATCCTACAAAACAAAAATATTACTCTCGTCCTTCAAAACGGCTCTCTTCTTTTCTAAACAGAGAAAATAATATTTTCACACTTTAAATTTTCACATACAAAAATATTTTTTGTATTTTTACAAGACGGAAATCTTACACGTGACATAACTAAATGTAACATAATTGGTCGCATTTAATTAAATAAAACGTTACAAAATAAAAAAATGTTATTAAAAAAACTAAAATAAAAAAATAATGTAGAAAATAACATGACCGAATTAGTTATGTATGATGTGTCGTATTCAATCAAAGAGAAACATGTCATGTGATACACGAATCACGTTACGTGGCAGACACACAGGATATGACCTGACGTATTATGATATATCCGTGACATGTTATAATGGAACTGGTAATGATGTGACTTATGTAATATTATTTAGCGGGAATTTCATGTATATCCCTCAAAAATTTCAATGAAAAGAAAAGGAATGTACAGTTTGGAAGGGAGAGCGACCGGAGGATCTGAGATTCTGCCTTAGAGAAATATGAAGTTCACACAACAATTTTGCCTCTTTAACATAGTTAGACTCAACCCATTACTCAGTGGCTTAGTATTAGCAAACTTAGCATATTTTTGGCAGTTGGATATTATTATAACCTGGTTTCTTTATGTATTATGCTACATTTTAATTTCTGCAAGTTATTGGTAAAAACCGCAAAAGTGATGTGAAGTTTTGCGGTTTGGTGATCTGTTGCAGATGTGAGATTTTGCGATTTTGATGAACTGTTGGGTGTAATTATTATATTTTAGTAATATGAAATAGGCAATAGTCTTTTTTTTTTTTTTAAGTTTGGAAGGGAGATCTCCAGTTATTGGAAAAGGAGCGATGAGTTGAGATTACCAGTCGTCTCTCTCCCACAACCTTCCCCACCATTCTTCCCTTCGCACCCACGTCTCCGCGTTTTGCACTTTTGAGCTCTCACCTCCCCCTTTCAAATACAAACATCTCACCTCACCTCACCTCTCTCTCTCTCTCTCTCTCTTTACCTTTCTTCAAATCCTCCATTTTTAGAGCCTTCCTTCGCTCGATCTTCGTCAACTTAACCTCAAAACGGTACGAGATCTGACCTCCCTTCCTCTCCTTCTGCCATCCACCATTTTAAATTGCTGTTTTTCTTTCAGATTTAGCTTTGTAGCGTCTTAATTTGTGCTTCTTTTTCGTTAGTTAGGCATCAGCAGGTAGTTAGGTTGTATAATTGTATGACTAATATCTTCCAGTTTAGATTCTACGAAAGATTGGAAATCTAAAGGCTAAAATTTGTTCCCATGCTTAGTTGAATTTGTTATTTCTTCATGATCTAAAGATATCCATTTAGTAAACTTCATTGGAAGCATCAGATTCTCAAACAGATAAAAGTTTACCTTTTTATTTTCAGCTCCGCAGGAACTGAAGTTTAATGTATCTGACAATTCGTAAAAAAAAAAAAACAAATGTATTCTCTATTTGAAGACACCATTACATTGACTTACTTCTATTTTCACTTTTTTTTTTCATAAAGCTTAGACACGAAGTTCTACTACAGATAATGAACTTGTTCATATGTGTTTCTCTTTTGAATGTTACCTATAACTCTCGGAAAAGTACTAGTTATCTTTTTCTTCAAATCTCTTTTGGCACAAAGTGCCAATAAACAAAGAATAAGCAAAACCAAATTTACTTAAGCGAGCAAAAGAATATGATATATTATAGTTTTTATCAGCCTCTAGGTTTGACCATGCTACAACTAAGCTTCTTTTATATACTGCTAATTCTGTTTTTTGTTTATACTTTGCAGATTAAGGCTTTAACAATGTCTTTCTTTTGAGTAAGAAGCTTTAATAATGTCAGGCTCCTCCTTCGAGGAAGAAGAAGAGGCCTTTGAGCACACACTACTAGTGGTGCGTGAGGTCTCAGTCTACAAGATACCGCCACGTGCCTCTAGCGGGGGATACAAATGCGGCGAGTGGCTCCAGTCTGATAAGATCTGGTCAGGCCGTCTCCGCGTGGTCTCCTGTGGGACCCGTTGTGAGGTTCGGCTTGAGGACCCTGCCTCAGGCGAACTGTTTGCTGCCTGTTTCGTTTATCCAGGCCAGAGAGAACAGTCTGTGGAAACTGTTCTAGATTCTTCTAGATATTTTGTGATTAAAATCGAGGATGGGACGGGTAAACATGCTTTTGTCGGGCTGGGGTTTAATGAGAGAAATGAGGCATTTGACTTTAATGTGGCGTTGTCAGATCACGAGAAGTATCTAAAAAGGGAGAATGAGAATGAGGTGGTAGGAGAGGAGGGGGAAGATAACCATATCGACATAAATCCTGTGGTTAACCGCCGATTGAAGGTAAATTTTGGAACAGATTTGATATGCAATTTATTTCCTTACATTATATGAAAAAAAATTAACAGGATTCTTGGTATAGAAAAGATGTTCATTTTTTGTCTTATTGGTATTGAAAGAGGCAGCTGAATTTGGTCTTTACTGATTTCATTTGGCAGACCGCAACTCTGTCAGGTTACTTTCGCTTGCTTCTTTAACTGAGATGTTTCCTGCTAAACCGTATCACTACCAGATAGCAGAATGCAAATCATGTCTACCTTTAGCCCTATCTTCTCATATTTTGTATAGAAAAAAATAGGCAAAACATATCATAATGGATGTAACTAAACTATATCATATATCACAAATAAGTCACTCTGATTTGTCTGTGAATGGGAAATTAGATAACAAGGGAGAGAAGGACAGAAAAGTGTATTCCATTTGTTTATTGGAAGGAGATGGATGGAGTTATTTGATTGGTACAAATTAGAAGTTTGTTGACTTGAAGGGAACCAATAAAAGTTGCTTAACCAATTTGTGGTATGGGGTATAGTCAGGGGCGGAACTAGAAGGGGGGATGCAATTTCATTTTATAAGGAGGCCTACTAGCAATAATTTTTGCAAAATAAAAAATTAAAGGATAAAAATACAATTTTTCAATGTATAGGAGGTGCTTAGCAGTTAGCACCATTTAACCCTATGCATTCTTCCACCCCTGGGTATAGTTTACTGACTTTGCATAATATTTACTCATTGTTTATGAATTATGTTTTTCAGTTAATATTATCATACACATATGTTTTAGGAAGGAGAAACCATCAGGATAAATGTGAAGACAAAGACATCTGGCACTGGGGTCAGCACAGGCATGCTTTCCTCAGCTGGCTTGTCAGGAGTTGGACCCGCTAAGCAGAAGGCGGCAGTAGGTGCCCCGGGCAGCCTCTTGGCACCACCACCAGGCGCTGCTGGGAAGCTGAGGTCGCCATTGCCGCCTCCACCTAACGACCCTGCTGTTGCGAAAATATCTCAAAAGACAAGTCTTCTGGCACCGCCACATGAGAATGTGGGGACCACGAAACAGAAAGGCTCTTTGAGAGGCACAAGCCCCGACCCTTTTTCTGATCTTTCATCTATTCAGGTCTCATTTCTTGTATTCTCGTTTCCAATTTTTCTCTATATTTGTATAGATGTGACTATTGATGCCTCATGTACACCGATGGAAACACTACTGGTACCTGTTAGCATACCTGTTTTAGGCACTCTTAATGTTTTAGCCAAATCTGGAAATATAAACTATCGCTCAATCCTTGATTCCTTAACCAGAAATGAGCAGAGAAACAATAAAACACAATTAATACTGCAATGAACCTACTTGCTAGATGTACCAGAAAATTTATGTGCAATCCTAATTACTGAAATCGACTTACATTTGGTTAATTCTGACTCACAGAAAAATCTACCTTCAACAACAACAACCAGCACAGTGCCTAAGAAAACTTCGGCTTCCGGATGGGCCGATTTTTGAGTATACAAACCGCAAAAGAAATGAGAAAAAAAGAAATGTATGACAGCAGCTGATATGAACTTGCGGAGTTTTTGTCTCTCCTCTTGGTTAATATAAGCATCACCGAGGTCATGTTGTTCCTTTTATTTTTCCTTGTTTCATCCTTATTTGAAGCCCCATTATATAAGCTGATGTACTATGTTGTATGGATGAGGAACATTGTGTAGTTATGCCAAAGCTGTTCTTTTACAGCTCCTTTTGTAATATTATTTTTCTTCGTATAAATCATTTGTGGGATTTGCTTTACCTTCTTTGCTCGTAAAATTTGCAACTGGTTTTGTTCTGTCTCGACTATTTATCGGATGTCTCAACTGGTTTAATGAATTGAATCGGGATCGTTTCCATTTTAGAGCAGAAATATTTATTAATATTTTCACCTCAATTTCCAGGCATTTGCTTTCAAATATACTAGAATTGCATTGGCATTGTCTAGACTCCAAAAATGTACTGTGAAATGATTTAAATCATCTAGTTTCTCATCTCTATAGGGAAATCATTTTATAATCTATTATTTTAATTTTTTTGTAAGATCAAAGGGCACGGCGGGAAGCGTTTCGAGTGAGTTCCCTCTACACAAATTTGAGTATACTACGGTTTGAATGCAACATGCACCAGTAAAAAGGAAAAATGAAAAGTGCTAGTCTGCAGTGGCAGGCTAAACTTTTCTAAAATTACTTGTTTTTAACACTTTCTGTAAAGACTGGATGAATTATACGGGTTCTAAAAAATATTAATTATTTACAAATTATTCAAGAATTTATGAATATAATGAATAATTAACAAAAAAATATTAACATAAATTTTTTTATCGAAAACTTCAAAATTATGATTTATTTATGTGCACTACAAAAAAAAAAAATATTCTCACGTTATATCTGCATTTAATATCTTATTGAGTTATTTTTTAATTCTAAATTAGCTACTGTGCTAGAAAAAAAAGAGAGAGGTGGTTTCAGATAAATATCATACAACATTTTTGTTATTGATGCAGCGGAGATTTTGCCGGACAACGTTTAGCAAAAGAGAAAATTGTCCATTCAAATTTCAAAGTGAACGATAATAAAAATGCACGAGACATTGCAATTTATAGTAGATGATATTTATTTAATGGAAGGTTTACGGCAGGCCATGTAGAATCATATGTTAAAAATGATAAAAGTTTATTTAGTACTATACTATTACTGGCCGGACTTTAATTCAGAAATAAATATAAACCATTTCCATAAACAAATTAGTGGCCATCAGGTCAACTTTCTAAGGTAGAATTAAAAAGTTTAGGAGAACATGTTCGACCTTTTAGAAAAAGAAATGCATATTCTAGCATCAGATATTTCAAGGTAGCCGTTGACTAAGAAAAATGTTTAAACCTTTCGTTCGGTCCAATAAATCAAGGCGGGATTTAGGGCTGATTTTAGTAAATTATTTTGTTCCAAGGGTATGATGACCTTCACATTTTTTTTTCATTGACTTTTTCCTGCCTTTGAATGCTTATTTTAAATTAGGACCCAGATAATTGTTCCTGCACTACCATCTTCCCTATATCTCCCACTAAAATACAAAAAAAATAGTTACCAACAATTTGATGATTTAAATTTCCTGCAGTATTTAACTTTAGTCTTTAGTGTATTTACTGTGCATCGATATAGTATTTAACTTCGTTCATTGTAATATTAACCATCGGTGTCCAACATCGAAAAATATTGTTCTCACACTACCATCCCCCCTATATGGCTATATCCCCCACTAAAAGATAAAAAAAATTAGTTACCAACAATTTGATGGTTTAAATTTCCTGCAGTATTTAACTTCAGTCTTTAGTGTATTTACCGTGCATCGATCTAGTATTTAACTCCGTTCATTGTAATATTAACCATCGGCATCCAACAGCGAAAAATATTGTCCCCGCACCACCATCCCCCATATCCCCCCACTAAAAGACAAAAAAAATAGTTACCAACAATTTGATGGTTTTAATTTCTTGAAGTATTTAACTTCAGTCTTTAGTATATTTACCATGCATCGATCTAGTATTTAACTTCGTTCATTGTAGTATTAACTATCGGCGTCCAACAATAAAAAATGTTGTCCCCGCATCACCATCCCCCCATATCCCCCACTAAAAGACAAAAAAATTAGTTACCAACAATTTGATGGTTTAAATTTTCTGCAGTATTTAACTTCAGTCTTTAGTGTATTTACCGTGCATCGATATAGTATTTAACTTCGTTCATTGTAATATTAACCATCGGCATCCAACAGCGAAAAATATTGTCCCCGCACCACCATCCCCCATATCCCCCCACTAAAAGACAAAAAAAATAGTTACAAACAATTTGATGGTTTTAATTTCTTGAAGTATTTAACTTCAGTCTTTAGTGTATTTACCATGCATCGATCTAGTATTTAATTTCGTTCATTGTAGTATTAACTATCGGCGTCCAACAATAAAAAATATTGTCCCCGCATCACCATCCCCCCATATCCCCCACTAAAAGACAAAAAAATTAGTTACCAATAATTTGATAGTTTAAATTTTCTGCAGTATTTAACTTCAGTCTTTAGTGTATTAATAGTGAATCGAACAAGTATTTAACTCTATTCATTGGAGTATTAACCGTCCACGTCCAACAGTGACACAATTCTTGTCCCCGCAAAATATGGCAAAATAATTTGGTATCGTCCCCGCATCCCCGTATATCAGTATTTATCTGTAGGAATATTAGTATTTAACATTATGAACGTTAGTATTTATCTTTAAAGTCAAAAATATTAATCTCTAAAATTAATACTTTTAGAGAAAAACAAATACAACTTTCCTTAAGAAAGAGACAAAAAATAGTTGAAGTATCAATGCAGTATTTATTCAAACTAAAGAAAGAGATCAAATTTAATTAAGATAATTAATTAATGTGGGGAGGATGCTAATTATGGTAGTTAATTAATATGGAGAAAATGAGGGGATGAAAATGAAATATGGGAAGGATGTTAATTAAGGTAGTTAATTAATGTGGGGAGGGTGGGGGATGGAAATAATTATTCTTTAAATTATTGGAATATTGGGTGACATTTCTCTATTTATTAAATCAAATTTTTTATTTGTACCATTTTAAAAAAAAATTAAAATTAAAAAAGTAGGATGCAGTTGGAAGAAAAAATCGGATTCTAGTAAAAATACAAACTAAGCTCAAATAAGGATGAAACATCGATATTTTCAGAAAAATAATAATAAACATAGATGTTTTAATGAAATGCAACCTAATTTGCATTCACTAAGGTGAAACATTAATGTTTTTTTCTTCTGAAAATATTGATGTTCGAGTGAAACACACACTTAGTCTGCGTTTATTCTGAATTTTACTGAATCATTGATGTTTTCTGAAAACATCTATGTTTCACCTCGGATAAAACAGAATTCGTATCCGGTGTAGTACCGCAAAGAGGATCTTTTAGAATGATTCTCTTTTTAGTTCATCCGGACCGTTCTTTTAACTTGGCACGAATCTTAAAGCCCAATAATACTGCTTCTATTTTTCCCCGAATCTCAAATCAGCTGAGATTTAATCTCAAACCGTAAAGTGATGCACATCCTCTGTAGTAATAGAGAGGATACGGATCCGATAAAACACATACTTAGCCTATGTTACGGCTAAAATTCAAGTTTTTATGAAAATTGTGCTGCTCTTGATTTTTTCATTTTTTAAATGCTACAAGCAAAAAATATCGACTTGTTAGAGAGTGATAACAAGTGATATCTAAACCGTGTTAAAATTTCGTAAGATTACGCTGCCTAACCGAGTATTAATGATGAGAAACTTGATTAGGATTATCTTTTCTTTTTCATGGGTGGAAATTTGAGGTTGCTTGGTCATGGGGTTTACCAAAAATAAGTAAACATTTGTTAAAGCTATTTGTTTTATAATACCAAGAGTGGAAACCATCTTTCATTTACTAAAACAATACGCAAGCAGAAAAGATTTTTTTTTTTTTTTATGAAGAAGCAGAAATGATCTTTTGCATGAACTAAAGTAATTCAGTATTACATTTCCCCTTTTTTATTTGGATACTGAAATACTTTTTGTTTTGGAAAAAAGTGAAAGCACAAGCGTTTTCGAACCAATTCATAGTAAGGCTATGATATTTTCAATTCATAACAAACTACAATTACTTACAATCCATGATTTGTACATTTTTCAAGCTTTCAGCTTGTTCAAATTTTGTGAGTTTCATTGACAAAAAATATAATCATTTATATAAAACCATAACTAGTAATAATTAATAATTAAAATATAAATAAATAAATTAGGTAGATAAGGGTTATGTGGGATTATAATCGGTGATGGATGTAAGTTGAATGAATGGGGTTAATTGACATCCATTTTTTATTTTGAATTTTTTTATCTACATATAGTTGTCTATTAATTTAGTAAAATATCATGAATACTGTAAAATTAATTCGCATTCTCAGTGAAAATTATATATGATTGATACCCATTTATGTTTGACTTACATAATTTGAAAGTTTGTTCCGTCTCTGTTTATTCTATATTAAATTTTAATAAAATATTCAAGTAATAGCATTCTATATAATCCGACATAACATATTTTAACTAATAATAAAACAACGTTGATGAGACAATAATATAAGCAAATTCCTTTAAGAAAAATTAATAGATAACCAAATTCAACTAGGCATGAAAAAAATACTTAGCTACTAAATTAGACTCAATTTGCATAATTATATCACATGATCATCTGACAAACAGCTTAGTGTTGGCAAAATGAGGATCTAAAGTCAGAATTAAACCAGTTTTGTAGTTAATGAAGTCAACTGAACTGAAAATTTTAAAACTCCAATTGAACTAAATTAAATAATTTAGCAGTCCAAAAGAACAAATATTTCTCAATGGTATTTGAATGTGGATGCTAAAATCTCTTTAATTGAAGGACTTTGGTGTAAAATTGCCGACATTTCTAATTCTAAAATCTCTCTCAATTTTTTAATCGCTCCCTGCAAAATTGGAAAAACAAATGAAGCTGACAGTCTCTCTCGCTAAGGAATCCATCATGTCACAACAATATCAACTCATATTATTTACTACTTTATACTTATAGGTAGCGTGGCATTGTGTTTTTGCTCATTCTCCATTAACTAAATAGGTTTTTGAATAATAATGCTCAAATCATATCTGTACTATTATTATTTTTTTCAGGATATCACCCAACAAATGATAAATTAAATCATCTATATGAAAACAATTCATCAAATATCATCCATTTCCCGAATTTAATAAATTTACGAATAATACATGATTTATAAATATTAGTTGTTTATATGTTATTTACATCATAATAAAATATCTCTGAATTTCATATGGATTATGTTCGAACCATGAATGTGACAATTGTTCATGAATTCTGAATATTTACTATGCTAATTACAACCAATTATGTGATGCCACGTTGGGTAATAGTAAATTACAGTAATATCCGTGTTTGGTATTTACAGTTGTCATGTACCCTGATACCATTATCCTTCAGACAGCCCCTGTTGCTTTGATGGAGCGGGAATGACGGCCTCCCGCGTCTTTTCCTTGGTCTAATATTTTCTGTATAATCATACTCTATTACTCTACGTACAAAAACTTCATCTGACGTAAATATCTGACCTGCTACACGTAAATCTATAAAGATAAGTTATCAGAAAATTGGGATTCTTTTGTCAGGTCAAGGATAAATTCCAAATATATCCCTCTCTTGTATCTGATCTCTTCGTCGGCTCTTACAGCCGATCTGGCGAGTGGTAATCCGATATTTTCGCTAGTTGCCTCTCTAATAGAATCACTAATTCTCATTTAATTGAGAAATAACTAACCTACCTTCCTTGCTCCATTTTCCCGATTTTGCTCCTTCGTTCTCGTTTCTGCTTCACCTCTTCTTCTCCATTATCTCGCATTAATATTTCGGTTGAATTGGTGGGTTAGGTTGTGAATTCTTTTGGAGCATTCTCAATTTGATATCTTTCTTTTTCAGCAACCATTTTGGTAATTCTCGTATTATTTAAATTTTCAATCGGGGAATTGGTATAATCAGTGGATTCGCTAGAAGGGGTTGACGGTTGAGTATGGTATTTCGCATGATTTTCGAAATTGAGCTTGTTTGAGAGAGGGAAAGGAGATTCGAAATCAAACTTTTCGACTTGATTAGTTTACCATTTAATAGGATTATAATTGAAACATGAGTTCTGCGAGGAGTTGGTTGAGCAAGCTTCAGCCGAAGGAGAAATCGGCTGTGAAAAAGAAAGATTTACCCCCAAACGGGGAGTTGAGGATGTGCCATCTAATGCAACTAAACAGAGAGTTGCTGCGGCAAAGCAATACATTGAGAACCACTATAAAGAACAGATGAAGAATTTGCAAGAGAGGAGGGAAAGGTATGAATGTTGTTCTTAATAATTAATTTTTTAATGAATTTTTTTTGGTTTGCGATGAGGGATTGTTATTTTTTATATACTTTCAGTAGGAAATAGGTGGAGATTGATTTAATTTTAAATGTGGTTTCAATTTTTGTCCATCTAAAATTTCAATTGTCTGGAATATTTTTGTTAGATGGGGTATGATTGGAATCAGGTCTGAGTTTGTCTAATTCTAACCGTGTGAGGATAATGGAATTTGGCTGAAATGTTAGAATTTGCTATAATTGAAATTATGCATATTATTTTGTAGCCAGTATGATAATTTATTACAATTTGTAATAAGTGAATTTGATGATTGCAGGAGGGATAACCTAGAGAAGAAGTTAGCTGATACTGACATGTCAGAGGAGGAACAAACCAATATACTAAAATACTTTGAGAAGAAAGAAACAGAATATATGCGACTGCAAAGGCACAAAATGGGCGTTGAGGATTTCGAAATTGTGGCTATGATAGGGAAAGGTGCATTTGGGGAGGTATACTAGTTTCTCCAATCTACCTCTAACTTCTACAGATTATTATTAATTTGTTCCCATAATGAGATATTGGTCAAGAGTAGGGTTAAAATGTCACATTGTTTTCGCGCTTCAATCTGAACACGAATATTAAATGTGCTCAGAGACCAAATTTTATATTTTTTTGGAAAGTTTTTACTATTTTTTTATAGGTACAAAATCACTGTTTTTGGATGGTCCATGACCTTCTGAATAATAGTGGTTTTGTACCTATCTAAAAAAAAGGAAAAAGTTTCCAAAAATATAAAATTTGTCTCCAAGCACATTTTAATATGGAGATCATGTTGAGCGGTTCAGATCAGCCTTTTGGATTTTGAAAACTGAGATAAGGATGTGAGGCATGATTAGGGCATGAAAACAATGGGGCATTTTAACCCAGTTGGAATTAATATGATTTTATCATTGGAATTGTTTTTCTTTAGGTTTTTAGGATGCAGTGTTTCAATTATTTATCTCATTAATGCTGCAGGTTAGGATCTGTAAGGAGAAAACAACAGGAAATGTGTATGCAATGAAGAAGCTAAAAAAATCAGAGATGCTTCGTCGAGGTCAGGTACACAACCTCTCTCACCTACTTCGGCACCCATGTTAATTAGTGCTCTCCCTCTCCAGTTTATGACTGTACCTTAAACTGTCTCAGGTGGAGCATGTAAAAGCAGAGAGGAATCTATTAGCAGAGGTTGACAGCAATTGCATAGTAAAGCTGTACTGCTCTTTTCAAGATTCCGATTATTTGTACCTCATAATGGAATATTTGCCGGGAGGTGACATGATGACACTTTTGATGCGTAAAGATACACTTACTGAAGACGAGACCAGGTTTTATGTTGCTGAATGTGTTCTTGCTATTGAGTCAATTCACAAGCACAACTACATCCACAGGTACTTTTGCGCAAATTCTCCTAAAATATTTTAGTTGCTGTCTGATAATTGGTATCGTCATGGATCAGAAAATTAATATATGAGGTTAGTTATGTCATTATTGGGGTTCACTGTTTCTGATACTGTAACAATAGGTACCTGATTTAGCAACTTCTAATGGACCCCCCAAAAAATGCACCAAAAAATTGAATAAAAACCTCATTTTTAGCTTTAGATCAAATGACATAATTAAAAATAAAAGGGGCAATTTTGTTGGGTTCACCTTTTCCGTAAAATAATCATTTCAATTGAATAAAATTACATGATTGTGATCTAGGGATATAAAGCCAGACAACCTGTTATTAGACCGGTATGGACATTTAAAGCTGTCAGATTTTGGACTGTGTAAGCCTCTTGATGCTACAAATTTCCCGAATTTGAATGAAAAAGATGTTGTTTACAACAAAAGTCAAAGTAGCGGGTCTCTGCTAGGCGACAACCGGCCTAAGCGCACGCAGCAGGAGCAGCTCGAAAATTGGCAAAGGAACAGGAGAACACTGGTTAGTTGAGTTCTAGTATTACTAGCCCCTGCTGGCTTTGAGATGGCAATCAGGCCTCAAACTATGCCTTAATATATTTAAAAATGGTAAATGGTATTTTAGAATGCAAATAGTGTTCCAAGTCTAAACTACATTTAGTGGAAAAGTTTTGTGGTAACGAAATATCCTTATTAGTTTTGCTCTTCTTGATTGAAAATGTCCTAAAGAATAAAGACTGCAGGCTATAAAATATTATAAAAAATTTAAAAAGTTAAATGTAATGTCTTAAGCTGAACTTTGTGTTCTGGAAACACTTTTCGGAAAAACTGCCAAGCGATCTCCAAAAAATTTAAAGGTTTTGTTCTGAGCTTTCAGATAGTGTTTAAGTCATACTTGAGAATTTTAAGTAGTGTTCTATTCTATGAATAGTAGGTAGATTAATTTGAAAGTAATTGTTATAATTATTAAAATGCCCTTGCATCTATGTAGGCCTATTCCACAGTTGGCACACCTGACTACATTGCACCAGAAGTCCTTCTGAAGAAGGGATATGGGATGGAATGTGATTGGTAATTCCTTCTTTACTATATACTAAAGATTATAACTATGATATCTTTGGTGTCATATAATCATGGCACATATCTCTATGTAGGTGGTCCCTTGGAGCTATCATGTATGAAATGGTGGTTGGTTATCCCCCTTTTTATTCTGACGAACCTATGAATACATGTCGGAAGGTAAAATCTCTATGGGGTAACTTTTGGTCTAGTGAAAGAAATTCAGAATGCATTGGAACCAATGAAATGCTGCACAGTTCCTACAAAATGTGAAAAATATTGCCTATACACCCCAATTTCTTTGGAATATACCCAAGCTGACCTACTTTAGCACAGTTAGTTTCTATATAAAGAATGATAAAGTTGTGTTGTTTGGTGTTGTGAGACATTTTTTTATTTGTAGGTTATCACTACTTACTGGAATTTTTTGTCTCTAAATGAATATATATAGGGTCACGGTTCGTTCAATAAATATAACTAATGCATCATCTATGCAGATAGTAAATTGGAGAACACACTTAAAATTTCCTGAGGAGGCAAAATTAAGTCTAGAGGCGAAAGATCTAATGAGTAAACTTTTATGCAATGTTGACCAGAGACTTGGTACCAGGGGTGCCCATGAGATAAAGGTACATATACCTTTTTGTTGCATTTTGAAATATTGTCTTAGTTATGAGTATTTTTTGGGTTTCTAAGAATAAATTTCGAGTGTAGGCACATCCATGGTTTAGAGGAGTTGAGTGGGACAGACTGTATGAAATGGAGGCTGCGTATGTACCTCAAGTCAATGATGATTTGGACACTCAAAATTTTGAGAAATTCGATGAGGTATATGTGATATCTTTTCTTCTCTTTCTTCCTTTGTTAAATAATTGTTTTGTTTTCTACTTTCTTTGGAGTGTTGTGTGAAAAGCAGAATGAAAAAAAAAACAACCACACAAATATGAACAGATGTCATAATTTAGAAAAGATATTGCTAATTTCTTTCTTTCACGCAATAGGGATGCCAACCTCTCGACTGCAGAGCTTCGTCAAAAGGCCCTTGGAGAAAGGTAAGATCTAATTTCATGTACCTATGTATATGTACCCTCGAGACAGACATATCTGTTGCATATTTTGCTGACCGAAATAAAAAAAAAGGTACTTAATTTGTTGTTCTATTCATTTCCAGATGCTTTCTTCAAAGGATTTGAATTTTGTTGGCTATACATATAAAAACTTTGAACTTGTGAATGAACATGAAGCTTCTGGAATAGGTTTGTTTTTGTTTTTTTCACTTTATTCGGGTAAACTTTTTAACAGAGCAGTTTTGGTTTCATGCAGCGCTGTTTTGATTCTATAGTTTGTGCGTTGTATGAAGCCAAAACTGCTCTGTTAAAATCTTTACCCCTTTATTCCATGTGCAGGTCTGTCTTCACTATTTACTAACCTATTGTTTGTTTGCACTTTGCAGCCGAGTTGAAAAAAGTGAGCAAATCAAAGAGGCCAACTATCAAGTCTCTTTTTGGTAATCTTCGTGCATTTGTGTTTATTTACTATTTATTAACTTGACGTCTCTGCGCAGACTGATATATTTCGTATTCTCATTATATTATGCAGTATACTACAATATACTGCATTTCTACATGCTTTTTTTTGTAGATTTTTGGGCTGCGACCAATTAAGATTATTGATGTTTCATTTGACATTTGGGTTCTCCTAAAATAATCTATCTAATATTTTTATCTAAGCTAATCTAATTTATGTTTTCTTGTTTGGGAAATTTCAGAAGCATCAGAAGATGATGACCCTTCTAATGAATCAGAAGGGAATCTCAGCCGGTATCCATCTCGGTTAGAGTTTTCTGGAAGCCAAAGCAGCTCTTCTTCATCTTAAAAAAACAAAAAAAAAACATAGAAAAGCCACAACACAGAACCAAAAAGAAAAGAAAGGAAAATGTATATCAGCTACATATATATACAGTTATGGTTCTATTTCAAAATCTAAATGAAGAGTTTCGCGGTTGTTTGATACCTCCTCCGGAGGTAGTACATATTTTTTTTGGTTCATTTTCATTGTATTCTTTTGCAAATGCTTTATAGGATATAGATTTAAAAAAATCAATTGTAATTGTGATGTATGCTGGTTTTTTCTTTTATATAACGTTACCTTAGTTGATAGATGAAAAAGTTTGTTGATAAATTTATTTTAAGTAGGGAATGTTTTACCTGTTATGCCAGGATATCAGGATTTTTTAAACAATTTTCTTTATATTTTTTTCCTGTAAATAGATAGTTTTGCATCTCCATTTTTCTCTTGACTTTTTATATTCATGATTACCCATCTTACCGATAAGGACCAGTGTGAACAAGTAAATAAGTTGAATACCTTTTTGACAGGTAAATGATTAAGCTATACAATATTTAATATGCAAGATTTTCTTAATTTTTCAAATGTTTGGTATGAACTCTGTAGTACTACAAGATGTCCAGGTTATTATTTTGTGAAAGAAAAGGAGTAATACTTTATACTTGCCATCCCCATTGTAAGGCTAATACAAAATACTAATAACAATAGTTACAATACTAATAATAATACCAAGACAATGATTATTATTATGAGATGGGTTAAGGTGCTTTATGAAGTAGAGGGCATATTTTACTTAATGTTCATATATTCACTTAATGTTCATATATTCGTTTAGAAAGTCCAAAAAATTAATCTGGTTTGGAATATTTATGTTAATGAATTTTCTACCGAAAATAATAGTAAAACATTCTAACAAAAAAATTGGTCTCCAAGTATATTTTTATATGGAAATCATGTTGAGTGATTTAAATCAAATATTTGAATTTTGAAAAACCACAATGTAAATGTGAAGTAAAATATGCTCCCTACTTCATAAAACACCTTAGCCTACGTCTTATTTTTGTTATTGTTATTGTTATTATTGTTGTTATTATTATTATAATTAAAAGAGAGATATTTTCAATATACCATTGTTTTTGCTGGACGGTTTATATTTATTTAATTAAATGATTATTATGCCATTGAGAATTTCTAAATCAAATGACAAGAATATAAAAGTAAATTTGTTATAATTCATATTAATTAGTCAATATTTTCTTACTAAGTTTGGAGTTAGTCTTAAAAACAAATCAAACATTTTCTATTTACCCTTGTTTAATCGGATGGTTAAAATTAGTTACTACCTTAATAACATGTTCTGTTTCTAAAGTATTTCAGAGATATCACCAATAATCTTTTTAATTAGGTGACTTTAATGTTCTAAAGTAGTTTGCTGGTACCTCCTTTTAGAATTGTTTTTTTTCTTTTATGTCAATGTAATCTAAAATACCTACGGGTTTCTCCTAAAAAAACAAAGAATATATCACATTTCATTGGGCCTATAGCCCAGACCAGCTGATGTTGCAATCCTTCTATTGAGGGCCCGTAAAGCCGAGTTTGTGTCCATACCGGTCAGTCTAATCCGGAATTGACATTGCACTTTTAATCCGGTCCGTTCATTTTTGATCGGACGGACGAAATAAGATTTTAACGCGAATTTTAAAGTAAAATTAATACTACTCCCGCCATCATCCGACCACTCACCAGCTGATATTAAATCTGGACCGTCCAAAAGTGCAGCGTCATGCTGCATGCGGGTCCGTCTAATCAGATCTCCTCCAAAAAATTGATAATCACTCTCCGGTATTAGGAAACAAAGACAATTACTTAATCCCACAAGGAGCGCTTCTATCTTTGAAGAGGTTATATATAGCTTGCTGGAAGACAGACTACTGTCTCTTCGGAGACATCCGATAAAATTGGAACGATACAGAGAAGATTAGCATGGCCCCTGCGCAAGGATGACACGCACAAATCGAGAAATGGTCCAAATTTTTTTCCCATTTCTCCCAGGAGAAGTTTTTTCTCTTTTCCATTACCCTTTTGTTTTCCTTTTCATCAATCCTATTATTCTCAGATTTTTCTTTTCTTGTATGATTTCTCATTTTTTGGTTACTTATTGATAAAATCTGGTTTCAGTTGATTTTTACTGTTATCGAGCTGACGATCAGCCTTCTGATTTTTTGAAGTTCGATTTTGTTTCAATTTTAGAACATTTATGGGTTTGACTAAACTGACCTAATTTTTCCAACTATTTTCGAAATTTGCTCTTTCTTTCCGATTTTACTGATCAATTAGTAGAACCAGCCACACCCCCCCCTTAAAAACTTAAAACCCTAACCCAATTTTTTATAAGTCTATACAAATCCCTACTATTTTTACCTCTATATTAGACAGATTTAACATTGGGGAGGGTTCCTATGCATATATATTATCCAGTTGTTGCCACATCTCATTATGATGTATTACAGATTTAGGGGTGAAGTTGTGAGGCGAACAAACAACATAAAAGATTCGACGTGTTGATTTTGCATCCTCAAATTGCACAAGAATTGCAGCTACAAAAGGTGTGATTCATCAATTTGGTAGGTCCTTTGCAGCTTTATTTCTAAACGGAATTAGTTGCATTATGGATTATCGTTTCACATATTGGAATCAATTAAATTATCAGTTAACATCCGGAAGTGATGTTTATTTCAACAAGGTTATATGCCAGGATCATATCTTGATCATGGTAAAGTTCTAACATGGGATGGTACTGAATGTTCATTATGTACTGACACTTCAATTAAAAAAAAATGCTATTAGACACAAGTACACAACAAAAAGATGCAAAATATAGAGACAGGGGTTTAGAATCAAAACAAAACAAATGAAATTAGGGTCAAGGAATCCCAAATTAGAAAATACTGAAATCTGGGCTAGTTCGTAAAAATCTAGCATGTATCATTTACCGAAAGAATACTGAAATGGGCATTTGTATCTTTTCTAATCCATAGGTATTTTTTTAAGCTAGCACATAAGTGCCCCTGACCCCTGAGGTAGCATCTGAATAAAGTCGATTTCAGTGTTAATTAAGGTCCGTTAAACATGCGCGAACTAGGTCCCTGGTGAACTGGTACCAGCTTGCACAGAAATTACGTGAATTGTGCTATTCTAGTGGAGTTTATCGCCTTGCAGTTCTTTGAGCTCATATTTTTGCGGAGTGATGTGTGCACTTCTGCACATACTAAGAAAAAACTTTGCAGTACTAACAGGTAGAAAGTTCAACATTGAGTTTCAAATTTTATAGTAATCACTAATCATTTGCTCCAAAGGAAACATGTTAACTCACAGTTTATTAGCTAAGGCGCTCTAAAAGAATACAATAGATATTCTCCACCTAAACATTATACATTGGTAAAATTGTTAATAATATTTTATAGGTATATCAGTTAAAGGCCTAACATTTGACATCTAACAGATACATAATATTGGAAAATCTGAACAAGCAATAGGATTCAGTTGCCATGGTTCTTCCACCAGAGTTCCTTTAGAATTGTGGTGTTATTTCTAATTATATGCTCAAATTCTTCTGTCAGCACAACAGCACCTGGAATTTCTGGAGCTTTAACAAACTCCACGCATGCTGCTTGACCAAAGTTAATGTAGTCGCCAATTTATTCACATCAATCAATCCATATAGTTTCTCTCCGCAGAGCAGTTTCAGCCTCTCTAAACCATACTGATCATAGCTGATACCAGTAAATATCGAGTCTGAGCTATTGAAGCCTCTCTGTTGCCTTCTACCTCGTCGAACTCAGGTACTGAATCAGAATCAGAATATATGAAAACGAGGTATTGTTGTTGTTTTTTTAAATAAAAGGGGCATCAGGGTTCAGGGCCACTGATTTCAAGTTACAGAACACAAAATACCACACTTCTAATAGCAAAAACAACCCAAAAGTAACCCTAAACCTTTGATGAGTGGGAAGGCCTCAGCATGCTGTGTATTTTTGTGAAATTCATTAAGATTCACTCACCCACTCTCTCTCAGTCTGGCATTGGTACAGAACAAATTGGGCCGTTTTGAGATGAGCACCTCGGTCCATCTAAAACCAAGTAAAACCAAAGCCCATAAAATTACATGCCGGGTTATACTAAGTACATAGATTGAATTTAACCAATAAAGAACTGATTAGTTATCACAATTAGCAAATGAAGTTAGAAACGGAGCTTGATAGTAAAGAATTGACTAAGCTGAGTTAAAACTCAATTGCCCATAAATAACTGTTTAATTATAATTAGCAAATAGCATTCCAACCTATACTTCTATAATCAATGGAGGGTGTACCTACAGAGAGATCTGATTTTTTTTTGCACAAACTCCAAATTTAAGCTCCTGTCAAACCAGCCTCTTATACCGGGTTGGTGTGTACAGATATAGCTAGCTGATCATCTCATGTGCTTGTACCAGTACCAATGAAGGCCTGTCCAAGCATTTCTTTACTATCAAGCTCCATTTCTTAACTTCAATCAAATCCTTGGACAGGCCTGAGTCAGTCGTAAGATTCCTAAAAGAGACGGGTCTATCAGATGATCAGATCAAGGCTGCTGTTTTGTTCTACCCGCCTCGTCTGGCTTCCAACATGGAGAAAACCCTAAAACCAAAGGTATGTGAACTGAAAAATGGGGGTATTATTGGGGAATTCCTTGTTCAGTTGATTCTATATACTCCAGCTTCCATTTTTATTGAAAAACACTCTCTCCCACCTCTTCTGGAGAGATTTTGTTGGAAACAATGACCAGACTAGGGGTGCAAACGGGTCGGATATTATCCATCCGGATCTGGATCCGAATTCTTGCGGATTCGGATATTCGGATACGGATCATTGCGGATACGGATACGGATATGGTTTCGGTTTTGGAATCAGATACGGATACGGATTCGGATAATTATCCGTATCCGTATATTTTATTTTTTCGGATATCCGAACATCTCTGATTTTTCTCTCCCAATTTCTCGTTTCCCAACCCTTGCACTTCGACTTCTCCCAATTTCTCCCAATCTCTATTTGTCCGAATTATGTGGTCTCCACTGAATTCCCTCTTGGATTGGATCTGTCCACCAAGCAGTGTTATTTATCCCATTAATTAGTTTCTTGGGAAACGGAATAGAGACACACAAACACAGGATATATAGATTCAAATTGCAATATTTTTTGCTGCTCTAGGGTAGAAACGACAATTAATAGAGTCACTAAGACTAGATTTATTTTGGTGTCATAAGTTTTGTTGCTATTAGGCAACAGTTTCAATTTTTAAAACTAATATCATGATAATTTTTTGGAACAAGCAAAAGAAGAAAGCCCTGTCTGGTTTCTATAAAGAATAATTTGTTGAATAATAAGTTAATTCTATCACAGTATTCAAATTATGTATCCGAATTATATCCGTATCCGTTAATATCCGATCCGTTTTCGTATCCACTAAATATCCGATCTGTATCTGTATCCGTTTAGTATCCGATCCGTATCCATATCGAAAAAATAAAAACGGATACGGATATGGTTTTACCACTATCCGATCCGTATCTGATCCGTTTGCACCCCTAGACCAGACTTTTCCAAAGATCCTTCATAGGAACAGATTGTTACTCACATATGACCTTGACAAGAATGTTATTCCAAGAATAAACTTATTTAAAGATTTTCAAATCGAGATATTGTGGCTGTGCTCATGCATGGGCACAGTGTGAGCAGAAACCTAGATTCTCTGAGGCAGAGCCTCCAGTTTTTTTAGGAGCTGGGAATTCGAAAAGAATCAGGCATGTTCATTCACGGATTTAAGGCGCTTTGTGGTTATACCAAAGATACACTTAAAACAAAGGTGGAGATCTTCAAGATGACATGTGGCTGGTCAGAGGAAGAGTTGTATCGTGCTTTCACCAAAGCCCCTCGTGTATTTGGAACTTCTGAGAATAAGATAAAATCAAACATGGGTTTTCTTATCCGAGAGGCTAAGTTAACGCCTGGGAGTATAGCTTCTCGGCCTAATTTGCTACAGTATAGCTTAGAGAGAAAAAATTGGTTCCGAGGCATCATGTACTGAGCATCTTGGCTGCAAAAGGCCTAAAGAAAAGATGTAACCTTTCAACTGCATGCGGTCTTTCAGAAAAGAGGTTCCTTGAGAGGTATCTAGAGCCATACAAGAATGAAGCTCAGGAGCTGGTGGAGGCTTACTTTGCTGCTTCCAGTCGGGACATATCTGTCTGACGGTTCTTCTTTAACACTCAGGCAACTGAGTTTGTGTACCTTCTGTTTTAATATTTTTTTTATTTGCTAGTTTCTTTTTGGAAATTAATGCTGACTTTAGCACTTCACCTAGTATTAGCTCAGAGTTGGTGTAACCACTGATCTTTTTTGATGGAAAAGTTACAAACTTTGGTTATCAGTATTTGATGTTTTGAAATATAAGCTAATTGCTAGCAACTAACCTCTCAGGTTTTTGACAAACTGTTAATTACAAGCCTGCTTTTGCACCGTCAATTTAATATGACTATGACCGTTAGTATAGATTACCTGGGGGCATTGATCCACAAATCGAATGTTTGACCTCAAGTTCGAGCTTACTTGCTGTACTTTTGAATCTTCTTCTTGAGAAGTAGAATGCAAATCATACTGGAAAAACTAACAGAAATTTGTTTTGGTAGCCACTTATCCTTAGGGAGCTTAGTATTACATAAATTAACTGTTTGATTTAGTATTACATAAATTTGTTTTGTTGTTCATCATCTCCAGGTAATTAAAGATGTGTGTGGGTCGTCTTATCAATTCCCTTTTCAAACTAACAAATGGAAATTCTAGCTGTATTATCTTCTCGGACTTGAAAATCCAGTAGACAGTTTCTGTTATTTGTCATCTTTAATGCTTACATAAAACATTTAAATCCGTCAACTCTTTTTAAAGTGTTTATTGTAATCAGCTTTATTAAGTGTGTGTGTGTGTGTGTGTGTGTGTGTGTGTATGAAGTGCTACATTGTGGAATTGAAAAAAAACAATCTCCTGGATAATCAAGATAACCTCACTATGGTTAAAATTATCAGGGGCTTTTTGGTCCATTTGTCAAATTTGTAAATGTTGCAGTGCTGTTGCAACAAAATTTTCTTCTCGCTCTCAATCTTTTATGCTTTTACCTTGAGGTATTGTTGCTGAACAAACATCTGGAGGTGTTTCTGTTAATTAAGCTGGTGATATTTATGTGAAAAATGGGGGCTTTGCTGAACAGAATACCATGCAGATCTTGAGAGAAGGATGGTGCTAACTGTTAAGGCATCATCAGCTGAGCATCTCAGAAGAAAGGGACTAATGGTGGGTCTTGATCTTTGGAATCTCCATCAATTATTCAAATGGAGCTTCCTTAATGAATTTTACTAGATTGATGCTTTCTACGCGGTAAAGGTTAATGGCTATGCATCTGAGTGGATTGCCGGCTTAATTGGCTGGTTAATGGGATCCCGAGATCAGTATTGCCTCTTTGGTCTTCCGAGTCAGGAGTCAAGTCGGTTCTCGATTTACTCACGAATACTCATTAGGCTAAACTGATACTACTGCTTTGTTTGGCAGAAAAACTAGTAGTTTGTAGTTTGTACTAATCCGGTTCGAATTTGAAAATGAATTGGTTAATTTTAGCTCGGTAGCTCATGATCAGAGTTCAAATTTGACTGGTTTGGTCCGTTAACGAATTGATATGCGTTATTAATTATATTTTGGTCCGTTAACAAACTAATGAGCATCATTAATCAATCTTGAGATATACCATCTGCGTCAGGCTCATGCTTGAGTCCATATCATTAATCAATCTTGTTATAATTCATATTTATTAGTAAATAATGTCTTATCAAAGTTTGGAGTTGGCCTTAAAAACAAATCAAAGTTTTTTCTATTTACCCTTGTTTAATCGGATGGTCAAATCTCATAAAATAAAATGTACTAGAGAATAACTGTAATAACATTCTGTGTCTCAAGAATTTCAGGGATATTACCAATAATATCTTTTCTTTATAAAATGTTACTCCTTTTCTTTTGAAATTAAAATGCCCAAAATCTTTTTATATACAGCCCGGTACTTTGATATCTCACAATGCATGGTGCAGAACAAATTGGGCCTTTTTGAGATGAAACTGAAGCCCATAAATTACATACGATACGAGTTATACTAATTACATAGAAAGAGTTTACCCAAATAAACATCTAATTATTTATCATAATTAGCAATGAAGTAAAGAAATGGAGCTTAATAATAAAGAATTGACTAAGCTGAGTTAAAACTTAATTGCCCATAAATAACTAAATAATTATAAATAGCAAATAGCATTCCAACCTATGCTTGTCTGATCGATGGAGGGTATAACTACATAGATCTGATTTTGCCTTGCAGAAACTCCAAATTTTAGCTGTGCTTGTACCAGTATCAATGGAGTTGCATGCTACAAGTCGATACAACAAAGACGAATAAGGATTTATCTCAGTGGATCGAGGCATCAAAACATTTGTAGTTGATGCTTTGTTCTATGTAAAGCACCATGGATATGTATTAAGGTGCTAGCCTGATCGAGTTTAACCAACTCCATATCAGCTCCCCCGCAAGATATTTTTGGTGCAGATCGCAATGGCAAGGTAGTTGACACGTGAAAAGTCGGTTTCAATGATCGAGAAGAATACAAGGCGATGGAGCAATAGTTCAAGGATCCAACACGAACTGCCGGCTAATCGAAGTTAAGTTCATTGATGTTTAATCCTTATATATAGACGGTTATAAAGGATACTGATACTGGTATTGATGCTGAGTTGGGTTGTGTTGCTGTTCGTGGATTTGCTGGTTATTCATGAAAACAAGGTTGCAACACTCTGCTATGACTGTAAGTTTTATAACTGTCCTATATATGTTTATATTTATAAGTTATTTCTGAGACCTTATAAAATTTTATGTCACATTTTAGCCCATCAAAATTTCTAAAATATAATCTCAAGAGAACAGTAAGAGTGTGATCCCGATTTTTTTTTTAATAAAATGAAAAGAAAATAAATAATAGAGTAAATTAATTACCCAAATTATAGTTTTGTATATCCCACAGAAATCCAATTTCACGAAATGGTACTCATGCGATCCAGACATTTAAATTTCATACAATGATAATTTTTTTAAAGATCTGCTATTTTGTAATTTATGACTATGCACTCGTCGGATGGACAGAGTACCGTTAAGCGATTAATTGATAATAATCGGAAATAACAGGTCATAATCGGGAATAATTGGCCGATTAGTCAGGAAAATCCATGACGGTTTGTTCACCGCCAACTAATTATCCGATTAATCGGTCTAAACGGCCGTTTTTTACAACACTGTCAGTGTTTAGGGATGTAAAGTACCAAAATTTGGAGGGGGGTGTTAAAACGAATTCGGATCAGCCCAGTTACCGTGCCTATAATTATTAAATTCAGATCGTTCTTTAACTTTAGCATGAATCTCAAAACAGACCATCTATATCTATAATAGACACCAAATTTCTTTTGGCTTAGCTGGGACCATTTCCAGACTGTTCTTTTCCCTGATTGCAGGTACAGACTGAGTTAAACCTTTAACAATTCTTTCATTAAGTGATTCTTCCCAATTTTCCCTAATTAAGTTCCATTCATCTTTCGAGATTATAACACAAGGATAACATAAAATTTTATTTCCGTTTAATTTCTAACACATTTGAGAGCAGAAATATAAGTGGCTGAACACATATTGTTGGTGTTTTTAGTAATGAAAACAGATGGTACAAGTGTATTCAAATTCGGTCTATATGGCCGCATATGTGATCAAATATTCATATTCGGTTGCAATTCGAATAGAAAATCAATATTCGATCAATGCAGTTGTGCATTTTCAGCCACATATTACCGCATATTACCACGTACTTGTTTGTTTGTATGATACCACATATTACTGCATATTACCTCATACTTATATATATATATTCTCATTTAAAACATACAACATAAAAATTGCATTTAAAAACATTAAATGGTACAATTGTACCACCTTCAATAATAAAAGAAAAATTAGAACCTACTTAATTTTTGAATGTCAAATTTTACTTTTAATTTATTTTTTTTACTCTTCTTTTAGATAGGAAGAAAAAAACGCTTGATCTAAAGATTCTGGACCATTCGAAAGTAGTGATCATTTACTCATCTAAAATATAGTAAAAAAATTGTTAAAAAATGTAAATTTTGGTATCCGAGTATATTTTCATATAAAAATCATGTTAAGTAGTTGGAATCGATTAATTGAAATTAAAAAATATAAATTGATTATACAGACTTATATGCAATATGCATAGCACTACACAGCCTCACTTGCAGAGTGTATGTTCAGCCTGAGATGGTCTAAATGGCCATGCCTGACAAAAAGATGGGCTAAGAGTAGCAAAATAATTCTATGCTGGGTGCACGCCTTACCAAGCCCAATTATGTGTAAGGACTTAAAAGGCAATGCTATTCGCAATTTTTAAACTTTGTTGCAAAAATTTTACTTTGGATAATGGATCAGGAATAACATAGGTGAAACAAGAAAATTTAGATTGGAGATTGAAACTAAAAAAACAATGCTATTCACAATTTTTAAACATATCGTTGCAAAAAATTTACTTTGGATAATGGATCAAGAATAACATAGGTGAAACAAGAAAATTTAGATTGGAGTTTGAAACGTAAAATACATGATGTGTAATAGATGAAACTTGAATGCAAATGTTTGCAATTAGGGGTGTTCATCGGTTCGGTTCGGTTCGGTTTATTCAAACCGAACCGAACTAATCAAACCGAAGTTATAATTCGGTTTTAAAAATAGAACCGAACCGAACCAAATTAGCATTGCAACCGAACCAAAGTTTTATTTCGGTTTGTTCGGTTCAAACCGAAATATATAATTTTTTTTATTTAAAGCAATTGTTTTGTAATAAACCAAAGTATATTAAGAAATAAATTGGAGTATTAAGAAATAAATCGGGATATTAAGAAATAAACCGAAGTATTTAAAGCAATTGATTAAGAAATAAATCAAGATATTAAAAAATAAACCGGGATGGTCCGGACCAAATTCATAATATATAAAAGTTCGGTCGGTTCAGTTATTTCGGTTTTGAAATTTCAAACCGAACCAAACCGAAGTTATAATTCGGTTTTTAAAAACAAACCGAACCGAACTGTTTGAACCGAACTAATTCGGTTCGGTCCAAAACCAATTAAACCGAACCCAATGAACACCCCTATTTGCAATTATGACCATTAACCTAAAAACACACATTTTATATATTATAAGAGACTGAATTATATAAAACTTCAAAAATAAAAAATTCAATTAATATAATGAAAGATTTTAAAAACTTTAGAAATTAAGAAATTCAATTAATGTACATGATTAAAAAAATTTAAAACGTGTGACTACTGAATCAGAGTTAAGTACCTTGACATTAAAATGCTCCTATATTGCAAAAATATTCCAAGAAAATAAAAATGGAATCTGTAATGTAGGTTGCTTTTCATGTCGTTTTCAGGTATATTTATATGAAAGATTTAATTCCACGATCATTGGGCGGGTTTGCATTGCATGTCGTGTTCATCGGTGAGTGTTTTATGATCCTCCTTTGCGAATATTTTAATTAAAAAAAAAAAAAGCGAAATGAGTATGCTTCTTTTTGATAAAGTTGTCTAAAGAATAGCTTTTTTCATGTGGTGTGATATAATAAAGCATGGCATATAAAGTTACTGTGACTTAATCAGCTTTCCATGCAATAATCTCAACCAAGTAGACGATTTTTTTAATATTTTATTAGTAGATGGAAATTAGTACATTAGTATTACAACAAGGAAATTCAATGTCCATGATACCAAAGAACACCTCAGATGGGAAATTTAATTAGTTAGCTCATCCACATTCATTAAATTAGACTAAAATTAGAATGCATGCATTCATGAAATTAATTATGATTACTTTTAGCGTTCAGAAATAAAAAAAATTCTCATATATCCCAGAAATTAATTTCATAGATAAATGAGTGAATAGAAATTAATATTTTTGCCAACATGACATTTTAGAATTAATTCCATTTTATAAAACTATTATACATCCCTAAAATTGTAAAAGAAATTGCCACCTAGGGTTTGAATTAGAATGAATTTAATAATGTATATGCTCTTGACACCATTAATTCAAAATTAAAGGTTTAGATCTGATTGTGCTATGTATTAACCCCATTAATTCATCGCTGACGTTGGTTGGGCCTAAATAGGATTTAACAGCATTGGCTATACTTCTCAGTGTCACAGAAGATCAGTTTACTTTAGCTTGGCCCGGTTCTAACTAATCCAAAGAAAACAATGATACCGAATTAATTATATTTAGATGTTGACACAGAGCTCCTACTAAAACCCCATTGTAGATATCTCCCTTGTAAACATGTTTTTTTTTTTTTGCATAATGTGGTTATTCACAATTAGTTGAATGTACAATAATTCACAAGATAATTTTTTATTTTGAAAAATAAATTAATAAATTAACATGGATAAATTGTACTTTTAGCAAGTAAAAAAGTTAGTTTCTTAGTTAGTGTTCAACGAAGCAATTATGCAGAAAAAAAAAACTATTTCAAAAATATTATTATCTTAACTGAAAATGTTAATCAACAAATAACTTAACAAATTCAAAAGTATGAGTTTATACAGTGAATAATGGATTGTTTTAAACTAATAGTTACATGACTAAAATCATATTAAAATTGCCTAAGCTATGAGTATTAAGAATTTTTTTTTCACAAATTCAGATGATTCTCTCTTGAGTTTTATTTACTCTTTCATAATGTTTAACTTTTCTAATTTTGAATAAATGAGGAGTGACAAATACTAAGGTTGTGCTCCACAAACACGAGGGGAATTGTCGTTAATGGAAAGGGAAGGAAAGATAACCAGTGGATTTCACCTCGTCTCCACCTCGATTTGGGGGTGAAGAATTTCGCCAAAACTTCACAGAGTGTTCTCCTCCATACTGTAGCGTTCTCCTCTGCTCCATTTCTATTTCATCTCTTCTGGAGCAAGATGAACCCACAGACCTAACGAAATCTCCCCTCCGCCTGTGTTTCTTTCTTCCTCTCCCTTTGGTTCCACTCGTTGGAGCGCACTCTAAGTTAAATTGCTTGAGAGAATAACCAATTTATATATCTGGTTGATTATATGGGAGATGCTACTTTGGGAGAGCTCAAGCAACATCAAAAGTTGTTCGTTTTACTTGTTAAAGAAATAGAACCTACCAGCTCACTCATTTTTATTTCGGCCTCACCATAACGCCATTATTATTATTATCTTTTCGTTTCGCTGTTGATCACTATCCATTTTTACGAATTTCCACTTCCGATTGACACATCACACCTTTGAAGTTCGTAGATTTTTTTTTTGTTCATTAGAAGATTGAATTATAAGCTGTAAGAGTCTAAACTAAGGCAAAAAAAATTGGAGGTTATTCTAGTTTATTACATAAATAGAGTAAATTAATATTTTAATATACTATATTATATGTTTTGAACATCAATTTTCTCAAATTATCAGACTTTGTATGCTTATGGTCTAAAAGAAATTAAGAGCACATCACCATGTTAATTACTCTATGAATATTTAAAGGTTTTTTTGTCCATAAATAAGAAGAAGAAAGACACTATCACTGCTGAAATTTTAAATCATTAATAAAATAATATGCTAAATATTGCATCAAGAGTGGCCTCCATTGAAGTATAAACTCTTTGAATTATTTTTATAATTGATAGGTTTATGTAAATGACTACAATAGTTATTTTAATATTTTAATTACGAACTAATCATTTAAACATATAGAAAAAGACAATATATTTCAGCGTTGTTTGAAAAGTTGTCTGAAAAGTGATACTTCAACGTATGAATTAAACATTGCATACTGGTAATATATTTTTCTTAGAAATTGTTATTTACTTTGGTGGACAAATAAAGCATTTTGTATTAATTCCACCTCCTTTTAAGAATAAAAAACTAATACAATGTCAAGTTTTTGAAAAACTTTTAACGACATTTAATATAGTATCACGTAACAATTAAATTGATTTAAACACTTTTTTAAGTGCCACTAAACAACAATGTGTCTTTAGGAAATTTTATGTTAGATAATTCATAAGACGTTTTACAGATTAACAGTAAGTTTAATTGTGTTTTTTTTTTAAATATTGGATCACATACGTATACATCAACAATTGATAAATAATATTTTGGTGGGTCCTTATTTAAATAATTATCATGAAATCTCACATTAAAAATAAAATTTGTTACTCATATTGCTTAGTTACAATAATAATGTGTAAAAATTTTGAAGGCAATTTTTCCAAAATCTCAGCTCTAGCAAAGATTGAAAAAAAAAAATTGCTTTCTTGTGTAATGCCACGCTAGGCAAAAGTAGAAGATCGTAGAAATGGGTGGCGTGAATTGAAAAAAGGGATTAATATTAGAGGCTCTTTTTCTAATGTTCCCCTTATTATTCCCTTCTTTTGCGCCAGCCTCTCCGCCTTTGTCCCTCGCCTTTCTCCGACAATCCCCTAATCTCTGCTTTTGTTTTTCTTCACAGATTAAACAAAATTACTTGTTCAATATTTTACACATTTATTTGTTGAATCTGTGCCCCCACTCAAATCCCCAAACCCGCATTTTGCAATTTTCAATTTTTTTTTTATATCGAAGACCCTTTTTCACAGAATCTGAGACAGGCGATTTCATCCTCAATTTGGGAGAAATTTGGATTGGAAGTTGGGGTTTTATGGTCCGAATCGATCGGAGTGCTGGGAGATTTCTCGGATTTTGACGGATTTCGAATGTTGACTTCCTGAATCTCGAGGTTTGTGGGGAGCTGGGATAAACGTTGGTATCTGATATGGATTTAGAACTTTAAAGGGTTCCCTTATTAAATCGGTTGTTCAATTTCAATTGCATTGGGAATTGCACCGATTTGAATTGTAGGTGCAGATTTGTTGAGTTTTTTTGTGTTGGAGAAGAGCAACTCGGGAAATAAATTCTTGGTCTTTATTGGAAGAGGAAGCTTTTCTCAGAAATTTTGAGGAAATATCTACTTGGATTTTGATCCCGGGCTGTTAATTTGTCAAATCTGAAGAACTAGAGAGAGAACTGGTGTTAGTGGTGAAGGGAATCCAGAGGAAGTGGAGAAGAAGGTTTTCTCTGAATCTACTGGAAACTTGAGGATTTACACAAATTGGGTCATATTATTAATTTCTCCTAGTTGTGGCTTATTGGTGCTTTCAAATAAAATGGAGCATGTGATTGGTGGGAAGTTTAAGCTCGGCCGAAAGATCGGAAGCGGATCTTTTGGAGAGCTGTATCTTGGTGTGTAATTATATCTTATTTGTTATTGACGGTAACTTCATTTGATATATCATAGTGTATGTTTTATCTTATTTCTCAATAATGTTTCAGGTGTCAACATACAAACTGGTGAGGAAGTGGCTATTAAACTGGTATGCTGTTTTCTTATCCACATTTTATTTGCTCAACATTGCTTTAGTTGCTGTATTATTGAACTCATTACAGTGCAACTCACATATACCATAAGCCTGTAACTAGCGACAACTCAAGAGAAAAATTGATCTTGTTAATTTAGAAGCTAAAGTAACTGGAGAGTTGTAGGATTATTTCTCCTTTAAATTATCTTTATGGATTGATATCTTAAAAGTTTTTATAATGTTCTAGGAATCGGTGAAATCAAAGCATCCCCAGCTCCAATATGAGTCGAAGGTGTACATGCTTTTACAAGGGGGAAGTAAGCTGATTACAAAACCTTTTCTTTTTCGGTTTAATTTAAGTAGAATAATATCATGCTGATTTTTCATGTATTCGATTTTTTAATTTAAATGAAGCTGGGGTGCCTCACCTGAAATGGTACGGTGTGGAGGGAGAATATAATGTGATGGTGATAGACCTTCTTGGACCAAGCTTAGAGGATTTGTTCAACTACTGCAATAGAAAGTTCTCTCTTAAAACTGTGCTTATGCTTGCTGATCAACTGGTACGTGACCTGTCTGATTGCAATAATTTCATTTTCACCATTGCAATATATTGAAATGTCGAACACATGCCACCGCTCCCAAGCTTCATAAACAAACCCAAAATACCCCTCTTCACGATACTATTGTTCACCGGGTAAAATGACATGCTGAGAAATTAATCTTAATCTTTTTTTATGATTTTTTCTAGATTAACCGGGTTGAGTACATGCATTCAAGGGGTTTCATACACCGTGACATTAAGCCCGATAATTTCCTCATGGGGTTAGGCCGGAAAGCCAACCAGGTTAGTAAATATACTTCCACATTAATATATTCAGGCTGATCTGTGCAAATTCATTTTATTAAGACTAATGTTGATGTTCTGATTTTTTTTGTATATCCAGGTTTATATCATTGACTACGGCCTTGCAAAGAAGTATAGAGATCTCCAGACTCACAAGCATATTCCTTACAGGTAACATTTTTTATGGAATTCTAACTTTTAAATTTGAAGAACTTTCTCCCAATACAGAAGCATATTTTGAAGATTTATACTTCCAAGTCCATACTAATTACCTGTTTTTAATAATTTGAAGAGAGAACAAGAACCTCACCGGTACGGCACGCTATGCAAGTGTTAATACTCATCTTGGAGTAGGTATGCATTGTAATCTGCACTCCCACCCCTCCCTCTATCTCTTAAACTTAGGAACAGTTCCCCTTTGAACCCTCTTTTTGCATACAAAAATCTAATATGCCATTAAGACCCATTTCAGTTGACTTGAATTTTATTTGTTTTCTGGATGGTATTTTATAGGAATAATGGAAAAGAGACTTTGTAAAAATTGAAAATGCCTAACCTTCATTGGTTCATATTATTAATTTAATGTCTCTGACTTGATCTTATACGGTTTATTTAATGTATAGAGCAAAGCAGGAGGGATGATCTAGAATCTCTTGGTTATGTGCTCATGTATTTTCTTAGAGGAAGGTTAGATTTAATTTTCTCTATTTCATTTTCTGACCGTACTTTGTTAATAATGTTTTGTATAATTGTTCTTGTTCTGATTAAAACTCTATATTATGATTTTTACCATTAGAATTTGAGATACTCTCGTACTTGATATGTGATAGTTTAATTAGGTCTAGACTAATTCTACATTATCATGTATGACAGTACAGATTTCGCAGCAGTAATTATTTCACAGGTTAACCAAAGCCAGAGTTTTCATTGTTTCAATTAAATATATATTTTGGATAATCCTTAATGAAACTATAAGCATTACTATTCTAATGAAATGAACAGAGATCAATTAGAAAGAGAGTAACTACAATTTTTAATTATTTTCCTTATCGATTTGCTTGCCAATACATATCTCTTGAATTAATCTTTAGAAAAACAAGGATCTAACATTCTAACCAATAAAGAGGCCCAAAACCAGGGTCAGAAGAACCTTTAGCTGGTCCAAATGATTATTTAGTTAGGTGACTATTAGTTAAATTACAATAAAGCTAAGATTCTCTACTCTGTATCACTTAAAAAAATGTGAAATACCATGCCCATGTGCTTGGCATCAAGAAGTTTTTTATTTTTAGAAAATTACCCTTTTTAATTATAAGAATTGAGAGAATTTGGACTTCTGAGGGGAAATTTCATTTTTTAACATATTGGTGGTTGATAAATTTCGAACTAGGGAAGTTTTGTTACATGTACTCAAAAGTTAGCTGGCTATTTTATTCACATTTACTCAAATTATTTTTTGCATGTTCTTTTTAGCCTCCCATGGCAAGGTCTGAAAGCTGGCACTAAGAAACAAAAATATGATAAAATCAGTGAGAAGAAAATGTTGACTCCTGTTGAGGTATTTGATTTTTGTCAATCTTCTAACCCTAAATGACAAGATTTTTTTTTAAGAGAATTAACTATACAAATTAAATATATATATGTATATATATTTTGAACCAGGTTTTATGCAAATCCTATCCACCTGAGTTTATTTCTTACTTCCATTACTGCCGATCCCTTCGATTTGAAGACAAACCAGACTACTCCTACTTGAAGAGGCTATTCCGTGATCTATTTATCAGAGAAGGTACATAGTCAATGGCTTTTTGAACCCTGTTCCTTACCAATTATTGAGCATATTCAGTCTCAAAAAATTTGAATTGACTATGTTTCTTCATTCAGGTTATCAATTTGATTATGTATTTGATTGGACTATACTCAAGTACCCTCAAATCGGCGCCAACACAAGAGTGCGAGTATGATTCTTTATCTGTCTTTTTAAATTGTGTATTGTGCTCTCGGCCATTGCAATGGCATAGGTTCTTTGGTGCCAAAATTCATGCCACCAGTATGTATTGGTTTGACAGTACAAATTGTTTGGTTTTAATTGATCAAATCGATATTTATATTATTCTTTGAAGTAACTAACCCATCTATATATATGTTTTTAAATAGCCTAATGTGAAACCAGGTGGTGTTGGACCATCTAACGAAAGAGTCGATAAAACTTCAGGTTTTTTCTCTAAACCCAAGCAATGGTGTCATTTTTTTTTTATCATAATCATTGCAACTGAACTTTGCAATTATTAATTTACTGCTACAGTGGGGCAAGAGATAAAGGATCGGTTTTCTGGTGCAGTGGAAGCATTTACAAGAAAAGGTACTTCAGCTTCTGGTCAGAATGGCGAACAACCGACAAGGCACAGAACTCTGAAGGATGCATTGGCTTCCACTAAAGAGGTGACATTTTTTTTTTAATAATATTACCTGGTAGATGCACCAAAACATTCTTAATTTTGATTGGACGTTTGAAACTACTTAACAGGATTGGGTCATTTGCTACTACTGCCTTACTGAGCAAATAACCAAAGTTGATATTTTGGGAATTTGAATAACCAGCCCTGAGAGGTTGAAAATTTAACTGTTTGAACAACCTTAACACGGCCTCAACCATACAAAATAAACTTAAAATTTAAAATAACCTTAAACAAAGCACTTTAATTTGATTTGAGCTGAAACATTTGCCTAAAATCTACACGGACCAGCTTTCAGTGATCCTAATCAACTGGTATTGTATCATTGAAGAGGGCAGTAGTGTTGGTAGCAGTATTACTGTACACAAAACATATCATCTTTAAAAATAAAAAAATTATTATGCAGAGTGATCCCGACCAGACCTAAGAAGTTGAAAATTTAATTTTAAATAACCTTAACACTGCCTCAACCATACAAAATAAACTTAAAATTTAAAATAACCTTAAACAAAGCACTTTAATTTGATTTGAGCTGAAACATTTGCCTAAAATCTACACAGACCAGCTTTCAGTGATCCTAATCAACTGGTATTGTATCATTGAAGAGGGCAGTAGTGTTGGTAACAGTATTACTGCACACAAAACATATCATCTTTAAAAATAAAAAAATTATTATGCAGAGTGATCCCAACCAGACCTAAGAAGTTGAAAATTTAATTTTAAATAACCTTAACACTGTCTCAACCATACAAAATAAACTTGAAATTTAAAGCTGCCTGAAACAAAGCACTTCAATTTGATTTGAGGTGAAACATTTGCTGGACACAAAATATAGTCTTTAAATCTATTATTTGAGTCTCTTACTGGAATATACATCTAAATCAATAATTTTTATGCAGAGTGATGCAGCAGAGAAGGCCACCACACGTGCCTCTTCCTCCCGCAATGGGAGCACCTCTAAACGTGCAGTCTACTATTCCAGCCGGCCACCGAGCTCTTCAGGAGGTGACCCAAATGACATTAATCGGTCAACGACCCGCGTGATGTCAAGCAGCACCAGCCGTCCATCCTCGATCCAAAGGCTACACCACTCCGGCAGTGTT
The DNA here is from genome assembly GCA_024447775.1 of Carex cristatella. Taxonomy (NCBI): domain Eukaryota; kingdom Viridiplantae; phylum Streptophyta; class Magnoliopsida; order Poales; family Cyperaceae; genus Carex; species Carex cristatella. The sequence continues at coordinate 9,534,843 of JAJHPF010000003.1, read as the reverse complement.
GAAGCACGAGCATCTCCCTTAGCTCGTGCCACTGCAACCTCGCGGGGCCCAGTGCCCAGGGAAGACCCCTCAGCACTCCGGAATTTCGAATTTCTTTCTATTAGTGCCGAGAGAAGGAAGTGAAGAAGCAAGTCTTTTGCTTCATTCAATTCAAGTTCTATTGAAAGAAAAAGTATTCATGTATGCATAGTTGTTTTCTTTACATTTCTTTTGATCCCTTCATTTTCTTCTTGTTTCATTAAGTTGTGAAGTGAGGGAAAAATATCAGGCTGGAATTAATTTGACTGATGTTTGTATCGGGAGGGGTTTTTGCTTGTTTCGCTGTGCGGGGGAGTGTTATAAGATCGTTGGCTGTGTACTGTTGTGCAATATGGAGAGGGGTAGTTTGGTCAGCGCTCTATATTTTTACTTTTTCATGTTTGTGCAAAAAAAAAAAAATTTAAAAAGAGAGAGATAAGAGAGAGAAGGAAACCTGTGTAAGAAACTCAACTGTTGTTGTATTGTCATAAAAAATATACACCTGAAGAATTGTTGGAATTGACATATAAAATTGTATGTTCATTCATGCCAACTTTTACCAAACTTAAGTCTGATTCTTTTTCTCTGTGCATGTGGGTGTACCTTAGCAATGTACCAAAACAATTTCCCTGGCAGGTGCTGTTGACCTTGAACTTTTGGACAAACAGTAGCTCAACAAATTGTTTCATGACCGTTCCACTTGTAAATAAAGGGATGGAGCATGTCAAGTATTTGAATTGCATAATGATGTAGTCATGCAATTGAATTAAGCATACGCAGGTAAAGAGTAAGTTCATGGATATAGGGGTGTAAACGAGCGGATTGCTAAAATTTATTTGGTATAAATTTTCATGTGTTATTGGATATTCATCATATATAAGAAACATATAAAATACACGAGTATTTCAACAAAAAGAAAAACAAAGGATTTGATATGTAGATGCAGATATCTATATTTTCTTATAAGATTATTAATTCTCGATGTCTACTTCCATTTTATGATGTGAATATGAATACAAAGAATTGAGTATACGGTGACAAAGCGGTCCGTGCTATAAATTTATCTCTGTTTTTTTAATTCTAAACATTCTATCTATGCGTAAAATTAAATTTGTTTTCAAGTGTATTTTCATATATGGAGGTCATGTTGAGTGGTTCAAATCCACTGTTTAGAACTTAAAACAAAAATATGAATCAATAACACACGACGACCTATAATATGCATATTATCACACTCGCCTAATCGCTTTTGGATACAAATATTGTATATAATTTTTACAAATGCCTTTTGCGGGTATAGATACGGACTGGACAATAAATTTGTGTTTCGTTACACTTACACCGCTTTTCTTCAATTCGTTATCCAATACATGAACCGGTTCACAAATCACAAATAATTCACTCTGTAGAAAAGCACAGAGCATTTATGCATTCTCAAACCGTATTTACACTTTCCTAATATACAGAATAACACGCTGCAAGTCTGCAATTGGTTCATGGTTCTTTAACACAAAAAATGAAAATAAAACGGAAGTAAAAATAAAAAATAAAAAATCTGTGTGTGATATGTCCAACTTGACCTTAGGCGCTTTTCAGAGCAGCGAGCCTCTTTTCGAGTTCCTCATTGTCCCAACTGCAAGGCATCCCAATAATTAAAGCACCAGTAATTAGTTTTACTATACAAGACATTAATCTTTTCAGGGAAGATAGGAGAAAAAATGAATAAAATTTAGAGCGAGGCTATGGTACTATGCTTAGTGCATATTGGTCCTTACAATGAATCAGTATTTTCTCTTTCAAATTCCAAACAGTCGATCTGAACCGATCAACATGACCTTCATGCCTTCATGTGAAAATGTACTTGCAGACTAAATTTTATATTTTTTAGAATTTTGTTACTATTTTTTTAGATGAGTAGAAAATCAGTGCTTTTGAATGATCTAGAAGATTTAGTTCAAGTGATTTTCTACATATCTAAAAAAATAGTAAGAAAATTCTAAAAAATGTAAATCTTTGATCTACAAGTACATTTTCATATGAAGATCATGTTGAACGGTTCAAATCGACTGTTTGAACTTTAAAAATGGAGATATCGATCTATAGTACGGATCAATATGCGCTATGCATAGTACCATAGCCTAACTCTAAAATTTATCTATCTACGAATGGGGAACTGATGTTTACAATACAAAGTAGAAGAATTTAGCAAATGCAAACCTGTCATCGATCTGTGCCTTCTTCCCAGCGAGTTTTCCTTTCGGAGCAGAAGATAACTACAAAAAATTTCAAATTTTAAGATCAGCTAAACTTTTGCACTTAGGTGAAAAAAACAAAGGGAATGTTTATTCTGAAAAAGAATAGCAATAGGAGAAAAAACTGAAACAGACCTGTGATGCCAAGTCAATACCAATCTCATCAAGCACCTACAACATGTCAACATAAGAAAATTAGAAAGAAAAAAATGTTATCTAAAGTAGCAGAGATAATACGGATAAGAGCAATTCTGAAAATATTACCTGGTTGGTTAATTCGTCACTCTCTTCTTCTGCCGCATCATCGTCTAATGCGCTGTCGATGGAGTCGGACATCATCTCAGTCTGGATAACATATGCATATTTTAGTTTAATTATTTTTTTATTAATATTTTAGTACTTCAGTTAAATGAAAAAGGAGTATAAGTTGTTATGCTTACCACGTTATCCATTAGAGTAGATTGCTTTTGAAAATCTTGCATAATCTTCATTTGCTTAGCTGGATCCATTTGCTATGGATGGAACATAAGTTAATAAAAGGATTAAAGATTACTAAATATCATCAAATCAACAAACCAAAATAGAAAAAGTAAAATACAAAAACCTTGTTCATTGCTCCCATAGCCTTGCTCGCACCTTCTAATCCAGCAGCAACAGATGTATTCGCATGCATTGCCTGATAGAGTCATAGAGAGCACTTTCAAATATTAACAATGCATAAAAATGCCAAATAAGATAATTTATTCATAAATAAGTTAACCAAGTTTTTCAAATCTAGATATCCATATCAAGAATTATCACACCAAATTGTGACCACACATTCTGCATTTTACGTTTTAGACTCCCCTCCCCCCCAATCTAAATTTTCTGGTAGCAGCCGGACTAGTATGTCACCACACAATGTTTGTTAGGTAGCAATTAAGCCACTATATATTCTTCTTATCATGGTTGTGTTTAACAAAATATTAATGCTTAGATTAATGTCTAGCGCTGGTAGACACCACCAGGTGCTGGTAAGTACTGTAAAAACAGGTATGAACCTGCATATAAAATATAATTTTACCGTAGTGTGGGTCGCTATGCCTCGCAGTTGTGCTCTATTTCCTTGAAGCTTTACAATCTGTTGTCTTAGCCTGACAAGCTGGCGTGCTAAAATTTTAGTTGCTGCCTGAAAAAAAACAGAAAGGGTTGCAAAGTATCAACAACATATTGATACTTAGATCAAAGTACTACCATAGAATTTATTACTATAAGACACATTTTATGTACTAACCTCATTTCCACCTTTGGCAGACCTTTTAATCTCAGCAACCAGTTTTTTCTCCTGTAATTTGAAAGAAAAAAAATTATAAGTCTAGAATGGATCTGCTTGCTTAATTTTACAAGTGTGAGCAAAGATCTAAAATATATATAAGCATGAAATCCAATTTGAACCCAACAACTTTTGGTAAACCCGACACTTAGAAATAAAGATCTGTACAAGGCAATTAAGTCCAACCGACATATTTGTATCAATCCATAAACAACAAACTCATTATGTATATTCCAAGCCAAACATTTAAATTTGTTTGTTTGAATATTTTTCCCTAGTGCTTAATGGGAAGGCTTAGTAAACCATTGATATTTACTGACATAGTAGCCACCATACCAAACAAGAGTATTTAGAATTAATTGCAAAATTTAAAAATTTGTCGTGCTGTTTGCATATATGACAATTCTGGTGCTTCATTCAGAAATCTCCCATTCAATTAATCCCCCTTTGAAGCCTCATTTAATGTGACTATGAAGAAGGAACAGAGAGATGGCTTTTACTTACCTCGGCTTGTAAGGTTGCAATTTCCCTTTCTAGGCCTGACATGGTATAAGACAGATAAATTAGCTATGTATTTATAATTGAAAGAAGACATGGATATTCTAAATGTTATCATTTGAAGAATAATTGAGAAAAGTGAAATTAAATTGAATATAGGTGCATTATATGATCTCCTCAGGTTACTAGTTTATACTGGAATACTGGATTAATAAAATACCATGTTGGATTATTTCCAATTTTTCTGTTCAGAAAAAGAAACAACATAGAAGCTGAAACACAGAGATCATATTTCCAAATTAAAATATTTGTTATAAATCATCTCCTCTTACCTCTTGTAGCATGTGTCATCTCCCTCTTACTGTTTCTAAGTGCCTCTGTACAATATTGAGAAGAAAACTGTAAGATGTGTTAAAATTTCAATTACAGTAAAATTAAGAAGCAACAGTTTATTGAGGAAACTACTAAATCAGTTCATACGTATTACTAAGAAAACTAAGTACCTTGATTTGACATGATAATATAACATAAATTTACTCATTGAAATTTCCTTGTCAATAAACTTATTGTTAGTGCAATGTCATTCAAATCAAGAAATTGAATGACAATCAAACATAAAAATTTGACTCAGAATTTAAGACAATTGAGCTTCCTACGAAACCAAAGCACAATTCAGTCTGGAGAAGGTGAAAGGGTGCAAACTAGCACAAATTTAGAGCATAATTTGTCTGAACTAAAAGAAGAAAAAATAAAAATCGTGCTTAATTCAGCGAATAAAATAGGAAAACAGATCACCTCGCGCGTTCGGTTTCTTGGCAAAGGGGTTCATCTTAGAGTTTCGTTGATTCCCGGAGAAACAAAAAGCTAATCAAATCTTAATGATTAAGATTTCTATAAAATTGCCGCGGCAGATGATTAAAAATCAGGACAGAACAAAGGAAGACGAGAAGAAACTGATACAGGTAACATAGATAGACTCGGTGTCCGAACATTGCATGGACCGAATGAACCGATGGACCCACAAGTGACTCTGTACGGATGATCCAGGTGTACCTAACAGTCAAATAACTAGCTTCCTCGACAGTAGAAAATAGAAATTCGTGCGAAAGTCCTCCTAATTTGGAGGTGAATCTGCTGCGATTCTTTGGAATCGCAGGGTCCTGCTTTCCCAAATCCAACCATTCATTTTCTTTGGGATTCGTGTCTAAAAATAAACTGTCTTTAGGAGTTGTGCATTTTAAAGAATTAATGGTTAGATTTGGAAAATCAGGACCCTGCGATTCCAAAGAGGATCGCAGCAGATTTATTTCCAATTTGCCGACCTTTCCGAATGGATCGACAAAGTTTATTAACGAGTCGGATTAATTCAGATCGGACTCGAATTTATTCAGATGGATCTAACTGGGCCTTGATTCCCGATTTGATCCTTTAAAATGTAGCCTTTCCACCATCCAGGCCCGGCCCGATAGAACTCGACAAAAGAAGATATTGAGTTAATCTCTATTTAATTCTTATAACTCTACAAATTTGAACCTGAATCCTGGTGTTTTGAGCACCGATTTGGTCTTGATTTAGTTTCAGCTGTCAATGAACCTTAATTTGGTCTCAATTTTCCCCCTAATGATGCTATTAATCTTTGAATTAGCCCACCATGAATTAATGTTTGTCTTAGGGCTGATTTAAAATGAGATGATACAACTGCTGAATCCCATCCAACCACATTATCAGAAAAAAAAAAATTATCGAAAATTTGACTGATGCAGCCAAGGTGAATCCCATCCAAACACAATATCAGAATTGCCATCAGTTGTTGAACATAAATCTGTCATTTGGAGATTTAAATTGATTATCATGCTTGCTCGGATGCAATGTATCGTGTGATTAGTTGATCGCAAAAGTTTTGTTGGAAATTATCTATCTCGTGACTCGTGGATCATGAGCAAACATATCAGGTTTTGATGTTTTGGATTCTTTTTTAGGGCGAAGTTCATGTATACTCCTCAAAAATTTTGAAATTCGTATTTTCCCCCTTTAAAGGTCATAATATCATATTTACCCTTGTAAATTTTAAAAAATCACAAATTTACCTATTTTATTGTTTTTTTTTCTATTTAATGAGGTTCATACAAAATACCCACTTTACCCTTTATTATAAAAGAAAAAATATATAGCATGTTTCAGAAAGATGTCAGTCTTCTAAATTATCGGTTTTCGAGGAAAAATAAGTAATTTCTCTACTTCTGACGCTAATACATGGACATTTAGATATATGCTTGGGTGTCAACATAAGAAGTAGAGAAATTACTCACTTATTCTCGAAAACCGACCAATTAGAATATTGATATTTTTTAAACATGCTACATGTATATTTTTTTAAAAAGGGTAAATTGGGTATTTTATGAATTGAAAATGAGTTTCAATAGAAAAGACAATAAAATGGTAAATTTGTGAGATTTTGAAATTTAGAAGGATGAATATGATACTATGAACTTTAGAGGGGAGAAATACGTAATTTCAAAGTTATAAGGACTATACACGAAATTCTCCCTTTTTTTTTTTTATTAAATTGACTTATTGAGTTCTAATCATTGATGAATTGACTTCATTGAGTATGTGATGAATTGACATCACAATCATTGATGTTTTGGATTTTTTTTTTATTATGTGGGTATTTGGTGAATTGACTTTACTGATCGAGTTCTAAATTTCTAATCATTGACCTTATTTAGTTATTTGGCCAATTAATCTGTGAATTATTTTTACTAAATTTTAATATAGGGATAATGATTGAGGAGGAACAAAATTTTGATCTAGGCAAATACAAGGTCTTTAAAGTAAGTAACACATTGAAATTTTGATGTGTAGAAAATCATAGTTATGTAATTCGATTGAAAAATTATTTATAGATATTTAAAGTTAAAAAAGCTTAAATCTTATTTTTATCTGATAAGTTGACTGAGGAGAAACCGTGCACTCATTTTTCAAAATGAAAAGAAATGAAGTAATTAACAAAAATATCAATTCTACGTCAACACCTATTAAATATCCGGGTCCGGATCCGCTGAAGTAATTACTCAAATTTGAGATTTGAATCTAAACCCTTCGATCAAATTCTAGATAAAAATTTGAAGATCAAGCCACCCAATTATTTAATGAACAAGTATCTTTTCAAATATTGTAAAATGAGACGCACAACTTTACGGTCTAAATTTACTCTTAGCTGGACCTAACTCAATCTGGTGCCTATTGAAAATGTAGGGGTCATCTTTAAGATTTGTATCAGGTTAAAAGAATGGTCCAGATCCACTAATTCTAATAGATTCTTTTTTACGGTTCCGGGAGTGATCTGAATTCATTATTTAATATCTACAAGAAAGAAATACTTCTATTCGGATTTCGAACCTACAACATCCAACACAAAAGACCACTTCTGACTTAGAAGAATAAAATCAAGAAGAGTGACATCAAAGCACTTTTTTTTTTTCTCATTTCATGTTACTGAGTACCGACCATGTAATCTAGACATAATTTGTATCATCGTAATGTAATTTAAGAACTTAAAAATGGAAGAAACAAAGAAATCTAATCGCGTCGCTTTGAGAGTCACATGAAGCAAAGGCGATTCCACGTCTATCCTCCCCACCTCGGGTCCACCCAGACCTCATCCCATTTCCGTTATCTCCTCTTCCTCTATTCTGTTCGAGCAGGTGTTTTTACTAGTGAATCTAGCTACCGCTTTCAATGATAATGTTCAGTGGATATGGCTATTGCTTCTCGATCTGTCTCGATTCTAGGTTCGACTGAGGGTGCTGTGAATTTATTCCACTCCCGTAGTATCTGCTATAGCTATATATAAATAAGGTACGTGTTTTCATAGTTTTTGCCGACGACAATGATGTTACGATGTTGTCTCCTTCTTCTTCTCCTTCTGCTTCTAAACTTCTTTTCTGGCTTCCACACTGGCCGTCCTTTTGAAAGGTGACTGTCAACCGGTCCCGGTTCGGTTTGATTTAGTACCTTCTCGGCTGCACATTCATCTGAGCGGTGACTGTCTCGGTCCGATTTGATTCAATTCCTCCTCAGCTGCTATACGGTGTAGTTTGCTAGAAGAAACAAGACAAATATGCACACAGAGGAAACAATCACTGAGCTTCTATAATTACAATCAAGCAAGAATGATCGAATTTGTGTCCACGGGATGCACATATTCTATGTGTGTGTTTTTATTTGTTTTACAGCTGAAGACTTTCAAAGACACTCATTGTCTAATATCATACAACATCTAGCTTGTAACTTTTTGAATCAATACAACTGCCTTCATGCTTTCAACCAAAAAAAAAATTTAAGAACTTGACCAGTAATATCTCAAGGTAATTTTATTGAACCAGTAATGTCTCAAGGAAATTTTACTCGGCAAATAAGGTTGGAATTGGAGTAGCAATTGAATCATTTATCATGGACATTCATTTCTAACAATGCAGATTTAAAGATGAAAAAAAAAAATCATGACTCAACCGACTTGTATGCCAATGCCTTGTTCAGACAAGCAAACATTCTTTCTTCAATTTGGATCATAGATTGCTTCAGTTACTCGTCACTCTAAATTCGGATCAGGTAAGGTACCTGACACAATAATGTTAGATCCGAACCGATCAATATAGTTTGTACGAATCTTAAAGTGAGCACTCTGTATTTCAATGTAAGATTATTTCTTGCCAACAGTTTGATAGTATACATAAAAGGTGAAATTCCTTAAAATTAGGGGTATAATGACATAACTGCAAGTTATAATAATTTTGAAGAAAAGGAGAGCAGATCTGTAGTGTGTGTGATTGAAGTTTTAGTACTTTTGTTTAGACGTAGTTTTGTACTTTAGTACTCTTTATTTTGAACTTAATAATGTTTAAGTTTTCTTAACTTTGAATTTTAAGCAAACTCATTTATTTGGTTAAATCGTATGGTTATTTTGACTTGTTGGTTGCAGGATGGATACTTATTTTTTTATTTATATTTAATGCTTGACAACTGATTTCTTTCTGATTTCTCTAATGTAGATATTCTTATTCATATCTATTTATAATTAGAGTACAAATAGATTATTTATTATGTAAAGACGTGATGGTTGTGAAGCTTCAAGATCTTTATCTATGTCACATTATTAACATCTTTATTTATCTGATTATATTATCTCTCCTTATTTATTATAATCCGAACGCTTTTTTTTCATTTTCTCTTCTCTTTTAAAATAGAACAATTATTTGTATTTCTTTGTAGGAATTTATAAATTTTATTATTGTAAAATAGATATTATTCGCTATTGAGAGAAAATCTTAATCTTTCAATCAAAGCCTGAAGACAAGTCCCAATAAAATGGAAAATTATAACAACAGATTAACAGCTTAATTTTTATTGAGGTCTATTTTTTTTCTTCTAGTTTTACAGAGTTCAAATAACACGTAACAATAATTAATAACAATGATACAATATATATAATTTAGTAAACTAATACTTATATACTACAAGTCTCATTTCTTAAGCCAAAACAGTACTAAAATTGTTTAATATTACAAGATTTCAAACTTAGCAGTTCAATACTACATTATAAAAGAAGCATATATAATTTAGTAAACTTGTAAATATCAATATCATTAATTTGAATTATAGGGAAGTTAATCACCATTAGAAACAGATTTAAACCATTTTGCAGCGCTTAATTTGTTTTTAATCGTCAAAAATCCATGATTTTTTTTTTTGTTTACATAAACTTGTCACGGAGATCCAAATCCGTGTAAACATTTGAAATGGTTACTTAAACTCTGTTTATTAAAAGCTTGCAAGTACTATATAACACAATAAATAGCAAAAGAATAAGGGATCCAGTGAGAGAAAGAAGGGATTTATTTTTAATTAAAAAAATTAAAAAATAAATCTACAAAAAATGAATATATTGTTATTTTTTTTCTCAAAAATTAGATGGAACCGTATCAATAATTAATACTGTCCCAACAATTTTAGGCAAATATGTGACCAGGATAAAATTTCAGGCAAATATATAGTCAGGATTAAATCTTGTTGTGAACTTATAATTCATTAATTCTATTGTATGCTGACACATTCAGATCTGCTTTGAACCTATAATTTATCAGAGTAGAACCAAAAGGTGTTATTAAGTTCCTCAAATGTTTTGGTGAGCTTAATTCTAAAATTTAAACGATGAATCTCTATCATTGGAACCGATTTACTTAACACGAGTGATGCATTTACATATCAAATTTATAAATTTTTGAATTAATTTAATACAAAATTAAACCTAACAAATAATGAAAAATGAACATATAATCTTTTTTTTTTAGATTTTATACTAAATTAATTTATAAATTTATAAATTTTATATGTGAATATGTCACTCGTAAATAAAATATTCTTTTGATAATTTCGATTAAATAATTTGAAATTATTTGAATAAGTTTTGAAGTTCATCAAGCCTTGGATCAACTATGTAAACTTCTTCGTTAAAAAAGAAATCCCGAAGCCCTAATTGGTGATGAGAAATTGATAATATACTTCCCTCTTGGCCTCTTCCAATTTTCCCTATTAAAGCCTTTTTTTTCCCCCAATTTCGTTCTTGCTTCCCGTGTCGTATATCGCTTCGCTCGCTCGCTCTTACTCTTTCCTCTCTCTCAGAGATCGATCAAGCTCTTTTCTTCTCTCAGTAGGTTTTCTATCCCGCCTCCAATTTCTCTCTCAGTCTCGATCTATTTCTTAGGGTTTGTAGAGGCAAAAAAAGGTTGGTTAATTGAATAGACAGCGAGCGCTTTGCTCTGTGTCTTCTTCTTCTTCGTGTTCCTGCCGTTGCATGAGTGAAGGTAGAGTATCTGGTGTTAAATGGAGGTGGAGAGGCAAGAACCTTGTGGAGGAAGGGACATGGCGTCTCTCGACCTTGACCTATTGCAATTGCCGGAGCTATCTCCTTTTGCACTGAGGGAAAGGCCGAGTCTTCCTGAGGCCTTGTATCGCCAGTGGCTTTCTCTTCCAGAGACTTCCAAATCGGTAAGAGTCGTTTTACTCTCTCTCTCTCAGCGGGGAAGATGGCCCTTGGATTTGATCTGTGGTGGAAAAATTGGGTTATAAGAGCTTGCTGTTAGTTTCTAAAAGGAGAATTCAGTTAAATTGTTTTAATCAGTTAAAAAGTAGCTTTAGAACTTTAGGCAAGTTAACTCAGTTTCTTGAATTGAGATCCAGAATCAGAAATATTAATAAGAAAGTTGTATTTTTCTCCTTTCCTGGGAAACACTTAGATATCAAGCACCGGATAAAGTGAATTCTGTAATCCTTAGAAATTTTTTAAAAGTTATACAAGTGCAATAATAATACAATGCTTCTGATTATCCTTGATTTATGGATTCTGGTTACATGTAATTTATGCGAGTGCCGACAGAATTCTCCTTTTAGTCGGATTTCCCGAATCTATCTCTATCTTTAATACACGTGACATGTATCAGAAGGATCTCTTTTCCGGGAAATTCCAAAATTAGCCCTTTTTGTTATTTCCTTTTAGACTTGTGAGACTACACGAACGCTTGAGTGTACACAGGTGTGTTGGGATTATCTGGGTTCCCCGTTATTGTTCCGTTTATATTCACACTACTTTTTATATCTGATTTGAAACAGCAAGATGGGCTTAATAGGTGAACTAGGTGCTCAGGCATAGTTAAAATTTGCATTTTTACCAAGAACATGACAATTATAGAGAAAAATACTTAGTAATATCCATCTTTGGTTGTGGTTTCCCTAAGATAGATGAAATGAAGTTACCCATTGCAAATGCAGATGTATCTAATTTTGGGTATTCCAATATCATGTGAGCAATGGATGTTGTCTCAGTTTAATAAAAAACTATAATTAAGTTCCGTTGTTTTCTGTTTATATCCACACTATTACTTTTTGATATTTGATTTGAAACAGCAAGATGGGCCAAATAGGCGAACTAGGTGGGGTTAAAATTTTCATTTTTACTCTGGAACATGAAAATAATAGAGAAAAATACTTTGTAATATCTATATTTGGTTGTGGTTTCTCAAAGAAAGATGAATTGAAATTATTTTCGTCACAAATGCAGATATTCCTAATTTTTGGGTATTCCTATATCATGTCACCGAGAGTTATCACATCGCAAATGCAGATATTCCTAATTTTGGGTATTCTGTATCATGTCACCAATAGGTGTTATCTTAATATAAAAAATGCTATAATTAAGTTCTCTTTTATAAAATTATTGTACTATAAATAAATATGGAGGGGCTAAAGGCACTATCCTGTATAATAGACAATATATGTCACCGTTATGAAATAAGTCATGGAAGCACAAGTCACCTGTTGCACTGGCTTGCCGATTACCCTAGAAGATTTAGTAAGAAAATATTGTTACTAGTTTAGTAGAAGACATATCAATTAATCTGTTTGCAAAATGTGCTAGAAAGTGTCTCTTACCTTATTCATGCCTGTAGGTGAAGTCATTGATCGAAGATTCGCAAGCTGGAGGATCGATAAACATCTCCTGCAGTACCACTGCAACAAATGCCAACATTAGTGGTTCATTGCCTTCTATGTTCCCTGCTGGGAGTGCGCCACCTCTCTCACCCCGCAGCACTACCAGTTCACCTCGATTTGCGCGTCGTGCCTCCTCTGTGGGCCCTTCCTCCCTTGGTTCTCCTCTGAAATTAGTCAGCGAACCCGTCAGAGAAGTTATACCTCAGGTACTTCTTTTATGCTGTCCAGCACATTTTATGAATGGGTTCTGTAATAAATTACCAAATTGACCCGACTCAAAGAGCCTACCGTACCCCAGAATAGACCATGAAAGAGATTTATTTAACTCAACACAAATCTTTTAAATGTCAGATGGCCCTAGCTGGTCAATCCATGACCTAAAACAAGCAAACCTGATTTGAGCCTGCCAAAACACAGTATGTCCAAAAACCTGATTTGCCGAAACCATTTGCCACCTCATCTGTTAAATTTATCCAGCCAATGGTGGTCTGTTCTTCCCTTGTGCCTATGAACCAACTGGTTGAGAGATGGTTTAACTGAATAACTGGTAAAACAAACCTTTGTATTATCTGTTATATTATTTGAATTATTCTATTATAAGGGTCTATTTTTCCATTATCTATTCTTTATTAGTTCTATTTCAAAAATGGGCGTCCACCTACCAAAGATGTGAAGGAGCAGTGCCTATCTCGACTTGACCACCTTTTCTTTGGAGGCGAGGGGCTTTCTATTCAAGGTAGTTTTTATTTGAAAATAGTAAATTACTTTGCATACTTTTTTTGCAAAGTCAGATCTGTGAATTTATGACTCACTCATTTTTTGTTTTTTTTTTCTGACTTCAGAGTTTAGATCTGTTACAAAGGATATATGTAAGCTACCAGCTTTCCTCTCCAGTTCCCTCTTCCGAAAGATTGACACTGGTGAAACTGGAATTGTAACAAGGTATGCAAGTTCTTTTTTGTAGGCTTCTTTTTCTTTTGAACAAGTATGCTAGAAGTATCCGTCACATATATATGATTTCAGGGATGCATTCGTCGACTATTGGATAAATAGCAATATGATGGCAGTGGATGCAGCTACACAAATATTTACCATATTGAAGAAGCCAAATTTAGACTATCTCATGAAGGTTCATTTTCTGTTGCTATAACAATTAAATAAATCTCTTAGCTAAACTATCGTATTACTTATCAATGCATGTGATCCATTTCTAATTTCAGTTTATTGTTTTTGTTTTAGGATGATTTTAAGCCAATCCTTAGGGAACTCTTGGCAACTCATCCTGGACTGGAGTTCTTGCAGGGCACACCTGAATTTCAGGAGAGATATGGTACACATTTTGTCAATTCTGGTCCATATTGTACCAATTGACTCTTGTATAATTATATTAAATCTGTAAATGCGGACATCTTAGTAGTCATAGACTCTTACAAAGTGCTTTGCTTTTTCTTGGTTCATTATAAGCTATATCCTTATCAACATATATTTTTAGAAACTCATGATTTGTTATGCAAAGCAATCTGCTAATATCTTTGTAAATCTGATGTTTGTGATGTCAAATTTTACTGCAGCGGAGACGGTAATATACAGGATATATTACTTCATAAATAAATCTGGGAATGGACGTATAACTCTTAGAGACCTCAAGCTTGGAAATTTGGTTACTGCCATGCAACAACTAGATGAAGAGGACGATATCAACAAAATTTTAAGGTACTTTTATACTTAAAAGTTTGTGTATTCACATGGTTTATTCATTAGCGAGAGAGACTGCCTGGTTCAAAACCCCTTCTAACAGTTATAGCAGAAATAGTGTTTATCTTTTTTTTTTCTTTTCTTTTTTTAAATTGCTTGGTAGTGGCTACCAAGTTAGAAATAGTGTTTATTTCAACATGAGAAGGAAAATCTTTATTTCATCAAATATATTCATGGTGGTATGTCCTATTTTATTTCAACATGAGAAGGAAAATCTTTATTTCATCAAATATATTTATCGTGCTTGAATCTATTGTACAGGTACTTCTCATATGAGCACTTTTATGTGATATATTGCAAGTTCTGGGAGCTGGACACAGATCATGACTTTTTGATTGACAAGGAGAACCTAATCAGATATGGCAATCATTCTCTGACCTACAGAATAGTTGATAGGATATTTTCTCAGGTATACCCTCCCACCAACACCCCCCCCCCCCCCTGTTCTCTCTCTCAAACCTTGGCAGGGGACTGCCAAGTATCTCCTCTCTCTCTCTGGGAACAAGGGGAAGTCAATTATATTTCTAATCTCTGTTTCTGGAAGTAATAGGGAGAATTAATCATAATCCTTGGAGTTTAGTTTATTCTGGTAACTAAAATAGAAAGCTAAATGTAAAATCCCCCATCTCAAAATTATTGCAACTCATTCTAACAAAGCATGCAGTTGAGGCCAGTTACTCTTGTTTTGGTTATTGTTGAGTTAACACTGCCTTGAAATTTCTCTGGTGGTCTCAGTTCTTCTTTAAATACATGCGATGTGTTTTTTCTGTTAGGTCCCCCGGAAATTCACAAGCATCAGTGAAGGAAAAATGGGATATGAAGATTTTGTTTATTTTATATTGTCAGAGGAGGATAAGTCGTCTGAGCCTAGTATTGAATACTGGTAAGTTCCAATTGTCAGATTGTAAAAATAGAGTACTATTTATTTTATGTCCTAAAATTTTGTTACTGCTACAATGTCAGGTTCAAGTGCATAGATCTGGATGGAAATGGGATCCTTACTCCTAATGAGATGCAATTTTTCTATGAGGAGCAGTTGCACAGAATGGAATGCATGGCCCAAGAACCTGTTCTTTTTGAAGATATTTTATGTCAGATGTTTGATATGATTAAACCTGAGGTTTGCATTTCCATCTAAATCTGATTACTCCTAATTAAAACATGATACTGTCATTTTGTCTGAAAGTATTGATTTGATTGCAGAATGACGGCTATTTTACTCTGCGTGACCTAAAGAAGTCCAAGCTTTCGGGGAATATTTTTAACATATTGTTTAATCTCAACAAGTTTATGGCGTTCGAGACGCGAGATCCGTTTCTCATTCGTCAGGTAAGGGCAGTTTAATATTGTAAGCTGAATCTGGTCCATCCATGCAATCCCTCTAAAGATTACTCCCTATGAAATGTGGAATGTCATGGAGAGTTATAGTTTACAAAATCACACAAGTATCTAGAATGCCCCTACAAAACTAAAATAAGTATGATCAATACCAGGGATACGTTTGAATTATGTCAACATTACTTAAATTGGTGATCAACCTCCTGAGTAAAAGTCATTGTAAACAAGTAAGTAAAACTATGTTTAGTTATTGCATCTCCTTTTAATTCATCAAAACATACTTCCTACTTTTTTCCCTTAAAACCATGGTCTGTAAAATCGGCTGAGTTGGACCGGAATTGGTTGACAGCGAGCCGATTTTGGACCGAGTTACGCGGCATGTGATTTTTGCAAGAAAAATCGGTGGAATTGGACCGATTCTCTCATAGCTGGGATTGGGAGTAGGAAGGCGGAGAGACTTGGATTGGGGTGGCAGAAAGAAAAATAAATAAGAAACGGGGTTGGGTAAATGGGAAGAAGAAAGAAAGGAGAAGGGAACTTCCTCATTAAAACTTTGAGGGGACTTGGTGCGTAGGCGTTGTACATTTTTTTTTCTTTAGATATACCAGCAATTATTGGCTCACCATGAACCCGGATCAATTCTATAATTGTGTAGTAATAAGCATTTAATGTTGGATAGATTGTTTTAATAATGTGCTGTCATTGGTGTTTTGAGTGCTAGAAGATATGTTTAGGTATTTTATACATTACTTTTTTCATTGAAGTAGTGAAAGTTATTTTCGTGCCTAATAATTTATCAATTACTATTTATTAAATTGTTTGTGTTTTCTATGTTTTTAAATTTAAAATTAACTCTATCATCTTTTTTATTGTTTATATTATATTATATTAGGGGGATTATTTGAATGTAATCTGTCTTAACATAAATTTTTATCAATTTTTTTCCTACTTTTTTAGTACAAAACAAGTTTTTTGTCGAAAAAAAATCTGAGTTTCCTATCTGATTGGGGCCGATTCTTCTGATTCCGATTCCACGGCTATCTGTACTAAATATTTTTTAAGGGGCATACCATGATTCTCTCAAAATTTTGTCAAACAATATTATTTTTAATATCTTTTGATTCTTCATCTGTTTTGTTTTCATTAGGAAAGGGAGAACCCAACAATGACTGAGTGGGACCGTTTTGCACATAGAGAGTATATAAGGTTGTCAATGGAGGAAGATGGTGAAGATGCCTCCAATGGAAGCGGTGATGTATGGGATGACTCGTCACTCGAGGCTCCATTTTGATGTAAGCTCTTTCTCTCTAAAGGAGATTGTGACAAGATTTTGATAGAATTGAAACTGAAAAAATAATTATTATTATCAGAAGTTTTCATATGACACAGTTAATACCCTGAGTTTATTGTCCCAAGGGCTTTGGACAAAATCTCATCCAAAACCAGTCCTAACCATCTGATCTGCGTTAAGATTCGTGCAAACATTTTTAAAACTTAATAAATTTAAATGGTCCCGTAAATCTAAATTGTCCATGCAAATTTTAGCATGGATCGGATGGTTTAGGACTGACTTTGAATGAGTCTTTGTCCAAAGCTCCCTTTGGACAAAAGCTCCACCCATAGTATCATAATACAATTTCCATATTCTATGTAATACCAAATACAGAATTTCCAAAATATAGATGCATCAGAGAGAGAAAGTAGAGATGTGCTAGCTAGAAAAAGATGTCCTTGAGAGAAACATTCCAAAGTGAGATGCATATCAGAATCTCAAAGATGGCACAAATCCAAGTTCACATTGAAGTAGAACAGAGAGAATCCAAGCAGCCTTGTATTTTTTTGTTTAAATCATTTAATTCTGATTGTTTTGTTTTAAATTAGATGCGGGAAAACTGGATGGTGATGAAACTGTTATCTTTTCAAAGGAATCTTGCGTGGGATCATGGCATCAGCTCGCATCGCCAGATGACTAATTTAAAGTTTTACTGTGCAGTTCTAATTTGAAATTCATTTTTTTATTCTGTGCAAAAGGCAAGTGGCGTGTTATGTGGCTAGAAAGGTGCCTCAAATTTGCAGTGAGGCATCAGGTTTAGTTTGTATTGACAATTGGTGGTCCAGCAATAACCTGTTTATTCTAAGTATCGGGCCAAAATTTTGAACAATCATTTGTAGTTGTCTTGTATTGGATAGCAATGGATATGTGCGGCTTAGGCAATTAACAGCTGGATAAGTGCCTTCTAAATGTATTTTGGTTTGCAGTGGATATTAGATTTGGGGGCGTATATTGCATGCTGGTTGTGACAATAGTTGAAAAAAATGTTGTGTTATAACATTTATCCTTGTGAATCTCCTTGTTCGAATTTCTTTTTTCTCTTCAACCTTTTTCTGATTGCAGTAAATCCGAATTGTGACAATTTTTTCTCTTCTTTTGTAAAAATCATTTTGAAACTATCAATATTTTTTTTTCGAATGGACAGGATTGACTACGGATTAGCATTTGCCTGAACTATCAATATTTGATACATGGAAACTTAGAGATCAATGTTTCTATTCAAACCAAACAAGCGAAGAATTCAACTTCTTTCCCAGATTAGAATATAATTTGACAAGTTCAATCTAACAAGTTTAGCATGTAGAATATAAGTTGTAAATAGTCAAATGGCACAAAAATAACTCAGTAAAATTTGTAACTTTCCACAGTTGTGGTAATCCAAAAAATGATAGAAAATTTGGCAACACAGGTTTTTTTTTTTGTGTGAGAGAATGCCCGTAGGCTCCAACACAAGTGAGAAATAAAATAATGCTAGCTTATATTACGATGACACAAGTATATTTAATAACTTTATATAATTCATTTCACACGAGATCAACTACATTTACTAGTAATGAATCAAGATTTTCCATATGTAATCGTTAATATTTTTTAACATGCATGTGAAATACATTATTTTTGTACATTGTATATGTTCCACAATTTATACTTTATAGTTTATTGTGATTAGATTTTTCAAGCCTCTCAGCGATTGATGTTTTTAGGCCGTCTCATGAGAGTGTTGGATGGAAATCACATCCTATGCGGAGTTGTTACCTGTGGAGTTGTGCTGTTCTTTTAATTTGGTCCATTCGTTTTTTATCGGACGGACCAAATATGATTTTGGCACAAATTTTAAAGTAAAATTAATACTGTCCCCTCCATCATCTGAGTACTCACCAACTGAGATTAAATCTGGACCGTCCGATCAGCTCCGCATGGGAAAAACTCCGCAGAGGATACTGGTCCCTATTGGATGGTGTTGATTTCTCTTTGGAAGGTCAGGCTGCGTCTGTTATTTCAGCTATTTTAAATTCGTGAAATTCAGCTTCTGCGTAGATTATTTTGCATTTTATGTTGCGGTAATTCGTTGAACTTGTTTTAAATTTTCTTGTATTTGGTACTTTTTGTTAAATCTTAGGCTAAAAGAGTTCAGACCCGGCTCGGGATCAGGGTGCAGTAAATCCGAATAGAACAATTTAGTAAAAGAAATTTGCTTGTGAAGCATATAAAATATGTAATTGTGCTTGTGCAGCATCTTAAATTTAAAATAGAACAATTACTTGACATTTAAAATTAGAACATAACAGACTCTCTTGTGCATTGAATTGTAAATCATTGGATTCAAAGTCCAAAATTCAATCTGAATCAATGTGTTATTTATACTAAAATATGTTTGGAGATCAAATTTTGCATTTTTTGAAAAAATTATTACTTTATTTTAAGATAGGTACAAAATCGTTATTTTAATTTTTTTTTAACAAATAGTAAAAATTTATGAAAAATTTAAAATTTGATCTCCAAGTACATTTCAATATATATATCACGTTAAATGATTTGAATCATCTAGTTGGACTTTGAATCCAACGATTTACCATCCAATGCACAAAAAGATATATACATTGCAATGTAATGTAGCTTCAACTCTCTCTCTCTCTCCACATATATATATAACAGAACAGATGTAAAAAGATTAATTTAAGAAAAAAGATAGAAACTTACACATCCATATTTTTTAAGGAACTTAATAACTAAATATTTAAACATCGCATGTATCTGAATCTATTAATTACTTTATAATATAAATCAAAAACATTAATCAAAGTGGCCTATTAGCTCAGCTGGTTAGAGCGTCGTGCTAATAACGCGAAGGTCGCAGGTTCGAGACCTGCATGGGCCATCTCCGTTTTTTATAATATAATTACAATTTTTTTATTATCGTTTTAATCCATTCTTTCCCGAGTTACATGGGAATACAACTCATCGAGTTCAGAACTGCTGGTATAACTTCCGGACAGTTAAGCAATAATATAAATGGAACAGTCAAAGCTGCTCAAAAATTAGTTGTGTAGATTATTTTTCCCAGCTATTTTTTTTTTATATTTTGTCAGCAAAAAAATCCTGTATTACTTACACTGCAAAGTGCTAAGAAATATTATCATGGATAATTACGCATAAAAATAAAATCATATATATTACACCCCTTCTCGCATCAATCATTTTTCACTTCAAAAATCTTGAGAGTTGAGGTAATATTTTTCATTTAATATATGTTTGAATTTACAAAAATATTTTAAAGTTGAACGACTTGACCAGTCAATTCTATCTTTATCTAAAGAGAAAGTTTGAGATGAAATATATAGATTTAAGGATTTTTTTAGTTGATGAGAACTTGAAACGATCACCGTAATTTCACTGTACACTATTCCAAATGTTGAGATGAAATAGTTCATTTTTTTAAGACATGTTAATTGTCGTAAAAAATGGAAGTTACATTAAAAACGAAAGTTTGGAGTCCATTGGCTAAAACCATAATCAGATATTTTCATGCCACATACATTTGTATTTTTTAGTTTAAAAGGTTGGTAACTTGAAAAATCATACAAATTAAGTGCGAATCAAGTATCAATTATTTCTATAAAGGTGACATTTATATTAATTAGTGAGACGAGACTAATTTTTTTTTTTTTTACGAAAAAATCATTTACCCATAGCTGAATAACCAAAGAATTCACTTTATTGAGCAAAATCTACATTCATGAATTTAGACTGAAATCACTTTTAAATTTAATTTTAAAGACACTGCACTCGTGCAATTTAGCGTTCACAAATTTAAAAAGAAATTTTCATACATCCCATAAATTAATTTTTGCGATAGATGAACTAATAATAATTAATATTTTGTCAACATGGATTTTTGACAGCAATTTCACTAAAATAATATTTTCTATTGATGAAATTATCATACATCTCTGACATTTCACTAAAATGAAATTATACTGAAATCACTTTAAATTTAATTTTAAAGACACTGCACTCGTGCAATTTAGCGTTCAGAAATTTAAAAAGAAATTCCCATACATCCCACAAATTAATTTTGCGATAGATGAACAAATAATAATTAATAATTTGTCAACATGGATTTTTGACAGCAATTTCACTAAAATAATATTTTCTATTGATGAAATTATCATACATCTCTGACATTAGAAATGTAATTGCCACATAAAATTTGAAGTTAGAATGAAATTACCAAAATATATAGTTGAAAGGGCGTGCTAATCAAAACGCAAAAGTTCAGGGGTGATTTTGAGATTTTTCCTTTAAGGAAAAATAGATACACCAAAATTGGTTCCGAATTTGCAAGAGCCATTCATTTTACCGCGTGCCATCTTATAAGCTACAAAGAGCAACTAACATATGAGTTTTGTTCTATGAAAAGATAACCAACCAATGGCTTAGCCTTTATAAAACGGATTTAAGTTCCTCAAATGGATTTGGAGAGAGAATTTATCTGAAATAAATAAATAAATATCCTTTTAGCAAGAGGGATAAACAAAAACAAATTCTTAAGAGGAATTAAATTCACCACGGCAATTGGTTTTTATTTGTATCTGAATTCATCTGATATCATCGTTCCAAAGGTAATTTCACAATTTGGTTTTATATATGAAGAAAATTTAACCCAAAATTTGCTTCGATTCTCTGATTTTTCATGATTTCAAATGTGTTAATACTATAATTTTTGGAGAATATTATGTTGTGATTTTCATCCCAATGGTAAATTATTCTAAAATGAGTTAAGACTCACAATTCATTTTTATTGCCTTTTTCTTTCAGGAGCAAAACTAGAAAATTATTAGAGCAGCGTAAATTTTTTATAGCAAGGTACTGGTTATTTTTTTAATATTTTGAATTTACAAATATTTTTTTTTTCAAACAATAGCTGTATATATGTTCAAATTTGAACATATATACAGCTTTTGAATTTACAAATAGACGAGAAGGGTGCTAAGAACTCCCTATAAATTATTATTTTTTTCAATTTTATATATGCTTCAATTTTTTTTTACAAAAACATATACTATTAGTCATCTCTCATAATATGAAATTACATGTTACTTATTAATCCAATTCCCTAGTTCAATCTTCTGATTCTGGCCCAGTATATATATTTTGCCTCACTAAAGTATAAATTTTTTTCTCTGTCCGGTAGGAAATAAAAGAGGAGAATACCATCACATTTCTCTTCACTACATCCATTAATGGCTTCTAAGATGAAGAAAGGCTTCCTCAGGCCTATACGCTATCTTTCTCAAATTTTCGGTTAGCAAAGTTTACATTTCTCTAATATTTTATAAAGCAAACATGCAGATAATATTCAGTGCAAATTTAAATTTATGGAAAATTGATACTTATGAAAAAAATATATATAAAATAACGTGACAAGCTCTAATTGATGAATAATCCAAAACCAATAATATTTGGGACAACTATTAGCATTCTAGAAAAAAAAAGTATGAAATTACAGAGGTGGCATATTACTAATTAATGAGATTTATGCAAGTGAATGTAGTATGAAATATGAATGTTTGAAATTTTTATACCTTTTAAGAGATGCTTTGTTTGTCACAGAGGGGAGAGAGTCTGAGATGCAGATCGGTTTCCCAACGAACGTCAGACACGTGGCACATATCGGAATGGATTCAACAGACGAAGGACCCAGCTGGGTAATTTGTTATTTTCTTTATTTAAGCTGAAATAACAACAACAACAATAATAACAACAGTAAAGAACTCAAGCTTATTATTTATTTGTTTGTGAAAAATTAGATGAAAGAGTACCACTCAGCACCACTACCCACTACAGTTGATGGTTCAGATAGCCCAGCAACAGAAACTGTATGGGCATCAGCAGGTAATTAACCACATGGATTATTTACATCTGCACACATAAAAATAATTTTCATTACCAAAACCATAAGTTTAATCTATATTAAACATAAAAAGTAATATATATTCCATAGACATGGCGTTAATCGGAGGATTAGAAGATCCGAGGTCATCAGAACGTAGCAGTTCAGCCTCAGCCTCAGCTGGACCTACGAGGGAAGAATCCCCTTACATGTCTCCCGAAACATATCCATTTCAACATGCTCAAAGTGAAAGAAGGAATGCAGAATCATCTTTGAGTCGTGGCATTGCAAAGAAGGGACGTAGATACAAGAAGAAAGAAGGAATTGAGGCGCCCACCGATTCCATATCCGGGCAAGAATTGCCCGCAGTCCCGAAGAAAACCCGTCGAAGGAAGCAAAAAGACTCCGAAACAAGCAAGACTACTCCTGGGGGACCCTCCAGACTAAAGGAATGCTGCACAGATGCATCTGCTGCTAAGGAAATTGACAAGATGTTACAACCGCAGGTTATGAAGCCATTAGCCATTAGCTCCTGATCGATCTTCTCATTACTGAGGACTTCTCAGGAAGTTGTTTATATAGATCATGTTTGGTTGCTACTTAAATTTAAGAAGGATTAAATTATTTCTTCCATTTTGCTTCTTTTATTTTGCATTTTGTTTGGTAAATTAAGTTATGGCTTAAATTAATTAATTCGTCTGGTGGGGAATAATATATCGGGGAAATCTCTGTCTATGACAGTGGAACCTGCAAGTGGAATAAATATACATGAAGTTATTTAATCCGTCTGGAGAGATAATTTAATTTATTCCTCCTGTATTACTACTAACTTGGTAACTTTATGGAACAAGAGATTTAATTGTACATCTTACTCTACAATCACTACAATCAGACATAACCATATATTGTTTTTAAAAAAAAAGTGCATCACATATATTGACTCTGTGGATCCCATCTTTGTTTGGCATCCTAAAATTAGTTTCGGCCTAGTTTTATGTATATTGTTGTTTCATGACTTGTATTGAAAGTTGCTCAAATTAAGGTACGATTTAAGGTAGTGTTAGGTTAATTTGCAATTTGTTGTTTGCGGTAATTTGTTTTTAAAGAAGTTTTAACAAATTCAAAAGAGCAATGATGTTTCGCTCTTTGTTACTTTATATTCCAATTTTTCTTTGATTTTCGTCGATTTTGCTTCTTTTTTTTTTGTGTGGCAATCACACAGTAGGGAATCGTACAAAAAGTAAAATAGTACATTTTTGACGGATTATAAACGTATAAGCTTATATTTAATGAGTGTGATTTTTATCAATGGATAAATATTATTATCCCAAATATTATTCCCGTGAACCACTTTTTGTTTTTAGCAACTAGGTAGACCGAAAATTTTATTAATCGAAATTAAATAAAAAAAAATATCGAAAAAGAAGAGAGAATATGAAAAATTTCGAAATCTAAGTAGGACGGGATAAATTGTCCCGTCCCTACGGACGGAATAATTTATCCCGTCCTAGTTAATCAAAATCTCATACTCAAACTCACTTAATTAAATCAAGCTAAGTAGCAGAAAAAAAAAATCAGGGACGGGATAAATTTTCCCGTCCCTGGAGATCAGTCCAACACAGATTAAAACAGAAGCCGGTCTTTTGAAAACATATTGGACCTAGCTAAATAGTATAGAAAATAAGATTAACCATTTGAGGTAGAAAGAAAAGCCACGCGGCATAGCACAGGGGAGTCCCCCAATGAAAAGCAAAAAAAGGAGAAGACAAAGTCAAAGAAATATATTTTTTCTTTCTTTAGTACTCAACCGGGAGAGGAAAAGCGATTCTGTGTCAATTTTTTTTCCCCGCTCTAGGGACGGAAAAATTTGTCCCGTCCCTGGTCTTTATTTTTTTTTTATTGTCTAACTTAGTTTAATTAAGTGAATTTAAGGACGTGATTTGAATTAAATGGGACGGGATAATTTAACCTGTTCTACTTAGATTTCGAATTTTTTTGAAATCTCTCCTCTTTTTCAATATTTTTTTTATTTAATTTCGATTAATAAAAATTTCAGCTAGGTAGACGTCTCACCAGTCTAAAGTTTTTCAACTTCAAAATTTTCCTTCCACCAATTTCTCCAACATGGAGGTTTCGTAATAATTAGAAAAATATCAAATTGTTGTGGTATTTGCTTGTGCCCCTAGGTAGGAAAAAATTGACAGTCACTTGAAGATGGCCAAAGATGGCCAGGAGGCAAATGTAGTAAAATTTCCATCAGATCCTTTTATATTGTGATTATGATGGGATTATCCCCATTTTGAAATTCAAGTATGAGACACTGAGATTTTTGTAAAGTTTGATCAAGAAGGGGTGACTCAGAGGATAAGGAAAGGAAAGGTGTGAAGGAGAGACTGACCTCACTACATATAGTTCACACTCATTTATTTGCTTCACAATGGAAGCAGAGAAGGGAGCGAGGTGAAGTTGTCGTATAATTTTAATGAATATTTTTGCCGATTCTCATCCTCAAATTGAGAGCTTTAGGTTGTGCTTCACAAAATTAGTCGCAAAATTAGTATGAAGAGGAAGGGGAAAAAAGACAAAGGAAGAAGCAGCCGCACGGATTACCTCGCTACAGTAAAATTTACATCTCAAATCGAAGGATACAAAGTTCGGAACTTTTGTATAGAGCATTCTCCTACATTTCCCTCGCTACAGTACCCATGTTCCTTCATTTTCCTCTCCGATTATCTCTTCTAGAGCAAATAAACGGCCGTGAGCAGACCGCAAATGTGCGGAGTTTCCCTTTCCTCCCTATAATAAAGTAGTTCTCTCTCAAGCACAACCTTAAGACAAAATGACTTCTATATGCGTTAATTCTCTTTCCTTTTTTATATGTGCTTCCTTTTGAAACTGTTGGGTTAGAGAGGTAAACACAAACAAGGTTGTACCACACAACTTCTTTTAAGAGTAATTTTCTCAAACACCTTGTGTGCATATACCAAATCACAAATAAATGGAGAAATAGAGGAATCACACAAGACACCAAATAATAAGCAAGCAAGCATAAGAAATAAGAGAAGACATAAGATTTTACGTGGAAACCCTCT
Organism: Carex cristatella; assembly: GCA_024447775.1. NCBI lineage: Eukaryota > Viridiplantae > Streptophyta > Magnoliopsida > Poales > Cyperaceae > Carex > Carex cristatella. The sequence continues at coordinate 9,508,802 of JAJHPF010000003.1, read as the reverse complement.
CGGGAGAAAACCACGGGAGTATACGGCACAAATCCACTAGATCAAAGAGTCTTACAAATACAAGAGATTAGAACTCACAATAGTACTTTCTCACACACTCTTTTACAAATTTCAAAAATAAGAGAGCAAAATTCTAGAAAATTTGATGAAAAAACAACTTGGAGAAGACCAAAAGAAACAACTCTATTGGGGAGAAAATGCGGCACTTCCTTTCTAACTGTCTCCTTTATTCTTACGGAAATCAATTCCGTGTAAAATCCTTAATGGGCCGGGCCCATTAAGTTTTGACTTCAACGCAACAGAAACATAGTCGTAGGATAAATATTTTTCTGACCATAAACAGAATTATGACAAATAATGATTTCATTAATAGAGATAAGTTTGTTGATATTTTTGCTTTCTTGTCGGAATCAATTAATCAAACGGTTGTTGATTACTTGTTGGTTCGTATTGGGTCCTATAATTAAGGTGATTTGGAATTGGATCTGTCATGCAGTCATACTGCTATTTTTCTTTGAACCCCTTTAGTCTAGATACTAATGTCTTTTTCAAATATATGTTTCTTTCATTTACGGAGAAACCTTTGACCAAAATACTTATATGTACTTTTTTTTTTTTTATTGTTTGGAATAATACAAAATATTTTTCAGAAACCGTTGGCTTAATAGATAACAGAGCGTTGCAACTCTGCACTTCTTTTAAGCTATGTTACATGGATACGGGTACGGGTGTCGTATCGGATACGATATGGATACGGCGATACAGTATTTTTTTTAAATTAAAGATACGATACGTCTAATATATATATATTTAGTATTTTAATTATATTATTAATTCATATTATATAAATTAAATATCAAAATACAAAGCAACAGCCAACTAAGTCAAGTATACATTAAATACAAAAGATACTATCTTAAAAACACAAGAGTTGATGCAGTGCAGTGGTAATGAGGTATGGATGTAATCGCAGCGAGTCAATGCGTGTCGGAGACCGTATCAAGGAATTGAGGATACGCCACGTAAGTCAATATGCCAGCTGGCGTATCAGTGCCGTATCGGGCGCGTATCGGTATTCGACACGGGTATGAAGCCAATTTGGAAGTATCGGGCTAACATAGCTTTTAAGACAAGTTTGGTTAAAAAATATAAGAAAAATACAATATGAAAAAAACTTCTAAAATCGTGTTTGGTTAAAAGATGAAAGGTAAGAAAATATTGATAAATAAGTCAATTTTATCTCTTACAAATAAAATTCTCTAGTTTTTCATCTCATGGAATAAAAAAATAACTCATGGCGAAATAAAAAAAATGACTTGTAAAAAGCATAAGGTTGACTGCAAAACAAAAGTGCAAATTAAGGTTCTAAATAGCGATTGTAGCGGCATGACGGGAAGACAAAAAAAAACTATTGCAAATAGTGTAGCTATAGTGGAAGCTATCATACATAACATTTTTTTTTTTTTCAAAATTTATATATTTGTTTACTAATTATCAACATGATCAATATTGGAGAATTGGAGTAACAACTAAATAACAACTAATCTAAGTTTTTACTTTTTTCAATCATGCAAATAAGAAGAAGAAGAAAAAGAATCTACAAGATAATATTATTTAATAGTTCATATTTCATAGTATTACAGATTATAATAGATGAAGAGCAATTAATTTTACAACTGAAATGAAGTTAGTATACCTATTATAACATTTTATATATTATAATAATTAAAATCAGCTTTCGATGAAATGAACAACAATGATTTTTTAAGTGACTACTAGATGAAGAGCAAACAAAAAGAAGAATTAATATTTGAATATTTTTCGATTTAGAATGAGAGACTAAATCACAAATAGAAACAGAAGCACATAGTTCAGTTTAGCATATTTATCATAGCAGACCATGTAGCATCATATATAGGAATAGAAGCACAGAAGTCCATGTAAATTGCAAAAATAAAAATTCACGCAGTATAGCGGTAGCAATAGCACGTAGCTGTAATAGCAATCATAGCTGAAATAGCTCACTTTTATTTCATGGCTTAGTTTTTATGATTCGAAAAAGCTATTGTGCAGCTATAACTAGCTATTTAGAATACCGGTGCAAACTCAATTACATTTTACTAACTTTCACAATTCCATTCAATCCATTTGTTGTTCAACTTAGAACCTCTATTTCAATCTATTCCTCTTTTTCTTTCTAGCCAGCTGAATAATATCATAGTGACATGTTGAAATCACCATTACAATAACGACTAATGAAGAGATGCTTGCAATTTAAATTTGAAGATATAGATTTAAAGTGAGAAGGAGAACTATTTTTTTTTAAACTAGTGGTTTTAAATGCCGGCTAGCGATTTCATTGATAATAAAAAAAACATTTACAATACGTCAAATGACTCTCGTTCTTATTGTAGCCACTCTTTTATTCTCTTTAATTCATCCAAACCACCATATTATTTTATTCCTACATATCTACATTCTTATTATTTTTTTAATTGCTTATTATTTTATTCCCAATTTTTATTTACAAAATTTTATGGAACTCTTCTGGATATGCCCATCCACAGATGTCCGACCTTCGCATGCGCAACAATGACCGGAGCCAAGTCCATTCGAAATTAGAACTTCGGCACCTCCGACACACTTCTGTTGCTGAGGAGGAGATAAGAGTAGGTCTGATAGGCATCAAACCTACTTTTAGGTTCAATTAGCTCTAACATTGTATGATTAGTACTAAGATTGGTGTGCATGAAAATTGAAACAAATTTGCACGGATTTTAATGTACTTAGCATGGATCTTAATGCAATTGAATAGTCATTTCATTGGACCTACTCTGAATTCGCCGAGGAGATGACTATCGATGGAGGATTGTTGGTTTTTGATATGTCCCCTGATGACAATATTTAATTTGTGTTTGATTAGTCCTCTTATTTATTTGGTGATGTTTGTGCTGTTTGGATGTATGAACTAACTTGGATGATGGGAGAATATTATGGGAGCATTTTGGATTTTTATGGAGGTGTATTTTGCGAGGGGATGGGCATTTCGTTGTATGATATCTTAGCTAAAATTGGTACATATTTCTGACTAGAACGAGGGTGTTATTAAGTTCATCAAGTATTTTTATAAATTCAACTCTAAATTTTATCAGATTAGTTTTAAACGCTGAATTTAAACTGTTGAAATTTTGCTATCTTACGAGTAATGTGTCTATATGTAAATTTTAAATTTTTTTTGAATTAATTTAGTATAAAGTCTATTGGTCAAAATTAGAAGGTTTATAAATTAATTTTAATGCATTCATTTTTTACGTCTTTTGACCACTTGGCTCTCTATATAAAATTAATTTTAAATAATAATTTTTTTATATGTAGACGCATCACTTGTAAGGTAAAATGATTTCAACGTTTGGATTCGTTATTTGAAGTCAATCGGATAGGTTTTAGAGTTGATGAACTTAAGAACACCCTAGTTCTACTCTATATTTATAAATTATTTTATTTGTAGAAATTATGAGCCCTTGATCAATATATATTTTTTTCTTAAAAATTATACATACATTAAGTATATAATTTTTACAATACATTTACTTTATAGTATCAATCATTTAAAAATTACAATTATTGATCAAATTATTTAAAGTTTTTAATGGTTAAAATTTTAGTTAAATTTTATAGATAAATAATGAAGTGTCAAATTAACTTTAATTTATTGTATATATTCTATCTACGATATAGACATATAGTAAGTGCATCTATAATTTTAAATTTTAATTCGAACAATATTATTATAAAAATATCAAATAAATAAATACATTAAAAAGGGCCTAAATAAAAGTGACTTGTTCGTCAGTCCTGTCTTCTTCTCTACTCGCCTTCAATTAGCTCTATTTGCTCTTCTTCTTTGCCTTCTCCCTCTAGCGCGCGCAAAATCTCCGTAAACCCTAGACAAAGAAGAAGGCGAATAGAATTAAAATTTAAAAATAAAATGCAAGGTTTCCCCGGAGTAACGTCCGATTTGCAAACCCTTCGGGCTTCAATGCATGCGATTGAAGATGCTTGTTCTCTCATTCAGGTAGGCTCCGATCAACACTTTAAGTCGCCCATTCAGAGATGGAACCAAGGAAATTTGAGAAAATCGAGGGATATTTTCTTGTTATATGAAAAATATTCGAATAATTGGAAAACGGCTTATAGGTAATAAAAATTTGCTCTCAGAATAATTAAGGTGAACCCAATAATTTTGTGGTAATGTTAGTTTAAAGTGTACTGTATTGTTTTATGCTTAGTCTATATCTAGGTTACCAGTTTAGTTTTCCATAAAATGAATAATTCCGCTTGGCTTTGTAGATGCACATGAATCCTGCTGAAGTAGAGAGGGTTATTGGTTCACTTCGTTCTTCTTCCATGCCTTATCAGACCTGCCGTTTCATTCTTGGTACGCAATTTTAACAATTTGGTGGCACATTAGTGTACAAAACCAGTACCAGTTCGGTTAGAGATTTTAGTTAGTTGATCAGTTCTGAACAACACTATAGCTGACTTCAATGGTACAAGTTCACAAGTAATCTCTAATCCTGATTGTAATAAAGCATCAACAGCTTTATCTCTTACCTAGTCCAACTAGGCTCTTAAATCTTACATTTACGAGCCTTAATTGTGATAAAACATCGGAACCAAAAAAATCAATACAAAGGTGAAATAATGATCAAGCCGATACCAATCCAGTATTCTGCTTTATAGGAAGGTTCAAATGTCTCTAATTTATTTATTAATTAGTTAATTTTTTGTTTTACTAATTTTCAGAAGCGTCACAAATGGCAAGTGCAAGATTTCAAGCTGCCGGTGCAATTGGAGATGCTGCAATTAGAGAATGGGCACTCCTTACAATAGAGAACAAAAGAAGCTTAATACTGTAAATCTACAATTTCTATACACCTTATATAAGCTTAATACTTGTTTGGGACTAAAGGCTTGGTTGTGGTTGTTATATAAGCGCTATTTGTATGGTCCTGAGCTAGTCCAGCACTCATAGTAACAAGTATGACATAGTCCTGGTTCATTAAACCTTGAACACCAAAAAGGCATTAAAAGAACTTCTCAGACTTTACTGGTATTCTGACTAATTGATCCACTGTTCTGTAAAACTATCCCAGATTCTCTCTGCACTATGTCATGGAGCGTTCTAGTGCACCTGAAGCATACGTACAGTCAAAGGTTTCTTCTGTGGCAGCTAGATTACTAAAAAGAGCCTGGTAAGTACATGCACCATGTAGGTCATGGATGGTACCGATACACTCAGAGGCGGAACTAGAAAATTTAGATTGGGGGGCTGAAACGTAAAAAATGCATAATGGTGTTGTCCCTGGGATTTAAACCCAAGTCTCCACAACAAAATGTGAAATTTTAACCACTAGACTACAAACACACATTTGATATTTTATGGGGGGGGAGGGGGTGAACTATATAAAAACTTAAAAAAAATGAAATTTCAATTAAATTTTTATACACATGATGAATTTTTTTGAAATCGCGAGGGTCACTAAGCACCCCCCTACTACACTACCTTGAGATCTGCCCCCGGATACACTGAACTTACTACTAGTATCCTTGAGCACTCACTACGTTCTTTTTAGCACTTGGTTTGAGACTATTAGCTCATATGATAACACTCTTAATTTCATGTTCTGGACAAATCTTAAATTGATTGTATCCTCTCTTTGTTTGCTCTTCTAGGTTAGAATTTTCAGAAGCAGAGAAAGTGGCTATATTCAACGAGGTATATTATATTTATTCTTTTGCACAATTTGCAAATTAATGTTTGCAATAGCATTTTGCAGCTATTATAGTGTCTTTTCGTCTTTAGGTGAAGCAATCTATCGTTGGTGTACATGGCTGTGATCTGCAATATGCTGGGACTCATTTCATCGAGTTGTTGGTATTTGTCTTGATTAACAATCTGTGAACTATAATTCATTTAATGACGTTATATATTTTTTAAATGCATTTTGATTTTTGAGGGATTTTTATGCAGGTGTCAGAATTCTCACCTTCAACCTCATCAGCTATGGGTTTGCCAAGAGAATTTCATGAACAGTGTCAATCATCTTTTGAGATTAATTATTTGAAGGTCTATCACTAGCATTTTTTTTTATCAACATAGTTTTTTATTTTCTAATGTATAGATACTAATTGCAGCATCAGAATTACTTCGTATTGTTTTGGTAAACCAACTGAAGAATTAATATTAGAAAAATGTCTGTTACAAAACTCTTTTATCTAAACTCGTCTTTATATATATTTTTTTATAGGAGTTCTATTGTTGGGCTCAAGCTGCTTTGTTGGGGCTTGCAGATAAAATAATGAATTCAAACGGAAATGTGTCAGAAGAACGGGCTTGTTCTGGTGCAATTCGGCTAATGTTAAATATTTTGAACTGGAATTTTACTGTATCTGATAAATCTAATACTAAATCAAATGTGCTACCATCTGGAATCAGGCATGACACAGTGGTGCTGAAGAAATTCGAGCGTACTCTTATTAAGGTAGTTCTGTTTTCTCTTAGAAAAATGAATTTTGAGAATAACAGTGAAATATTAAAATAGGTTGTGGTGCTATGTTGATTACTTGCTTCAGGAAATCAACGTGCTTTCTAGTCATAGACTTCTTATAAGAAGAAAGTAACAGTACAAAGAGAAAACCTAAAAGAAAAAAAAATGATGTTTCACGAAGACCTGATTTTGGTATGGGCAAATACGTCATGTTTACTGCCTGAGTACCATGGTTAGTAGATAGGTTATTATTTGATCTAACTTGAATAACTTCGGGATACCACAATGTAAACTATTTAGAATTTAGCTGGCTAAAGACTGTAGTTTGACTACCAGTGTTTTAATCCTAAATTTAGTTCTTCTTTGGTGTTAAAACCTAGTAACTACAAGTACAGGTGTAGTGTTACAAATGATTGTTCTCTGTTTTTTGGTCTTCTAGCCAGGACCGGCATGGAGGGACACACTCATCTCCTGTGGCCACACCAACTGGCTCTTGAACTTTTACAGCGCAATGAGAGAGAAATATTCATATGATACACTGTGGAACGATTCTCCCCTTGCCTATGCTACTCGGCAGCTAATTGTGCAACTCTGCTCCTTGGCTGGGGCTGTCTTTCCTTCTGGTACAGTTTTTTTTTTTTTCTAATTACCAATTTGTATATGAAATCTTTTGGATCGACAAGTTGTTGCTGCTGCTGCTGTTGTTCTTCTTGTTATTATTATTGTTGTTGTTCTTAATTGGTGCCCCATGGAACTTAAGTACTGTAAAGGGTTTGAAAATTCAAATATCAAGTAGAGTTGTTGGTGTAAGGAAAATAGACTGTGATTTTTTTCTTTTTGTTTTAAATTGTCTTAGATAATGGAGAGACCCAAATGAAGCATCTAATACAAATTCTGTCCGCTATTATGCCGTGGGTAGAGCCTCCAGATGTCATTGCAGCATCAATTAGATCTGGTGGAAGTGAAAGGTTCTTTTTAAGTTTTTTGTTTGAGTCGGTTAATAAAAAAAAAGTAACTGGTGGTAAAAATGTTAATTGAACTGCTTATATCGTTTTCTTTTATTTCAATAGTGAGTTCGTAGATGGTTGCCATGCATTGCTTTCTATGGCATCTTTGACAACTACAGCTCTCTTTGATAATATCCTGAAGTCTTTGAGGTGATAAGCTGAACTTTGAATTGATAGTATAATGCCTAGAAAAAACTTTAAGATGAATATAAGCCAAGTAACTCAATGTAAACATCATTTTTCTTTTTCTTTTTTGACAGGCCGTATGGTACTGTACACCTTTTGTCGGCCTTAACATGTGAGGTTGTGAAGTCATTAATGAATTTCCGGCGTGAAGAGGAGACTTGGGTTGAGGAGTCTCTGGATATCTTATTGGAGACATGGAATGTTATTCTTGAGGTGTTTTATGTTCCTTTCGTAACAAGTACAAAAAAAAAAATCATTTTGGCATAGGGGCTTGATGTTATAATCATTCACCGTACTTAACCAATGGTTTTTGGTCATTTTCTTATTCTTTTTCTCTGCTCCCACTGGTTAAGGCGCATAAAAAGAGTTTTTTTTTTTTCTTTGGTATTTTGCCAGGGAATGGGTACAGATAGGAGCTCAATCTCTACTGATGGTGTTTATGCAGCTTCAAGCTTATTTAATGCCATTGTTGAGTCACATTTAAAGGGTAAAATAATTCGAACTGTAAAATCTTTCAGATATTACTTAACTACAACCATGTGATAGATTGGTTGCTCAAAAGCACTGAACTTTATTGTCCCAATTAGGTCACTCTTTTGTCAATATAGTCAAAGGAAATGGTAAATGTTTCCTTCCAATTTCTCAACTTGTCTCTCTGACTCGTTTGCAAATAGAGAAGGGAAATGAGAAGAACATCGCTTGGGAGTTGGTAGAGAAAAATATGGGCGGACATTTTGTATTCTTATTGCTTTTATGTCAGAAAAGAGATAGCAGTGACCTGACAGGGACAACATGAAAGTTCAGAAGTGTTTAGAGTATAAATCAAAGGTGATTGACCAGTTCATCACTTTAGGTACAATCTAGTGAGAGCTTTGCATGTATTAGGAGGTTTCTTTAATTAATAAGGTTTATATAAACGTACTATATCTTTTATGATTCTTTGTTTTTGATAGCTGCTGCTGATTCTGCCTTTGAGGATGCGGATAATTCTGAGTACTTTCATGCCTCTATCTCGAGTAAGACATCATATGGATGGTTAAATTGATCATTATAAAACACCTGTACTGTTGCCATCAATTGATCATTACAACTAAGAAAGGCCTAATAAACAGTTAAGCACAAAAATATTTAGTTGCTAACTGGCACTATAACTATAGCCTGAACCAAGGGGTGGATTTACATTTGCTAAATGAATTGACCCCCAATTTTTTTTCTGAAAACCCTTTAAACTTGTACTATATATTATAATTTTAAAGATAAAATTGCTATATGTATGCTAAACTTCACCCCATTTATTTTATAAAAATTTTAAGCTGACCCCCATACTTTTCAAGAAGAAGAATTTGAGCACTATAAATCTTTATGCGCGACCCCAACAACAACCAAGACTTTAGTCCCAACCAAGCCTTTATGCGCGACCCCCATAGATTAAAATCCTGTCTCTGCCTCTGGTGTGAACAGTGCAATAATACCTGCACTCTTAAATCTTTTATTAACTGTGGATAATCAATTAATCTTTGGCATGAGAATGTATTTCGTTTGCCTTTGTCCTTGAGAACTTTTGGTCTTGCAGAGAGAGATGAAAGGTTAGCTTCTTATGCTCTCATTGCACGTCTGGGAGCTGAATCGACTGTCCCTCTTCTTGCAAGGCTATTCCAAGAACGTTTTGGTACCCTGAACCAGGTATACCACTCTTACCTAGAGTTGAAAAAATTCAACTTCTGATTAGGGGGGTTCAGATTCAGTGCGGTACCCTACCGTGAAGAATGATATTTGCATCGTCTGTTTTAACCTGGAATGAAACTTAAAGCGGATCCCCTATAATCCAAATAGGCAGCAAAATGATTTTGTTTCGGCTGGGAGTTATTTTACACGGTAGGGTACTGCAGGGGATACTCACCCCTGATCAGGGGCCTGCCTGCCCCAACCGAACTTGATTAGAACTAAAAATATTAAAAAGATTGTCGACTAAAACTTGACTGGACCTAAAAATGGAGCTTGCTCTGACATTGGCGACTCATATTAGATCTGCTCAAACACTGACTGCTTATAAACAAATCTTTTGAAACTGTACAGCATCTGAACCTGAGTAATAAACAGGAAACAACCTAAAGCCTGACTGACTGAAACCCTAGATCATAACCTAAAACGACCAAAATGTAACCTGATCTAAGACCAAGCTTGGATGACTCAAAACCAAAAACAATCTTAAACCCAACATACCGAATTACAAGAAAACCCAAACAAACCTGATATTCATCCTACCAAAATGGCCGAAATAATATTTGACTGAGCCATCTGTTTGTACATTTATCGTGTTTTATCTCTTCCTTGTACATCTTGTGTAAACGTCTTGATTGGTTTACCTTATCAGGGACTTGGCAATAGTGACCCAACTCGTACACTGGAAGAGCTGTATTGGCTATTACTTATAACCGGTCATGTTTTAACAGATTCAGGAGAAGGCGAGACATTGCTTGTAAGTTGCAATTGACATCAAAAATTTTATGGGTGTTTTGTACTGATATTTCATTGCATTTGCTACAAGATAATGATTTTTTTTGTCTGTTTCTGCATCTTATGCATCTAACAGTATTTAACTATATGCACGAAAGTATACTAAAAGGTAAACAAAAATAGTTAGCCTGATTTTAGTTCGTCTGGGTTAGGGAAACTCAGAAGTTAGGGGCAAAGTTGTTCACATTTAATGAAATTCATTTTGCCGTCGCATAAATCTAACTGGAGGGGTGGCTACTTGCAACAATGCTACAGGATTTTTTGCATGAGTTTCAAATCTGAAATAGTAGGCTGTGTTGCACATTAGGAAAAAAATAAATACAAGTTACACTTTGCAAGCAGGGGCGGATTTGCATTCACCCGTACGGGTGCTAAGCTATCCTATGATTTTAAAATTGTAGTTATATATATTGAAATTTAATTGAAAGTTATTATTTAAAAAAAAAATTATATAGTCCAGCCCCCCTCATAAAATATCACATGTCCATTTGTGGCCTAGTGGTTAGAGCTTATCTTATGGTTGTGGAGAACTTGGGTTCAATTCTCACCAATAACATATTTTGCTTTTAAATTTTAGCACCTCCTATTATAATTTTCTAGTTCCACCTCTGTTTGCAAAATCACATTTTTATGTGCCATTGCATGATAATCTCCAATTGTAACTACATGCGGTACAGATCCCAGAGCTACTTCAGGCAGCTTTTTCAGATGTGGTCGAAGCGGCACAACATCCTGTCGTCATGCTTTCATGGTATACTTGTTTTTCTGTTAAATTATTTTCAGATCAAGGATTAGAGAAAGCTAAATACTGGAGCAGATTGGCTGGAGCTGTTTTGAAATTGTGATCATTTGAAATTTCAGATGGAAGACACATTTTCTGTGATCTTGCTTTTATCCTTTTCTGTTTATTTGGGCTTTCAACTTTGCAAGTGGTATAACTTTTGATCTTTTTTCTTCTACACTGTAGGTCAGTTATTAATTTTTCAAGGCAGTGTCTAGATCCTGCTGTGAGATCAGCATATTTTAGCCCCCGACTCATGGAGGTACTTTTCTGAATTGCATTTTTCAAACACTATTGAGCGAGATCTCCCCCCCACCCCCCCGATTTTTTTCACTCTCAGTTTGTCTTACTAACTGGTGAAGGATCTAAAATGATTGTGCCTTGAACATGCTTGTAGTGTAGCTCTGACCAGTACTAGATGTGACTAGAACTATATAACGCCTTTTTTTTTGGTGTTGTACAGGCTGTGGTTTGGTTTCTTGCAAGATGGGTAGCAACATACCTAGTACCACTTGATACTAGCATGGGAAACATTAAAGATACTGATTCTGAAGGCGTGGTAACAAATGGATCTCAACCTTCGCGAAAAATCTTGCAGAGTTTTGGCTGGCAGAATAACCAAGGGGACATTATTCTTGATTCGGCTATACGAATTTCTCTGATGGCACTGACTATGTATCCTGGTGAAAATGAACTCCAGGTATGTCATCGAAGATTACCGTACGAAGCCTAAAGGAATGCTATATTGTTATGTTTTGGTCTTTTTGTATTGTTAGATGGTATTTTATGAATGAAGTGGGGTTGCTGCAGGCAGTAGGCTAACAGGAAGTTTCATTTATAAAGGAAATATAATAAAAATCAAAACAGAGGCTGAAGTCCATTGTTTCGGACTTTTATATAAGGATAATATAAAAGTGGATTCAAATTTTATTGCTGAATATTTATTTAGTTTTGCATTTTCTTGCAACTTTGAGCTGAATTATTAGTACCGAAACATGCAAAAAGGGTAAATGGGTTGGGTCAGGTTATGACCCATCAACCCTTACCCGAATTGCCCATCAGAGGGTGAGGGAAGTGAGGCACGAACCCAATCCAAGAATTCATTGAGTCAGGCCTATCTGGGTTGGGCTGGGCCTGACATTGCTGCCTTAGTTTTGAATGTTAAGCTTATATTCTCAGGCACTGGCATGTCAAAAGCTACTGGCTGTGCTTGTTAGAAGGAAACATATATGCTCTCGCCTTGTTCAGTTGGTTAGTTTAAATTCCTTATTCCTAGTAGTTTTTTGTCCTATAATTAATCTTGAAAGTGCATTGTTTTTATTTATACTGCATTTTGTTTCTCTTTTCTTCTTGTCTTATTCCGTACACTCAGGAATCGTGGCGAGAAATCGCAAGAGCTTTTGCAAATGAAAGTATCTTGTTTTCAATTAGTGCTCGTTCTCAGGTAATAGCTAAGCGTCCGCTTCATATTTATGCGTTCTGACCTTTACATACTCTCTGATCAAGTTATATAATTGGAAGAGTGAGGCTATGGTACTTTGCATAGCGCTGATTGGTTCGTACTATGGATCAATATCTCCATTTTCAAAGTCCAAACCGTAGAATTGAACCGTTCAACATGATCTCCATATGAAAATATACTTCTAGATCAAATTTTACATTTTTTAGAATTTTTTTGCTACTTTTTAGATAGATAGAAAATCACTTGATCTAAATATTCTAGACCATTCAAAAGTAGTGACTTTCTACCTATCTAAAAAAAATAGTAAAAAAATTCTAAAATATGTAAACTTCAGTATGCAAGTACATTTTCATACGGAGATCATGTTGAACGGTTCAGTTTGACTATTTGAACTCTAAAAAGAAGATATTAGTCCATAGTACAGATCAATCTGCACTATGCATAGTACCATAGCCTCACTGTACTTGGAAACTGTTCTTATGTACATTTTTATTTAAGCGTTCTCTTGCAGAAACACTCATTTGTGCAGCTGCATGCCTGAAAGATTCTGAAGCTTCACTTCAGTGAGTCAAGTTACAATTTTTTTGTCAATTTTTTTTCCTAATTAGATTTACTAAACTTTTTTTCCGATTCATATGCATGTAGGTACCTGAAAGATGTGATAGGGCCTATGACAACCTGTCTTGTAGAAAACACTAGCAGAACCGATCTCAAATCTGTTGCACAGCAGGCAGATGCCATATATATGGTAAGTACAAGTCATACCATGAGCCATGGATTACTGTACCTGTACTTTTACTTGTAACATATCTGTCCGGCATAACAGTTCATAATCATTGCCTGATACAAAAAAAGAGGTGGCAAATGGGCAGGTTAGTTTGCATCTGGGTTATAATCTTTTCGGGTTTATGTTTTGTGCTCCAGAGTCCAGACTTCTTATGTTGTTTCCAGTAAATTTTTAAAAAGGGAGGTGGCAATGGGCTTTTGACTTTTCTAAATTTCTTAGATTAACTGTATTTGGCTTCGGTTGGAACAGGTCATGCAAGTCGGGTCAAACTTTGTTTGCTGTAAAAAAATGTTAATTTAGCAAGATATAAATAAAGTGACCAAAAGAGGAAATGGAAAAAAACTCATGCAGTATCCTACCAGTCAATAATCAGTACCAGTAGATTGTTCATGGCAGGAAATATTTATTGTTGGAAATGTGCAGGTCAGTTGCTTGTTGGAAAGGCTAAGAGGAGCTGTTAGAGCAACTCAACCAAGGACTCAAAAGGCTATTTTTGAAATGGGACATGCTGTAATGAATCCTCTCTTATCTCTCCTTGAGATTTACAAAAATCAGGTATATATTAAAAGTTTCTGCCCATCATATCACCATAAATTAGAGGTAAATTACATTATGATACTTGAAACAAAGCGTCATGTTCTTTTTCTTAACTCCCTAATGTCGGGGAGTTCCCATCATTGGTGTAATAAGATTTTGAGATATGCGGTTCTTACCATTGTGTATGGACGGATAGTATAAGACATAATCCCATAATAAGGATTGGATGGGGCCGCAAACATTAAGGGACCAAAATGTGAAAATCATGATGTTTTAAGGATATTTTCCATCATCCATCTAACATAATGATACTTTGATATTTTGCAAACTACACAGTATTATTTTCTCTTCCAAATGTTATATTTGCCATCATCCATCTACTATTTTTGCACTAATTTTCAACTAACATCCAAACGATTAAAACCAAAAGGTAAGTCAAACAAAATATTACCAAATTGCTCTTTGTTTCTCATACCAGCCCAAACAAAGTTTCTCTGAAATGGTATATAAACCTGCAACTAGCATTATATTAGCATAGCTTGCTTTAGTTTAATTTGTGCTTCATGCAAATAGTAATCCAATGGGGGGCAGAGTAATTAATTTATAATAAAACATAGTTTTACTGTCACACTAATTTAATTGTTTGGTTGTTATCTTCAATTGCTTGAATACAATTGTTTTGGTGTTATTCAGCAACGTGATAAAAATATTAGTTGTATTTGAAAACAAATAAAATGACAATAGCATAAAGACAAACAAAATCTCACACCACTTGTGTTTGGCCGGTAATAGTAAATATCTGTACCATATACATTAATTAGGAATTTGAGATGCCTTCACGGTATCCAAACTACAGACATACTGTGTAAGTTGAAAAACCAGCGGTTGAATTATGAGTATTTTTATTTTGTTTGTCTGCTTGAGGTTTTGTTCTTATGCAAGTTTTCTAATTCTTTAGTCAGGAGTTGTTTACTTGATACTCAAGTTTGTGGTTGATTTTGTTGACGCACAAGTTGTATTTCTTGGTGCCAAAGAGACCTCGATTTTGGTTAACTTTTGCATGCAGCTTCTCCAAATTTACTCATCTCACAATATTGGCAAGGTAATAATTAGAATTTTATTTAGGTATCTTCTATTCTCATATTTTGTGCAAATCCATGAACTTTCTTGAAATTTGCACCTAAGATGAAGTAACCATTGTACCAATTCTGGTCTGCAAATATTCAGATGTCCTAAGAAATTATTTATTAAGTTAACACATCATTTGTGTTTCAATGAAAAGGATATGTTTGGTGAAGTATTAATAAATTTAGATCTTGTTTCATAAGCAGTTGAGTTTAGTTGATTTAGTTTATCCTTGGTTTTAATGCTGGGGGTTTCCCTTTTAATGAAACAATTGGTGTTAATGTCTAAATGATGAGAACTAGGATATTAAAAAATTTAGGTACTATTTGCAAAGTTCTCTGAAATATTGATGAGATTTGCATGGAGAAAAGGGAGAATCCTCACATATCCCTGGTATTTAATGGAAACTGGTTTTGCTTTTCTAGATATCGCTTTCTCTTTCGTCGAGCTTGCGGAGTGAATCACAATCAGAGAAGTATAAAGATTTGCGTGCTTTACTTCAGCTTCTGAGAAATATGTGTTCGAAAGATTTGGTAACACCTTCTACAACCTATTAACTTCATATTTTGAGATCTTATATGGTTGAGACTTATATGGTAAACAATCAGGTTGATTTCTCTACTGATGCTGAACAAGAAGATAACCCAGATATTGCCGAGGTATATAGATTTTGTAATTTGTATATCGATAT
Organism: Carex cristatella; assembly: GCA_024447775.1. Classification (NCBI taxonomy): domain Eukaryota; kingdom Viridiplantae; phylum Streptophyta; class Magnoliopsida; order Poales; family Cyperaceae; genus Carex; species Carex cristatella. The sequence goes on along the minus strand of JAJHPF010000003.1, from coordinate 9,493,158 downwards.
GATTACTCAATTCTTGTTCTTATTTTTATCATATATGTTTGTTTGATATATTTTCAGGTTGTATATGTAGGGCTTCACATTGTTACCCCTTTAATATCTCTTGACCTGCTCAAGTATCCAAAACTCAGCCGTGATGTAAGTTTTATGTGAATACACACAAATTGGTATTCCTAAGAGACGTAATATGTTATATCTTATCATCTACCTCTCTTTACTTCAAGATAGAGATAGAGTCAACCCCCCCCCCCACACACACACACACACACCCACCCACCCACTCACCCACACAGACACACACACAAGAAAAAAGAAAACAAATGAGGAGGTTAAGATGGTTGATAAGGGATTTTAGAGAATTAGGGAAAACAGGTGCTTTTAGTAGATATCTATCAGAAAAAAAACAATATTTATCTCATTCCATTGCAAAGTTCATAATCTTTGTTCTTAAGAAAAAAAAATGTGCAAAGTATTCTTTTCTTGGCAAGTACTAATGCACAACAAGAAAATTTGTTCCATTATTGTGGAATTCTGGATGCACAATTGTTAACTTGATAAGTAACCATCTTTACAGTTTCTTCATCCTTTAATGTTTGCATGTGGGATATACATATATATATTTTTTTTTTTTTGCTGGGGTGTATTTGTTATTTTGGTGATTGTTGCGGGGCCATGTTTGATAATATTTGAGAAAAACTTTCATGTCATATCTTTAGTTTTTCACTTGAATTTTTTTTTCCAGTATTTTGCACTAGTGTCGCACATGTTGGAAATGTACCCTGAAAAGGTTGCACAATTGAACAAGGATGCCTTTACACATATTATTTCGACATTAGATCTTGGACTACGCCATCAGGTAATATTAACTATCATATAATTGATTTCCTTTCTTTATGACTTTAGAGGGTGAACATGTTCAAACAATCACACATGCACTAACACATTTTAGTTATTGTTATATAAGACAGAAAATGCTTTATATCGGATATCTTTTACTTGATGTCAAGAAATGAAGAAAAATTAGCCTTGTTAAAAATATATACCATTTTTTATTGTCATTTTTTTTTTTGCAATTCTAGCCCCAACTGCCAAACACACGGACTTTAAAAATAAAATAAAAGCTGATAAAAATATTTTGTGAATTTTGAAGTAATTTCCCCTATGATAATATGCATATTACAGATCAGGCTGTGCTATGGATCAATATCTCTATTTTCAAAGTTCAAACAGTCAATCCAAACCGTTAAACATTGTCTCCATATGAAAATGTATTTGGAGGCCAAATTTTACATTTTTTAGATTTTTTTTTTACTATTTTTTATATAATTAGAAAATCACTACTTTCGGATGGTCCAGAATTTTTCAGATCAATTGATAGTTAGAAAATCACTCCTGTGGGTTCTTCCGATTCAATTTTTGACCAATTTATATTAGCAGGACGTAGACATTGTTGAGAATTGTTTAGCTGCCATAAGTTCTCTCGCATCGTACCATTTTAAGGAGAGAACATCAGGCAAAGAGGGGCTCAATTTGCGATTTCTGGAATCACAGGGGTCCAATGGTTTATTGCAAGCAAGTGTGACCGACCATTTTTTGAGATTGCTCCTTCAGACTCTTCTCTTCGAGGATTTCAGGTTAAAGCATTTAGCGCGCATAGTTTGATCGTCCTTTTGGATGATGTTACTATGTTCTAATCTAGTGTAACTTTTTCCAGTAAAATTCTCCTTGTCTTGTTAGATAAACCTATAATCAACATGAGACATCAATGTTTGCTTCAATTGTCATTAATTTTGTATTTGTTGCATTTCTGTATATAGCATGGAGTTAGCGGGTTCTGCAGCGGATGCTTTCCTTCCTTTAATTTTGTGCGAGCAAGAGCTTTACCAGGTCTCCCTCCCTCTTTCTCTAAATTCCTTTAGTTTTTGCATTTTTTTTTTTAAATTGATCCAGGTTTCTTGTCTTGTGCAGAGATTGGTTCAAGAGTTACTGGAAGGCCAATCAAATCCAGCTCTGAAATCAAGGCTAGCAAGTGCATTTAATTCTCTGACAAACTTGAACAATCTCTCCATTTCTCTCGACCGACCAAACCGTCAGAAATTCAGAAAGAACCTCCATCATTTCTTGATTGATATTACTGGTTTTATGAGGATCAAGTGAAATAGAAACATGATAAGCGTCCTCTTTGACAGTAGCAAGTCAAAGGTAGCGGTGCCTCAGAACATTTTTTGTGTGTTTTGTTCATTTGTTTCATTGGTGTGTCAGTGTGTGTGTGTGTGTGTGGGGGGGGGGGGGGTTTCACTGCATCTTTGTAAGAATGAAATTTTGATGTAATTATTTGGTTGTGTTTTAGAGTAGTTAATGTTGCTTCAGGAAAAGGAAATAGAATACTGAAAAGATTTTTTTTTTTTACTAGTTACTATCCTCTATTTTTGTGGGGCCAAGATAACAGATATGTTGATGACAAAAAAAAAGATGGAGAGATTATTCTCGTTTTTTAACGTATTTTCAATGCAATAGACAAATGAAGTCATTAATGTGCAAAGTAACAGGCATTTCTGAGAAAAATGTGATGCAGTTAAACAAGAGATTGATCAAGAATATAATATGAAATAAAACCATGTCGTCAATCATTATTAATATATTTTAGTTATTTACAAAATATGAAAACCTGTTATCTGAAAAAGCTGTCTATGCTTTAAAATATTTATCATATTTCGTCAAAAGATCCAGAATTATGCATATGCAACAAATCTTGTTGGATTTGCAATATTTTCGGCTTGTTTTAAAAATAATATTCTAAATTTTTATTATATATCAAAGTAGGATTCTCTTTCAAAACGGCCTTTGTGATTTGCAATCTTTCCTTGTGCTTTCTGTTAGAAATTATCGGAATTAACTGCGGTTATATTATTTGTTCATAAACTGTATTAGTGGAATATGTGGTAAAAAATTTCAAAGTCAATGCACTTGAGCTTTCCTCCTTGACCTATAAGACTTCCCTCAACCAAAAATTCCATCTTTCTCTGAACATTCCCTTCCTGAAAAATGGCAAACAATTCCGGCATGTTCAGCAACAGAAATTTTTATGGGAACGGGAATTTTTTAATACGGAAATGAAAATATCAATTAGCTAATTTTCAACTTGAATAAGCTCATGAGAGAATTTAGAGCATAGGTGTTCAGCAAGTATATGAGAAATCTTTTGGAAAGTTGTTTTTTTTGCTCTTTACAATTAATTTTTTTTTATAGAATATGTTATGCTAGTAACAAACTTTGTTAAGTACATTGATGCTAAGTATTGATTTAGATAATAATAAAATTTTATAGAATATGCTATACTAACAACAAACTTTGTCTGTATCGGATTACAGAATTTTTTATCTGCCATGGGTATATCATTTATTTTAAATAGTTCGATGCAATTAATTTACAATATACACAATCCACTCAAATGTAACAAGGAGGATTTGTTCTTCTAAAAAAACCGAGGACTTGAATATACAGTTACATTTCAAATAGTTACAATATGCTCAAAATTTATTTTGTTTCTTTATATTCATTTCAAATAGTTCATTTTGTATCTGTCATAAAAAAATAAAATAAAGTTTCATTGTTTGTCAAATTCAAGAAAAAAGAAAATTATTTCAAGGTAGATTTTTTTTTTTGGTCTTCAAAGAGAGCTCTGCTACTTGAGGAAAAATCCGGAGCTCTGGGCTATTTTTTCTCCATGAGAATTGAAGTTAGGCAATGGAAAAAAATCATTTGGGAATTTGAAGTGGGAAAAAAATTAAACCGCTGAACTTTGTAAGGGAAAAATACACGTTTTATCCAAAAAAAAAAATTATGAAAAATGGAGTTGCCAAACATGTCTTTCGATTGTTATTCCATTGGAATAAAAGGATCCTCTTATGCCAATAAGAGCTATTCAACTTCGTTGAGATTCGCACATGAAAAAGTGTCTTCATTGAGATTAAAATACCTACAAAGTCGTTTTATCCAGAAAAAATCATTGGAAATGGGGTTGCCGAACATGCCTTTCGATTGTTATTCTATTGGAATAAAAAAATCCTCTTATTCCAATAAAAACTGTTCAACTTCGTTGAAATTCGCACATGAAAAAATGTCTTTGTCGAGATTCATGTAGGAGAGCATACTGTATCGCCATATCGGTACACATGAAAATTATCCATATCGGTACACATGAAAATTATCGTATCACCATATAATAGAGCTTTGCAGCATAGATACTAATTTCCTCTAAAAAAACATGGGGTTAGCTGAAAAGACTCTCTATTATATGTTATCGGTTACTGTTGCATTTTTATTTCTTCAAATAAATAAGGTAGCAATTATATGATCCGAAATTTTTATTAATAAGAAAATAAATAAAAAATATCGGTTTTTGAGAAGATTTTATGAAAAATTTGAAAAGTAGGAAAAAACGTAATTGTGTATAATGTCCACAATGGTATGATTAGCGAAATATTTAGCGCTAATTAACACGAGAGAAAAAAATAAAATAAAATAAATCTAGTCGTTATAGACTAGAATGTCCAAGTTTTTTTTCGTGTTAATTAACGGTAATCTAATTTTATTAATTAAATCATTGTGGTCTGTGTAACATTAAGAGAAAGTCACAGACAATCACATTTTTTTTCTACTTTTCAAATTCTCCGATATTTTCTTATTAATAAAAATTTCGGACATATCACAGAGTTAGGCACCGCAGTGAGTCAGTGACTCCGCACTTCATTGGTTGGAATCTTTCATACAATTTTTTACAACAAAACACTGTTTCACCTTTTATGGTGGTAAATTCATCTCCATTTTTGGTTCACCTACACTATTAAACAGTCAACGTGTAACTTGGACCACTTTCTTACGGGCCGTCGGGCCCATATCATCATTACGCATGCGACACGGTGGTTATTTGTTTTCAGCTCTCCAGTGCAACTGAACCGAATTCGAATCCTCTCAGATATCTCAAACTGAGTGTGTTTTCTGGAAAATCTTAACCGTTAAAATACGTTCTGCACGAATCTTAAAACTTAAATAATACTGCTCCCTAATATCCCCGAATTGGCACCGTACACGTCGGTCACGCAAAAATTGAGATATCTCATAGGATACACTCTCAGCTGAACCTCCCATAAATGCTATAAACAATGGAAACAAATCTCTTTGAATCGTTTTCTGCTTGTCCAAATTAAATCATTCATTTGTTTCGAAATTTGTACATAAAATCAATTATTTTGAGATTCGTGCATTTCAAAAAAAATGAATGGTTTAATCTGAAAAAGCAGAGATCCTCCGATTCCAAAAAATCGAAGCAGATTTATTTCCATAAACAATTACGACACGTTGGATAAAAATCAGATAGTATATATATCAGGTTTAATGCCAATTTATTTGAAATCAGGACCGTTCGATCAAAAAATTTCGGTCACCTCTGGGATATAACAATTTCTGTGTTGCGGTTAAAGGAGGACTGATCCAAAGTTTGGATCACCTCATGCTGGACTGAAATTTTGGTTCGGTCCTTGTTATTTTTGAATTTTTTTAAAAAATCATCATTAAAAATAGAAAAAAAATTAAAACCAACTTGTTTGCAAACTGTTTAGAAACTCATCTTTACCGAACTTCAATTTTGATATGAAATTCCCATACCGAACGTGTTCCAGGTCAAAAAGGTAATTCCGATTTTTATTTTCGGTTGGCATTTTCTTTTAACCAACACCGAATGTGGCATCAAACTGAGAGGAATAAGTCAAACCGGTTAAAAGTCCATACCGAAAATCAATTTCGGAATTCAAAAATTCATGGGGAATTGAACTTTTGTAAAGATGGTTTTTATATAAAAAAAAAATTAAGTAATCAAGTTGGTTTCGGAATTTTTTTTTTTTAGTAATGGTCAATAAAAAAATTCAAGTGATGCCATAACCGTGCATCATTTACAACAGTTTTTATAAAGTAATTCAGATGAAGACCCTCCTGCATCAAAGTTCAGTTTGAGCAAAATAATCCCGCAGAAAAAGAAACTTGTGAATTTTTTTGTTTCCTCAAAAGAAAAAGGTTTATTTTTTTTCTTTCTCAAGTACAACAGAGAAAAGACTGGAACGGACACAAAAAAACGCCGAGATTTTTATTAATCGAAATTAAATAAAAAAATATCGAAAAAGAGGAGAGAATCTGAAAATTTTCGAAATATAAGTAAAACGGGTTGAATTATCCCGTCCATGCTAATGAAAATCTCATTCCAAAATTATCATTAACTAATCCAAACTAAATAGTAAATATATATATATATATATATATATATATATATATATATATATATATATATATATATATATTGAGTAGAACTAGGGTGCTCCTAAGTTCACAAAAACTCTTGTGAACTTGACTCTAAAATATATCGAATCGACTTTAAACGATGGATCCAAACGGTTGAAACCCTTCTACCTAATGATTGATGTGTCTACATGTGAAAATTTTAAAGTTTCGAATTAATTTAATATAGAGTCAAGTAGTCATAGGAGTCCAAAAAATGAATGCATTAAAATTAATTTATAAACCTTAAACTTTTGATCACTTGACTCTGTATTAAATTAATTCGAAACATTAAAATTTTCACATGTAGACGCATCACTCATTAGGTAGAAGGGTTTTAACGGTTTGGATTCATCGTTTAAAGTTGATTCGATATATTTTAGAGTCAAGTTCACAAGAAGTTTGGTGAACTTAGGAGCCCCCTAGTTCTACTCTATATATCTCCATTCTTATATAATGCACGTAATTGTCCTGATCCGTCAACGGTTGAATTAAACTTTCAGATTTAATATCAGCTCTTCAATCCCATAATCTATCATCTTTTGATTAAATATATCTGTTTTATGTGTAGAAGTCTAAATTTAGTTTAAAACATACTCACCACACATACTGCTATATGGTTTGTCACAATTAAAATTAAATGATCTACGGTGATCTGTTTTCTTATTCTCCTTAGAGTTATCTCTGATTCCTACAATTAAATTATTTCCTTATTTATTTGTTTCCTTAATTTTATTTTTCCTCTTCTTATATCTTCATTTTTGTTGAATTTTGTAGTTCGGAAAAAACATATATGAGTCAAGAGTTGATAAGTAGTGTGTGTAACATATTATAGTCATATAAAATGATTAATACTGTTTCATGTTTGGACGAATAATTAAAATGATGTGATCAAATGTATAATATGTGCATGATACTCTATATAAATATTTCAAAACAACGATATTTCTTTCATTAAATTCAATACGTAAGTATTATTATGGTTGACAGTATAATGCACTTCACATATTGTTGAAAAATTTTAAATATTTTTTTTTCTGATATACTATATTCATTGTGTCAAGAGGAGAAATAAATCTTTATCAAGGCTACTATATCTTTGCGAATAGATGAAAAACAGATTTTGTGCTGATAGAAACAATCATATATTTCCGATCTGGAGAGAATATCTAAAACTTTCATGTAGAGAAATGATCTATAAAGAAATTTAGAAATTTTCATGTTAAAATAATTTCAATCAAGAATATATTTATAGAGAAAATTCTTATTTGAACCATTTAATCATATCTTTCTCAATTTTGTTTCTTTACATATTATCTCCTCTAAATATTTTAATCATTTAATAACTTGTCTTGCTTGTTGAGAAAATTAGATATTAAATTATATTGTGCTTGTATTAAATTTTCTAATTTCACGGCCAACACAAAAACAAGAAGTATTTGTGCAGTGTAACTTATAAGTTCAATTTAGTAATTTTTGAATTGGAGTGGTACCAGTTCCTTTATTGCTTACTGGTACATGTTTTTGATGTCAGAGGGGATTGATTTGAAAATTAATTTAAATTTTGAATCTTGACCCATTTGAAAGATGCCAGTAAAATTTTATTGTAGGATTATAATACATTTACTTTATAGGTGATAGTTATGCTTAGTAATTTTGTGAACAAACACTTATATTGTTGTATTTATACGAGGAATAAGGTATGAACCATATTTATTTTACATTTCTGATGTTATTATTTATTATATGTTTTCAATTTGAGCAATTATAATTTACTTTCCATATTTTGTTTGTTCATTTTTAGAAATATTGGACTACGTCGAAGATAATCACACTGGCAATGGTACTTCAAAAACTTTTTTCATGTTATATTTGATCTTTATTTTTATTTGTTGTTGTTTTTTTTATTGTCATTTATTATTTGGATCTCGGTTTTTTTATTTGTGTCTTTTATTTTCGTTTAATTTTTTTAAAATTTTGTGTGAATGTCAAACAAAAATGTCTCTTCATATTCTATCCAAATTTATAATATATTCCGTTGCAACGCACGGGCACGATACTAGTATATATATGAGGGACGGTATGGATGGTCCCGTCCATGACAAAAAAAATAAAATAAGCTATATCTAGAATAAATAGACGGAGGCAAGCGATGGTACTATCTTTAACTTTAGTGTTTTTTATAATTTATTATTATAATGTCTTTGACCAAATTTTTGCTCATATTATTTTAGAAAGAAGGAACCTAAAAAGTGGTGAATAGGGAAGGAACACAAAACGGGAGCAATTTCCAAGTCACCAAAATTTATAGAATAATACTTGCAATTCCACCGCAGTTAGGTCCCGGACGGGACCATTGGTCCCGTCCCTTATAATTTTTTTTTGGATTAGTTAATAATAAGTTTGAAGCAGAATTATTATTAACATGGACGGGATAAATGAACCCGTTCTACATGTATTTCGAAAAATTTCAGATTCTTTCATCTTTTTCGATATTTTTTTATTTAATTTCGATTAATAAAAATCTCGGCAAAAAAACGACCCGATTATCTCTAGTCCTCAAGTACAAGACACGTGTCTTCTTCTCATGAGTTGGGAGCTCATCGCGTGGAACGTACCATATTAATTTGAATTTGAATTGAGGAGAATCTGGAAACTCAAAGCACCCCCAAGAATGATTGTGTTTGGTTGGCTGGCGATCAGAAAAAGAATTCTGACACACGATAACCTCAGAAAAAGGGGATGTGTAATAATAACAAGATGTACATTGTGTAAGGTGGCTGCAGAATCAGTTTGCCACTTATTCCACAAATGATATTATACAAGGGAAGTCTATAGGAGGCTGACACAGATCAATCAGGCGCCAAATTGGCCGCTAAACCCAATACTCAATGTCGTGGACGGTGAACAGGCGGCCCTATTAACAGGGAGACAAAAGGCGGTGCTACTGATCATGAACTTCGTAGTTTGGAGGGAGAGATGCGATAGGTCATTTACAGAAATTGCTAAACAACCGGCAGAATTGATTAATGAGATATTGTGGCAAATTTGGTTCTTCCAGTAGCATGGAACAGAGGGAGAAAAACAAACATGGTCTTAACAGGGATATGAAGGTGACTGGTATACATATGGTACCGCTACAGTACACGATAATCAATAAGGAGAACAACCAAGGTTCAGGGATGCGGGCCAAATAAAAATTTTGTTTGGCTTTAGGTACCTTGTTAGTGATATGGATTTTTTGCTTTTACATTCTTGTTTTTCATGTTACGGCTCAACTGTTTTGAGCTTTTTTCAGTTTTTTACTTTTTTCAAGCTCAGTTGTTTGAGCAATTTCTTTCTGTTTTATTTTTGTTGCAAAACTCTTGTAACTCTTTACCATTATCAATGGAATTAAATGTGGGCTAGACTCACATTTTTTCTCAAAAAAAAACTATTTTTGAAGAAAAAAATTAATCTGTTTAATGCCAAATCAATTTTTTATTTTCTAAAAACAAAAGATTGCAGCTCCAGTCGAGCTGAACCCACTGAAGGGTTCTAAATAGATCATAACCGTCCGATCAAAAACCAGACAGTGTATATCGGCTTTAATGAATCGTAATCTATTGGAATCAGGCAACTTGGGCAGCAAGTGAACAGATATTTAGTAAGATCTGATTTTGGGTCTAGATCTATTTTAGATTGTTCAAGAGAAATTGTGTACCCTACTACCATTGTCGGGGAGTCGAATACTTCAATGCATGTCCTACCTAACTTTATTATAAGAAAATGGAAAAAAAAAAAATAGACCAATCAGTGAGCATCCAGTTGCAACGCTAAAATCTTTTTATTGTTTTTCAGTTAACCGATAAACCTATGATGTTTTCACTTTAAAAAAAAAGGGCTACAATAATGTAAATTCGAAACTCAATATCAGTTAGAATTTATAAATAAGAGCCTGAATCTTCTTTTTACACAAAAAAAAAAAAGAACATAGAAGAAAACATTACTGTCATCCATCGACCATCTGTATATTTAAAAAAAGACATGAGCAAAGAAACAACCTTTAATCTAATATCAGAAATTATTAGTTCGAAATTCAAATTAAAAAAACTTTTGTTATAATGGTATGGATTTGAAAAGAGTGTTGAATGGCTTGATTTCTAACCCTCTCATTCAATAAATAAATAAAAATGAGTGAGGCTACGATTTTTTGTAAATCACAAATCAGTCCTCCGTACTTTGAATTCATATTTTTAGATTTAAAATCCAAACAGTTGATCTAAATCATTCAACATAATTGCCATATGAAAATGAATACCAATTTTTTTTTTTACTTTTTAGAATTATGTTACTATGTTTTAGATGGGTAGAAATTTACTTGTTTTAAAGAATCCAAACCATTAGAAAATAGTAATTTCCTAACTATCCAATAAAATATGCAATTTATTTTTCAAATACATTTTAATGTGAAAATCATATTAACTAGTTCAAATTATTTGAACTTTAAAAGCAAAAAATATAAGTTTATTGTACTGATTGATCTACACTTTACAAAGTATAGCTCACTTGAAACTTGAAAAGGCATCACAGTTTACCTGTGTGCCAGTAACACACAATACCATTGGAATAGTATCATCTGCGGAGCTGATCGGACGGTCCAGATTTACTCTCAGCCGGTGAGTGCTCGGATGATGGAGGGAGCAATATTAATTTTTCTTTAAAATTCGTGCCAAAATCTTATTTGGTCCGTCCGATCAAAATGAACGGACCAGATTAAAAAAACCGCACCTGTAGAGCTCCGCAGGTGATGTGATTCCCAATACCATTTTACAGCCCAACAAAGATCCAGCCAGCTCACACTCAATACCGTTTTTCACATAATCAGAGATCAAATAAACAAGAAAAAAAGTTAAAAATAAAAAGAAAGAACAAAAAAAAAAAGGTGAGGTCCCGCACGTGAACGCACCAAAGAGCACAGCACAGTACACACTATTTTAAATTAATATATTCTTGTTTTTTCTTAGTTCTCTCACCGACAGACATTTCTCTAAACAAATGACACGAAATCTAATTAATAATAATTTTATGAAAGCTTATGCTGTATTAGTATACGCTTGGGACCCGTTATCTAAGCTTCCAAATAGTTGAACCCGCTATTTATAGAAACCTTTCGGTGCAAGTTGCACTTTGGAAACTAATGCTAGTAGTTTCCCAGGAACAAACGAGTCCGATCCTCAGAAGTAGCTCAAATTTTATGTTTGGATTCAGACCGTCCGATTATAATCCAGGAACACATCTGATGGTCCAGATATAAACTTAACATTTAAGTTACTTTAGGTGATCTGAGAGTTTTATTTCCTAGTAAAATACATTTACAACCTCTCAGATCTACACTCCCTTTTTCACACTCATTTCCTTGCTTCCTCACACACACACTCTCTCTCTCTCTCTCTCTGGCATTGGCCTGTTATACAAATCAAGGCTTCTTTCTCTGTGGCGCGATTTTAGGGTTTTCCGATTGGTCTTGGATAGATGCATTGTTGGAGATCGAGCTATTTTTATCCCGATCTCTACCTATAGGTGCTTCGATTTTCCAGATCAGGTTTTTTTTTTTTTTAATTTAGTATTTTTCTGTAAATTGCTCTTCTTTTCTCGTGAAAAATCTGTTCCCGTCATGCAGCTCATTCGCAATTTTGTTGAATTGTGATGTCCTGTTTTAATTCAATGGATAAAATCATAAAAGATAGTTTACTGGGTGGAAGTACCACTGACGCGGCTTAGACTGGATTGGTGGATGTCGCTTTCTTCATGGGTTTTTACAGGAACTTATGAAGACATCAGTGTTAATTACTTTTGCTTAACACTTTAACTTAATAATGCATTAGATTGTCTCCGATTTCTTGAGAGCGCATTTAGGCATTGGTGGAAAAAGAAGGGCGTCAAAGTAAATGAAGAAATTTTAAAGTTATTTTTTCCTTTCCGAGTATCCACGCTTTGTGAAGCTTATATTTGTTTATTGAATCGTGGAAGAAAGAAACTAGATTAGCTAAATATAAGAAAATTTATGATTTCCTATTTTTGGTTTTTTAATATTTTATTGGGAACAAGGGGCTTATGAAATTTCTAAACTTAGCAAATTTGGTTCGGTGTTCGAGAATCTCTTCCTTCCCTGTACTGACTACATGTTTTTTATTGTTAATATTGTTATCTTCTTGGTTGGGTGCTTTCTAGTTCTCCCTTAATTTTTTTATTTCCCTCAATTATTTCAGGTCAACTGAGGTTGAATCATCACAGCTCAAGCATTTGAAATGCAATAGTTCAGAATCCAATATCTGATTTTGCAATTACCACCTCGACCAAGAAATTAATTTTGTTACGTAAAAATGAGAGGTGGTAGAACCGATGGACCTCAGAGTAAAAGAGGTGTTACCTTGCTATGTGCGATGATCGCTTGTTTGGTTTTTCTCTTCATGTATTTTGGCTTCTTTTTTGGCCCGAAGGGACAGAGTGGAGCATTGGAATATGGTACCAAATTTTCACGATCTTTAGGCTGGGGTACTGATGATGATGGCGAAAGTACCAAGTCTGATGAGTCGATATTTGAAAATGCAGTTCGAATCAAGAGCTTTCCTGTGAGTTAAATTCTTGTCTCTTTCATTTTCTCAATTTTGTGCTTACTGTTTAAGCCTAAACTAAGATCTGCTTGTCTGTTATAATGTTAATTGAAAGAGACAATTTCTCACTTGTATACATACAGAAATTCAAAATCCCAAGTTGCCGTAAAATATTTTTTAAATTATCCTGCCCTAGTACTTGAAGAGATGAGGATTAATTGAGGGGTAGTTTGTGTATTTTTACATAACTTAGACTCGAGTTATATTTGTTGATTTAATTTTTCAGAAGTTATATGATATATTTCTTATCTTGCATAAATACTGGATGCTCATGGCATTGTGATGCTTAATTGTGGAATATGTGATCTTTCCTTACTTGGGTACATTGAAATTATCTCAATCAGTAAACCAATAAGCTGAGAAAAAATTGAGATCTGACCAGCACAAACTATACATAGGGGTACTGCACCTGATGGGAACATGACTTTTGGCCTAAAAAATGAATAATTAATGCACGAAACACATATATATCAGGCAAATAAATCTGACAGTTTTGGAAATTGATGTTGCTTGTTTTTTTTTTTTCTAGATGGTATAATTAGTATAAATGGAGTAATTTCCGGTGTGATGCCTCATACAAAACCATCAAAAGATTGTATATCTATAGAAAAGTGTTTTTTAACTACCCCTTGTTTCTACCTCCCATGAACTGTCAAGTAAAAAGAGGAATGATGGTGGTTTGGGCATATATCATTTAAGAAAGTTGGTAAAGGGAGAGTGTTCCAAATATTTTGTGGCTTTTAGGGGCATATATGATACTTCTATACATGATATTCTATTTATGTAGTGGCAATGGGGGGATATTTTGCAGTTCTGCGAGCATATACATGAAATTGCTTCCTAAAATAATTTGAATCTCATTTAATGCTTAAATCTCATTAGCTTATATTTATTACAATTATATTCTTTCCCTTTTATGCTCCAGGTTTGTGATGACAAGCATTCAGAATTGATTCCATGTTTGGATAGAAATTTAATATATCAAATGAGACTCAAACTTGATTTAAACTTGATGGAACACTATGAGAGGCACTGCCCCCAGCCTGAGAGGCGCTACAATTGCCTCATACCTCCCCCGAAAGGCTATAAGGTATTTGCTTATTTACTAGGGAAATTCCATATGTGCCATCTAGAACCTCAAATTATCAAATACCTGCACAAAAACATGAGGAAATGAAGAGATACATCTAGAGGTTGGTTGGCTAATCTCTAAAGAAGGAAGAAGAGGGTTATAGGTGAAACTCACAGTATTTTAGGAGCAACATGGGATATAGATATCTTATTTCATTAGTATATGACACTTTAACCTTTTGTAGGGTACTACCTGGTGTATTTATGTGTTGATTGCTTTATGCATACACTTGAAAACATACCTTTGCAAAACTTGACCTGAATGCATACTCTGAGGTCCTGAATATAGTACTTGTGGTTGATTGGTGAAAGGATTAACAATTTTGTTAATTTCAGGTACCAATTAAATGGCCGAAAAGCCGAGATGAGGTATGGAAGGCAAACATACCGCACACCCACCTTGCACACGAGAAGTCAGATCAGAACTGGATGGTTGATGCAGGTGAAAAAATTGTCTTTCCTGGTGGTGGTACACATTTTCACTACGGCGCTGATAAATACATAGCCTCCATTGCAAATGTACTTCTGTCTCTTCTTTCTATGGCATTTTCATATTCCTCCGCCTCTTCTTTTGTTCTTAATATGAGCGTTCTCTTGCTTTGTGAAGTGTATGTGATAGCAAGATGTTTCTACGGGCTTACTATGAATTTTCTCTTTTCAAACGATATCTGTGCGTTTTGTTTTGCATTATTATATTTCTTTCCCACAATTCTTTTGGTTCAATACAAATAGTAAGTCTTGAAATAAAATAATGTAAATGAGATAATTGTGTTGATAATACTTGAATTGACAGTAAAACCATGTCTTGTAGTTTTAAATTTTGTTTGTTCTTCACCCCTCAGAATCTTTTCTTGCTTTTTACCTGCATGCAGCTCTAAACTCATTAAGTGATTTTGGTGTCATCCCTGGTATGATCATCTCATGGGAGAAAAATAAATGAAATTATTATTAGTCTCTATTGCACGATATTCCAACTCCATTCAACAAGTGAAATTGGCTCAATTTCTCCTACTGGTGAAATTGGACCTATTCCATCACCATAGAAAATGTCATATTTGTCAATGTCACTCACCTTCAAATGAATTGTCTATCCTGGGTGGTGCGACAAGGAGGAGCTTAAGTGCAAAACTATGGGGTTGGACTGCAAATTTCAAACTAAATACAACAATTAGACTATTTGACATTCCATTATATCCAATCAAGTTTGACAGCTACTCCAACCTGATTCAATTCAATTCCAAACTATTCCACTTGCTGAACAGGCCCTTGAGGATAAAAAAATGAATAACAATACTGTCAACTTTTGTTTGATTCTATTAATTTTGGAATCCAGATGTTGAATTTCACGAATAACAACATACACAATGAAGGGCGGCTTCGCACGGTTCTCGATGTAGGATGTGGAGTAGCAAGCTTTGGGGGGTACCTTCTCTCTTCTAATGTTATTGCGATGTCATTGGCCCCAAATGATGTGCACCAAAACCAGATCCAATTTGCACTTGAAAGAGGCATCCCAGCCTATTTAGGCGTTCTTGGCACTAAGCGTCTACCTTATCCAAGCCGCTCCTTTGAACTTGCTCACTGCTCCAGGTTTGTGCTTATATTTTTGTTTGTTGGTTGTTTCTATGTAATAATAATGTGAACTCTGTGACCTGACCAAGACCAGACTCTGTAGTTGTATGTCAGTTACAGGTCTCATCTATACCTGTGCTACCTGGATAATGTTCATTCATATACAGAGATGTGTTTTTGAGCTACTATAGATGAGAAGCGTCTCTTCAAAACGGGTGTCTTGGATTTCTGGGTTTTTTTTCCTATCATAACAAAATTCTGGCTATTGTTAAGTTCCATACAAGTTGAAAAACAAAATGTTATATTACCAATTCTTGACTCGTCCAATCAGGGTTGCCCATCAGATTGGATCCTAGCAAGATCCGAATCAAAATCCAGACAAATTAGAAGGATCCAAATGCAGTTCAAACCCAATAAATATACGAGGATCCAAATGTAGATTAGTACTAGGAGTGCAAATGGGTCAGATATTATCCGTCCGAATCCAGATCCGGATCTGAATTTTTGCGGATTCGGGTACGGATACGGATTTAAATTGTGTGGATTCGGATACAGATACGGTTTCGGTTTTGGAATCGGATATGGATACGGATCCGGATAATTATCCGTATCCGTTCTCCGACCTTTCTCTCCCAATTTCTCGTTTCCCAACCCTTGGACTTCGACTTCTCCCAATTTCTCCCAATCTCTATTCGTTTAAATTATGCGGTCTCCACTGAAATCCCTCTTGGATTGGATCTCTCCACCGAACAGTGTTATTTATTCCATTAATTAGTTTCTTGGAAAACTGAATAGAGACACACATGATATATAGATTCAAATTGCAATATTTTGTTAGTGACGTGATCAGTAATACTCAATCTACGCTATCAATTGTCATTTCTACCCTAGAGCAGCAGACTCATAATACTGAGGGAGCAGCCCAATGTAGAATGGAAGGAGCAACAAACTACTGCTGTAATAGAATTTAAGATGTTTTTCCTTTTTTATGGTGCATTTTAGGTTTAGTTTTCGTTTTAAATTTCCTTAGTTTTTTCTGTACCAGTGGGTATTTTGGTGCTGTTACAGGTAAGCCCTTTGGTTTTACTAGGAAAAAGAGTGATCCTAAGTTGCTCTCTTTATTTTCTTTTCACAATTTCTAGGAACCTGTGTAATGCTTAATCCATTTTCAATGCAATATACCTACAGGTCTTCAAATAAATAAATAAAAAAACTTGTCGTTTCTGTTTGTACCAAATATTACAAGATGAATTGGGTTTCATGCCAAACATAATTAGAAGCCTACTCTAAAGTTTCCAAGAAGGGTCACTGATACTTTATTTTAGTGTCATAAGTTTTGTTGCTATTAGGCAACAGTTTCAATTTTTAAAACTAATATCATGATAATTTTTTTGGAACAAGCAAAAGAAGAAAGCCCTACCTGGTTTCTATAAAGAATAATTTGTTGAATAATAAGTTAATTCTGTCACAGTATTCGAATTATGTATCCAAATTATATCCGTATCTGTATTCGTATCTGTTAATATCTGATCCGTATTCGTATCCGTTAAATATCCGATTTGTATCCGTATCCGAAAAATAAAAACGTATACGGATATGGTTTTACCACTATCGGATCCGTATCCATTTGCACCCCTAATCGGTACCCACTACTATCTTAGGGCATTTTCAATAGATTCAGGATCCTATTAGTTTTCTGTGTCAAAATTTATAATAACAAAATGAAAATGTCTGAATAAACAAAAAGTTTTACATTATAAATGACAATAACATAGTGTGAATCCAATTTTGATTTTGCAATGCACTTTGAACCATATTATGCTTTAAAAGGACCATAATGTAAAATTTAAGAGTGATAACCTGATGGTGTCCATTGACAGCCTAGGTCCAATTCAATTGCAGCTCTCTTAGTGAGATAATACAATCTGACTGTTCTTCTTTGGTATAATCCTTTAGCGGAGAAGCAGGACCATGCCCATTGAATAGAAAACCCTAACAATATTTTTGGTTTCTTTGCTTTTTGGTTTACGCAGGTGTAGGATCGACTGGTTACAAAGAGACGGGTTACTCCTACTAGAACTCGATCGGTTACTTAGGCCAGGTGGCTACTTTGCCTACTCATCTCCCGAGGCATATGCACAAGATGAAGAGGACTTGAGGATTTGGAAGGAGATGAGTGCATTGGTTGAGAGAATGTGCTGGAGAGTTGCAGCCAAAAAGAACCAGACAGTTATCTGGGTTAAGCCATTGACTAATGATTGTTACATGAACCGGGACCCAGGGACGAAGCCAGTGATGTGTAGCAGCAGTGATGATCCAGATGCTGTCTGGGGTGTCCCTATGGAGGCATGTATCACCCCTTATACTGAGCGTAAGTTCTTTCATGAAGTTTTTTATTTATTTTTTATTGGGTGTTAATAACTAACTTGCATCAATTAATTACTTTATTTGTTCTTTTAGAAATGCATAAAGATGGAGGGAGTGCACTGGCACCATGGCCGGCTCGACTGACGACCCCACCTCCGCGCCTATCTGATTTTCAAATTACAGTGGAAACGTTTGAAAAGGACACGGTAAATTAGCCCATATGCATACTGCATGTTTATCAAGAATACATAAGATATGAAACGTTGAGAAATAAGTAAATTACATTAATGATCCTCAAGTGTTTTTGTTTACCCGGCGTTGATTTAGCAAATTTCTAATTCCAATTTATGGGTCCTATCCATTCAGTTCTTACAATTTTTGGCCACTATTATAATTTTTCCATTGGAAAATGGATGCAGCAACATAACATGAGTAATTTTTGGTGGATATACTTGTATGGAAAGCGGACTATTATATGCCAACCCTAAGTTTTTTATTAATATATACTTGAAATGGTTGGGAACCAGTATGAAACCTTGGAACTGATTATTATTACATGAACCTTAATGTAAGAGTAATCAGTATTGTTTCAAATAAATACAAATCAGTATGAAACCTTTATAATTGAAATAAGAAAACAGAAAACAAAAAACCGGCAATACTTTCAAGTATTCTCTGTGCAATATACTTGAGGAAAAAACACTCGGTATTTTTGGAGATTATAACTTGCTGACTTTGAGATGTTCAAATTCTCTTGTTGTAGGAAATATGGCAACAAAGGGTAGACAGCTACTGGAGCATGCTGAGCTCGAAGATAAAGCCAGACACGATAAGAAATGTGATGGACATGAAAGCACACCTGGGATCTTTTGCGGCAGCTCTCAAGGATAAACCCGTGTGGGTGATGAATGTTGTTACTCAGGATGGTTTCAATAGTCTCAAGATCATATATGACCGTGGCCTTATCGGCACCACCCATGACTGGTAATTGTCTTTGCTTTCTGATGCTTTTTTCCGGAGTGGGGATTCATATCACCTAGGGTAACAAAATATTTCTGTTTAGATCTGGACTGTCCGATCAGAATTCACACGGATATTAAAGGGGCCCCGTGCATTACACCTCGGACTGGATTCTGATTGGACAGTACAGATCTAAACAGAAATATTCTGTTACTTCAGAGGATATGGCGCGGGTGGGGGGGGGGTGTCAATTATAAATATTATAAAATCCATTACCTTTCTGTCCATGTCATCCATATGATACATGACTGTTCTTACAAAGAGTAACTGAAAATTAAAACATATAAAGAAAATTAAAAAAGAAAAAGTTTCTGCTATCAACATAATCAGCATAAGTCAGTACGGTTTCTGACATAGCTTTGTTGTCATAGGTGCGAGGCCTTCTCAACCTACCCGCGAACATATGACCTTCTCCATGCCTGGACAGTCTTTTCAGATCTTGAGAAGAAGGGTTGCAGTGCTGAGGATCTCCTAATAGAAATTGACCGAATTGTTAGACCGACTGGTTTCCTAATAATTCGTGACAAACCAATTGTAGTAGACTTTGTCAAAAAGTACCTAACCGCACTCAAGTGGGAGACAATTGCTGCGCTTGACCCTGAGCCCAATTCAGACTCAGATGACAATGAGTCAGTTTTCGTAGTTCGCAAGAAGTTGTGGCCCCCGCGCGGCAGCCTAAAGGACTCCGCGTGATAGGGGAAGTTAAAATCATAAATTTTGGTTTGGCTGTTTTTTACTTTACAAGTAGTTTGAGATTAGAACAAGATTCTTTTTTGTATCCTATAATATGTAGCGGGTGAGTGAAAATAACAGTTATCCTTACCTATTATTTCTCTTTTACGGTGCGGCGGCACAAATGTAGCCAGTTGTAGTAGTTATTTTGTACTTACATTGTTTCTTCCTATTGATGTTATTTCATGGCTAGGTAATAATAGCTAGTTTGTATTTTAATCGCTAAATATCTCGCTTTTGTTTTTTTTTAACTCTTATCGGCACAAGATTTCTTTGCATTGCTTCTTCAAAATTTGTTTTGACAAGCACCGCAACCCTACTACATTTATACTACCAACCCTACTACATTTATACTACCAAATGCATCTTGTTCCTGTACAACAAACAGTGCAAAATATAACAAGACAATTTAGTCTCAGGTTTGTTGAAACAAATACCTTGCTTTTGTTTTTGGTACTTGAACTGTACCAGTTTCTTTGCTAAGCAGCTTCACCTACTCTTCACCAAATCAAATCTACCAATTATTTGAAAAAAAAAAACTATGTTGGTGATATATTAATTCCCTCATTAATAATTAAATGGATGGAGAAAGCAAATGTTAACAGGGGTTGTTGAAGGGTGTGACGCAGACCCTTTGCCTACCTTTAAAATAAGTCATTTCATGATAGCCACCTCAATTCAGCTCCTAGATCTTACTCCCGTTTTTTAGAGACATTTTATTGAACTCTTGCCATAATTGTTCACTGGCAAGGTACCAATCTGTCAGTATCATGTACCGGATCAATCATTCTATTTGGACACACTTCTCCTGTCCTTTGATTGGTTAAACCTCGGAAAACCTGTGTACAAGCCATCAAATTTTTATTATATTTTTTTAGTTCTTTTCCCACTATGCCCCCCTTAAACATTTTATTCATTTTTTCTAAGAATGACATGACCTTAACACTTTGAATTTTCACAATGAACTTTCAAATTTTGACTTGTAATTTTGAGCGTGAATCCTATTGCTGCACTTGCTGCATTGGTGAAAGAAAAGTGAGAACTTAGAGAAGCTGTGTCAAAGACCAAAGGTGTTTTTTTTTTTTTTAAACAACGGAGGACTGGATACGCATCCGATACGTCTGACGCGTCGTGCACCACGCGCATAGACCAAAGCTAATTTTTTTTTAGCTCTGCATAATTCGAATCGGCGACAATTTTTGTAGCAAATTAATCCTTTACCACTACAACAACTCCCATTTGATGTTAGAAATGAGTAACAGTGATATTTAATATATGATTTCGTTATTTAATGTATATTAATGATATTTATTGTTATAACTGCAGGATTTTTGATATTTAATTTTTATATAATACAAATATTGAATTATTAATATAATTAAAATAATAAAATAATATATTTAATAAACATATCGTATCTAGGATTTTTGAAAATTGCTGTATCGCCGTATCCGATACGATACATGTACCTGTATGTATATCCATGCAACATAGTTTACAATTTAACATTACCTGAATTTATTATTAAAATGTGATGCTATTGAGATATGACTTGTACCTAGAAAATAAAAAAACTCACAAATTTACCTAATTTATTGCCTTTTCTATTAAAACTCATTTTAAATTTATAAAGTTCCTATTTGACCTTTTTTAAAGTAAAAATATGTAGTATGCAATCCATGATTTCAAAAAAAAAAAAGTAGTATGCGTAGGAAAAATACAGTCTTTTAATGGGTCCGTTTTCAAGGACAAATGGTTCATACGCTTGTGTGCATATCACAAATAAGAAAATGAACCATTTGCCCTCACATTCGGCCAATTAGAAGACTGTACATTTCTCTTCAACAAGCTACATATTTTATATTGTTTTAATAAAAGTTAAAATTAATACTTTATAAATTTTGAAATAAGTTTTAATAGAAAAGTCCATAAATTAGGTAAATTTGTGAGTTTTTTAAAAGTTAGAGAGGTAAATATGATATTATGAATTAGAGGGGAATTACATAATTTCTAAGTTTTTGTGGGGGCATACATAAATTTCCTCCTAAAAAATAATACGATCAGTCGTAGGTATAATGAAAAATTCTCTATATTCTAATAGTAAGCAACAAGCTGCCTATTAATATTAAATATTTTAGGCAAACTTACAGAAGTTATGTCAAAGACCAAATGATTTTTTTGTTTTTGAACAAAAGACGCTTAGTATAGTGGCGCGAGTTCCGTCTCTCTATTTTGAAAGATGCAGGAGTTAATGCTTATTTTTACACTTGTATGCATGTTACAAGTTATAAATTACCGAATGTTTCTCTTAACAAGATACATATTTTTTTATTGTTTTAATAAAGGCTAAAATGAATACCTATAAATTTTTTAAAATACGTTTTAATTGAAAAAAAAAAACAATAAATTAGGTAAATTTGTAATTTTTTAAAGTTAGATGGGTAAATAAGATATTATAAATTTTAGAGGAAAAATATATAATTTCTAAGTTTTGTGGGGCAAATATAAAATTCCTCCTAAAAAATAATACGATCAATCGTAGGCAAAATGAAAATTCTCAAATATAATAATAGTAAGCCTATTATCATTATCTATAATAAATAACAACACTCTAGCTAAGGAGCGGTATTAGGATATTGAAATTGGGGATTGGATAAATAAGTATCACGTAATTTTATTTTATGAGAAAGTTAATAGTATTAATTTTTATAAAAGATAGAATAATTTAATGGATAAAATTGAAAATTTTCAATTTACAGATGGTGCTTAGCATGAGTCTGAAATATCTACGATTTTACACTAGGTTCAATGAGTTGAGATTAACTTCCAGCGGAGTGATTAAAATTTGATGTCTATTTAAACATAGGAAAGTTGCTTTTGAGATTCGTGTCACAATTAAAGAACGATGTAAATTTAATAACTAAACGTGTGATACCAGAGATGATCTGAATTCACTTATCATTCTTTGCCTCCTTGGTCTCTACCTTCATCTGCCATTGTTCTAGCTATGCCTATGTAACTCACTACTAGACTCGGTACACAGACGGTCACACAACCAACATGCGGCCAAAGTTGCCAATACCACCTATTCGGGGAACGTAGGGGGCTAGTATTATTTGAGCTTTGAGATTCGTGCAGAATGTATTTGAACGATTGAGATGTTCCAAAAAGTCACGCAAAGTTTGAGATATCTCAGAGGATGCGAATTCCTCCATTACCTCCCCTCATTTGAGTATGAATTCGGATTAATTGAGACAAAACCTATAATGCACGAGGTCCTTTAAAAATTTGTATCAATATATAACAAAAAGATTGAATTCAAACTAAAACGGTGAGGCATCAAGAATTCAGCCAATACCAGTAATTAAACAGAATAAACTGATAACCTTCAAAGTTAGAACAACACAGCAAAATTACAGCTTTTGCTGTTGTTCTAAACAAACTGGTACTACAAATCAATATGATGTTCTTTAAATAATAAAATGATCGATGTTAACATTATCGTAATGCGCACAACATTTTTTTTTTTTTCTTATTTTTAAACAGATAAATCTTTTTATATTATAAGGAACCAAAAGAAATTCAATTTGAAATTTAAAAAGATTTCTCGGAGTAAAGAGTAATGTAGAGGAGGATTTAACGAAATAAAAAAGTAATCTGCACCATTTTGATGTAATACAAAAATTAAAAAGTACTCTGTACTCGGATCATTTTTTTTAAAAAAATTTGCATGTATTAGTTAGGTTATATCAGCAGCCCACACTGCTAAGACACACCCTTGGGGCATTACGTAAAAAAAAAAAACAGAGTCATCAATCGGGACTTATTTGGCAATTCACGGATTGCTTTAAGATTCGTGCCAATATAATATGAGTGGACCAGATGCAAACTCAAACGGTGAGGTACCTCTAGGGTGATATGAATCAGACCAGTGGAGTCCATATCCTCTAAAGTAACGTAATATATGACTTTAGAACTGAATGAACAGATCAAGTTCAAACTCAAACGGGGAGGTACCTTAGATGATATGCGTTTGATGATCACAGTGGAACTTATCTTTTGCTCTAAATTAATGGTGATCTGAATCAAATTCGGATCCCATGAAGTAACTCAATTTTTAAGTTTTGATCCAGACCGTTCAAGATGTTATAACATAAATTTTAAAGGATCCAGACTCTTCAAATAATACTGGCCCCTTGCGCTATCTTTGAATTAGACACAGACACGTCTAAACTAAAAAATTGAGTTACTTTAGGAGATCCGGACCCATCTGAAACAGCCACTGTTTCATCATTCTCTTCGAAATCGCGATCAAAGATACAGTTTGAATCTTTGGATAGATCTATTTCCGTGTGGGGTACTCAAAATCGTACCCCGTGAGGCTTCTCCCAACTTGGATTGCTACATTCCGTTCTTTCAATTATTGTAAAGCAGACAAAAATGTGTTGCATCAACTCGTTATAACGCATAGATTGATTAGATCAAAAGATCTTCTGTGGCACCCAGCTAGCTATGTAGGGACTAGGGAGCATAGTAACAAGATTCGCGAATAATTCGTTTTTTTGGTGATGCCGAACCGAAAGCCGAATTATTCGGTTGACCGAATTTTTCCCGAATAATTCGCGAATTTTACGAATTTTTCCCAAATTTCCCGAAATTTTTCCGAATTATTCCCGAATTTTTTCCAGAATTTTTTTTTTTTGGTTATTTTTTTTGTTTTGCTCTCTTACAAGACAGAGATCTCTGATCCGAATAATACCGAATTATTTCCGAATTATACCCAAATTATTTCCGAATCACGAATTTTTGACCTCGCCGAACCGAACCCGAATAATTCATTTGTCACTACTATGCTAGGGAGAACTTTTGCTTAGCTTGCTGCAATTAATAATTGGCCAAAGATTATGGCCATGATCTCATGGGTGACATGTCTCTTAATTAGATCATAGCTACACCAGATAAACACACAAATAATTGAGAAACTAATCAAATAAGTCAAATGCTATATTATTCTAGAAGAATATATTTAATGAAGTACAAGTTAAGTTTTCATAACATTAATTTGTCACTTTAGTTCAAAAGTACACTTAGTTGACAGGTAACCTAAATATATAGTTTTTTTTAATATATATGAGGGGTCATTTTTGATAATTTTGTTATCACTTAACAACATATTTAACTTGATAATCTTGAATTTTTTTTCAAAAATTAAGTTTATTTTTAAATTCATTTATAAGTATATCTATACTAAAGTACCATAAATGTATGATGCAAATAAAAAATTGACAATCGATGTTTGATGTATATTTTGTCGTCAATTAAATTACATGAAATTTGAAAATATATATTGTAGTAATAAAAATATTAAAATTAAATGAAATTTGACTAATTTACAGTATTTCTAACAAATAAAAACTATAAACTTGTTATTTTTTTTTCAGTCTTGTTTAAATTATTTTGAAAATAATAAAATATTGTAAATAATAACCCTAAAAATATGCTTATATTAATAATCCTCCATAAAGATAAATGTTTTTATTTAATTATATGATTCCCCATTATGATTGTTTGTCGTGCATACAGCTAAATGATTCTAATTATAAACGCCACTAGGTAATTAAAGTCATTAAATCCAGGAACCAATTCCCACGGCGCAGAACTGGGCATGCACAAGTGAGATAATGCCAAAAAAATCTAATCAAATAAAAGAGAGTTCCGTTGATTAACGTATCTCCTTTTCTTTAATCTGTTTCTTTGTTTTCTACCACAATTTTTTCTAGAACTTTTACGTATCTCTGAGGTCTCCTTTCATGCATGCTAGGGTAAACTCGTACAGCTCGATCGTGATTTATTTGAAATAATCAGTTTGAAAATAAAATGTAATTAGCTCTCGCTCTATGCTGGTATATACTGCTCGTCATCAGGAATACGTATTTTTTTCCAACTTTTTCACTGTCCCTCTTTATACATATCATGAGAAGAAAAATTCGTTGTACTGTGAAAAATATGGAATTCTTTCTTGATTCGTGATCTATGCGAAGCCCACAGTACTACTAATTAAATTGATGAGAATCTTTGATTTATGTGTGACCCATATTACGAACAATTATTAACGAGCTAGCTCGGCCAGGCTTAGCTAGCTAGCTAGTTTATATCTCCAACAAAAAAATATGAATAACAAAACCCTTCTGCAAATATGACGAGTTAAATAACTGTCTTTTGATTTAGTGGCAGAGACACATGCCCACTAATGTGGGAGGCGATGGGTTTGAAACCCAGATGTAAAAATACTTTGTTGTAATAACAGAGATTTGAAAAAGGTGTTGGATGGCTTGACCCGCAACCCTCTCATTCAAAAAAAAAAAATCTGAGGAGTTAAAGAGAGAGAATGATCTTGAATTCTCAAAGTATCAATATAAATGATAATTAAATTTGACAAAGTTATTTACAATATTGAATTTCTATAAAAGATGCGAATTAAAAAAAATTCAGTTAGAATTTATGAATAAGAAATATATCTTAAGCTAGCTATTTCTTTGATCATTTAAGAAAAACCTTCAAAAAAGATAACCTCATGCCAGGCACTATGACATGGAGAACTTTTAATATTTTTTGCAAAAATTATATTTAAAACTCAGAACTTTTAATTAATCTCTTTAGGACAACTGGATGGAAATTCTTTGTATGATTCATACCATGCATGACATTGATATGCAAATTTGCTTTTGCATGGTGTTCTTGATATATTTTGTTTTGGAGAATTTAGCAGGTAAATATTCTATCATTATTACATTGATCTATACAAATCTAACATTTAATTGCCTATACTATCAAGTAATTTGATCCTAGTTCTTTATCTCTCGCTTACAGTTTATCCAAAATGGTCTTAGCTAGATTGGTTTCTAAGACTTTAGAGAGAGGAGAGAGATCAGCAAGAGAAACACCACTAGAAACAGGTTCTAGCTACTTGATTTATATTTGTAGCTAGTTCGAATACGTAGGGGGTGGTATTATTTTATCCGTTTATCTAATTCGCAATAAGATAGGTACGGTTAATTTTTTTTTTTTTTGTAATTTATCGGGAACGGATACGGATAAGGGTACGGATAAAGCCTATTCCGTACCCATTACCCGATTGGATAATTATAATATATATATTAATGAGTAATGAATATCCATTCTCCAACTACTCCTTAGTAATTGTGTTATATTTAATTAACTATTAAAATACTTAAATAAAGTCCAACAAATTTAAAAAAAATTTGGAACTTTAAAACACGTATATATGTGTAAAATGAATGTGTTTTTATGTTTTATTTAGTAAATAATATTTTTTTTATTATATTAGCATCATTCGTTATTTATCCACTACCGTTTCGTTATCTGACAATCATAACGGGTAAGAAAATTTGTAGCATGTAAGGATAAGGTACATGTATGAACAATTTCTAACGGATACGGATACAACAATGCTTCTACCCAATTCTTATTGTACCCGTTGACACCCCTAAAAACACGCTATTTTGGCATAAAGTGCTCAAAATTAAGGGCTTTATGGGATAGTTTCAACATAGTTAAGAATGTATCTGCAACCAAATCAGGGTACTTAGCAACTCTTATGCATTTTTTGTTTTGACCCTCAATCTAAATATTTTAGTAGTTTATTTCAATTTGTAAAGAATTTGAAGAGTTCGCTACAAATGATGTTGCGAGCGGGGTTTGAGCCGGACCAAAGATGATGTTGGATCCACCGGTCTATTCTAATGCTGCGGTGGTCAAATTAACTGCATGGATTTGGAACTTTAATAATAATAATATATATATAGAGTAGAACTAGGGTGCTCCTAAGTTCACTCAACCTCTTGTGAACTTGACTCTAAAATATATCGAATCGACCTTAAACGATGAATCCAAATCGTTGAAATCCTTCTACATAATGATTGATGCGTCTACATATGAAAAATTTAAAATTTCGAATTAATTTAATATAGAGTCAAGTGGTCAAAGGAGTCCAAAAAATGAATGCATTAAAATTAATTTATAAACCTTAAACTTTTGACCACTTGACTCTATATTAAATTAATTCGAAACTTTAAAATTTTCACATGTAGACGCATCACTCATTAGGTAGAAGGGTTTCAACGATTTGGATTCATTTTTTAAAGTCAATTCGATATATTTTAGAGTCAAGTTCACAAGAGGTTTGGTGAACCTAGGAGCACCCTAATTCTACTCTATATATATATATATATATATAATGATCGATATAAATGGAGAGAGGATCCAAATAGTGTTACATGTCACGCTCTCTTGTTGGTTTGTGAAAACAAGTTAACCAACCTTGCAGACAATCTCTTTTGCACCAACTCAAGCTAGCTATTAGCTCTTGACAAGTGGCTTAATTTACACCCTGGTTCCACAGTGTCATGACATGACAAGATTAATTAATAGCAGCTGTACATGGAAACAAGAGTTATGCGCTGAGATATGTATTAATTGCTTGTGGTGCAAACCATATATATATATATATATATATATATATATGGAGATATTCAAATTATATGACATTACCAAAGGTTACAACAGAAAAGTTGTTATCAACTTCACATTATATATAGTCCGATTATTTTGGTATTTCTCTCCTGATAATGACCTAATTAATAGTGTTTCTGAAAGAAAAGCACCAAATGCCACTGATGAACAATAATATCTAAATTCTCCATCTTCTTTAACCTCTCTCTAATTCTTTAACCTCACAGTCAAGGACCGCTATGATATTTAAAACATTGGAAAAAAAGTACCATGGATATAATGAATAAGTTTATAGCATTCTTTGATAATCTTATACAAGAATTTTATTTTATCTGTGAAAATAAAAATACTTAACAGCATCGTTATTCTATCAGAGACTCTCATCAGTAATAACAATATGTTCGGAAATAACAATTTCTTTGATTTTACCCTATGCAATTATGCAATATCATTTTTCACGGATGAAACAAATTCTTGTAGTCAAGTGTTACTTTTGACTACAGGCAACAATCCAGTATTGCGCATCACTTTTAGGTTCGATCACTTTGGTAAGTCATCTTAATTATGTTTGGATCACTTTGGTTCAAATCATTTTATGGTCATGAGGTCACTTATAGGTTGTAATGTATTTTGAGACAGAAAATATTAAATGATTTGTATTGACTTGAATTGTCTAATTACAATATGTACATGTGTTTATATAGGGTAGATTGCAATATAGCCGTTATACCTTCCTAAATTACAATATAGCTGCACCTACTAATTTCAGCTATAATCTAATCTAATCAATATACAATCAATCTACATATTGCAGTTTCCTATTTTACAAATATTACAAGGTTTTTATCATCTTACATATTGATCATTATCAATCTACAGATTGTCAGAGATCCTGATCTATATATATCTTGGGTTCGAAAAAGAGCCCAACTTGCTTGTAATATAATTATGAAATGTGCTTCTATCAAGCATTTTGGTGAATATATTTGCAAGTTGATCTTTACTGTTAACATACAGTGTCCCAATTTTCTTGGATTGAACCTTTTTCCATATGAAATGACACTCAACTTCTACGTATTTTGTTCTTTCATGAAACATATATTGGATTTGAGGCAATGTGTCTTGTTGTGTTGTTAACACAATATATCTTCATGGGATGATCAACTTGCACTCTCATGTCTTGTAAGAGTTGCTTCAGCCACGTGAGTTCACTTGCTGTGGATGTCATCGCTCGATATTCAGCTTCTGCGCTGGATCTCGTTACAAAATTTTGTATCTTACTTTTCCAGGTTACTAGGTTGCCTCCAACAAATGTGCAATATCTAGTAGTATACCTTCTATCCAGTAGTTAAATAGGTTGAGGTGTCGGTAGAGTTAAATGGATTTGGGTTTTGAGTCAAGTAATGTAAATGAGATCAGTTCTGATTCTAATTCAGTTCAGGTTCAAAACAATTCAAGTGTAAAATAAGTCTGATGTCTGAACTAAAATACCACCTAATTAATTATCTGATTTAGATTTGGTTTGATTTGAATATACTTGACTTCTTAAAATTCCTAATTGGTTCAGGGTGATATTTGAATCAAATCTAACGGTTTTCATTTATTCGGCCTTTATGACCCACTATCATAAGAAAAAAAAAATATTTTCTAATATCTCAACAAATTATTTTAAGCCGTGTCTCAATAAAATATCAATAAAAAAGAGTAAGATAAAGTAAACAATTTAATCCTCTTAAAATATACACAACCAAACATAACTTCTGAGATTAAATTAAAGCATTGCCATGCATGTAAAACTGTATCCTGGGAGAGGCAACCAACCTTCCAGAACACAGAAATTGAAATAATGAAACATTAAAAGGATTAGGTTACTATGTGGTATGTGTTCCTAAGAAAATTTAATTATTTAAAATTAGTCATTATAATAATGAATATCTCTTTTTTGATATATAACTAAAAAGCTACAAAAAAATTCAAATTCATTATATGGCTTAATATTTTTTTCTTAAAAAAATGAGTTGCTCGAAAAGAATGTATATATAAATTTTGAGTTTAGTGGAAAAGGTCCTTTGAATTTGAACCAACAATTCTCGGTTTTAAAAACCCTATTGTACCATATAAAATAGCGAGAAAAAAATGCTAGTTTTATATCATAGAATGAGAACTAAGGTTATTATTTATGGAACCAAATCTTTTGCTCTTTGTAGGCAGAAAATTTATGTCCCTAAAGTCACTAATACGTGAGTCCGGAATGGGTTCGGAACAAAACTATATTCAATATTTAAATGTCAAAATCTAACATGAACTCACGTATTATTAACTTTAGGAATAAAAATTTATTCCTAAATTTCCTACTCACATGAAACAGGAGATTCAGTTTCATTGTTTATGTAGGTTGTTTATCAAAGAGTACAGTCCGCTGGGAAGTCCAACTGATGTTATCCGATGCTGAAAATATGATTTACTCACTGCCGACTTCAAAATACTATCCATGCATGAATTTAATTGGGGTGTTCATGTTTAAGTTAATGTTTATTATGGATATATTTTTTATAAACAATTACATTACCTTTTGTACATGGTTGTCTAGGATCAAATTTTACATTATTTTTAGAAATTTATTATTATTTTTGGGTGTGTTTGGGTTAGTGAAGAATAGTCACTAACTTAGATTAGTATTATTCCGAGCTATTATTCTTTATTTGAGTGTATTTAGATTAGCAAATATGGACTATTCTTTGATTGTCTTTTCTGGGTTTCCTCACTATTTTACTAACCTAACAAATGATGAGTTAGCTATTATTCTCAATCTTGATATTAGCTCGATTCTTAATTTATTCTTTGTTTCATCAAAACGTCATTAATGGTTCTCGAAAAAATATGGACCATAAAAAAACAATGATTTTCAAAAATTCTAAAACAATAGTAAAATAATTCCGAAAAATATAAAAATTTGATCTCCAAGTATATTTTAATATAGATATCACGTTGAACGGTTTGCATTGACTATTTAGACTTTGACTCCAATGATTTATAATGAAATGCACAAAAAGATCTATACATTGCAATGTACCGTAACTCATCTATATGTATAGAGAAATTAGAAAGTTCTAACTTCCAATATATCTTAAAAAAAAAAAAAAAAAAAAAAATTGGCGGTAGGTAGTGATTACTTTTATCACGCTAATTAATGAGTTGCCACTGACATCCATGTGATGACAAATGTCACATTTCACAAAGGAAATAATTATACATGTCCCACTTGAACTGCCATTTAATTATTAATTTGGTACGTGACAGAATACAATTTTTGTACATGCTTGGAGAAATGATCCTTCCACCCCAGTTTGTGCTCCATTTTGAGCAGGCCAAGAAAAAAATGATAAACATATAAAGAAATAAAATTTTTAGGGAGACGATCCTTTTAAAACATTTGTCAATCTGCAACTCATGCAAGAGTTTCTCACTATGATCCTTTTCAATATGGAGCCAAAAAATATGAATTATAGAGTGATATTAAAATTTAGGACAAAACATAATTTTATAATATTGTTTACTAACTTTTATTTTAATAGTTATGGTATAATAAGTATATTTCTAAAATATTTTTTTAACCATGGCGATCCAAAATAAAAATACTTTGGATCGTATATGGATATTGCTGTAAAGATATTAGATGCATCTAAATTGAAAATATGAAATTTTGGGTTCATCATTATTTAAATCTTTGAAATTGTATACTAGTAAAAGTTCTTCGATCTCAATAATAAAAGTATTTTGGATGTATCTTCTTATTTTGATACTGATTCAGGATATAAGACCAAGACATGTAATATGACCTCGTATAATTTACATATTTTCTAAGAGAAAATATATGTTCTAAATATGGTGAGTTGATATATAAATTGTAAATCTCACCTCTTACTAACAAAAAAAATTGTTATTTTAAGACTAATAATACCTTTATGCAATTATTTTTTTGAATAAAAATAAGAATCAAGTCTTTATGTGCTTTATTGATATTCAAACCAGTTGCAGGTTTCTAAATAAAACCTGTTACATAAAAAAAAAAGTACAAATAAACTCAACCTTGTTGAGTTATAATCAAGAAAAACTCTCTTTTTGTTTGCAAAACAAAGCTTTGAAAAATAAAATTAAAAAATAAAGTAAAACTCTTTTTATGTTCTTCTAAAAACATGCCATTAATCATATATATCTCTAGTCAAGACCTCCAAGTTTTTGGATTATTCTCAAAATATTTCCTAGCACCTTTCTCTCCAACATACAAACATTGCAATCAGAATAACCTTCTTGGTTTTTAAACTTTATGCAATTATAGAATAATAAATATTTATTGTTGCGTTATGTATATATATATAGTGTGATCAAGAAGAATAATTAGTGAAAATCGATCAACTTGTGTTATTTCAAAGATCATTTTGGGGCTACAATTTGGGGTTGGATAGAGGCCACACATCAAATTAGTGATCACATGTATATCCCTGAAATGAAACAGACGAGCAACACAGGCTCTGATTTGATTAGACATCGATCAATCAATTTTAGTCGACGAAGATCATGATCACAAGCCCAATAATCATTTTGTATTTGTAGACCTCGGATAAAACAAGAAATAGAGTAAGGTTAGAGTTAATTTTAAATTTAAAAATAGTAAAGATAGAGTTAATTTTAAATTTAAAAATAGTAGCTAATTTAATATTTTGTTAGGTTAGTAAAATAGTAAGAAAACTCATAAAAGATAAAGAGTGAGTCTATAGTACTATGCATATCACAGATTGATCCGTAATACGGATTAATATTTCCGTTTTCAAAATCTTAATGGACGATCCGAACTGTTCAACATGATCCCGGCATTTTTTTCCATAACCAAAAAAATAAATAATATAATATTAATAACCAAATTTTAAAAAATATTTTATCCATAACCAAACCGCCCAAACGTGGGGCGGTCCACCCATCTTGAGACCAAACCGCCCCCATGTGGGGCGGTCTACTCGAGACCAAACCGCCCCCCGAGGGGGCGGTCTACTTTTCTTTTTTTTTTTAGGATTTGAATTTTCAATCTAAATAATGAATGTATTTTTTTGAAATTATAGATATGAAATAAATGGGTAACTTGACTAATTTGGGCCGTCGGCAAAAGGATTTTCATGCATAATTGACTTCTCAGAAATAATTTTCTCCGGGCTGAACTGAGCGGTGCTTCGAAAACAGGTTGAACTGACATGTCGTTATTGTTATGTATGTGGGCCTAATTCTAGGAGTATGCGGGGGGTGGCAGGGGGGCAGCAGCCCCCTGCGAGCGGTGTCTGAGTTTTCGAAGCACCGCTCAGTTCAACTGGAGAAAATTATTTCTGAGAAGTCAATTATGCATGAAAATCCTTTTGCCGACGGCCCAGATTAGTCAAGTTACCCATTTATTTCATATCTATAATTTCAAAAAAATACATTCATTATTTAGATTGAAAATTCAAATCCTAAAAAAAAAAAAAAAAAAAGTAGACCGCTCCCCCGGGGTCGGTTTGGTCTGCATAGTGGACCGCCCCACGTTTGGGCAGTTTGGTTATGGATAAAATATTTTTTAAAATTTGGTTATTAATATTATATTATTTATTTTTTTGGTTATGGAAAAAAATGCCGGAACTAAATCTATAGCCAAAAAGGTGACACCGTGTCCATTACGATGCTTCAATGTTTGATCTAAAATGGTAATAGCTAGAAATCTTTGTCCGTTTCCTTTTTATTTTTTTGAACTGTTAAAATTTACAATAAATTGGCCAAAAAGAAACATATTCGTTGAAGATCGACGATTCCACTTAGATTAAATACACATTATATATTGATTAGGCATAACGACAAATATACTCTTTTAATATTTATAACAAAAGGACCCGAGAAAAATAATATTATTCCTTGCCTTTATCCTTCTCTTTATCAAGCCATCTTCATTTGTTGTCCAACGGGACCATCTCTTTCACCTTGCTTGATATATATATTTTATCACTGACAAGACAACTTAGTACTCTTGATGAAAGCAGAATTCATATCACGTAAGATAACAGAAATATTTTGTTATGCTCTGGCACAAATATTAAAGGGGCCCCGTTCATTTATTTCACCTCGAGCCGGATTGGCCCGGATTCTAATCGGACAGTCTGGATCCATACTCAAATATTTTGTTACCTCAGAGGATATGGATTCAAATGAAAGCATGAGGCTTTTTAATTTGTACCAGTAAATGTTATTTAATTATCTAACACATGATGAGTAACAACATCAGAAAATATGAAGCATGACATGAATTTATGAAATACCAAGCTTCTAAATAACGTTTCTCGCATCATCACGGAAAGACTGTAAAAAAAACTATAGCGAATAGCGTAGCTACAGCGGAAGCTATGTGTTTTTTGTTTCTACAAAAATTATATTATATATTTGTATTAAATATCAACATTATCTAAAGTCTCATGTAAAAATAAATAACACCAAATTGATTAAGAAATTATAATATTCATATTGAATCAGTACAAAGTCCAAATTGATGTTCAAAATATCCATAGTAATATCATAAGCTATTGATCTTTTTCTACAAAATATCTTAAGCATCATGATTAATGACATAATCTATTTTTTTTTCTATTTAAATTCCAAAATAACCTAGACATCATGACATAAACTATCTATCTTTATATATTAAACATATTTCAACTACCATATAATAAGTATCATTTTTGGAAGGTCGCCAATTTAGAATTTTTCTAATTTCAGCGACAAGGGTTCCTTTTGTAGCAACAAGCTTTCAATTAATTTTTTTTGGCTTTTATTTAACTATTTAATTTATCAATGAATTCTCATTTAACAATTAATAATTTAATATATAGCATAGTACATCAATTGCAAAAAAAATCATAGTCAAAGCCCATATAAATTGCCCAAAAAAATGCTTATATTGCATAGCGCACGCTATTGGCACTACACGCTATCCGCTATAGCGGACTGTTATTACCGCTATAGCTGCCATAGCTTAGTGTTTGGGGTCTAAAAACGCTATAGCGCCGCTATAGCACGCTATTTAGAACATTGTGAAATACATATAAGCCCGTTGTAATGATATTCAAGATCAGAAGTATTTCTTGTAATTAATAAGATAATCTTTACTTAATAAAATTAAAAACAAATAATAAATTTATATATAACTGTAAATAACTTTAAGGTGATGAAAACGTTGCATACGCTAGCACACAACAACATCATCTATCATCTTGTCATTTTCTGCAAAAAATTTAAGATAGTATTGTCTCCTGATTGGTCTTTAGTTAATACTGAATTTCCCTCCTCTCCTAGTGTGATTGCTCTTAGTGATTGATCTTAGTGGATATTATTTGTTTCTTTTATTTGCTTTGTGGTTATATGTACTAGTTGGGTATTTGTCTCTCACTAGTTTGGAATAAGGCAATATTTGATTTTATAAGTTTTGTAAAGACATAGTTTCGTAGTGAAACAGGTGGAATTCATTTCACTTTTGCAAAAAAAAAAAAAATGAAGCATGACATGAATTTATGAAATACATATAAGCCCGTTGTAATGATATTCAAAATCAGAAGTATTTCTTGTAATTAGTAAGATAATCTTTACTTAATAAAATTAAAAACAAATAATAAATTTATATATAACTGTAAATAACTTTAAGGTGGTGAAAGCGTTGCATACGCTAGCACACAACAACATCATCCATCCATCATTTTGTCATTCTCTGCAACAGTGTGGAGGAAAGAGTATCAGACAGCCCCTCTGCTTTCACCAAGAGCTATTGTTTACTGATGCTGAAATGAGACAAGGCAAGATACTGATATGTACATAATGCTGGCCTTAGAAGATCATTACAAACGAACGATAGGAGTCGAATAGTCGACAGGCGATAGAATTATCTAAGCTCCAATAAATTCTCTCTCCTAATGGGACACACTAAGTATCTAATCATGGAGCTAGTTTAATTATTGCTCTTATTTCCTTTTCCAGATAAGCATCGATCACTCTCTTCCCTTCCATATATTTTCCACACCAAAACTTGAATCTATCATCAGCTCTTCACCTAATATGTTTTTTGATTGGACTCTTAGAATGGTCCCCTTCAGGTTTTCTTGTACAATATTCCTACAAACCTCCTCTTGATATCTCCAGCTACATTATTTGGGTGAATATATATATGGTGAATGATTTCCTAATCGCTTTTCCAATTTTTAGTTGCATATTTTGTAAGTTTAGTTCATTGGGAGGACAAGTTCAATTTTTCCCAAGGAACAACCATTTTTTCTTTCAATGGAGAACCAAGTGTTTATAATTAAGTTGTGGAACTTGAATATTTTCTTTTAAAGAAAATTGAAGGTCTAACTTTTCAAATTTCAATTTTTATAAGACTTTACATCCGAATTTCAGATTAATTAATGACCTTCCATACAGAGGACTGTCACCTTAATTTTGTCACTAAACCAAAAACTGATTCTCATGAAACTCAAAAATAGTTAGTGTAACAATTCATGATTTTGTTTTCATTTATTCAAACATCTAAAGAATAAAATTACATTTTCTTGAGAAAAGATTCTCAATTAATTGTTTCAATTGTGATTAAGGCGTCCATGAACATGTCATGCATAATACTAGATAATGCATGTGAATCATGAACGCCTTATTCAAACATCTAAATTTTTTTTTTCGAATTTGTAACCTTAAACATTATTTTAGGCACTACATGCATTGGTTCTCCATCTTTAAAAAAACAGTTAACCTATATAATAAAACCGTTAATCTTCTATACGGTTTTGTTTTGTTTTACCTTTATTAAAAGCTTTGGAACAGCAATTCTACAGTGCCGTTATGAGAAAGGCAAGATGTTATTTAGGTTCCAATCGCTGTAGAGTTATTCTTTTTGAGAGAAAATGACAGGTCTTAAATTTTTGCACACTCCTCTTTCTTTTTGCACACTCAGGTTTTTGAGAGAAAATTACTAGCTTATATATATGAATCAT
The DNA here is from genome assembly GCA_024447775.1 of Carex cristatella. Classification (NCBI taxonomy): domain Eukaryota; kingdom Viridiplantae; phylum Streptophyta; class Magnoliopsida; order Poales; family Cyperaceae; genus Carex; species Carex cristatella. The sequence goes on along the minus strand of JAJHPF010000003.1, from coordinate 9,455,774 downwards.
CATATGAAACATAGCCTCGCAAAAGATATAACTAATTTAGGGGTGCAAACGAATCGAATACGATCATACAGTGCAAATATTAAACGGATATAATTAAATACTATCGAATTGGATATTAAACATATACGAATATAACACACATAGAATTAGGATCAAATTTAACAAAATGAACATAAAATAAAAATAACATAAAATACATAAATAATTCGAATTTTGATCGTTATGGTGAACAAAACATGTTTACATGATATACCTCTAGTTAATAAATATTAGTCACCAACATTATCATATCTTTAAGCGAAAGATATAAGGAAAAAACACTTCTCTCTAAACATGCAAAATTAAAAAACAAACTGATATTCAAAAATTTTAAAATATGAATACAAATAATTATTCGTATCTATATTTGTATCCACTTCTGAAATTAAAATGGTATCCATATTCTCATAAATTATAACCATATTTGTATCCAAAATTATCTATATCTGAATATCTAAATCTGAAAATTTAAATACGGATCAGATAATAATTAATGTCCGATCCATTTATATCCCTAGATCACCGTAACTTGGAGAATTTCACTTTTATTCTCTTAAGGGACACGTAAGCGGAATAAAAGGTTGAGTTTCAATAGAAGTCAAAGAAGCAAATGGAAAAGAAATGGAAGAGTGCAAAAATCTAGGATCAACACGTTTATGAGCACAATTAGATCAGTTTGAGCAATTTTTGGACGATAAATCATAAGAGGAAAATGAATTTCAACAATGGCTGGCTAAATGCAAACATCATTGGGATAAAAATTACAAACAAGAATTAGGAAAATTCTGTTGCTTAATTTATATTGAAAAAAAGGAACTATATTAACTAAAGATTTATTAATAAAAAAGGATGAGGGGCGTCAAATCTACGTTCTATATATATAATTAATATAACGAGGAGGAAACTATGGATAAGTTTATTTTTATTTAATGCTCATATATATCGTTTAAATTGTGTGATAATGGTTGGCATTTGGCAAAATTCAATCACTACTTTATTTTTATACAATGAAACTAGTATTTTAATTATGCTACGTGATGTGACAAATAATTAAATTGCAATTCGCCCAGTGATGTAACAAGAAAACTTCACATGAAGTGAAAAAAAAATGACAGAGCGATAGTATGTCATGTTTAGTCACTTTGCATTGCGACGTATCAGTCCGTCATGACGTTATAAATGTAATGTGTCATCACATTTAACATTTTTATTTGGTTCAAATTTTGAGTAGTTAATTGGCAAATGTGAAAAAAAATGCCAACAAACTGGAAAATTTGTAAAATTCTTATAAGAAGAAAAATAATGTTCGATTTTTTCTTATTTTATTGTAGATTTTGAATTATTGACGATTGTTTTTTTTAATTGATCCAAATTGTGGAATGTGATCGATGTTCTCTAGCTATCTTGTACAATAAGTTTCTAATACATGACAATGCGTGACACTTGATATTCGGTAACGTGTCATGTGTTGTGTTGTAACATGTTAAGATCGATTTGCATGTTGTGCTAATATTAGTTGAAAGAGATAATGTCACACGAATTGTCACATCATGAGTGATGCGATACATCATGTCATGTGTGGGTCACACATATTGTGACGTGATAGTCACACGATATAACATAACATATTACGTTACCGGTCACACTTGTCATTTTGGACCCTCTAAATACAAAAGCAATAGCTATTAGCAAGTAATAACATAACAAACATGAATCTTAAAATGCATTGTTGTGTTACTTTACGAGTTACTATTTCAAACATCTGTTTTCAAGAGATGTTTAGAATAATCTTTTATTACTATTTCTAACATCTGTTTCCAAGAGATGTTTAGGATAATCTTTTATTACTATTTCAAACATCTGTTTCCAAGAGATGTTTAGGACAATCTTTTATTACTATTTCAAACATCTATTTCCAAAAGATATTTAGGATAAATCTTTTATTACTATTTCAAACATCTGTTTCCAAGAGATGTTTAGGACAATCTTTTATTACTATTTAAAACATCTGTTTCCAAGAGATATTTTGGACAATCTTTGATTACTATTTCAAACATCTGTTTCCAAGAGATATTTAGGATAAATCTTTTATTACTATTTCAAACATGTGTTTCCAAGAAATGTTTAGGATAATATTTTATTACTATTTCAAACATCTGTTTACAAGAGATGTTTAAGATAATCTTTAATTACTATTTCAAACATCTGTTTTCAAGAGATATTTAGAATAAATTCTTTATTACTATTTCAAACATCTGTTTCCAAGAGATGTTTTGGATAATCTTTTATATATTATATGTAATTCAAACCATCAATAGTCTTTTAGGTGAACACATTTGTTGCTTGCCTCGTATCAACCAACGATGGAAGACCCACTTGGATTGTATGATTGTATGATTGTATGATTGTATGAACAATTTATGTCAATTTTATAGTTATGATGATTATTTTGTTGTTAATTTAAATATTGTGCAATTGTAATATTATTATGTGATTATTCTTTTTTTTTATTATGATTCAGTGATTCATTTAAAATTGTCTGGGATTTATGGTTATTGCTTTGTTATTTTTTTTTATTTACATGAGAAATATTGTAATTGATAACATTAATATTTTTTTTCAAAGAGAAATTTCAGATGAAATGCGATTAGCGTTTTTTCTCAGCTGAGAAACATTCTCAGTGATAATATTTGTGATGGAATGAAAATATTAATTCTGAAATTTATGTCACATACTTTTTTTTAATGTTATAGAAAAAAACGGTTTATCGTACCCGACAATAATACAAATTGTTAAGAGAAAAAATCACTTTCGCATAATCCCCTTGCTGCCTTTATAACCTCGTTTAATTATTGTACACACCGTTTTTATCCCTCTTTATTTTGCCTGATAAGTAAAAGATATCAGACGCCCGTCGATTAAATCAGTTGATTCATCTGGCCTTGCAGTGTTTATGATTTCAAGCATTTCATGCCCTTTATTTATTTTCAATACAATAATTAATATAATTAATAGACATGTATTGAATTATGATGACATGTTTAAAAGAAAGAACAAATATTTGATATTTAAAATTTCGAAAGCATTTATCTGAGAGATTTCTGTAATTTTGTGAAATGCTTTTGTAAACTAGATCGAGTCTGCGACATGTAAATAATCAGTTGATGAAAAATCATAAAAGAATATACTCTTTATTGATTTTTATTATTATTATTATTATTATTATTATTATTATTATTATTATTATTATTTATTAATTTGTATTTGTTGATGAAGTAAGTTGACGAGCAAAGGATAAATTTAAAAGATAATGTGTTGGAGCATACTGTTTTGAAATATTATACAATTCTAATTACTAAAGTTAGAATTTCATAGGATGAATTATTTACCAAATTTTCTGATCAGAAAAGATAACAACAAAAATGCAAGACATGGATATTGCAACCATAAAATGAACACAATAACACAAATAAATATTTTATCTAGAGAGTGAACAGCGACATAATTAATTATAAATGAAATGTCAACATCAAGGGAATGTCAATAAATGTTAACATTTTAAGTAGTAAATATAAACAGTTAGTTGCTCTTGATAATTTAGTAGTCATCTGTACGTGTCGATTTCTTATTAAGGAACCAATACTGGTATATTCACATTTTTACATATTTACTATATTAATTCTATACAAAATTCGACATGTACTGATGATGTTTTAATAATGAGGGAATAAATTAACAAAGGAGTTGATTTTTTTTTTCATATAAAACATCATGAATAATTCTTTTTAAAAATGTTATTCTAATAAAAAAAAAGGATAAATAATTTTATAATTTCAAGCAGAGATGATGCTACAAGTCAAAAAGTGCAAGTCGATCCTTTTAGCGTAATTAATATGTAACAACTAACAAGGAAATAAATTAATAAAACTTCTAACGGTTTCCTACATATTAAAATAAAATAAAATTAGTATACAGATAACTTAGCCTAGCTGGTACCCCACAACTTTATCTAACAACAAATAAACTAGGGTTGGCCATGCATGTGACTATATCTCATTAATTGTCCAAGATCTTATTCTTCTCTGTTAAGGATATATACAAATACAATTATAATCCGTTGTTAATATCTTTGTCTAGAGATCATTTCGACAAAATTATATATCTAGTTCGCAGATATGTATCTTTAGACAGGAGACAATAATAGATTCCTTTCGGATTCGAGCTCCGTATAGGGATCCGATAGTATCCCTGTCTGATGTTCCTCATACACCCTACCCGACTCCTATCACGGCCGTCGGCCGACTATTTTATTATTTGTAGCAATCTAAAATTTTTTTAGTTCAATTCACCACGTGAACAATAATTTTTAGTTCAATTTCCGTGTCCATGTCCATTCTCAATGGTTTGTCGAATAGGCCCTAAATCAGCGCCTTCAAATGGTGAAACGAGTCAGCTTTTCACTCAAACATGGATGTACTTTCTGAATGTCTCGTTTTGCGTTTTATCAATTCAAATATACATGTTTTTTTTTCTTCTAAAAACATCGATCGATGTTTTATTTGAGTATAAGCAGACTAAATCTGTATTTTTTTCAGGGACGGATTCAAAATTTTCATCAGGAGATAAGAAAATAGTGAATCGAGTTTAAATACATTAACTAATCAGATACTAGATAAAAATAATGCTCTAACTTGTGATTTTCAATATATGCTCTTACTTTTCATTTTTAATGCTTTAACATCTAATTCTAATTAATTATTAATCAGAATTCAAGAAATTTATTCTAGTTTAACTTTAAATTGATAGACGTAATAAAAAAAACTGATCATGTTATACAATTAGAACACAATCAATCCAGAATCCATAAATCTAAAATAAAATAGCAAATGAATTTAAATCTTACAGTTCTGAAGTGAAGACATCATTAGACGGAAGCGTTAATACTGATCTTCAATGGTTTTCCTAAAAAATTCAGATGTTTTTTTATTATTTCTTGAAATAAAATTGGTACACAATAATAAAATAGGCCATATAATAAAATAAAACTAACATAAATTAACTCAATTAAATTACAAATAAAATATTTAGAGGGAGGCAAAATTAAAAATTGCAGGGTAGAGCAAAGTTATTCCGAACTCAAAATCTAGAGGGCAGCTGATTTTCGCCCCATGGCATAATGCACATTAACTGTCCCTAATTTTCGTTAAAATTTAAGTTTTCACGAAAATCATGCTATTTTTATTTTTTTTAAGTACTAGCAATTAATAAAAAGCTCGGCTGTCATGGTCCAATAATAGGATCAGTAAGAGCCAATCAGTCCTATTCTGCCAACTCTTATAAATAACACGTTACAACCTTAACATCACTTGCAAATCATCTGGCCTTAAACCATGACACGTCTTATACAGGTGGCATTTCTGTGAGTACCCTATTAATTTGCACAATGATAACTCCATTGTTGTACGCGTATTTAGGGTGTTCAACCGGTCGGTTCGGTCCAAACCAAACTTTTGTTCGGTTTTTGAAAATCCAACCGAACCGAACCGACCGAACTAAAATAGCAAACCGAATTAAAACCAAACCGATTAAACTGATTTAAACTTAAGTTTGTTCGGTTCAACCGAATAGAGAAATAAATAAATAGTTTGGTTGAACCGAAAATAAATGGTCTCAAACTATTAATAAATGATTTATTCGGTTGAAGTGATTAGAGGAATTCAATCTCAAAAAATCAAAACACGTAGATTCAAAACAAAAAAATGAATCAAAATAATACACGAAGTCTCAAACTATTAATAAAATCGGTCGGTTCGGTTTAGTCGGTTTTGAGAATTCAAAACCGAACTATTTCATAAAATCAACCGAACCGAACCATTTAAACTGAAAATTTTCGGTTCGATTTAAAACCAAATAAACTGAACCATTTGAACAACCCTACACGTATTCATGAAAAGCCATACAATATCACACGTGACTAAAATATTGAATATTAATTGACCTGTTTAATTTGAATATATGTGGTATATTTAGACTATAATTTAATTAGAATTTAATTTATTCATGTGGATCATATTCTACATCTATATTTATTTAAAAATATTTATAATTAATATGTCATTAGTTGTTCATATATAAATTCAAAAGTTTTTATATATATCATGTAAAATGTTCATTATTTAGAATGATCCTTTAATAAATAATTTAAGGACCTTGTTTGAACACAACACGTACTGATATGTGTTGTTCTTGATGTGCTTGTTTGTACCTAAGTGTTTTAAAAAAAATAAAAAAAGATCATATAAATATACATTATTTGTGCAATTGTTACACACACAAAAAAGTTTCTTTAGCTGTAAGTGATAATTCCCTTACTACGTGTTCAATAAATATTAATTAAGTTCCAAATTTTCTTATTTATTATATATAAAATTTCTGATTTTAAAATTTTACCATTTTGTTCAATAAATATTTCTATTTTGCGATAAATCCCAGACACCAACACTAAATATATAATTTTATCATTCTAATTACAAACTGACACGCTTATATATATGTTGTACAGGAGATTAATTTATCGGTCATTTCCATCCTGAGCATGCTAATGATAATTAAGCTCCTTTGGCAATTGACTCTGTCAAATCACTATACCAATTTCTGAACTTTGGAGTGTTTAAAAAATGTATGCAATGAGATGGTGGACATTGAAAACCCCTCTAAAGATATAAGTGTTTATGTGGCTGCTTACTAACCACAAAGTTCTGACTAAATCTAATTTAACTAAACGGGGATGGAGTGACAACACTTCATTCCACTTTTGTAATCAAGAGGAAACCCCAGACCATCTGTTTGTCAATTGTGTTAGAAGTAGACAGGTTTGATTTTGAATGGGTCTAACCGTCTAAGCCAAGACTATATTCAATTATGGTATTCTATAGAAGATATACTTACTTTTTCTTATTCTCTTTTCAAACCATCCAGATTATATTTTCTTTTGGTGTTCAGTGCTTTATCTTGGTCAGTATGGCTATTGCGCAATAAAATTTGCTTTCAAAACTATGCAGGAGAATCTATTAAAAGTTTTGTTCTCCATATTATTAACTTGTTTATCTTTGGACAGGCCATACTGATGCCAACCCAGTAGAGACTCTGTGACTGCCTACTGATTTATCCCAGATTCCACTACAGGAAATGGAACCGGAGCATGTGTTGGTGAAATCGATCAACTCTGAAGACTCACTTTAGGCTTCTTATTATGTTTATTTATTTATTTTTTTCTGCAGTTGTTCTTAGTAGTTGTATCTTTTGTTTTGGACTAGCAGATGTTTTGTGCGTATTTTGATTATGTGCTGGGATCTTGTTTTGATTCTATGCAGGGATCTGCTTTTGGTGCATATAACTAGATTAACTAGTTTTATTCAATGAAACGGGCCTGTCTTTTTTTTTTAAATAAATAAAAATTATCAGTCATTTGGTCATATTAAATTACTTTTAAAGCAGGTCTCAAAACATAAAATACCACACACATTGTACACTTTTTTTATATATAAATGCTAATATATATATATATATATGAATCATCAGCATGTTTGTTTCTAGCAAATATGGCAATTCATTCCGAACATTCAATGATGCTCTCTCATGTTATTGTTAATTGGCAAACATGACGATTTGTTATTACCATTTAATAAGTTATAATTTGTAAATTGTCGATTATTACTTTCTTTTATATATATAATAGAACTAGGGTGCTCCTAGGAGTACCAAGTCTCTTTGTACTCTTAATTCTAAAACTTATCGGATTAATTTTGAACAACAAAAACCGTTGAAATCTTTCTAATCTTACGAGTGATGCGTCTACATGTGAAAATTTTAAAGTTTTGAATTAATTTAGTATAAAGTCTAGTGGTCAAAATTAGAAGGTTTCTAAATTAATTTTAATGCATTCATTTTTTGGAAGACTTTTGACTACTTGACTTTGTACTAAATTAATTCGAAATTTTAAAATTTTCATATGTAGACGCATCACTCGTAAGGTATAAGGATTTCAACGGTTTGGATTCGTCGTTCGAAGTTAATCTTATAGATTTTAAAGTTAAGAGTACAAAAGGACTTGGTACTTCTAGAGTCCTAGCTAGGAGCACCCTAGTTCTACTATGTATATATATATATAAAGTAAATCTAGGGTGTGACGTGCTCACCAAGAGGGTTTGGTAAGCACAACTCCAAAAATACATCGGATCGGCTTCAAATGACGAATCCAAACCGTTGAAATTCATATACTTCGTGAGTGATGCATGTCCATGTAAAATTTTGGAAATTTTGAATTCATTTTCTACTAGGTCAAGCGGTCAAAATAATGATGAAAAATGAATATATAAAACAACTAATATAATAACTTATTAAAAGATCCATTACTTTGACCGCTTGATCTCATAGCAAATAATTTCAAAACTTCCAAAATTTTACATGTACATGCATCACTCACGAAGTATATGAATTTCAACGGTTTTGATTCGTTATTTGAAGCCGATCCGATGTATTTTTGGAGTTCTGCTCACCAAACCCTCTTGGTGAGCACGTCACACCCTAGATTTACTCTATATATATATATATATATATATATATATATATATATATTTCACACCATAAATATATAATCAGCATATTTTCTCATAATCAACACTAACTTCGGTATTAATTTATTGTTAGTCAGTAGAAATTTTTGGGGTCTAATGCTGGGGTAACAAAAGCATTACAGTATTATATATCCCAGAAAACATTTCTTGCACAATGGGCCATCTCAAACTAGACCTTGCATCACCAGCAAGAAGAGAAAGTGAGAGAAAGAAGAGCCATAGCAAATACCAAATAGCAATTAATGAAGATTACGTCACAAGAAGCTGGAGAGAGATAGAGATAAGAATTTACACAAAAGAGACAGCTTTTATCCCCTTCATTAAATATAATGCTAACCTTAATTAATACACCCGTGCCTATATAAATCCACCTCTACCTCACCTTTTCAAGAATTTAAACTCCAGTATATATACCCCCCAGTACACCTTGAACACAAAGCATTATCTCTTGTCAACCATACCAAGCAGCTATCCATCTCCATTAGACACATACTCTCTCTCATAATGGGGTTGCGGGACATCGAGCTGACACTACCGCCAGGTTTCAGGTTCCACCCGAGCGATGAGGAACTCATTTGTTATTATCTCTATAAGAAGGTGGTGAATGAGCGGATTTCAGAAGGTACTCTGGTCGAGGTCGATCTGCACACGAGGGAACCTTGGGAACTTCCTGGTACTTGACTGATCATGCCACTCTTTTATCTATTGAAAAATTGCAGTGTGAGTGTGTGTGAGTGTGTGTGTGTGTGTGTGTGTGTGTGTGTGTGTGTGTGTATACACACCATATACGGTTTTTTAGTTTTTTAGTTTTATAGTCAATACATTTTTGGTGCATGCTGGTTTTGTAGTCATGCTTGAGTTACCATGATCTACTTCTTCTTTTTTTTACTTCAAATCAGAGTTGACAGTTTTGGAAATTATTGGAATTAAATTAATTTTCATAAAACGTTCTGGCACTTTTTTAGTATTCGCAGTATTCTTTTTGTAATTTTTGTTCATATATGTAGTCGTATGCTGTTTAAATGGTTCATTATATATAACCAAAGGCAATAATGTTTTCAATAAATTATATAAGAAAAACCAAACGTTTTCGTTGAGTTTATATTTATAGTGAAACTTTATGATTTAAAATGGATAATATTTATTTACACCTGTTGTAAGGATATATTGCTTGTTAGAGTTCTTGCAACATGTTAAAACAACAATGTTTGAGTTGTCTACTGTTTGTTGTCTCAAACTCTCAAGTTTATCAAGGAGTATGAAAGACTTAAAAGAAATTAACTTGTTATATTAATGCTCTCATTAATTATCTTTATAATCAAATATGTTAACAATAAACTGTTTGGTTTTATAATTAAAATTAGAAGTAATCAATATTTTACTTGAATTTAGTTATGTAGCTATCAGAAAAATCTTGAAACTCGATGAGCAAAGTTCTTTTTCATGAGTAGAATATTAACAAACAGTTAAAATATAGAAATATTATATTGCATTGCGCCAATCATATATGGTTGCATATGCACATAAATAGAAGATATTGACATCAAACGAATCCCTTAATTAAAAAGTAGATATTCTCTTTGGTGCATGAATTAATTATTTTACAAAATAACAAACAAATATATATAACGAAAATTGAACGAAGAAAGGTACTGTCTAGCTAGTTGATGTTAATCAATATGCTGCAATTACTTAAATTATTAACTAAATTTTAACTATACGCGGTTGCTTATATCACAAGTACCCCAAAATATTCCTTGTCATATTTCTCATTAGGATCCAAATCTGTCAATTTAAAAGATGTCACGCGAGGAATAGCACTAATAATTTCGCTTTGATTGTTACAACTAATAATTTTTTTCTTCTAAGCTTATGTATCCCTCCGTTTCTTGAATGCTCTAAACACCAGATTCATGTCACCTCAATATATCTTGGGCTTGTTGATAATCCAAAAATTATATATGTTAATATTTTTTATTTAAATGTAGAAGACTCATGATTTATATATCTCCTTGTGTCCATGGAGGATTAAACCCGTTACCCGTACGTAACCTTTTGAGGTTTCTTGTACTAGCCTTAGCTCCTCACCAGCAACGGCTAGGGGACAATTATCGCAACTTAAAATACCTAATATTTTTATTTTTAGAGAAGGATATATGTCTTTCTTTCATGAACTCCAGCTTGATTTAAAAACAAAAATAGTATGTAGGTCTTGACATTCTGAGTCATAAAATACAACAAACAGCTAGCCTAATAACATATTAGGTTATTGATAATGTATTTTTAAAGGCTTTTGATAATTATAATTATCTCTCTAGTTCTTACCCAAGGGAAGAAGGAAAGAGCTATCTTAATATTGCAATTCAGCGCTCCAACAGAAAATTATAGCTGATATATTTTTTTTCTTTTATATAATTACAGAGGTGGCTAAGCTGAGCGCAGATGAGTGGTACTTCTTCAGCTTCAAGGATCGCAAATACGCAACTGGTTCCCGCGCAAACCGTGCAACCAAAACCGGCTACTGGAAGGCGACTGGAAAGGATCGGACAGTGCATAATCCATCCACACGTGAAATCGTAGGGATGAGAAAGACTCTGGTTTTTTACATGGGACGAGCGCCCAACGGATCTAAGACTGGTTGGGTAATGCATGAGTTCCGCCTAGAAACACCAAATGCTCCAGCTAAGGTATTCACTATTCAGCTGCCTTAATTTGTAGTTATGTGTCATAAGAAACATAAATTTATGAAATTTGCAATTTGTAATTGTCAAGTACATACGCACCTATAAAAACCATGCAACATACATCTTAATTATTCTTACCACAGAGTGCATGATTGAGATATGTAAATTTTAGTTGGGTGTTCAAATGCAATCAAATTGGCATTTAATTTTTTTGAAAGAAAGATGAATTTTTCGAAGGTCAAGCCTAAATTTGATACCCACATAATTATTACAACAAAGAATGTCATACATTCGAGTTTCGAATCCATAATTTCCCACATCTCTAAATTTATGTTCTTTAAAAACCTAGGTAATTAAAACAACAAAATTGTCCAATAATTAATCACTACGTACGTACTCATCTCCATCAAATAGAAAAACAACAATGATCACTCATATATACATGTTTGAAATTTTAACTATTTGCATGTAATTCATGCATATGAAACAATGATTATTTCTTTAATTAGCTTGAATAATTATATATATTGGTTTCCTTTCGATTTCGGTCATGTAGGAGGATTGGGTTTTATGTCGAGTATTTAACAAGGGAAGAGACACATCACCACACAGCAAGGAGCTGGGTCCTGCTTCTCCTATTATGGACTTGCCCCCACCTCCTCTAGTGGATCATCCAATGGCAATGTCTGACATGTGCCATGAACATATTGTGAACTCCATGGTTGCCCCCAAAAACCAGGATATCAACTCCAGTGCAAACTCTAATTTGCTCCTAAACCTACAAGCAATGCTTCAACACAACTATTTGCTAGACTATTTCCCCAGTGAAATAAGCAATGAAGGCTTTGATATGGGCTTGGATCAAGACCAAATCATGAAGGATATTGGGCTTGAGTACTTTTAAATAGGCCTTCAGATTTTGATCAAAATTAGAAATGTACATCATTTGTGAAGTTTAAGTAGGGTAGTCCCATTTGAGTTATATTCTGTTATTTTTAAAGGTCTAGTAAGCTGATAGGAGGTGTTATTTGTCATTCTTATATTTCTTTGTTTTATTTGTATCATGTATGTGACGAGATTATAATGAATTTAATGCAAAGATGTTATTATATGAGATGTTTTGAGGGACTAAATTTTTTGGGAACTAAATACCATATATGCAATGTAAGCTTGAAAGGGTATAAAATAAAATCAACTTGAAGCATAGACTCCAGTGCTCCGCTAGACCACCTTTTGCACAATATACAACCCTCACAACATTTCTCATATAAATAGTAGAGCAAAGTTAGGGTGTGATGTGCTCACTAAGAGGATTTGGTAAGCACAACTCTAAAAGTATATCGGATCGGTTTCAAACGACGAATCCAAACCGTTGAAATCCATATACTTCATAAGTGATGCATGTACATGTAAAATTTTAAAAGTTTCTAATTTATTTGCTACAAGATCAAGCGGTCAAAGAAATGAACTTTTTATAAGTTATTTTATAAGTTGTTTTATATATTCATTTTTTTCATAATTTCTTTGACCGCTTGATCTTATAACAAATGAATTCGAAACTTTTAAAATTTTATATGTAGATGCACCACTCATGAAGTACATAGATTTTAACAGTTTGAATTCATCGTTTGAAATCGATCCAATATAGTTTTAAAGTTGTGCTCACCAATATCTTTTGGTGAGCACATCACACTCTAGCTTTGCTCTAAATAGTATATGTATATATATAATTATATATATATAGCAGGCACAGGTGCAGCAATGAAGACAATATATAAGGATGAGAGTTATCAGAAGTTAGAAGGAAGGTTTACATTTGGACCCTAATCTATTCAGTACTGGCAAAACAAAAGGGGCGGGACTCCGAGGACTTTAAATAGGCATTTTGATGAAGGGCTAGGATTTATAAGTCTTTTTTGTTTTTATTTTTATTTTTGACCGCAATGTTTTTTACTGAGTTTTTTTTTTACATAATTATAAAAAGAATTAATAATAATAACCAGAAATCAAATTTTTTTTTTCAATAACCAAACCGCCCCACTGTGGGACGGTTTGATACTGCTACAGTATTTTTTTTTAGGATCTTAATATTTTCATCTAAAAATGTTCAATTTTATAGTAAACAAAAATATTCAATCTTACACTATGTTCTCAATTTTTTTTAAGATCTTAATATATTCATTTAAAAATAGAAAATGAAAAGTGTTCAATTTTATAACAAATAAAAATAGTCAATCTTACACGTGTTCTCAATTTTTTAATTATTCGCAGCTTATTAACAAACGATTAGAGATGTCAAATAATATGAAGACGCTAGGAGAGTTCAGTAACTATAACGAGTTTAAGGTTACCTCCATGAAGAGAGAGTTCATGCTTTCATGCCTGATGCTTCTGGTTGGACCACCAAGTCCAATTTCAAATACACGGTGGTCATCAGACAGAATAACGATGGAATGCACATGCCAGAAACCTCAATTAGATAGAATATTGTATTCTCATGTTCTGTCCGTATGTCGTCTCCGAGGCATCAACCCTGACACTTTTGTACATTACTACTACCACATCCAGACACTGATCAACACATGGAGTGGTGAATGACATGTGTATGACAATTAGTCAAAATGACCTGAACACGAGGTTCCGGTCCTTGTTCCAGAACATAGGCTAGTTACTTTGGGTAAAAGATGACACAACAGGATTCCGATGTGGTTGGACTTGCTAAATAGGAGGAGAAGAGGACACCAAGCCAAACGAGATACACAAGAAAGACAAAACAGAGCTGCTCAAGATGCACGAGGTGGTTAAGTTATTTTATTATTCAATTTCAACAATTAAAAAAATTTAGTTTGATGACCTATGGAATTAACAATTTTTTGTGTGTTTGTTTGTAAATTTTCAGGTTGAAAATGAGGTTACCGAATTTAATGTTTGTTGAGGAGTTAACTTTAATTTTGAAATGTATTGGATGTTTTATTTGTCTATTTTAGAGTTATTAGATGTTTTTTAATTGTACTCGTGAGAACATTTACATTATATTTTTCAATTGATAGCTTCTTCTTCATATATTTTGTTACTTTTGTAGGAAAATATTTAATATTTCTATATTTGAATAGATATAATCAAATCAAATTTTAAAAAACAAACCGAATATAACAAAACAACAAAACAATGAAATATAACTTAAAAAAATAAAAGAAACGGTTAAAAAAAACAATGTCCGCCATTTTATTTGACTGACATATATGCATGTTTGTCAAATGAAATAGCGGACAAGTCCTTTTATGTTCACGCCGAAATGATAGATTTATTAATCCCACGAATTCGTGGTTATTTGATGTTTTTTTGATGTTTTTTTAACATGGTATAGTATAAATAAAAATTCCGGTGAAATTTGTCCATAAGTTCCCATCATTTTACTTTACAGACATTTTGCTTATATATTCCATTTTGTTTACACATTTTGTTTTCATCTTTTCCAACGGCAACATACAATTATTTTGTTGGGCTTACCTGATAATTTTCGGAGCCTTTTATTATTATTTTGGGCCCCAATTATTTGGGCCTTTTTAAAATAATTACTGTGGTAAATGTAATCATAGTTCGAATGCAGTTTTTTTTTTTTGGAAGAAAGTGGGGAGACTCACCGATTTCATTAGAAATCATAGAACAAAGTTATCTAAAAAGAATTCCAAAGAACTCTTCTTAGAATTATTACAAAACAAGTACATATCATAAAATCTACTGAACCAGCCGGCAACTGGAACCTACACATAGTATCAACCTAGTAACATATAGCATCAGAGGCTATGAACAAAAAGCAGGAAAACAAACATCTAGAAACAAACCAAGAAGCAGTAAAAATATCCTATTAGGTACAAAGCAGCATGCCTATAGCAAGTATTTGTACAGGTCATGCATCAAGCAGGATTGGATCTGTGCCAAGCAAAAGGGTTTGGAGTTCGAATGCAGTTCTAATTCTTACTGCAGATAATGGTTAAAATACTGCGATCTGGTGAAATTCACAACTTCGAAAAAGTATTTCTTACACTGCCAGGTATATGGTGTTGCCGTGTTGGGCTTCTTTACGAGAATTTTTTTAATAATTGGATTTTTTTTTCCCTTGGATTACTTCCATGGCGAATCATTTTCAATTACGGATATACCTTCCCTTTTCTTTAGGGATTATTAAATTTGTTTCTCCTTTTTATTCACATTTTTTCTTTGTACGTATCTAATGTGCATATTTTGGATTTTAAGCATTTTTTTTCTTTGTGCATTCTAATGTGCATATATTGGATTTTTAAGAATGCAAGGCCTTTTTGTTATTATTACATTGCTGTTATGTCTAGGCAATAAATCCTTCAAGTTTACTGTTATAGAAATTATTTTAAATTAATATAGGAAATTGGTTTGAGTGCAGGAAAATTTTGATTCTATAGATGAAACAAAATCGATGATTGGTTCCTGTAGGCATTTCTCAAAAATTAAATCATTGATTATCTTCCTTTAGCTACTTGAATTTGTTGTGGTAGTGGTTCACAGGTCTACATGAAATTAAAGAGTTTAGGAACCGAATTTATTATATTACTAATTCGATTCCTCTAGAATATAATTGTCTTAAGGAATGATTTGGTTCTTTCTACACGAACGAACGACATCTTCATATAATCCATCTATATTTATCTATATTATCTTTAAATAATTTATATAAGCAAATAATTCTGAAGCTTGTGCTGCTGTCACACAGCAATAGAACTGTGGGGATTTTTGACATGTCAGTGTTACTGAATTCTGATGGAATGTCAAATCGGATGTGTAAAACAGATGCAGTTGAAATTACGAAAAAGATGGGCCCGTCTAAGAGAACAAGGTAGGCAACCCGTAGGAGCTTTTCTTGCAAATGGGCTCTCTATAAAAATTTAGCAATTGGGCTTGGCACAAATTTTCTAAAATGGAGCGTTCGTTTCAGTGGTGCATATAGCAGACTTGAATTTGAATTTTGTCTATCCTTTAACTGAGCCTCATTTTTTGAGAAAATCGGTCAAATCGCTACAAATTGGGTTGAGTTTTTCATTTTCGGTAATAAAATGAAAGGGAAGTCCTCTGTCAAAAAAAAAAAATTCTCTGTCAAAATGAAAGGGAAGTCGGAAGGAAGAATCCAATAGGAGTTCATATTCTCTGACTAAACATAATATTTTGCTTAGATCTGGACTGTCCGATCAGAATACGGGCAAATCTGACTCAAAGTGGAATGGATGGGATCCCTTTAATATTTGTGTTAATTCTGATTAGACGGTCCGAATCTAAATAAAAATAGTTTGTTACCTTTGATGATTTGAATTCGTCTAACAGTGAGACCATAATGGACCTGTTATTTTTATTTTTTCAAATAAAGAGTTGAACTATATTATTAAGAATTAAATTATTTGTTTAAGGTTCAACTGTTGAACTCGAATTTCAAAGAGAGAATGACTACGTTATGTTTCAATATAAAATTTTATACGTTAATATTTTACATTATATTTTTACCTTAATATTATTGCAAAAAGAAGTTTCAATCAGATTTTTAATTGACTGATTTGTACCAACTCTTTTGATTCTGCTTCTAATAAAAATTAATAATATTTTTTTAATAAAAACAGTAATAATGAAATGAAATAATAATAAATTAATGATTTTTTTTTTTGCTTACCGCGATTAAAATTCTGACGACGTTCAGGGACGAAATGTGTCGAGCTAAAATAAAATGATGTGATAATGATATTGTTCTTATGCATATTGTCTAACAAACAAAACATAAAAATTAATGATACATTTATCCGAAAAGCATATCTAACTTTCATGATATAATAAACATAACTACTGAAACATGAATTGATAAAAATTGTTTGCAACTGGTGCCGTTAAAATTTGTATACGTGAATTTTAATCATGATATGAGGATTAAAAGTTTTTCTTCTCATTCTAAATATGTGCACTGATTTACGAACATATTACTACATAAAAGGACAATACCTAAGCAGCTAGGTTAGACACATTCTTAATAAAAGAAATTAAAATTTTAATCATGCTTAATGTTGAAGATAAAATCAACGGACACTAGCAAAATCTGAAAATATGAAAATTTACCAGTTCTACTTTATTTCCGTAGAATATTTGATTGTTGTATTCATTGTAATCAGCTGAATTTGATATATAGCATATTGGCTAGAACGGTAATATTAGAAAATACTCTTTAGACCCTGCAACATATAATATGCAATGTATTGAGCTTAAAATAATATTTGGAATTAAATCAAACAATTATCATTTTATTTTTCAAATTTTAAGATAAATTGATAGTTTCTTTAACTATATTATGTGGAATTAAAAGTGCTTTGGACAAGAAGATATATTCAAGTGCTTTAACTATATTAGATTTTCAATAATGTGCTTTAACTAAATTAGATAAATTTGGGCACAATGCAAGTGTTTTGGACAAAGCTTCTTTCATAAGTGGATCTGAACCGTTTGATTCGCGTCACAATTCAGGTGGACAATTTAAATTCAAGGAGGGTTGTTTAATTTCTTTAGTACTTAATTGTTCACACAAATCTCATTAAAAATTGGACGGTTTATATCTGATTTGGATAAGTTTTGGGCAAAGCCTTTTGGACAAAATTTGATTCCTTAGTTTAGTTATTGATGCTTTAATTGTCCATACGTATCCGATTTATTTTCGAATTATTATGTGAACCAAAAAGCTTGGTAATATTTTTTTTTGGCTCTTTTGTGAGACTAAGATCTTCAGTCTAAACTTAATGTATAATCAGAGGTGCTATCGGGTTGGGTAGGGTTCGGATACTATTATATTTGGACCTGTGTCCTAAAAGTGTTCAGATCTAAATTTCGATCCATATACTGATTAGTTTCAAATTGGGTCGGTTCTAGATCCGGATACCTATCAACCTGTAAATATTTTGGGTCTAGTTTTTTCAGTTCCGGATAGATAGATACCCATAACTTGTTTATGGATTATAGGGTCTAACTCAGATCCGGGGTGGGTTCGGATCCGGAGCATATACATGTCGCAACTCACAAGCATATTTGAGAAACCCTTTACATGTCATCATTCGGAGCGCATGTACATGTCGCAACTCACAAGCGTTTAAATACAACTATAATTTCTTAAATATCTCACATAATATATCATTATAATATAAAAAAATCTGCTCCAAAATATTGAAGATGTGATAATTTTAGAAAGTAAAATATTGGATATGGTGATTTCATTCTATGGTTCCAAAAATTCATGAATAAAATATTAATACTAATTTGTTTCAATCAGCGAAGAGAGCAATAAATTTCAATGATCTGTGCAGAAAGGCAGATATATGATAGACAAAGAGATAAAAACAAATTGGCTTCGAAAATTTATAGTCAAAAGATGAACGTGACATTTGATTTCAATGATTTGTGTGAAAAGAACAATAAATTTCATTCAATTTTTTTAAAAAATAGATTGTCTTTTCATTGTTATTAATATATATGTTTATATTAAATAATTATAAAGAAATGATATTATTATTTTATTAGGTATTTATATGGTATCGGATCGAGTTCGGTTACGGATCAGATTTTTAAATTAAACCCAAATCTTATCCATTATAATATCGGTTTCGATTCGGATTCTGGTCGGATGTTAAATTATTTGTTTTGTAACCATACCCATCATTTAACTGGTTATATTTTTTAATCCATACCCTATCCAAATTAATCAAATTCGGGTCGGTTTCGGTTCAGATCCGGATTAGTTCTAGATCAGATCCAAGTAATTGGGTAAAAGTCGCACCTCTGTATATAATTCTGAATAATTCTCAAATTATACTTGAATTATTCATTAATTATGAATTTTTTATCCCGCCGAACTTTTTCTGAATCATTAAGTTGTTAGAGTGCTATGTGGGGAAACTGGGGATTAGTTATATTATTTGTCACACAGTCTGGTGAATAGCATCGACCACAGAAAATTTAAATTCAGCATCTGAGTGGTGGACCCAGAATTGATCACACGAGGTAATGTGATAAGACTTCCTCTCAGAGGGAAAAAAAAACAAAAAAAGACAAAAAAAGAAAGAAGAAAAGAATGTGACAGGACTTGTTGAGGTCTTGTTCATGATTCATTAACCTCCGTGTAAAGACTCCAAATTCAACTCGGGTACGTATGGCAACGACTATTTTTGAAAATATTTTGGAGACAAATGTGGTAGCGACCAATATTCACACTGTACGATTTTACAAGGCTTTAAGATTTTCTGTGACCTAAGCTAAGCAATGTTCTCTGTGTTGATTAAACATGCAGGTCCTACGGAATTTCCAAAAGTGTTGTGCCGTGTTGCGTCGTATTTAAACGTTCTTGTTTAAGCATGTTCAGAACACAGATCGTGTCGTTCTAACACGTTGAATAATTAAAACGCGACGTATCGTATCGTATCAGTGTCATCAATGAGCACGATACGGATATTAACATGGCGTGTCTTAGTAAGACTTGGTTAGATATGCCGAAATTGAGGTTTGTTTTTTTTATTTGTCTTTTCTAAATTTTGCATAAAATTGGTTAAAATTTATAAAAAGTATGAAAATATGTCTAAAAAAATATGTAAAAAGAATCAAATTTATCTCTTTTGTAAATTTCATTTTTTTTTTTCAACTTTCTTTACCTGAACTGAGTATTTTCTTTCACTTTATTTTATTTTTTGATATAACTTGGAAATATATTTGAATGTAAATAACAATTTTAGTTTTAATGCTTGTGAAATTTTAGTAAATTAATCATAAATTGGATGAATGTCAAGACGTGTAGTTTTTATACGCATGGATTTTACAAAATTCAGATACAACACTCTTGTGAACACAACACATCAACATTTTGAGGTAGCTTTTTTATTGTTACTCCATCTTATTCTTTCAAATTTACTTCTCGTTTGACTCTTTAAAAGTAGAGTAGAGGAGCTACTCCACCACTTACTCCACAACCAAATATGATCTTAGACTGTTTCAAATCAGATTATAACGAGTTTCGAGTACTTTACTGTAGGATTCGGACACAAGCCGAGTGGATCAAGTTGTGTTTGAGTTCGATTGCATCGATTTGGTAGGTTTCAAATTTTGTGTAATTTTGCCTTCGAATTGCTATGACTTTGGATCATCTGAATTCGGATCTTATCGGGACCTAGTTATTGTATCAGTTTAAAGTATTTGTACTCTATTTTTTTTCATAGTAACAATTTTTGTATTAATAATTTATAAATAATTGCATTTGATTCCATATAAACTCAATACAAATGAATAGTTCAATATTGTGAAATAAACTATAAATATATCGGGTTTCGTTCATTCTCACTTAGATTACTTGGATTCGGATTATTATCTGTCCGGTATAAACTAATTTCAAGTCTTGTTGAATTCAAATCTATACGAGTTATACATTTTTCGGATCCGGTCATTCGGATAATTTTTTTGGATGCTTAATACGAAGTATGAACAAACTTATTTTGGATTCAGATAGTTTATATGTTTTATTTAAATATTTTAAAGTTGGCTCGATTGTTAGATTTATCGGTTGGGTATTTCCATCGTCAAATTTACTTCAAAGACAAAATTAATTAGATGAGACAATGGGAGTAAAAGTAACTATTCGCGAAGGTATACAGATAGAAAGATTTTTTTTTTTATTAGCGAGCAACGGGAGTATCTGTAAAGATATATCTACATTATCCTTTGACAGAAAAAAAAACTTTTTCTGTAAGCAATTTCTTCCACAATAATTCTGTTCGACTGCAGAGAAAAGAAAAAATAGATTAGAAAAGGTTCTAATCCAACCAAATAGAAAATGAATTGAGTGAAATTGTGAAAAATAAAAAATGGAATAATTAAACTTAAATATTTATTCTTGCTTTTTACAAGTAGGTCTCTCTTTATTTTATTTATTTACGAGTCAATTCTCTACTCATATTAGAATAAAAAATTGTCAGTTTTATTTTTCTAAATATTTTGCAGAGAATGAATAGTTTTCAAGGAATAAAATTAATTCATTTACCGATACTATTTTACTAATATCTACTTTATCGCATTTAACCGAATACGAACCGAATAATATGATATTCGAAATTCCACTCTTTTTTTATTCTTTTACTATTCTCGCAGAAGCCAAATTGATCCAATGAGAAGAAAGAAATTAACAATTCCTCAAAGCAACCAAATGACCGTGAAAATCTACTTCAGTAAAATTAAAAAAGAGATTAAAACACTTGTCAAACATTAAATAAAAATGAAGTTAATTTTAATTTCTAAACTTCTAGAGTGAGTCTATGCCATACTATGCATATTACGATTTAGTTCTTAATACGGATTAATATTTTTATTTTCAAAATCCTAAGGATCGATACAAACCGTTCAAAATGATTTTCATATGAATATGTACTTACAGACCAAATTTAATATTTTTTATAATTTTTTTTACTATGTTTTAAGATTGGTAGAAAATCACTGTTTTTGGATGGTTCGGAATTAATTTTCAAATCATGTGATTTTCTATCTATCTTAAAAAATAGTAAAAAAATTCTAAAAATTAAATATAAAATTTAGTCTACAAGTAGATATTCATATAAAAATCATGTTGAACTATTTGGATCGACTATTAGTATTTAAAAAATAAAAATATTGATCCGTATTTACGGATCAACCCGTGATATGCAATTATTCATAGTACCATAGACTCACTCAAACTTCTATACTTAAACAATTAACTATTAATTATTTTTAGAGATCACGTCAATAATTATTATTACAAAAATGAGACCGACCGAACTAAAACTAATAAAACATTTAAAAATAATTTTCTTTAAAACCTTTTTTAAGTTAAAAATTACGGTTAAATCTCTCCGAAAGTAGAATAAAAAGCGTTGAATCTTCTGCAAACGTCAGCTAGCACTGTAAAAATTAAACATTGTTAAGTTGTCAACATGACACCAACTTTATAAAACAAAGTGACATTTGATTGAGACCGGATTTACTTTGATTGAATGCTTTTTCTTTATCGTGATGCAATTTGTTGCAGGATGGGCTGCAACGAATCGAACCGAATAGAACTTGTCTTAGTTTGAGTTTAGTTTGAATTAATTTTAAATCGAATTTTTTACAAACTCAATTTTAAATTTTTTACGAACCTTTTTATAACAAGAAAGAGTGATTGTAGTTGCTGAGAGCGAGAGGTGAAAGTCGTCTAGGATTTCAGAACTGAGAACGAGAGTTACGACTTACGAGTTATGACTTATGGCTGGACTGTCTTATGTTTGAACTTTTAATTTATCAGCGAACATAAGTCATCAGCGGAAATCAACGGTTCACGTTACTTTGAGATTCGAACTATAATAGTTTGCGAACCTATTTCGAACGAACCAGATCCAGTTTGAGTTTGGTTTGAATTAATTTCGAACTTTTCGAATCAAACTCGAATTGAATTATGAACTACGAATTTTTTGTGCAGCCCTAGGTGCAGGTATTGTCAAGAATCTTTAATAGCTTTTTAAAAAATAAAACATAGGAAATCACTGGTGGGACTTCCGATAGAAATTGTGCAGGATCAGTTCTATGCAGAATTACAGATATAGAAGAAATTCCAAAAGTTGAATTGCATTTGTTTGTTTTATTACAGTAAAAAGAGGAAATAAAATAAAAAAAGTTCTTTTTTGGATAATACAAACTCTAGAGAATTATGGAGGTCAAATACACATTGGAAATCAATCTTTTGAATTTTCTGAATTTTTTTTTTACGGAAAATAAGAATTAATTTTACAATATCATAACATTTTACTTTAAATTATATAAAAAATCATATATAAATATATATTTTTTTCAAAAATAGAGATCAATTAACCTCTATTTCATCTATTTAATTCCGCCACTACTAATAATTGTGAAGTAACAATTATATTTTACTTCATATATATATTTCGTTTTTTGGATGGTTAATACACTTTTAAAATTAATTTTTTTATCTATTTAAAATAAAATAATAATAAAATAGATACATTATCTATCATGTAAAAACTTTATCACAAATGGACTCATATTTTTGAGATAGGAGTAGGTCCGATGGGCATCGGACTTACTTTTAAGTTCAATTAGCTCTAACACCGTATGATTATCTTATCATTGAGATTTGTGCGCACGCAAACTGAAAATTACTTGCACGAATTTTAATGAGTTTGCACGAATCTTGATACAGATCTGATGGTCATTTCACCCATCGAAAAAGGTAGGTCCAATGGGAATCGGACCTACTCTCAATTCCATATCTTTTGAGTACCAATCTCTGCTCAATTTCTTTGTTAGATGTCATGTCAAGTCAATCCACAATCTAATTATTTTTCACATTCTCTTTTTTATTTTCAAAATCCGAATAGTTAATCTAAACGCTCGATATAATTTTTATATTAAAATATATTTGGTGATCAATTTTATGTTCTTAAAAAATTATTTACTAATTTTTTAAATAGATAAAAATGACTGTTTTAAGATAATTCTCAACCATAAAAAAAATCCAACAAATTTAGCTATTCTTGCATGAAGCGTACAAAATATATAAAACCAATATTTTAGTTCCGTCAGTTCACAGATCCGACAAAAGTACATCTGCCTCCCTATTACAGATTAGATCTGTATTTATGAAAAAAAAAACTAACTTGACAAGTTTCTAAACTTCAAACATGTATATACATGTATTTAGTAATTTTGTTCAATAATTTCTAAATATAAAACTGTTTCAAAATTCTGACATAGAAAAATAATTAATTCTTATTCGCTCAATTTTTAATATTGTTTTAATTAAATGTTAATGTGGCAATTAAGAAACTCTAATTTTAATTTCAGAGATGTAGAGATCTAGAAATTCAAAGAGTCTGGAATTTCTAAAATTCTGTTAATAGTTATTTAAAAACTTTGAGAGTTTCAGAAATACAGATGCTCTAAAATAATTGAAAAAAAAAATTAAACATGATTAGATTTTTTTTTTAATAAGATTTTGCATACTTTTTCTCATTTTCAATTGAGTTTAATTATTTTTCTTTGCTCAAGTGATATTTGATCCGGTGAAGAGATCAGAAGTTGAAAAAAAAAAAAAAACAGAGGTGGGAGTTCATTTTCTTTTTTCCCATGAATTACAAGGCAAGACAGAAAACCCCCAGGATATTAAAAATAAGATTTAATACTAAATCTCAGAACACCTTATTATAAACAATACTCATAACCTTATTTTTTTAAGAGAGAAAATTAGTTATTTTTAAATTTCAATAACTACAGTACTAAAAAAATTCTCTTAAATTTAAGTAGCAACAATTACATCCGAAGAGTTAAAATTATTTCCTGCTCAAAAAGTTATCTATCTTCCTCGAGTCGCCAAGTTAAAATTCTCCTCTGCAAAGAATCAGATCATTAATGGGCCTCGAAATTGTTATCTGAAAATAATGAAGAATTTTCCTGAATTTCTATAATCTTTACATATCGCATAAATTCGAGAGATGATAAAGAATCGATCCTAATTAATTTCATGTAAAATTTTGTCGGCTCAAGGCCGGCTTAAAGTCCAACTCTGAGTCTTTCCAATTAATTCCTGATCAGGATTCAGGACCACTGTTGGATCTTTTACTCAGGTCAGGTTAAAGGATTCATACCCAAATTTTGGAAAACGGTATTGAAGATATTTTATGAACATAATATCTATAATTTATTGATTATTAATTAATATTTTACAATGTTCTTAGAGTGAGGCAATGATAATATGCATATTATATATTACTGATCAATCCGTGTTATAAATTTATATTTATATTTTCAAACTTTAATAATTGATCCGAAACGTCAAATATGATCTTCATATAAAAATATAAAAGTGTACTTGTAGTCAAATTTTCTATTTAAAAAAAATACTATTTTTTTTTAAATATGTATAAAATTACTAATTTGGATGGTCCAGAACTTTTAAATCAAATGATTTTTCTACCTATATAAAAAAGATAGTAAACAAAATAAAAAAAAATGTGAAATTTGTTTTACAAGTATATTTTAATATAATATGAAAAGAATGTTGAACGGTTTAGATTGATGGTATCAACTTTAAATACAACAATATGAATTCATAACGCAAACTAATGTGTAATATGCATATTACCATAGCCTCACTCATGTCCTAATACTACTTCTATTTATACAAATTCAGGTTATATAGCCGTTGGAAAAAAAAAAACTGAATAATGAAAAGATTTACAGGAAACTATATATGCATTAATTGAGCATCAGCTGAAAAAAGAATGGTGAATCGCAATAAATAAGTAAAAAAGAAATGGGGATGAATGTAATATGCAAGTTTTCCAATTAACTATGCTAAGCATCTCCAGAAAATGTATCTCCAATATGTATATTTTCTTTTTTATTTTTCAACATGCATATATAATATATATAAAATTTTGTACCTTCTTAAGGTTCTACCCCTACCAAAATCACCAAAGATCAACTATAAGTAGGATCACTTGATACTGTGTTGAAAATAGAAGGTACATGACCCACAAAGAGAAGAAAAAAGAAAAAAAAAATCCTATAATAATCGTTATCTACTTCTTGACAATCCCAAACAGGTTTAACCATTTAAAAATAATCGGTTCTTACCTAATTGCCAAAATTAGTAAAACAGATAAATATGAATGGAAAACGAATGAAATTTGATCGAGGTTGCCAGATCAGAAATTGGACCAATTATTTTGAATTATTGATAAATTAATTTATTGGATGGGAGAGGAACCGAAAGCTTTGATGGCCTCTATATATTGAAGTGACTGGGTAACGACGGGGAAATTGTGAAAATGTCACTCCAAAATTTTCAAATTGTAAAAATGTCATTTCAAATTTTGAAATTGTCAAAATACCACTTCAAATTTCATTAATTCGTAAAAATGTCACTCCAAATAATTAGTGACTAAAATATCATTTTTCTCCTCTTCTTTCTCCTGCCTTCTCTTCTTCTCCTGTTCCGAATGGCGGCTGAGCACAGTGGAGGGGGGTCGTAGAGGAGAGTTTGATGGTGCTGGTGCTTGTCGGACGAGGAGAATCATGTCCGGAAACTGCTTCTTGCGCCTCTTGCAACGGGCGAGGGTCGGGTTGGCGGAGGGTGCGGGAGGAGGCGGCGGAGGGGCGCGGGTGGAGATGGACGGACGAGGATATTTTAGTCATTAATTATTTGGAGTGGTATTTTGACAATTTCAAAGTTTGAAGTGACATTTTCACAATTTTCCCGGGTAACGACTACTTATGCCAATTTCGATTTTGTAATGTTTGTAATAATTTTTTTTACAATTTCAAATATTTGACATGCATGTTTACAATATATAAATGTATCTAGACATTTTAAAAATATCAAAAAAATTCTTAATATACATGACGTAGGCAGATTGAATGCATGTGTTTAGGAATATTCGACTTGTACTTTCTTCCAATATTTAGAAAAACAATATAACTTTTTTTAAATGTCTTAATTCGTGTACAATTAGAACTACCAAGAACAGGGGTGTTTAAACGATCGGTCTGGTTGAAACCAAAATAAAATAGCTACACCAAATTTTTTTCGATTATAAAAAATAGAACTGAATCGAACTAATTAAACTTATTAACCGATTAAGACCCGAACTGAATCGAACAAACTAAAGTAAATTTCAATTTGTTCGATTCAAACCGAAGTAATTTTTTTTAAGGTCCTATTAGTATCGTTATTAACTAAAAGTATACATTTTCATACACAAGTTGTCCAATGCAATAAAAATATGTAGATGTTTTAAATCATTCAAACCAAAATGAAAGAAAGAAAACGATAATTGAATTAAATAAAATACAAATCATATTTCAACTATTATAATGTAGTCAGTTCGGTTTAGTCGGTTTTCAAAATCTAAACCAAAACGATACATTTAAACCAAAAAAACTAATCCATTTAAGCTGAAATTTTCAATTCAGTTAAAAACTTAACCGTTTGAACACCTCCAACTAAGAATGTGTTCGACTCATTAAGAAGATGGTGCAAGTTTATCAAAATTGTGTGTACAAATAGTACAAGAAAAGTGCTAGTTTTAATATTATGTAAAGAAACGTTATTTTTATGTTAAAAACAATATGAGAATGGCTCCAATATCACTTTTAGAAATAATGAATTGTAAAATTGAAGATCAAAATTATTGTAGCGGAAAGCAACTTTATTTTAGATGATCCTTTTATCTAATTCTTCTAACATCTCCTGTGATTTGTCTGGCCAACGCTAGTTGGAGAGACTACATTATAAATATATCGACCATGTTTCACTGATTTACAACTGAAACATCTAGTATTCAAGATTTTTTAAAATTTAACTATATCTGAAATTTTCTATTATATTATTTAAATGTGAGTTATGTCACTATATTCATAGAATATACATTACACAGTTCTTTAGCAAAACAACGCATCTCTTTGGCAAAAAGTATTGATATTCAATGACCGAATCTCTGAATCCAGTCTTCAAAAGGTGTTAATTAGAGTGAACAAAACGTGCTGTGCCGTAACTAACACGCCGTGACTTTGGTTTCGTGCCGTGCCGTGATCAAGTGAACAGTCACACGTGCCGTGCCGTGACTAAAATATGGAGGGGTGGTCACGGCACGCGAGTCACGCCGTGACTCCCGTGCCATGTCCAAACGTAACTGGTCACGTTTCTCACATTTAACTATTTTTTTCATAATTTAAGTTAGTTTATTAAAGATTCATCATTTGATCAAGACTTAACAGTCCTAATTACACGTGACTCGCGTGACCACGTGCCGTGCTGTGCCGTGACCAGATCTTTTGCGTGACGTGCTGTGCAGTGTCAAATTTTAAAAAGATGGTTACGGCACGCGACACGTGAGTTACGGCACGCAACACGTGAGTCACGGCACGCGAACAGTTACACGTGCCGTGCCGTGCCGTGCCGTTCCGTGTCGAAACCGTTCCGTTCTGTGACAGAATCAGTTCCGCCGTGTTATTTTTTCCACTCTAGTGTTAGTATTTTTGTGAAACGATTATGAGCTAATGAGTCGACACGTAGCTTGTATTAATGGACGACATAGGCATCAGGCAGTCGGACATCTTGGAGAGAGGAGGCGACAAGGTGGGCAGGCAGAGCACGTGTGGGTCTGTGCCTTCTTTTTGAGCGAGCCAATCACGTCCCATCACTGGCAACGAAAGCATTACTTTCTTTCTTTCGTTTTCGGTTTTCCTTTGTGTAATTGACGCCAACAAGTACCTCCCACTTTTACCAAATACAGAGAGGTTCTTCTTCTCGTATCATCCAAACAGTTAAATACTAAATTGAGACCCCGTCGGCACAGAATCAATAAGTGGTTCAATACACGGTCGAATCCTTGAATCGATCTTTGTCCTCCTAGGTAGCTGACTCAGAATAATTAGCAACTGACGGTCAAAATTAATTTTAATTGAATCAAACTCAATTTTAGAGTGGAAAAAACGTACCGTTCCGTGCAGTACCGTGACTAACATGCTGTGACTTTGGTCTCGTGACGTGCCGTGACCAAGTGAACAGTTATACGTGTCGTGCCGTGATGTGATGTGTGTCGTGCCATGTCAAATTTTTAAAAAATGATCACGGCACGTGACACGCGAGTCACGGCACAGAAAAGTCACACGTGCCATGTTTTTCCGTGTCGTAACCTTACCATTCCGTGATGGAACCGGCTCCGCCGTGCCATTTTTCCCACACTACTCAATTTGGTGTCTATAAAAGTTTGGATATTTATTTTAAATTCATGCAAGATTAAAATAACAGTTTGGATTTAATAATTGGACTTCAGGTACTGAGGAGGATTTGACTTAGAATCCTTTTGATCTATATTAAGATCCATATACGTTTGATCTGGACAAAAGTTGAAGCTGGTGCGTGTGAATATCTATGCGGATCGAACTTGATCTGATACCGTACCTCTATTGTCAAGTGTGCTACTATACTATTAGCTAAGACTTGTTCGGTTTTTATGGAATTATCCACATGAGATTTTCTAAAAACAAAACTCACAAATTAATTTAGAGTGCGTTTGGATCGTCAAATATAGTATGGGGTTAACACTATTTCTAAATTAGCGTTATTCCTACTAACTTATTGATAAGTGAGAAATATATATACATTTAATGTTCGATCTTGGTTTCACAATGTAAATGCTCTAAATATCTTGTATTTTGGTATATAAAAGACCTATATTGCATTCCGAATCAAAATATTACATTTTCTTGCTTTAAAATGCAGAAAATAGCGAAAAAACACTCAATGCGACCCGCACTATGGTCAGTGTGGGCCGCACTCAGTACTTAGTCAAATCTGAGAGGCTCTGCGCAAGGAAGGGAAGAAAACTGAGGGGAATGCGACCCGCACTGGAGGTTCGTGCGGGCCGCACTCTGTACTTGGATAGATTTTTGGAGAAAACAAGCCAATGCGACCCGCACTCAACACTTAGAGAAATTTCCAAGATTGTGCTCAACCAGAAGACAGATTGAGGGGAATGCGACCCGCACTGACTTTTAGTGTGGGCCGCACTGAGAACTTAGTCAAAATTTCAGAAAATCCAGAAATAAAAGAAGAAAAGAAATAACCATAATGCGACCCACAGTGACCCCAGTGCGGGCCGCACTCCGAAGGCGCAGGAAGTTAAATAAGGAAACTAACCTCTAGTGCGATCCGCATTGATCGCAGTGCGGGCCGCATTCAGACTAAATATGCAGTTTCACTATCTTTAGAAGGCCAGATCATGCTTGGTTGGCAATAGTTAGTGGGTCCAATTTTAGAGAACGTGTGGGACACTGTTCCCCACGTTTCTAGGTGTATTCTAGGTTATAAAATAAGGAAAATTCTGCTCAAAACATATTCATTCCATCTTACACATCTCCTTAGAGCAAAAAGTGAGATATAGAGTTTAGATTTGGAGAAAATGAACGGAATTCTCAGGACAAAGCAAGCTAGCAAGAGATCTTCGTTGTTGTAAGGGTTGTAATTATTTTCTCTTTCAATTTATTTTTGCTTTAGCCAATTTTTAATGAGTTTTCTTTGTAAGTTTTGCATCTCTATAAGAGGCTAACTTCCTCTCTAGGGGTGTAGGTCAAATGCATGAAGTTGTTTGATTCTATTCTATTTGGATCTTTATTTTTATGATGATTGCTTGATTTGATTGTTAATTTCTGTGATTTATTCTTTGTGGTTCTCATAATTTGTACTTGAATTGTAGTTATCCCGCTTTAGGTCTTTTAGACTTTAAGGTAGAATGGATCATATTGGATAGTATCAATTATGTTACAAAGCCATTAGGATTTAGGTTAAGAGTATACAAATCTTTTAATCTAAGCCGGAACTACAGGAATTAAGCTTAGGGTTTAGGTCGAGACTCAACCGGTAGAACCAAAACCCTAAGTCGGGACATCTTGAATCAATTTAGAAATTGGTATGAGTTGCTTTGGCCAGCTAAACCATTAAGTACCAATATCTAAGGAGATGATAGACTAACAAAGAACTTCATGGTCTAGATAAACATAATTATTTAGACACGTTATTAATTCACGGAAGTGACCCTTTTTAACATATTAGGTTAGAAACCCCATCATATCAAACATGAATTTAAACAAACCGAATAGATAAGATTAAACAAGGGATTGTAGACCGAAAGCCCCTAGATTCTCCAATCTTTGTTAAAACCCTAATCTCATTTTACTCTTCTTTTATTTTTGTTTAATCTCTCAATTCCTTGGGTATTGAACCCACCAACCTTAGGATTATTAGTAAACATACTTTAAACCGAATTTTGAAACCACCAATTCTGATTTTAATCATTAAAGTTTTAAACTAAATTCTACATTTCTCTCTGTGGTTTGACACCCTAAGTACTACTTTAATAGGTTGTGCGCTTGCAATCAACCCCTTCATTGAGTATAAAGGATTATAAATTTAAAAGAAACGAGTAAAAAAATTATAGCCAAAACCCTATACTTAAAATACTCAACACCTATCGATCCAAACAATGAAATAACGTTAACCTCCAAATTAGCGCTATTCTTGTTATTTCCGAGATTGTATCCAAACACATCCTTAAGAGCCTGTTCAGCGGACCATTGAGAATGGGCATGGACACGAGAATTGAAGTAAAAATTATTGTTCACGGGAAAAAAACAAAAATTCAACTCAACTGAATTTTTTTTTTCACAAAAATAGTGGAGTGGCCGAACAGGACCTAATATAAAATCATGTCATATATTTTATTTGTGTGTTCACCTTCTCGATAATAATTCAAATAAAAGACAACTTATCAGCTCCGTACTCACAATAAAATATATTTATTATTGAAGGAATCAAATACAGTAGTACTGGTTTTGAGACTTTTTTTCCTACAATGGACTGTTTTGATTACATAAGTGAAATGGACGTCTAACCGAAGCAAATATGATGAAAATTATTGGCAGAGAAGATTCGACTTTATACAACACAAAATATGTATTGAATCAAAATAGTTATTATTTCTTATCGTTCCTACGCTGTATAAAGTAAAAAATAAAGCTCTGTTAAAATCTATCCGCAAATAGCAACAGTCTTTTGTTTCATTGTTTGGACATCAGTACCTAGTTAATTAAGATAAATATTTTTTATTTATTTAGGAGAGACGTACTAACAAGATATTTTTTTAAAGTAAAATTGGAGGACAAGTCATCTAACTATTTAATACTTTTATTATTATAACAAAGAATTTTTCTCATGAGTTTCGAACCCATGATCTCTCACATAGAGACCATGTGTCTTAGCCACTAGACTAAAAACTAGTTCTAAAAAAATTGGACCTATATATATGTGAAAATTTTCTATTTCCCATTTAGTTGAGGGACTTAGCTATGTGGTTTAGTGGTTAGTTGTCTGAGAGGTGTTTGGAAACGGTTGGTCTAGCTTTATACAAATAGTTAGCGCACGTGTATTAAATAGTTTTTGATCTAGTGAAAAAAACTGTACGAGTGACAGTAGATTTGAGATCTGAATCAAAGACCTACAATTAGGGATCAGGATATATAATGAACTTGATCTCCAGCAATGCATCCCGACCAACTGTAAACCCTGAAATTGCGCCAGAGAGAGGGGGAACAAGCCTCGATTTGGATAACAGGTCAATGCGAGAGAGAGAGAGAGAGAGAGAGCAGGTCAGAAACGAGTGTGAAAAGGGAGGATGAAGATCACTTGCTTCCAGTGCGGCTGACACGTGGGTCTAGACAGGTTTAAATATTTAAATATTGATTTTTGTTTTACTGCGGAACATGTCAGCGACTCAGGGCAGGGGACAGAGGATTTAGTTCCGAAAAGGGGAGGGGAGGATAGGTCAATCGGAGAGGTGTAAATCTTTTTGTTGTCACGTTGTTAACTTTGTAATTTTTTTTATTAATATATTCATAAATTAGAAACTTGACTTGTACGTTTATACATCTCATTTTTTTTAAAGAAATAAAATATTTAGCTGTAGTGTCTGGACAAAATTCAAGAGAAAAAAAACTATTTTCAGAGAAATAACTGGGGAACTGACTCAATAAGTGACAAAATAGCAAGTTAGCACTTAGCAACAAAACATAACCTGTACCCAATTGGTTTTTAATAAATTCATATCTATTATTCTATTTATGAAGGAATTGGATGAGTTGTATATCTATCCCTTCTCAATTAACCTGCAATCTACACAAAAATAATTAATTAGAACTTCATACCCTTCTCAATTGGCTGGAATTTTGGGGAGATTAGTTTGGAGAGACATTTTGTATATATAAAAGTAATATAGATACTTCATCCAAGGCTTAGGTTATAGTTAATGATTAATCCTAATGCATATGATACTATGAGAATGCCTGGGAGCAGTATACTCAGATTGATATACAGTAATTGTACATCCAGTAGCTAGGTAATTAATGATATGCGGGGATGTAATACTATATGTATTTTTTTCTTCTAAAACTTTGTCATTTTACGAGATTAGCACAGAAAAAATTTAAATTATAATCTCATTAATTCAATTTAGCATAGTCGTCATCAAAATCCGAGCTAGAATTTACTAGTCTGGTCTGAAGAGGGGACGAAATAATAACACTTAGAAAAAGGACAAATAAATTGAAATCAAATCGGGAAAGAGAAGAGGCCGTGATTTTTATTAATATCCAAAATTAAATAAAAATTATCAAATATGTTCACAAAAGATAGAAAATTATAAAAATGTCTAAACCGGCCAATTATTGACCGTTCCTTATTTTTTTTTAGAAACCGGCCAATTATTGTTCGGTCCTTGTATTTTTTTTTCTTTCTTGGCAGGACATTATAAAACTCCGTTTCTCTCACAAAAAAACCCATAACTCAAACTCACAACTGAGAAAGAGAGGAAGAGAGAAAGACGGAGGCTATTTCGGAGGTAAAAAAATATGAACAACAGCAATCGTGTGGAAAACCCATATGGCTACGGTTTGAAAAAAAAAAGGGTTGCTCCAGATGCTGCAAAAAAAGAAGGTTGAAATTACATTTGAAATTTCAGACGATGACTTTGTGAAAAATCCATATGTATATGGTTTGAAAAAGAAGAAGGTTGATCCTGCACCTGCAAAAAGGAAGATTGATCAAGAGCCTGCAACATCGAATGATGATTTTGTGCCGCGTGCTTATACTTTCAAGGCAAGCATTTGATCACTTCGTAGGGAGCGATGATCTACTTTTAATATTTATAAATTCGGTATTCTGTCGGATCGGATCGCAAGTGCACGATCCTATCAAGTAGTATAATCGAGTGTCAATCAGCAGAGAATTAAATATTAGGTCTTATGCGGTAGTGATAGTGTCATATGCGGATTAGACTGGTCCCTGAACAGATCATTATGTTAGACTCATAGGAAGACCTGAACCCTAGAGAATCCCTATTACTAGGTCGATCACCTGTAGCGCCACCGCATTAAATCTTGCTACAACTCCGATTGTATTTTAAATTTATATTAATTAATTACTTTCAGATCACACAAAATTCTAATTAACAACCAATCTGACATAGACTAGTGAAAATTGTTATAGCTTAATACACTATTCATGTAGATCGATACTCTGATTATACTACGTGATAGTCCATAGTTGGGCGCAACCAAATTTTGGCCCGAACTACCAGCACCTGCCTCTTTCGAAACTCTCTTTACGTAGAGTTCCATGTTAAAAAGCCCTGTACTCTTAAAATGGTCGCACCACCCCCTTCATGCGCCATCATTATCTATCAGAATTTTGATATGAGTGGTTCCATTGTGCACTCAGGTTGCCAATTGTAAGTCACATTGATCTGGATTAAAACCCATACATTCATAAATTAGGGATTTCAAGTTCCAAATTGAGGTACCATCTTCAACCATAATTGAATGTGCGGCCTCTTCCGAGTAATAAATTTCTTCTTGAACCGTTGAGAAACTTCCCACCAAAGTACAATGTAATAAACAGAGACATGACCAACAAACTACATTATGGTAAATGATAAACAGTTGTCAGATAACTAATTTTAATTATATAATTCACTGATAAATAATAATAATAATAATATAAATAATAGTTACTGTGCATAAATTACTGTTGAGTTTTACTGTACACAAATTACTATTGATCAGTTACTGTAGATAATTACTGTCGAAGATTATTGTTGCTTAAAAGTCGCCTCCAAAATTACCTCGGCCTTGTTCTCTTTCTCTCTTGCTCTCTTTCTCAGCTGTGGGGAGTGAGAATTGAGATTTTTTTTTAGAGAGAATGTGGGGTTTTATAATGTCCTGTCCAGAAAAAAAAATACAAGGACTGGCTAATTATTGGCCGGTTTCTAAAAAAAAGAAGAACCGGCCAATAATTAGCCGGTTTGGGTATTTTTATAATTTTCTATCTTTTCTGGACATATTTGGCAAGTTTTATTTAATTTTAAATATTAATAAAAATCACGGGAGATCGAAGAGGACTGTTATTTATTTGAAGCTATTGGAAATGGCTGAGATGTTATTCCCTTGCTGGCGTTGAACGAAGGCCAAAAGGACAAGGACTCAAGGAGGATGTCCTTTTCAATCATGAATTCCATTTTTTTTTGTCAAATACCTATATATTGCATTTGCACAATTTAATAGCTTGCGCCTATTGAATTCGTTTGTGCTAAACAAAAAGTAAACTTCAAAAAAGAAAAGTCGCCACTTCTGATTAGGAGTCGGTGTTTCCACAGACATCTCGATGTTTCTCTCGCATAACAAAATATTCCAACATAGTACGTTCTCTCGTAGATAAGTAACATGTACTTATTCCTGATAATATCCGATTTTAACATGCTAACAGGCATCTCGATGTTTCTCTTACATAAGTACGGTCTCTTGTAGACGTCTACGTACGTACGAATGTACACACACGCACACATATATATAATCGGTGAATTATACCTATATATGTATATTTAACTATGTATGTACACGTATTTAACCATCGTTACGGTGATATGACCATATGGGCATAACTAGAATTTTTAATAGGGAGTTTAAAATTAAAATGCAAAATGTGATAAGTGGAATTTGAACTTGTATTCTCTCAAGCACAAATTAAAACTTTTAACCACTGAATTATAAACTGAATTATAAGCAAATATTTGATATTTTTTAGGACCGCTGGACTACATAAAACGTTTAAATACAATAAAATTCAATTAAATTTTAACATACATAATTAAAAAAATATAATTACAGGAATGATTTAGCACTCCTAGAATGTACTAAAATCGGCCCTGCACGGTTGACTTGTACCTGTATACTGATCTAACATCATCATCATCGATCGAAATGTTAAAGATTAAAGAGATTAATGGTATGAACTTAGTATGCCTAATTTTTAATTTGTAATGCTAGCAATAACATATTTTCATAGTCAAATTAAACATACAATGTACGATATTAATTTCAACTTAAAATGCAACGACCACAAAAACATTTGCTATAGCTACACGGGTTACTACATATATATACATGTCTGAAAGAGATATATCCGGGCAGTACGTTGTTGAGCCAAACGTCTTTTGTATTTGTAATATTTAAAATTGAGAGACTTGATTCTCATTTTATCCCAAACAATAAATAAGAACGTCTTCGAATCAAATAGGAAGATCTCGATTTTTTTTTTATAATACTGTACTTTAAAGTAAGAAAATGAAATGATATATGGATCCCAACTTATATATATATCTGAAACTTTGGTTCAAATTAATGGTAATAACTGCATCGATTCAGTCGACAATTAATAATATTATGTATGTAATAATTTATATAAATGATACAACTTTGTTGGACCAAATTATTAATGAGTAAATACCATCAATTGTATTATTAAAAATGTATTACTGTACACCACCAAAATAAAAGTACACAGGAAATACATAGATAAAGATATTTCTTCATCCAAATAACATTAATTAATTATAGCAGCAGATAAAGATATTAATTTCTTCATCAAAATATTCATATTTTTAAATTATGTTGTTTAAGTGCTACCATTGCTTCATGAAGAGGCAAGTAATGACCCACTCCTGACAAAAATAGATCTAAGATTAATCAAAATATATTTAAAATAATTACTCAATATTAATTAAATTTAATTAATCAAAATGAATTAAAATAATTAATCAAAATGAATTAAAATAATTAATCAAAATGAATTAAAATAATTAATCAAAATGAATTAAAATAATTAATCAAAATGAATTAAAATAATTAATCAAAATGAATTAAAATAATTAATCAAAATGAATTAAAATAATTAATCAATATTAATTAAATTTAATTAATCAAAATGAATTAAAATAATTAATCATATTAATTAAATTTAATTAATCAATATTAATTAAATTTAATTAATCAAAATGAATTAAAATAATTAATCATATTAATTAAATTTAATTAATCAATATTAATTAAATTTAATTAATCAATATTAATTTAATTTAATTAATCAAAATGAATTAAATTTAATTAATTTAAATTAATCTAAATTTAATTAATTAATTTAAACTAATTATAAATATAATTAAACAAACATTGATCTATGGCATCCTAGAAAGGATGACCATGTCATCGGTTTCTTAGCCTGAAACCGATGACATAGTCATCCTTTCTAGGATGGATGACATATAGTGAGCGGTTCTAGGATGGATCACCATGTCAGCGGTTTCAGGCTATGAAACCGATGATTGTGTAATCGGTCTGGATAGTTTTTGAATTCCGCCCAAAAAATGTATAGATTGTTCAAATAATTTCGTATTTTGTATATTTATAAAAATTTCGGCCTTATTTATTAGCAATATTTATTTTTGAAAATTATATATTTGTATATATGACAATGTATTTTCCTTAAATTTCCTTTTGATTATTCCAAAAAAAAAAACCTGGAAACTAACACTTTATACACTAAATATAAATATTTATAAAATCATATATAAATATTAACGTATATGTTATACAACCTTTTTTTAGTAATCTGAATATTAATTTCTATATAAAGAATAAAATTAAAGTAGCTTTTATATGTCTAACAAGAAACCGTAACATTGATACGGTTTCTTTAGAAATCTCTATAGGAAATTAAGAACCATAACATTTGTACAGTTCATCTAAGGAACAATGACAATGCTACGACTTCTTTAGTTCTTGGATTTTTTTTTTGTGTGGTGAAAATGCTAAGGCAGAGCCAGACTTTCAGACTATGGGGATCAAGTATATAAAAAATTTCTACTGCGAATGGAGATCAATTTCACATTATTCATAATATTTTAGTTTAAATTATATTAAAAATAGAGTATAAATCAATAAAAATTGCAAATGAATGGGGTCAATTGATCCACATTCAATATATGTAGCTCCGCCTCTGTAAAAATGAATGAAAATAATGAAATTTATACAATTGTCACGGCTCCCAAAAAACATACAAACAAATGCATGTTATTTGAAAATGAGTTTGAATTACCAAAATTTAAAAACTGATGTATAAACACTTTCGAAGTGCTAACTGTTGAGTGGTGCAAATCATTGCAACAATTTGTCATAATTAAATACCATTATCCTTATTTTTGTTTATCAAATTGTTTATCCACCACCATTTAATTACCCTACTAATAAGTTATTACTCACATCAATAAGGAATCAGCTCAAGGTAAATGCACGATAGCTATTAGAATACATGAAAACAACACCCATGCATGCTTGATTCAAACATTTAAGAAAACAATTTCAAAGAATTTCGTATTTATTAGAGCACGGAATAGACCCGAGTGTTAGTGTCCTATCAGATGCAGAGATCACTATACTTAAAAACATTAGAATATATATCAATGCTAGCTACAAGCATATGAACTGTATGTAAATCTCCTATTGTCGGATATATGTACGTATTAAAAAGGCCAAATTGTATATATAACAATGTGCAAATTTGCATGTAAGTATATTATAGAAAGACTATTAACTTCTCTAGATCAGGTTGTGTGATTGACCAATGAATTATTAACTTTCAATAGCTTTACCTATGAAAAGGAAAACTAAAATTAATAAAAGGATACCGGTTTTAGGGGTAAAGATTTTGATAACGTTGTTTTGGGTTCATGCATGCACATGCAACACATTAAAAGTAGAGTCAAATGATTAATGAAAAAGTATGTGACTCGTGTTGTTCATGAAGTTGCCAAAACAACGATGTCAATATCTTTACCATTGTAAGGGCCTTGTTCCATTCTGATATATATAAAACACGCCGGGTTACCTTTTTGATAAAGTTAAAACAAATTTATCCAAGTTTAATTCTACATAACATATATATATGAGAGTGTAACATCTCAAATGATTCCATATGACAGTGTTACACTCC
The DNA here is from genome assembly GCA_024447775.1 of Carex cristatella. NCBI lineage: Eukaryota > Viridiplantae > Streptophyta > Magnoliopsida > Poales > Cyperaceae > Carex > Carex cristatella. Next base: position 9,416,409 of record JAJHPF010000003.1, on the reverse strand, counting down.
GTACCAGGCGTTTTAAACCTGTGCAATATCAACCGGTACCATCTAACATTCTGGCAAGTCTTGTTCATTTCATGTAATCTACAGAAAACGTGAATATAATTAATAAATTATAGGCATAAGACCACCTAGAAAAGGCCAATGCAGAAGAACCAATGATACAAAGAAAAAGACAAATGGATCCTATATATATCAGAATAGTGCAATTCTTGTTCAATTCGATACTTTAATCTACCTTATCCTATAAAACATCTTAACCTCTTCAATTTTTTCAGACATTTTGTTATCTTAATTAGACAGCTTCTCTTTAGAACAAATGCCACTGTAGATACGTACATGCATGTACAGACAGATCTAGATGCCCCAGCACCAAATTTAATTAAACACAAGAAGAAATTAGTGGACAATAAAACTTGAAGTGAGAAAGTTACGACCCTAGAAAAACATATATATAATTGAAGGAGACAATGTAGGTATATATATATGGAGTAGAGAAAACATGTACAAAAAATAATTATAGAAAGGATCCTAATTTCTGACACAAGCCATATATGTATATTTGAATATTATATATATATAGCAAATAATAAGAGAATCACACTGTGTGTAGTTTGACTTATGAACAGTAAGCAAACAAGAATGGCAGTTTGAGGATATCATTAAAATTCAAACAAACCATACAACCTTTTTGAATATTGTTAGTCCAAAGATAGGATGAAATACAATAAAGTAGAACTTGTATGATCAAATTATACGAGGTCAAGTAATAGCAATTGACCATTAGATAATATCCCTAATGTTGGATTGAAAGTTTTCAACAGCTATAATTAACATGTACAGCAGAAATTTAGAACTTTGATTAAAGCTAATGTGACTACTACATGACAACTGGTAGATAACAAAATGAATTACAATTTCAGAATCAATACTTGTTCACAAAATTTTATCATTTTATGTTGATCTAATTTCACATAACGATTTAAGATATTTAGACAGACTAGAAGCCTATTTTGTAAATACTGTTCCATTCAGAACTTCAAAACTGTTCTCCCTTGATATTTCCTGTTCATATATCATACTAAAATTTAAATATTATACATACCAAATATATAATTCAACGCATCAATTTTTTTTTTCCATTTCCCCCCACGAACCTCTCCCAATTTATCAACTATTTCTTCTTAGAAAATCAACAGTTCAAAAGGCCCTTGGATATACTTGAAATTAATTAAGGCAAAATTAGGCAAGGACACACTGAGGAAAGGAATTATGATGATAAAACATGAAGTATTATAAAAGCACAACAAAAGAGGAAACGAAATTGGATTATTAACTATAAAAATAGTCTTTGAAGGAAAATATATAAGGTAAGTTGCTTGTAATTTAGATTTAAGGTCTACAGTTAGCATATAATAACTTCTCAAAAAAAAAACGCGAGAAGAAAAGAACGGTGTTGTACAAGGAATGTACATTACTCAACTAATGGAGGGAATTTATTATATTATTAATAATCAAATAATGTAAAGTTATTTTTAACTAATACTAAACAAACAAACTTGGTCAAAGAGACAAACATAGCTGAGTTGAATTACTTACTGGCTATGGCTAGTTGCGACCTTTGGTTCCGTCTCTTTTTCATAATTAAGAGCAGAAGCACTAGATATATATACCTTTTGTGTGGAATTGTTGTCACCTCAAAGACACACTACTTTTGATACCATAAAAAGAAACGAAAGAGAATCCTAAAAATGTGCGAAACAGACCCTTCACTGGTGGCAAATTCTGAACCAATGCATGTACCAGCAACATTGATACAGCACTAACTCAAATGCAAGTTCTATGTTTTTACATGCTGATATAAATTGTTGTCATTTCCAAACAACAAAAGATATACATAAGAAAATCAGCAAAAATATATAATTAAAATTACTTCACATCATCAAACGCACTGGCCAATTGTAGTCATGTTAGATTGTACAGTGCAAAAAGATAAAGAAAAATGAAGAAAATCCAAATAAAAAGAAGGATTTCAACTTTGAATTTGGGAAAGGATTTCAAAATGTTTGAGCAGACTATAGACTAATCAAACAACACCAGTCATAACCTAACAGTAGAGAAACCAAGCAAAACAAAGAAAAATAAACATAATTAAGGCAAAAGATAATGGAAATTGCTAAAAATTAGTAGCTAGTACCTACAGAATTCATATGGCTGATCTCTCAATATATCTCCGAACAATAACAAAAGACAAATGGAGATTGAGAAACTAACAAGAGCTGTAGAATAAACTTCCCCATTACTTTCACAGATGACGCACACGTACAATCCAATCCAATCCAATCTATCTCTGCTACGATGTCGCTGCCGCAGCGGTACCAGCTGGTCCCGGTGGTGGTGTCTGATCTCTTGTCGGTGGTTTCTTGCGCTTCTTCTTCTCATAGCTTATACCCCTTGCCTTTGCCTGGTGTTCCCTCACTTCTCGTAAATACAACCTAACAGCACGGGCACCAAATGGATTGTTCTCCGGCTTCCCACCATTCTCTTCATAAGCTGCCCGAAGCCGTCCGACCAACGCATCCAAGCTGCCCCAGGCTTGACGTAGTGGGCACGGGCATGGTGCGGGCGGAGCCGGGTGCCCGAAAAAGGGACACACCGGTGTGTGAACTTTGGTTTTGCCGAATTGATCAAGATACCTGAGGAATTCCAACACATGGGCTCCGCTGCACCGTGCCAAGCTAAGCGGCGGCCTGTGGTTTTTCAAGTACTGACCGAAAGTGTTCCAATCACGGCGCTTTTGAGATTCATAACGGCTGAGAGAAGGAGGGGTCGAGGAGCTAGAGGCCGCGACGGTGACTGACAGATGGGGTCCACTAGTGTTGTCTGAATTAGGGCTTTCTGGATTTGGAACTAGATCCATGTAAATAGGCAAGGTGTTCTCCCTTCTTTTCTTTTATTTTAAGTGTGGGGAACAAGCAAAGAGATCAATTTAGGAATTGGTGCTAGGTTGGATATAAGTGGTATATGAAGAGATAAACAAAGCACCATAAATAGATCCAATTCAGATTGAAGAAGAATATAGGTATGGAAATAGATAACTTTTCTGGGGTTTTGTCAGATTGGAAGGAGAGAATGAATTAGTAATTCTAAGAGAAGTATGTGGTCCTGATGACTGATGAGAGAGTAGTTTTGGTTTACCCAGCACGCATCAATGGAGAAGAGAAGAGAGAATTACAAACATCTGGTTTCAGGTGCTATTCGTAGTGATTTCTTTAGCTAAAAAGGGGAGGATGATTGAGAAAGAATAGGAGAATTACTGTTTAAGGAGGCTGTGCAAATAGGAGAAAAGTTGACAGTGCGGTAAAAAGGTGACGTGACAGGAGAAAAATAAAAAAATTAGTGGAGAGGAGGGACAGTGAAATATCTGTACGGTCATTGTTATATTTTTTTATTTCTGGTGTCAGTCGGGAGTCGGGACTTTGTGTAGACTGTAGAGTGTACACGGACATCTGATTCTGGCGCACTATACGAAATACATTCAATATTGAATTTTAAATTCAGTGTCCGTACAGTTTATATGTTTCAGTACTGCCATTTCTCTCCAGGCATGTGGACTGGACATGTCCATTCTACACACTCCGCATTCTCTCACTCTTTTCTTTCTGCAACAATGCCCAAAAAGCAAGAATTCGCATGCTCTGAGATATCTCAAACTTTGCGTGACTTTTTCGAATATCTCAATCGTTCAAATATGTTCTACACCAATCTCAAAGCAAAAATAATACTGCCCCCTACGTCCCCCCGAATAGGCACCGGACACGTCGGTCTCGTAAAAATTGAGATATCTCAGAGGATACGCACCCAAAAGCAACATGTATGCTACTGTGTAGAAGTCAATATCGTTTTTTTTTCTCTCTATGTTTGTGTCTTTTTTTGGTTGGTCCGGTTCAGTTTTTTTTTTTTGTTAAGAACACTAACTATTATAATTTTATATATGAATTCCTGATTACATGCGACCGCAACTCTATAAATTAAACAACATCATAAATCATAATTCACAGACGGAGGAGGAACTATATATCACTCTGTCAAAGCGTAGTAAAGTTTCTGTATTTGTTTAACATAAACTTATGTTTTCTTGTTGGCTTCTCGTCAGATATTAAACGTATATTTTTTTTATAACGATCAAAACATAATTTTTTTTTCATGATATATATATAATACATCGTATTATATAGTATATATCTATTATATTTAAAATTATATTTATATCCGTAATTAGTATTTAAAATTATATTTATATCTGTATTGGTACGGATTTTGAGATATCATAAATTTGTATCTAATTTTTGAATATGAATTCAAATACAGATGGATAATTAATATCCGATCAGCTGGTAGCACCCCTACAAAGTATAACATCTTTTTAGTTTTCTTAACAAACTGTCTAGCTTGTGCACAGCGAGGTGAGAGAGAATGTAACGAACCAAATATTTGACACCCTCGAGGAATACTGCATCTTTGATTCAGTATTACGTTTTGGTAATCAAGAAAAAATCAACCTCGTTTCCTATAATTATCTTTTTTAATTACGCAAAAAATTCACCATAGAGATGTGCTTGAAGACTAAATTTTATATTTTTAGAATTTTTTTACTTTTTATTAAGCCACTTTGAAAATTGTAGGTCCGGATGAACAGTAAAAAATAGTAAAATTTTATGGACCATTGGATCAGTGATTTTCAATGTGAATTAATAAATAGTAAAAAAATTCTAAAAAATATAAAATTTGGTCTCCAAGCACATTTCAATATGAAGAACATGTTGAGCGGTTCGGATCGATTGTTTGAATTTTCAAAATAAAAATAAGAGCGTGAAGTAAAAATGTCATTTTACTTTACAACTCACCATATATAGCCCATCTATACACACACACACATTGATTAATATCAAATTTATTGTTCTTAAAGTCCTATACAACCAAGTCGTTTTTCAATTTTCAAAGTTCAAAAAGTCGATTCAAACAATTAGATGTAATCTCTATATTAAAATGTACTTGGAGACCAAATTTTACATTTTGTGGAATTTTTTTACTATTTACTAAGCTACTTTGAAAATCGTTGATTCAATGGTCCAGTCTGGTTTTTACTGTTTGGTTAAGCCACCATTGGATTAACTATTTTCAAAGTGACTTAATAAATAGTAAAAAAAATCTAAAAAATATTGATTTCCAAACATATTTTAATATATAGACCATATCTAACAATTTGGATCGACTTTTTGGACTTTGAAAATTGAAAAACAACTTAATTGCACGAAACCTCAAGAACAATAGATTTGATATTAATCATCTCTCTCTCTCCTCTCTCTCTCTCTCTCTCTCTCTCTCTCTATATATATATATATATATGGCAAATTCTGGAATGGACCAAAAAAAATTTGAACCATCCATCTGGTGGCTATTGAACGGTTCAGATATTTTATAAGTCCAAAACTCTATGTTAAAAATTGATCGCTTAATCAATTAACGGCTCTAATGCATGGCAGACTCAATTGAGCGTTTTTATTTTGATCAATGGCAGACTCACTCTATATATATATATATGGCAGGAAATCTCATTTTACAGTCAAATCTTTTGGTAAAAATATTTTTAGAGCAATTTTGGATTAACCCAATGAATCAGTTATGTATATTTTTATTTTCTCTCTATTGATTGTACTTGTGTGAAGTAAAAAATATAGAAAAATATAGATCTGCGAATGTTTGTATCCATTTTTGTTCCGGAAGGCGGAAGTGATGAAACTTATAATCTATTTCACTTCCTAAAATGTAATAATGCATGTGCTAGAAAGAAAAATATAATAGGCTTGGGAGTTGGGACAGGAGAAATTGTCGGAAAATAGTACAATTTATTTAGTCACTAAAAAGAAAGTCTATAGGCCGAAACTGAACTTTTGAGAATTTTTACTTGATTGGTGTGCAAAAGCCCAATGAAACCCAAAAAGTTTGCTTCACATTGGAAATGTAAATTATCATATATAAGAACAATATTTTTATTCTCCTTAAATCCTGAAAAAAAGGACCTGCTTTTTCCTTTATTCTCTTTTTGTTGAATTAGTGTGAATAAAGTTGTCTTCGGATAAAATGAAGTACTGGTACTATAAAATTTAGCAAGTGTGTTTGCAATAAACTAATCATGCTTTATTGCCAAATGCAAGTAATTTACTAAATTAAATGGACTTAGATCAAATTCAGTTGGATTGGACTCCCCCCTCGATTGTAGCCATTATGTAATTCAAAAGTTTACCACCCTAAAGCCTCGAACATATTAGTTACTAGAACTTATATTTGCACCGAATTGGTTCTCAAATTTTTCAAAGAGAAACAAATTGGTCCCTAAAAATTAGTCCTTTTAAAACGACTATTTTAATAACTAATTTGATTATTTAGAGAGAAGTTGCAATTATTTTCATACTATATTGTAGTTATAATAAGAAGGGTTCCAACACCTTATATTTTATATCTTTACTTTTAAAGGCTAACTTATTGATCCGAACCAGTCAACATGGTATCCATATTAAGATATGTTTTGAGACCAAATTTAATAATTTTTGAATTTTTTTACTATTCTTTTAGATAGGTATAAAATCATAGTTTTTGAACGATCTAAAAACAGTGATTTTGTACTTATATTGAAAAATAGTAAAAAAAATTCAAGAATTATAAAATTTTATTCCTAGGCATATTTTAGTATGTATATCATGTTGAGCGGTTCGGATCGATGGTTTGGACTTTGAAAATAAATATATTATATATGAGGTGTGATGAGATAAGAAAAACATGAGGTATTAGAACACTCATCTATATATATGTGTGTGTATGTGTTCAATATTTCATATTTTGATCTGAGCTTTCCAGAGCCTAAATATCTATAAACTCACACATCCCATGAAATAGTTGCAACATTTCGGATTTGGATCAGACTGAAACTCTGATCAATCTGAACACACATCTAAAAGAGCAAGTGAGAAAGATGGGGCTGTCAATTGGCACCAGTAACCCAACTCATGGTTTTTTTTTTTTGAAGGTTGTCGGTGAAATACCGGCAACAGATATATTGAATAAAAAGTTATTTACATGGGCCAGAAATATCCTTTTAAGTATTAAGGAAAAACAAACTAATTATCTCAAATCATGGTTGATGTAGATAATAACAGAGATGTGGCTACTCTTACTACATAGATTCGATACGAAGTAGACGAAGTAAAGAAATAAGATTACTGCTTCACTGCGCGTCAAGTGGTAAATACTATAAATATTTTGGAATTAATTTTTATGAATTCTAAATTCGAACAGGAAGACTTCATTATACTGAATTGAATTGTTGCATCTATAATCTATATCAAATTGCACCACCTTTCTTGATGCAGATCTAATGACATAGACGAGGCATCTGATCAAATTTGGTATTGATGTCCTGTGAACTCCTTTGTTTTCTGTCGATGAATTTAAATATGTTGTTCTTTTGAAAAAAAAAACATGATCTTGTTTTTAGAGAGTAATAGAGAGGAGAGAGAGAGAGAAAACGAGAGAAAGTAAGAAGAAGAGAAATAGATGGAAAATGAGCATAGGATAATCCGCGAAATTTTTATAAATATCCAAAACCAGAAATTAATTTAACAATCTATACATTTTTTGAACAAAATTCGAAAACTGTCTATACCGATGACAAAATAATCGGTTGCAGAGTCCATAACCAATGACTTGCTCATCGGTTTCAGAAAGCTTGAACCGATGACATTTCCATCAGTTTTAGTCCATCACGGTTTTTGATGTTTCTGTACACTTTTTGAAACAACGGACGACTCAGATTAAAATACTGTTTGTAATCATTACACCCAAAAATTTCTCAAATTTGAACCGATGACATATCCATCGGGTTTAATTTAAAATAATTTTCATTTATTTTTTATTTAATTAGAAAATGTTATAATTTTATTATTTTTTAATTAAAATATTAGAAGTATTTTTATAATTTTTTTAAAATTATATAGAATAACATATAATTTGATTTATTAGAAAGACTTAAATAAATAACCCGGATCAATATTTTTCAGATCGGACTTTTCATGGCTGTAAGAAAAATTAAAATATTTCTTTGCGTGTTATTAGAAAAAAAATAAAAATGCTTTGAATCTGAATTATTGATCCCGGTTCAAAAGTCACTTCTAGGTAAATACAGAAAATATTATGGTATTTCTATTTTTGAAAAAATAATTTTTTTCAAAAGTTTAAAATACTTTTTGATTTTTGAGTAATGATTACATGTAACATGAAAAGTTTTTAAAAATTTTTATTTTTTCAAAAATAGAAAGACCATTATATTTTCTGTATTTACCTAGAAGTGACTTTTGAACCGGGATCAATAATTCAGATTCAAAGAATTTTTATTTTTTTCTAATAACACACAAACAAATATTTTAATTTTTCTTACAACAATGAAAAATCCGATCTGAAGAATATTGATCCGGGTTATTTGTTTAAGTCTTTCTAATAAATCAAATTATATGGTATTCTATTTAATTTAAAAAATATATATAAAAATATTTCTAATATTTTAATAAAATAAATAAATAAATTATAACATTTTATAATTAAATAAAAAATGAAATGAAAAATTATTTTAAATTAAAACCGATGGATATGTCATCGGTTCAAATTTGAGACATTTTAGGGTGTAATGATTACGAACAGTATTTTAATCTGAGTCGTTCGTTGTCTGAGTCGTTCTTTGTTTCAAAAAGTGTGTTGAAAGTATCAAAAACCGTGCTGGACTAAAACCGATGGAAATGTCATCGGTTCAAACTTTCTGAAACTGATGAGCAGGTCATCGGTTTTGGACTCCGTAACCGATTATTTTGTCATTGGTATAGACAGTTTTCGAATTCTGTTAAAAAAATGTATAGATTGTTAAATTAATTTCTGATTTTGTATATTTATAAAAAATTCGGGGATAATCCTGCTATTTTTTTTAGAAGAGTGAAATATTTAAACCCCTTACGATACACTGTTTTAGTGGCTAGGCTTCCATATGACTAGCAAAGTTCGGATCGGATCATATCAGACCCGATCACTAACATTTCATTGCTTTTCTAAAATGAATCGAATCCGACTTGAATCTGAAATTCGATGGTAAAATAAAATAAAATACAGATGGAATTTTTATCACCGAGCATGTGCTGATATGCAAGAAACCAATTGCACGGTATACGACGGAGGGACAAATTTTCTTGTGGGGGTACAAACTACAGTGTTTTTTTTCTTGAATAAATATAAAACCAATCAAATACTTCCTAGAAAAAGTACAAAATTCTTAATTGAAGAACTCAAAGTAAGCACATGTTTTTACTTTTTTTTTTGTTTACAGTACGGCGGTAGTATGTCGGTATGTACTTGGCACTATGCTTACTCGGCTACTGCAGTAATATAAATTAACTGTAAAAGTATTTATTATGTTGGTTTTCTTGGAAATATGTACTGATTAATTACACCGTATATTTTCCTTGTTTTTTTTTTTTATCTGTCATAACTCATAAGAGTATGTCCAATATTTTTGTGGCACTGGAGACTTCCCTTTTAATCCACAGAGGGGTCCATAAGAGCAGATAGGGCAGATAGGAAAATGAACATTGTTGTTCAAATTTAATACTTTTAGAAATATAAAAAATAAATTATTGGAAAAGAAATAGGTTACCTTTTTTAAAGTGACTGTAGTAATGATAGTGTTTTTAAATGCAGCTGCATATGCGTGTGCAGTCAGCTGCTGTGCTCAGAATGTCATATAATTTATTCTATGAGGATTTGAATATGCGGCTGTATATGTGGTCTATGTAGTCGTTCATGCAGATTTTTCGGTAGTTGTTTTGAAATCTGAAAAAATAAACCCAAAATTTTTATGACTTATGAGATTGCGACAAAAATTACAAATCACTAAGCTAGAACACTCTTGTGTTATAAATTAAATTTATTATATGCATATTCTTTTAACAACTCATAGTAAAGTCATACATATAATTTTACATTAAAATTCTCATATGCAGCAAATTATGCATGCATAAACAAAACTGCATTTAAAACACCGACCAACTATTTGTCCCTTTTAATCTTCACAATTTGCATACCAACAATCACACAGTTTGAGAAATTAAAGAGATTGAATCATTTGATTTGATCTCTTATTAATTCGATCTTTTTAATGTCTGTGAATTTTGTGAAATAATTAAGGAAATGGAGGATCGCGTAATAAATCGTTGTTTTAGAGGCTTTTCCTTCAAATTAGTATCTGCCTCGCCCCGGAAAGAAAAATCTAATTTTTATGATCTGAATGGTTCGGTCTTTTAACTCCGGGTGTTCATTGGGTCCGGTTTAATCAGTTTTGGACCGAACCAAATTAGATCGGTTCAAACGGTTCGGTTTGTTTTTTAAAACCGAATTATAATTTCAGTTCGGTTCGAATTGAAATTTTCAAAACTAAAATAATGAACGGACCGAACTTTTATATATCATGAATTTGATCCAAAATTTGGTTCGGTTCGAAGTTATGGGCCCCACCAAAATCCAAGCGGATGATTTATTTGAATGTGATCCTTGTAAGACAAATCAGCATGGGGCCCGTTGTGTCAATGGATTTAAGTATTTTCTGAAGGTTCAATGTTCTATCTAATCAACTAAAATTTTAAAAAATGTTAATATTTTTAATTAGGAAAAAAGTAAAGGAACTCCCAATCATATACTTCAGATCTACTGTATTCATTAGGGAAAATCTCAATTTTGCGAAAGGGGAGGTAGCACAGTTGACTAGGAGAGAAGTCTGAGGATTGTTGGTTATTCAAAGATTGAGAGTTTGAAGCAACTTCTGCGAAGATTTTCAAAATCTCAATTTTGCAATTTTGCAATTTTGTAATTTTTAATGAAAAATAAATTGGAATTAGCGGTAGCGGATCTCCATTAGAGCAAGTTCTGGCTTGTGCACCCACTTAATTTTTTAATTTCATTAATAATTATATTTTTTTATTTCAAATTTAATACAAAATATAAATTTTCTAAAATAAAATATTTAACCCGAAAAGAAAACATTCATCTTTAATTTCTAACTTAATATTTGTTCGGACCATAAGTTGGACATTGAAAAATTGGTCTCGTTTTCTAAGTATAACGACCTTAATTTTGTATTTTTTTTTTTTTAAATTCATCTTGATGACTTAATATGATGAATTTCCATCCCTGAATGCAACAGAAGAACTTTTTTTTTAGAAATATACAAAATAAATTATAAAAAACAGTAGGTTGCTTTTTTCAATACACAAAAAGGACCAAACCTATCAGAAATTATTTGGTTCTTTTAGTCTCTCTATTGATTCGGTCATTATAATTTCCACAATTTGCACGCATAGTTTGAATTTCTACGAATTCACTGAATTATAATGAATTATGTCTTTCCATAAGACTGTAAAAAAAATTAAAAAAATCCATTTATTATTCAATAATATAATTTTATATTTCTAAATAAAAAGTTTTGACAATAAAAGCAGTTGTTGGTTAAAGCATGAATGACCATTCCCTGAGAAAATGGGAATCACATCCTCTGTGGAGCTCCGCAAGTACGGTGTTTTTAATATGATTCGTTTGTTTTGATCTGATGGACCAAATAAAATTTTGACACAAATTTCAAAGCAAAATTAATACTGTTCCCTCTATCATTCTGAGCATTCACCGACTAAGAGTAAATCTAAACCGTCCGATCAGCTCTGTACAGTTCTGCAAGTAAAAACTCAAATGTGGAATATGCGGCCAATCCAATAGTCATTAGGAGACCCCATTTCTTTAATAAACTTGGAGTGCTCAGTATGTATACCATGCACAGTTCAATGGTACAATGATTGCTATTTTAATTTGACCAAGATCACGGTTCGCAGAAGCAAGCCGCAACCATTGGATGGTGCAGTCTCTGTCTCTCTTTTTTTTTTCAAAATTGTTTGTTAACAATTCATCAGAAAACAGAGGAAGCAGTTTGTCGCTTTTGTCATTAAAACAAAATGACACAAAACAATCTGTCCCAACAAATGAGGGGTGTCCCGTGTCCGCCTGACTGTGTCTGTTGTTTTCACGACATAGCTTCAGTTATCCATTGATGAGTTCACAGTTCACACGTATTTTGTTTTATGAACATTTATATATTGGTAATTTAATTCTAAGTGGTAATCTTATTTGTTTATTTTCAAAATATCACATTGGCGATAATATTAATTCATATTCACTTTATCTTTTGAAAAAAATAGTGATAGATCCAACGATTTCATATTGAAATCCTAAGTACCAGGTCTGATACAGGTACCAAAATCAAATACAATAGTTCATACAACTGTTCCATACAAGATATCATAACAGCGGTTTAAGCACATAAGAACAGACTACAAAAACTCAAAAGATAGAAATGCAAACCTAAACCACCAAAAATCACATACAATTAAACATACTAACTAACAAAACAATAGAACTAGATGAGAAGAAGTCCCCATTAGACTCTTATAGAAATCAGTAATATGTTTATGAAGATGTAGAAGAATTTTTCAAAACAAAACCAAAACAGAGATCCAAGTGTGCCGAGAAATTAATAATGAAGTTACATTATGGTCTCCTGAGGAATAAGGATGAGAGCCTTACTGGTTTAAAATTTTAGCACCATGTTTATATTTCTCCTCTTTCTTTCTTTATTTTGTTTCTTTTATTAGTTGACTGTTTTTCTTTTTGTAAATACTCCTTTGTACAGACTTACAGACTTTTATATTACACTAATGTTTAATGGAATCTGGGAGCTTGACTCCCTTGTTTCTCCAAAAAAAAAAACAGTAATATGTTTATGAATAACAGGTTGGTCATATACCATGGTACCATCTATTTCTAAACATCCAATTGTGTTTTTCTTTTTTCTAACTGATGCCACTGCATGAAAATGTTTTCCTATTCACTTATCTATCCTAGAAATTAATTTCTAAAATGTACGAGATTTTTTTTTTAATTTCTGAACACTAAAAACAATCAAATTAATTGTACGAGTGTAGTATTTTTAAATTATATCTTTAAAATTTTAGTTATTTTTATTGTAATTTCAGTCGAGATGCTCGTCACATACAGAAGCACTTCAATAAACTTTAAAAATAAAATTCGTAAGATCTGTTAATCAATGCGTAATTGGTGACAAAAAAAATAATGTGTTATGTTGCCCCGGGATATTATATCAGATTACCATATAACTTCTAGATCAATTAGCATTACATAAAAAGGTTTATTAAATTCAAAAGGTGACATCTGTACAGCAGTATTTTGTTTTTCATCATAATTCCATATAAAAACTTGAATAAAATAAGGAAGCCTATTGTGTGGTGTCACTGCTCCTAATTTAAAAGAAAAAAGCCCAGTGTAATAACTTAGAGGCAGTTGGTAAAAGTTGTTGAGCTAACATGAAAGGGCCCAACCTTTAATTTAATGCTGTAATTTGTGAAAGAGGAAGCCTTTGGAAAAAAAAAAAATTATATATCAACCCACAAAAAAAATGAAAGCTGGTACCCTAACCTCGGATAACCTTTTTTTAGAAAAAAGAGAAAAATATCAGCACAAAAATAGCCATGAAACTATTAGGGCATGTTCGGTCACGGTACTGATCACGTGAGAAAAACTGAATATGTTTTTCCCACGTGAACAGTATTTTTCAATTCAATTCATGTGCCCATGCCTATTTCCAATGGGCTGCATCTCTGAAATTTTTGGAGTTTCAAAGCTGATCACTTGGCAGTTTCTAAACCAGTTTCAGAGATGTAAATGGATTTCATATTAAGCAATTTTATTTAATAATTTCTAAATATGAAAATATTTCAAAGCTCTGACATGGCAAAATAATCAACCTGTATTCGCTCAATTTTTAATAATATTTTAATTAAATGTTAATGTGACAATTAAGAAACTCTAATTTTAATTTCAGGGATGTAGAAATTTAGAAATTCAGAGTCTAAAATTTCTAAAATTTTGTTAACAGTTATTTAGAAACTACAAGAGTTTCAGAGATACAGATGCTTAGTAAAAAGACAAGTACACAAGTTACATATAAGCTCACCACCAAAGGACACCAAAAAAAAAACAGGATAATAAAAGGAAACAAAAAATTGGCACTTTTCTATTTTCTAATATGTATATTTTTTTATATATCTTCGACAAAATACAGTTTTTTGAAACAATTAATGTACCTTTACAGACGTATGTATCAATATTAGAATTTGGTATTAGAAAAAGATGAGCACCGAGTCCTCAAATTTCATTCAAAATGGATCACCAATTTTCAAGGAGTTTACATAGTTCAACTATTAGGGCGAGAAACAAATTCTGTGTTCTTGTAATATTAATATATCCATAGTGATTTCTATCAGACTATGACCTTTCAAGCAAATAGCAGGTTGTATATATCTCTCTCCAAAAGACAAAACAAACTGTCAGTTGTATTTTTTTTCTAAGGCTTTGATTAATGTGTTGCTGTTAGAATCCTGTGGGTATCACCAATTTGGAAGGCCTGGCATGGTGCCAGTATTTGAACTGTTTTCTTCACCTCCATTCTGTTGATCTATCTTGCAAATGTGCAATTAGAGAAGATGTGATCTGCTGATTCTGTTACCTGCCTACAAAAATAGCACAAGCTAGTTTGAATAATTGATAACCTCCTTTGATTAGATTATCTGGTGTGTGTAGTTTGTTGTGCAGAATGAACCAACCTCCTTAATACACTAGATATATATGTCACTGTTACTGGTACTTTTTTCATATTGCTCTCAAATTTAAGAGACATTGTTGATTTTTGAATTGATCAGAACTCCAGATTACCTTTCAAAACATTATTTGCTTTTGTAAATAAAAATAAATAAATTTGTTCCCTGGTACCAACCAGAAAATTAATGCTGTTCTATCAAGATCCGTAGCAGCAGTAACATGGCATCAAAAGTTATACACTCACATTTTGAGTTGTTTTCTTCGCTCGATTAAGAACAGAAAAGATATATTATGTTGTTATTTGTTTTTCAGATAAATATCCTGTTGTTTTTTTGTATCTTTCTCTTTCTGAAACTGAAGCTGGTGGTAACCTTTATAATTACTAACTGAAAAAAATAGGAAAAGGAAAAATGATATATATAGAAAAGGTAAAAAAAATAATTACTACCAAGACCGGCCTACATACATAATTAGCTTGTTTTTGTCTTTCTTTTGCATTCTGCTTGATTGCATTGCTCTAAATTTCTATCTCTGTAATGGTCCTTTCACACGGTTATACTAAAGGACAAGTAGATTAAAATATGATCTGTCATTTTAATTGATATCAGAATGTTAAGTTGTTATCTATGTTGGAATTTAATTGTATATGATCCATCTGATACTAATTTGTGCCAAGGTACCTGGAATTATACTATTTTTCATCACTTAATTGTAGTATAACTTAATCTGTGACAAAATGCTGCTTTAGCAGTAGCTCCCATGAGCAATGCATTTGAGCAACTCCTGAAAAATATTATCCAGTTCTGAATTTATAAATTAGCACAATAAAATAATCATATATGAAGTAATTAATCTGCTTAATTGGATTAAACAGGTCATTATGCAGAACAATACTGATAATTAGTTGTACGATATGTAAGGATTGAATAATTGAGTTCATTATTGGCATATAGCCTCTATTTTGTGTATCCTCTGTTTTTCTATGAAGTATTTAATAAATTAAACAGAGTTGTGGTAAAATGGGACATATTTCCTAATAAATGAGAGTACACTCAAATTAAGATTCTAACATATACATGATTCAGTACAAAAATCATACCATACTGCAATCCTCTATCTGCTATTAATATCTCTCAAACCGCTAAAAGTCACTATTCACTCTGTGACAAATTGCCTAAATTATATACATACAAAAACAGATAAATATCCTAACAAAACCCACTAATTGATAGCAATAAACTCCTCATACAGCATAGAGTTTGACAATCCACACAATTTTGGCACGGCAAATAGGGCACTCGCCGCCCAAATTTTTGATCTTCTGTAAGCATCCCATGCAGCCGGCCATGTGTCCGCATGGTATGCACGCACCCTCCACTGGATTTTCAATGCAGATGCTGCACAGGCCTAAATTGACACCGTTGCTCTCCCATTCTTCAATTTGACTTGACTTGAATCCAGTTGTACCAAAATTATCAGCATGAGGTACAGAGTGGAAAGAAAAATAATCCAAAGGTGGCGCTGACGGTGCGGAATTTGTGCTTGGAGATGGAATGTGATTCTCACCAAATTTATGTAGATCTGGTGCACATGCTGTTGGGGTACTTGGGCTTGGCATGTCAGTACCTAACAGTTAATCATAGTTAAAATGTAAGATTAAGATTTTGTTTAGAAAGTTATCAGACTACTGATCTCCTAAAGTTGAAGCCTAGAATGATGGTACAAACTACAAAGTTTAATAGGAATGGTTTGTTGCTGGTAGTAGGTACCTTCAAAATTACCATGTCAGTTGTGCATTAACCTGTCTAAATTTAAATGTTTTATTTTCTTGTTCTGGTTCATCTCCAAATAATGTTTTCTGATTGAATAACTTGCCCCCCTAACTCTCTTTTTTGAAATAAAAACTTCGTCAAATCCTCCATCTATTTTGTTTTAGCTGCCTCTCACAATGTTTCTTATTAATTAGAGAAAACTAACTGTTTTCACATTTCTATTTTATCACTCTGAAGTCTGAACTATTGAATTTATGATTTATCAGAATTCATCATGATACTTTTTTTTTAATCTTCAGACATAAGTTTCTGTTTTTAATAAAACCTTGAACATTTCATCAAAAAGATACAAATGTTGAACATGAGACCTTCATCTTACCTCCAAAAGAATCACACGCTTGTATTGCTGTTTGGATTGATGCTTTGATAGCCATTTGTAGATCCTCCTCTGCTTGATCTAAATGATAATTGGATTGAGTGACTAAATTAAGGTAATAAAGAAAATAATTATAAGGTTCTCAAATGCTATTATCATTCATTAAATCAATGGGAGTTGCTAACTGCAAGTCTGCAATTAGGTAACCTATAATTTGAATTGGATCAGGACAACATATATAAGAAACTTCCTTTTTGGGTTTGCTAGATTACTGCTCAAAACCTTTTTACGGTTATCAGATCAATCTCCCCAAATATTTTTCTAATATAATAACTTACCCCTACCTTTTCTTGTGGCTTTCAACAGTGTCTCATCGTATCGAACAGTATCAGGTAGTGAGATCGGTAGAGAAAAACCCTCCCGGTGCCGCTCCATAAAATAAACAGCGATGCAGAATTCAAAAAATGAAAGGTCACCATCTCTATCACAATCTGACAAGGTCCATATATCCCTTAAGACCCCTGAAGGAGAAAATTACATGATTAGCACAAGCAAATGACACAAAAATATATATTTTCAAACAACTTAAACAGTTAGAAAAGAAAATAATAACCTCTGGGCATTTTCCAACTAAGGAACAAAATGCGCGCCTGCTCACCGGTGATTTTTCCGTCTTTGTCCCTGTCCATTTTCCTAAATATCTCAGCATACTTGGATATGTCAGATTCTGAGAATTTTGGCCACTTAACAGCATCTGCCTCTGTAGAATCTTCGTAGTTGCTAATACGACATGTGGCCTCTCCCAAATTTATCTTTGGAACTGGAATTTTGGATGTGACTGATAATGCATGTTCTATGTTTTCCGGTGTTAAATAACCCTTTTGCTGTGCTACTGATACAAGCTTGAGAGCATTGTAGAATCCTAACCGATCGAGAAAACCCTTATTATCTTGATCGGCATGTTTCCAAATCTACAGAATAAGATAGCTTTAAGGTTATTATAGCTGAAATTAGATACAGTATAGGAATAGGTGTACAGGCCTAATCCATGAATAATGCAAGAGCATCTGTAGTAAACAAAAAAAAATATAATTTGAGGTTGGGGATTTACTGGAGACTGAGTCAAGGTTGCATTTTCTAAATTTTTAAGTAGAAGGACAATGTCAAACAACTTAAAGAATAAAGGGTTTCAGCTGTGTGTGTAGAGAGAGAGAGAGAGAGAGGAAGGTCGTTGGCCTGCCGAGGCTGAAGATTGCCGGTGTCGGTCTGCTCACTACTTCCTAGGGAGAGTGTTTTTATTTTTTATTTTCATATAGATTTTTGTGTTGTTAGATGTTGAACGATGGATGTAAGTTTTTGTTTAATGAAAATTATATTTAAAAAAATACAGAGTGAGGAACCTGAGCCAGGACTTCATGAGGTAAGCTTGAGCCATGAAAAAATGCAACAGCTTCAGGGCCATTAATCTTTCCATCGCCATTTGAATCAGCTATGCAAAAGTAATTCTCATACACCTCCTTATCCACCTCAATTGAGAAGCTCATCATGCATGCTCAGAATATATACAAAAGGGCTACTAATTACAGCGAAGAAATGAAAATGGAGGGAACAAATAGGAGGGGGAGAAATATGTGAAGGGGAAGGTTTTTATATGAAATTAATCAAGTGGTTGATTCATACAAGTTGATTAATTAATACGAAGTGACATGAAATCAATGTAATGACCTTATGATAGACCTCACGTCTCTCTCTCTACGCGGTTCTTGCTTAGACTTTTAGTGAAAAACCAATGGCAACAATATTTAGGTATGAAGTTTCTAGACAATATCACAGAAAAAATTGCAACGACTTGAGATTATTAACTTTGAATTCAGAGTAGGGGCATCGGACCTACTTTGGTTCGATAGGTGAAATGACCATTCGATCGCATCAAGATCCGTGCTATATACATTAAAATCAGTGCACGTCTGTTTCAATTTCCGTGCACACTAATCTTAATGCTAATCGTACGGTGTTAGGGCATCGGACCTACTCTCTCATTAACTTTTGACTAAACTGCAGGAGTTTCGACAAATGTCGTATTAATTTGACAATTCAACGAAGACTTGAACGACTTGTGATGATAGATCATTAACAACACTAGATTTTTAGGATACCTTGATGTTGAAATTTTGTAATTAAAGAGAAAAATAAAACTGTTAGCTAATAATGGCAATCTCTTACAAAAATATTCAAAATGGAACTAAAATTATAAGAATACACAAATAAGATCAACACGTAATACTTCAAGAACCTCAATTATTATACGGTGAGAATATAATCAGTCTGTTTAGTAATTAAGATAATGTTTTTTCGTATTAAAAAATATGTCAATTTGAAATTGGGTTGGAGATATTTTTTGAATAATATATTTTAAATTAGGAGACTTACTATCTTTTTTAGAAAAAAATAAATATATATGCGAGCTGGTAGCTAGAAACCCAAGTTGCAATTGTAATGCATAGAAGTCAATTAACTAACTATGATGTTGAAAACAAACTAAATTTCAGTCATTTACTCAGCACGATACTTTCGAATCCTAACCACAAGGAGACATTGAGACAAGCCAACACTTTTTAACAAATAAAAGACAAAGCTGAATTTTTTATTTTTTTATTTTTACCAAAAGGAGATAAGCCAACACATTTTTATTGGATAATTTTAACATATATTTATTGCTCAGTTCATATCTTACAAATATTATTCAAATAAAAAAAAAATTGAAGATGTTTTTTGTTTTTGTTTTTATAAATAGTGTATCATATTTGGACTAATTTAAAATACGTTTAGCATCTTACTTAATTACCACAATATAGGTTTGAATAGATGGCCGATAAATTTTTTAGATTGGCTTAAATTTTGATACGTGTCATATTTAAATAATTAAGAATATTAATAGTTTGATAATGTCGAGTCATTAAATTTCAACACAACTAACATTCAATACTTCTATCTGAATAATTAATAGCACGCTTACAATTTTTTTTAATACCTCTTTTATTTAATTGACCAAAAGAAACTTTGAGCCACCACGGCGGCAATGAATTCAGCCATACTGAATTGGCCTCTATGATTTTCTGTAAACAATCCATGCAACCTATCCTGTCCACATGAACACACACACTGTCAAATGGATTCTGACAACAGAAAACACAGTTGCTCAGATTGATGCACTACTGATTTCACTCTGTCCTGTACCAGAAGGGAGATTAATGCTATTATTAATACTGTCATTGTCTGATTCAGTTGTGGTTGTAATCAAGATGCCAAAACTTATTAATAATCAAGAGTAAAGCATTCATAAATTTGTTATAGGGACAGGTGATCATCAATCATAGTCATCTGTTAGGAAATTCTGAGGAAATTGGTTTTATGGTGGTTCTAAAATTTGAGACTGCTGATAGCACCTCTGATGCTGATAAAACAACCATAGTTAATGTTTGACAGCATGCATGTGGAAATCTCCACATTTACTATGAACAGATACCAGAATCATCAATATATATTGAGTGCATGTGTCTAATACTCTAATGTCAGAACATTTAATTCAAAATATTCAATTATTTAACAAATAATTGTACATTTTGCAAGGACAACAAGTTGAAACCAGAGACTCTCCTCAGACAGCCAATTCAATCCAACTTACATTTTAAAAAATATAAACTGATCCGAGATGACCCAAAATCCAAACATGATATAAAGTTAGACGATTAAAAATCAGATTTAACTCTACCCAACCCGATATGTAACCTGACAATTCTCCAGAGTCAAAAGAAACCGATCCGAACATGATCGGTACATTATTTGATGTTACTTCATAAATAACAACTCTCCCTCAACTGGATCTGAAACCAATCGGAATCGAACTTTCTTAGAAAGCCAATACCTGATCTGATCCGACATGCCCAACCCGATTCGTGATCTCACAATTCTCGAATGTCAAATTGACCCGATCCAACCCAACCTGACCCGACTCGCATGATTGCTGACTCTATAGTTGATACAGCCGTACAGGACATGTGATCATTTAAATTTTTTTACCAGGGTCAAGCAAAGTCATCTTATCTTTCGTGGTGTAAAGTTACCACCTTGGCATGTAGCAATCAGAGCAAGGGAGGATGCGGGTCTGTGGTACCGGTTCTGTGGGAAGGTACTGGGTCTTACCAGTACACACAGGGGAGGACTTTTTACAAGAGCAATTGCTGATGTAACATAGCTGAAATTATGTGATTGAGTAGGTTTTGATGTTGTAAACAAATTTATCAATACAATCTTGGTAGTCCCTACCAAGTTCTCAAAAATAAAAAAAAAAGGAAGGTTTGATGGCGTTATCTTACCCAGCTAGTCTATTTTTCTTTATTAAATATCACAACTAGAAAATTGGATAATATCTTAGTATCATACACATTATCATTTTCCTTGTACTAAATACAATGATACAAGTAGTACGTATGTTCATAAATTATACTCGTGTCACTTGTCAATGTTAACAATTTTTTTATTTGGACTATAAATATTATGACATCATATGAGTTCATTTTGTATTTTGTTATGTATTTTATATATACTATTTCTGTCGTTGTGTTGCATTTATCATAGAAACTCATTAATCGTAATTTATTATAATTGTACTAGCTAGAATATATTTAGTCAATAACCCTCCCTTTCTGATCCTTAATGCAACAACCTATCAGAAACAGTACTGGCTCGAGGATAAGGTTTTCTTGAGTACTGATTTACCATATCAGTACTAATTAAGCTGTTGTTAGATTCAGTCAAATCAAGGGTGCTCAGCATCCTTCATCATGAATGAAAAACTTTAAATATATATAGATATAGAGGTTGGCTAATATCAAATCAGTTGTTCCTGAGATCCCGTACAACCAAGTCGTTTTCAATTTTCGAAGTCCAAATCGTTGATCCAAACAGTTAGATGTGTTCTCTATATTAAAATGTACTTGGAGACCAAATTTTACATTTTTTTGAATTTTTTTACTATTTATTATGCCACTTTGAAAATCACTGATCGAACGGTGGCTTCTAATTTTACTGTTTTGTTAAGCCACCGTTGGATCAGCGTTTTTCAAAGTGGCTTAATAAATAGTAAAAAAATTCCAAAAAATGTAAAATTTGGTCTCTAAGTACATTTTAATATAAAGAACACATCTAACGACTTGGATCTACGATTTGGACTTTGAAATTTAAAAAACGACTTGGTTGCACAGGACCTCCGGAACAACTGATTTGATATTAGCTAACATATATATATAGAGTAAATCTAGGGTGTGACGTGCTCACTAAGAGGATTTGGTGAGCACAACTCTAAAAATACATCGGATCGGCTTCAAATGACAAATAGTGTTGGTAATTGTAGATAAATTTTGGCTAAGATAAGTGTGAACTGTACATAAATTTTTAATAGACTATATACAAATTTAAATTTACTTATGGTTCATTCTTTTCTAGCCTATAAAAATTCATGCATACAAATTAGTTATTTATAATATCTATTGTTGTTCTTACTGTTTTGTATGATATGTTGTTTAGCTAACTTACTTTCTATGATTTAGTACTTTAAGTATTTCCCAGTTGCTTCACAACTAGAGAAAGTATTGTTGATAGTTTTCTACATTTTGTATGTCTATGAGCCCATTTTATAAAATGGAGTGCGGGTCGCATTGGTATGTTGTCTTCAAAATCTGTCTAAGTACAGAGTGCGGCCCGCACTGACCTCCAGTGCAGGTCGCATTCCCCTCAGTCTACTCCTTTTCTTGCACAGAACCTCCCAGATTTGACTAAGTGCTGAGTACGGCTTGCACTGATCACAGTGCGGGTCGCATTGAGTGTTTTTTTGCCGTTTTCTGCATTTAAAGCAAGGAAATGTAATATTTTGATTGGAGATACAATATAGGTCTTTTACATACCAAAATACAAGATATTTAGAGCATTTTCATTGTGAAACCAAAATCGAACATATCTAAATGTATATATATTCCACGCTTATCATAAAATCATTCTTGTTTCTAATGAAACAGGTGGTACTATAACACTTTTATCAAAAAAAAAAAAAAAAAAAACTATACAGTAACAGCAAGGGACAGGTAGCAGGTTAAAATTAATTAACCAACCAACCAAACACCCTTTGCATCTTAATTATTTTTTATTTTTAGTTCTTAGAATTTAAAGCCATCATACTGATTCTTGAAAATTTTATTTTGTATTCAATAGGTCCTACTGTTATTATTGATTAAAATTAGATAGAATTATAAGTTAACATTAAAAATTATGATATATCCGAAGTGAGGGTTTGTGAAAGCATTTATTTTTTATTAGTTTATATTGACACATATCTCTATGTTAGTGTTTATGAATTTGATATGTATGAATAAGAATATTTGTATCTATGTCATCTGCATTGCTTTCCAGCTACATCATTAATATTTGTAACACAACATAATTATGCAAACATGACGCCAAAATGAAGTAATATGTTATATCTGTTTCTAAAGTTGATTAATTTGATGTCAAATAAAAACTTTAATGCTCAGTTTGGTAGCTTTCAAACTTTTGGGCTATATCAGAAAATGGGATCCGAATCTGCTACGATTTTTCACTACGAACAGTGTTGCTAAAATCTCTACCTTTTCAAATCCAACTATTGAATTATTTTGAAATTCGTGTACAGAAAAATAAGCCGTTTTAAGATACGTGCACAGAAAACATTGGACAGTTGAATTTGAAAAAATAGAGATTTTAGAAACACTTTTCCTCAGCTTTGGATCGCAGCAAATATGAATCCCAGAAATTGAGTGATTGTTTGACCATCCGTGGAATTTAATCCTTTGATAATAAATGCTATTGAGTTAGGCTACCCTGCTAAATTAAGAACCACTCAACCGGTCCTACAGGTTTAAAACTCAAAATTTGAGTATATTCAAACAGCACAAGATAATCTAAATGCTAAAATTTTGTATTTGTTTATGATCCTTCACTATTCTTTTGATAAAAAGAAAACTATTAAATTTTAAGAAGTGTAGATCATCTAATAAGGATAGTTTTCTCTTAAAAAAAAATCTGAAAAATACAACAAATTAGTTTTCTACAAAATTTCTATTTATATAGAATTGAAAACTCTGCAAATGTTTGATTCTCAAAAATAAAAGATTTATAGCTATAGCCCAACCAATTGACACTATGCATAGCACCGTAGCAACTCAACGTGGTAAGAATATAGTTATTACTAAAATAACATTCACTTCAATTTAATTTTTAGTTATAATACTAACTACTCTAAAGGTAAGAAAATATTACTTTCTCTTAATCCAAAAAATTATTCCTTACAAATAGAACACCATAACTCTGGACCAAAACCAACATGTGATCCTAATGCATGCACAAATCCAGAGGTCTGGTTTTAGCTTGTTGGGTCCTACAAATATTCTGACAGACAAACTTAAACTAGCACAATAGATCTAACAAACTTGTAAAATTCAAAATCTTATCTCAGGTTTGATAGTATGTTTATCGGTAGTACGAGGCCATAATGTAAAGAAGAACAGAAGATGCTGCGGTTACAAATAACTCCTGTCAAAATAGAACCAAAATCTGATCAGTTGCAGAGCTATGAACAGTTACCAGCACTAACCAGTATATAAGAATAATAGAAACAATTGTCAAATATTAGCAGGTGATCTAGTTCAAAAACCTGATTGTTGTAAACAAAGAGAGGAACATATTTGCTGAACGTCTCGATTAAGTTGAGTATACCAGTATAACCCTATCAGATATTATAAAAAAAACACTTATAGAAGATAAATAAGGAAACAAAAGAAATAACAAAAAATAAACTCTAAAATCATACAAGTGAAGCAACAGCAATGCAGCCGAAAACTAAGCCAAGAGACCGGAGCATTCGCTTTCCCATGCGCATACCTTTCCCTTCATCCTCGCCGTATATCTACATTAAATTGTCAAAAGTTTACAAAACAACTCCTTTTCTTTCTATTTGTATATTATTTTGTATGAGAACAGTAAAAAGCTTATGACCAGTGAAAGACATAATAAGATTTGCCCTATTACTTCCAACTAATTTACTAATTTTGTAATTGCTTGTGTTTAAAATATCTCATTGAATTGATAAAGTAAAATTTATGCACACATTATATGTAGGGGCCACATTCGGCTCAAAAGCCTTCAACTTCTCAAAAATGCGATAGAAAAATGCAAAAGCCATGAACTGCATAGGCCTCCACTGAGAAGCTCGAGTGATGAATATCCAAGCTGTCTGCACAACAACAAAAAAATGTAGGTAAATTCACAAAATCGAAGATTAAACACCAAATATACAATACAGAAAAGAGGATTGAGGCTATAGTACTATGCATAGCGCATATTACTCCATACTACGGATCAATATCTCCATTTTCAAAATCCAAATAGTTGATCTGAACCGTTCATATTCATATGGAAATGCACTTGCATACTAAATTTAACATTTTTTAGAATTGTTTACTATTTTTTTAGATAGGTAGAAAATCACTACTTTTGAATGGTCTAGAATCTTTAGATTATGTGATTTTTTACCTATTTAAAAAGAATAGTAAACAAATTCTAAAATATGTAAAATTTGGTATCCAAGCACATTTTCATAAGGAGATCATGTTGAGCGGAACAGATCGACTATTTGGACTTCGAAAATGAAGATATGCATCTGTAGTATGGACCAAAGTGCACTATGCATAGTACCATAGCCTCACTCTTGTTCTTAAATCTAGTAATGAAATAACAAACGAAGCTCTTTATAACTTCACTACTTTACAAACATGGTACTTGACTTCTAACTTGATCAAGAATTAACAATAAAATATAGATCCTGACCCATGTTTCATTTCATTTCTCATTGAATCCTTTTAACTTAGTTTTGTTAGGCTGGACAGGCAATGAGGATGAACCAAAGAAATAAGTTTCAAAATAGTTTGTAACGATAGTAGGCTAAACCCGTTCGTAATACAATTTTCAATTTGAATATAACTGAAAACTCGTCATGAGCCAAATTGTCTAATGCTACGAACCACACTAAACACTACTCTGGTAAAAAAAAATGTAAACCTATTGATGACTTCAGGTTACTATGAATTCGACAAAAAATATCATTGCCAAACCAACTAGAAATTTAAAATACTCCAGATTTGGTAAGTTCAAATTATATTGAAGAAAATAAAAAAGATAAATAGTATAAAGGATGCTGGCATTGGAAAATCCATCTGCTACTACTCCCAACAAAATATTAGATTGAATTGCGAAAAACCTAAAATTGAATTAAATTGGAGATAATAATAAGAAGTGTCATAAAATCATACAAATACTGCTGATATTGCCATGTTAATGCGCATATCTTTCAAAGTACACCTTGAGTACCTGAAACCATACAAAATATAATCAATTCAGTATCTGTTGTTCCAACTTCATTTGTGCTAGAGTTATTAAATTGATGTATGAGAAAATTAATACACAGACCTAGGTCCCCAGGGAACTATAGGTTCCTTATCTGCATATTTAATATCCTTCGACACCTGAAAAGAATTATCAAATTATGCTGATTTGTACAAGAACAATTAATTTAAGAGTTCCTAAGAAATAATGCCCAACATTTTAGTACATTTACAGGAAAACCCAAAGATTTCTGAAATTTTCAACTAGCTGAGAACATTTCCAGCTCTTACAATTTTTTATCACGCAGGTATATTCACTTAAATTCTGACTATTTAGCCCCTAACGCTAATTAAAATAATATCAAGCATTTAAATTTTAAAGCATTTGATTTAAAATTTCAGAGAACTTATGCTCCACAGATTTGTTTAAGCTAATTTAGTCATTGTGGACATAGCCATAATCTAAATGGCTGGTTCACTTTTGCAATACACAAAAAAATGGTTTGATTCAATTATACGTATGACAAATGCCTAATAATATTTTTAAATAAGGATGCTGGTCGAGTTTGCACCAAAATTTAAAAGAATAAAATTTAGAAGATTGATCAAGGAGGCCAACCTTAAATGACCCAAAAGTTACACCCATCTTTCGTTTTTGCAACTGATGCATCATGATTTTATCATATGCCCTCTCTAGCTGAAATAAACCCGAGAAAAAATAAATCCTCACATCTCAACTGAGGCTATCAGAAACACTGAAAATACGAAAAAAATCAGAACCTACATCAGCCAAGAATTCATCATCTCCATTTTTCTCAGCCTCCTTGCGCTTCCTTGCATAAGCGGTCTTTATCTTCTCAAATCCCATAATGGGACTAACACCAAGTACCTTTTAAAATTATTACAAAAATGTTTGTATCAAACAATACCTATAAAAAAAAGAGTACATAAAACATAAAATATAAAAGAATAATATAATATAAGGGAAAATATATACCTCATATGGGTTTTCATCACCACCTAAATAGGGAGTTCCAGCTGCTGAAGAAGAAGCTCTAATAGCAAGATAAGACTGTCTCACGGGAAATCTACAAAATCTAAAGTATTTTTTAGAAATAAGTGAACTTTCTAAAATAATAATTGTTTGTCAGGTTTCAAGTGATTCTCACTTTTGTAATTCAACTTAGGTAAAATTGATCCTAAAGAATTATATCTAGTTTCTTTCTATTGCAAATACCTCAACGAGCAAAATCTCGGAGAAGCACGAACTGGCGAGCAGGATAGGAAGGTTCGCTGAGTTCGAGGATTGAATAACTGAACCGTAGCACGAACACTCACCGCCATTTCTCAATTATTCGTCTAATTAAAATTTTGGGTTCTTCAAGGGTTTACAACTACAAGTAGAGAACTGGAACTGTGGATATACGCCATTAACGCCCCCTTTCGCTCCTTCCCTCTGGTCGATGTCTATCCATGCGAATAGAGTAACTAAAAAGAGTAGGCTGAGGAGATGAGAAAAGCTTATTGGGCCGACAGGCCCAGTTATGAATTTATGATGAGATTGAGAAGAGTGTAGTTTTCGGCCTGTATTGGGCCAGTTGTGCGCATTTGTTGATAAAGTCAAAATTTTGTGTTCTTTTTTATTTTCTGGATACTATCAAAGTTTGTTTGTTTTCTTTTGGTTTTCCCGTTTTGTTTTTTGGGATAAATTTAAAAGTCAATGTGGGAACTTTGTTTCTAGGGTTTTTGTCGTTTGGAAAAAAGTTTGTGCAAGCTGATCACAGATTCACAGCGCATTAAATCTGTTGGGAACTTCAAAATATATAAACCATAAAAAAGTGCCTTTTCTGTTTGTGTGTCATGTCAACACATATTTAAGCTATGAACAAAAAATTTAGCGGATAATAGAGCACGTTATTTTATTTATATATTCTCGCATTAGACATAGACATGCATACTAAACCATGTATGCACAACTCATACAACCTCATGCGCTCTCCATTCTGACAAAAGCCCCCACAAGTACTTGCATTATACATATAATGTACACATACATATATTAGACAAACACAGTACTGTCACTCTCTACCCCTAGACCCCTCACTGGTAAAGATGGTCATCTCCTGCCCCCTGTTAAACTTCACCCGCCTCGCCTCCTCACGAGACAGGCCGCGGTAAGCGTTCACCAACACATCCACCGGCATGCCACGCAAGGCGGAAGTCTTTCCTACTATTTGTGTGTTCATCGCATTGTCGTTTGTCTGGAATGAAATCCAGGAGAATCCCTCGGATGTCGACTGCATGACCACTGCAAAGTGCTGAGGCACAACAATCAGCTGGCCACGGCGAAGCTCGCCATCAAAGGCTCTCTGTCCCTCGTTGTTCACGACCTGCATGCGGGCCCGGCCGCTTGTCGCGTAAACAATTGCATGTGCATTGAGGTTCCAGTGTGGAGCTAAAATTGCATTCTGTTTGCAAAACATGAGAAAATTAATTGCAAAATTATCTTAATTATAATTTCTATAAAATATAAATCATCATATAGTTCAGAAAATGTTATATCACACTCACTCTATGCAAAACTCCCCTATTAGCACTCATTTGAATGTACTTGAGGATTGGAAGCTTTTGGCTGTTGAGGTATGTAATTCTGCCACCGTTGGGCTTGTAGAGATCAGCCTTCATCGGCTCAGCAACATTCTCCTTCATCTTCATTGAACAAATCGACTCATCGAAGCCGTTTCCGCTCATCTCAACCCTCCTACCTTCGGAGTACCTCTCTTCGCTCTCCCTTCTCTCCCTTTTCTCACCCCCTTCCTCTTCCCTCTCCTCTGCCCTCGATGGCCCCATTATCCGGAGGCTCCTTTCAACGCGCACAATGTCACCGCGTTCGTCATTTCGGCCTTGAAGCTTTTGTGCAGTTTCCCTATTTACGCCAATTGCTTCAGCAAGAAGTTCGGCATCGAAACCACCAAGGATGTTTTTGGATAACTCTCCTTGCTCCCCCTCTCCCTTGCGAAACCTTCCACTGCCTTGCTGCTGCTGTCTCCCGGCCAACAGGAAGTACTAAATAAAAAATCAAATCATTGATCAAAGAGGTTGAATTATTTACTCAGTCATCTAATTAAATTTGATTAAAGAACTTGATATATATAGTGATCATATACCCTCGAGGTCGGATCAAGCTGGTTGGCGTTGTTGGTGACGTCAGTAACAACAATAACTTCGAGGGGGGTTTCACCATCATTGTAGCACCAGCGAAGGACACCGGCTGGAACCGCAATGACGTCTCCTTGACGCAAGTGCTGGATCCTCTGGTGCTCATCACGGAACATCTGGCTGCTAGCATCCTCCTCTTCTCTTCCTCTTTCGCCTCTATAACTACCCTCCTCGGATTCTTGTTGAAAATCTTGGAAGGTCTCGGGACATCCCGGGATCACTGCTCCCAGTACACCCCTTCCTAAAATATTTTCAAAATATTATTAATTAACTGCTAGACCAGGTAAGGAAATTATTTTAATTTGATGAATCCATGAATGCATGACATAAGTTATTCGGGTAAATATTTTAACAAAGCAATTTTGACTTCATGCAGCGCACAAATCATATACAAAATTGTTTTGATTCTATACTCTATAGTCCATTAGTCCATACGCTAGATGAAGCCAAAAATACCATGTTAAAATCTTTAACCTATTGATAGTGCATGCATGAACTTTGATTTAGAAACAAAATAATGGAAAGAAAAATATAAGAATTGAAAGTAGGGACAATTAAGTTAAAAACAGACCTCTGAGAACATAGATAAGGCTAGGGGAGTTGTAGTAGGAAGGCAAGTGGAGGCCGTTACGTTCAATCCGGGTGTGAAGAACCGACACACCAGCACACTCAAGCTGATCCTCATTCTCGTCATACAATTCATGCACACCGGCTTCCGACTCAATGCGCTGGCTCGGGCGCAGGGCATTGAGCCTGTCAATGCGGCACCTGCTTTGATCACCAAACTTGCGCCTGGAGGCACCCAATTGACCTAACTGTGCTTGAGTCACGTAGAAGAGGACTAAAAAGGTGACAAGGAATGAAGCCTTAGAGATTGCCATGGAGAAATATGGATAGAGAAAGGACCTACTTTGGGGTTGTGAGATGTGTTTTGGGGTATTTGTAGGGGGAGTATTGTTGTGGAGTGTTGACACATGACAGTTGTACTGGCAACGTGGAACTTTGAGGTCTTGTGTAGTCCTCAATCGTGTGACACGCCACCCTCACCCCTGCCCGCACTCAATTTAATTAATTATTATATATTAAAGATTTAAGTAGTGTTAATTGCGACATAGCGAAATAGCTGAAAAAATAGCGTCAAATAGCGCAAAATAGCATGCTATAACGCTAATAGCGTCATAGTTTTTATGGTCTGAAAATACTATAGCGGCA
This sequence comes from Carex cristatella, assembly GCA_024447775.1. Taxonomy (NCBI): domain Eukaryota; kingdom Viridiplantae; phylum Streptophyta; class Magnoliopsida; order Poales; family Cyperaceae; genus Carex; species Carex cristatella. Next base: position 9,385,552 of record JAJHPF010000003.1, on the reverse strand, counting down.
CTATAGCGCTGCTATGGTGCGCTATTTAAAACCTTGATGTATATTATTCAGTCTAATTTTTCTCAGAGTAATTTCATTTCAATTGCGCAGTCAATTTAATTATTACGACTTACGAGTCTTATTTCTCAGAGTAATTTCATTTCAATTATTAATGAGTCTATTTTTTCCTTCTAATTTCATTGCAATTTAAAATTTTATGTGACAAATTCATTTATAATTTTAGAGATGTATAATAATTTTATAAATCAATAGTTTTTTTTAATGAAGTTGTTTTCAAAAGTCACATTCAAAAATATTAATTATTATTTTCTTATTTATATCAGAAATTAATTTCTTGAATTTATGATATTTCTTTAATTCAAAATGCTAAAGCAATCAAAATTAATTTAATGATCAGTACTACAGTGCTTTTAATAATTTTCAATTATTTCTATTTAAATTTCAGCCTAATTTAATGAATATTGATTCTATAATTAGTACCTGTACATGTTTGGATCTTGTCCTTTTGATTTCCTTCTTTATCGAAATCATCTCAATTTTAAGTCTAAAAAGTAAGCTATTCTGATTTCTATATATGCATGCAAGTTGCATACTCATTGCTGATAAATTTGAGGGGTCACATGCATATCTACAATTCTCATTCTTTCACTTTACAAACTATTAATAATTAAGTTTCTTAAATTAATTAAAAGTAAAAAAAATACTAAATATTTACTTTTACGTCCACGGAAAACATTTATGAGAATCAAGCACTCAAAAGATTTAAATTTTAAAAACTGTCTAGATCATTTTTTTAGAAACTTAATTATGTTAATCAAAATAGTAATATCATATTTGTTTTATGTAAATGTTAGAAAAGTGAAAAAAAAAATCTAATATTTTCTTTTTAATATTGAGCCTTTTACTTTAATTTACTAAAATTTATTAAAAATAAAGCCACAATGATGTTGCACAACAAAAAAAAAAACATTTGAACCCTCATTATTTTGATATTCAATTCTATATATTATCATTGATAAATGACTAGCATTATTTCCAGATTTAATTATATCAATTTGTGATTGGATTCGGATATTGATTCAATCTAAAATTACCAAAAACGACATTTAAATTTATGAGATATATAGAGAACCTGTATAGTTAATTAAGTGACAATATAGATTAAAAATGATAAACGCTAGCTTACATAAACAACATATATTGATGGTGGAAATATATTTGAGATAGAGCAGCAGAATAACCAGTGAAAGAGGTCAAAAGAGAGCCGGGATAAGGAAGGCGTTTGCGTGGCGCCACGATAAAAGAATAGGACGAATTGCATGGGTCACGTTGCAATCGCTTCTTTCTTGAATTCTGAGTTTCTGTGTTCTGACCCTTGCATTGAAATCCAGAAATTAAACACAACCGTCAACAACTTATTAAATCCTATCAAATACGGGCTCGACCCATATTTTTTTCTCAAAAAAAACTTATTAAATCCTCAGATTGCGGTGGTGCTGTCTATATGAGGCGAATGTTTATATATACACAAAAATTGTGTCTGTTTGTGTGTAGTTGTATGAATTAACAATCAAATCAATCGCATGTATGAGAGATGAGTTATTTGCAGGGTTTTGGGATGTGTTTTGGGGTTTTTTTAGGGTGGACAATCTGTATATATATAAAAATATTTTGAATATGAGTTATTAATTTTGTCTTAAAAATTATTTAAATTAAAACTAAATATAGAAAATATTATAATCTTTTTATTTTTAACAAAAAAAATTGTGAGAAAAAATTTTCAATGAAAATTTTGTCAGAAATCTGTCAGAGAATCTTCTTTTTTTTATTTCCAAAATAGAAGGATTATAACATTTTATGTATTTTTTCTAGAAGTGATTTTTGAACAGGGATCAATAACTTATATTCAAAATATTTTGTTCGCACAAAAGTGTACTATTAAGTTTCAGTACAACAAGCTGTACTTTTTAACCTCGATTCTACTTTTGACTGAGACTGCAAGTGCACAGTCCTATCATTGGTATAGTCAGGTATCGTATCCACAGGTACGGTAAAAAAATAACCAGACTCTATTTAAAATTACTAAAGATCCTAGAAGTGAGAAAAGTTGATTGGTGGTTTGTTTCTATTCAACTACTTGATTAAAACAATGATTAAAGCAGTAAAAAAGAAATTTAAAATTTGTTTTCAAATTATAAAAAGGGTTTCCAGGGTTTCAGATTTCATTTGTGTTTAGTTCCGAGGTATACGGCCCGTATAGAATCCTATATGGTCCGTATGGACCACCGGATTAATGCTGTAGTTACTGTTTCTGTGTTGATACTATGTCTAGGGTTTCTATCAACGAGATCTAAATTCCTAACCTCAGCTGTCGCAATTTTGGCTTAGAACTCGATTACCGGACTCAACTACTCCCCTCTTAGATGCGTTAAACCTCAACTTTTGCGTTTTGGCCTAATTTATCTAAGTCACTTGTCGGTTTACTAAAAATATCCAAGGACTTTCGCCTCGAGGAAAGTTTCGCATTTCGGGTACTCCTTGGTTTCACCTTTCGGGTCACAAACCTACTTCATATACTTTATTCGGTTGGATTAAATATCATAGACTTGGCTCCTAGCAATTAGATGTGCACATTCATCTAACGGAATGACTAATCAAATTCAAGCAAGTACAAATAAAGCTATCGAAATACTACTCAACAAGGTAAAAACACAATATTCAACACATAATCCAAGTAACATGCAAGCAAAACTAAACGTCAACTACATCTTAACTCTAGAAACTGAAAGTTTAGCCAAGCATATTCATAAAACAGCACAAAACAATAGTAATAAAAAAGTTCATGGTAAAACTATGAAAAATAGCGAAGATCCGTTGCAAGAACTTCTCTTCTTCTCCTCCAAGTTCTTCCTCGTCTCCCAGCACCAAGAATGAGCTTGAATGAGAATGGATGCCCTCTCAGATCTGGAATATCTGCCTTAATGCCCGAAATCGCGTATTGAAAGTCTTCCTTTTCGGCCTCCCCAGCTGTCTCTGTTTCCAATTCCAGCCTGAGTTTCCGAAATAGCTTGTACGGTCCGTACATAATCCTATACGGACCGTATACTTGTCCTTGCCTTGGAGAATTATTGCCTCTTGTTGTGGAACCTTCTGTGTGGTTGGGCTGATCCTGTACGGACTGTATATAAACCTATACGGATCGTATGGAGAGGTGTCAGATCCAAAATTTCGCCCGTTTCCTGCAAAATAAGAAACAAAACATAGCAGTACCACATTCTAATGATATTTAAATGAAAAGTCCACATTTTTAGGGTTTAAGGCACAAGTTTCGGTGTAAATTGGGGTCGCAATCTAGGCAAATTAGGGAGACATCATATTTTTATTTTTTTTCAGTAACACACAGAGAAATATTTTAATTTTTCTTACAGCCACAAAAAATCTGACTTAAAAAATTGTTGATCCGGATTATTTGTCGTAGTTTTTCTAAAAAATTAAATTTTATAGTATGTCATCTTTTTTTAAATAAATATATAAATTATTTCTAATATTTCAATATCAAAACAAATAAATTATAACATTTTAAGTTTAATTAAAAAAACATAAATCACAAATTAAATTTGCGTTAATACGGCCTAAAATCGGAAAATAAATATGCGGTTTGAGACTTTTTGAAATCTTGTCAAACATGGTGTAGATTTTGAAATTTAATATTTTTTGGATATTAATAAAAATTTAACATATCTCCATTCTTATATAATGCACGTAGTTGTCCTGATTCGCCAATAACTAAGATTGAAAGATGAATTTTCAGATTTAATATCAGTCCTCCAATCACATAATATGTCTTCTTTTGATTAAATATATCTATTTTATGTGTAGAAGTCTAAATTTAGTTAAAAATATACTCGCCACACATTCTACTATATAGTTTGTCACAATTAAGAATGAATCTTTAGCGATATGTTTCCTTATTCCTTCTTGAATATATTCTTGATTCATGTAATTAAATTATTTTCTTATTTCTTCATTTTCTCTTATTCATGCATTTATAGCATACCTTATGAAATAAATAGATTCATTGAATCTGCAAGTTCTAAAAATATTGTACATAGAATGAAAATTTTCAAGAAAAAATATATATGATTTTATGAAACATGCATATAGTAGAGTGTTCATAAATATGAGAGGATATAAGAAATATTGTATCTTTTAATTATTAGTTAAGAGGATATAGGAAATATCGACCTTCTAGCTCAGAAAAAATACAGCTTAATTAATTATTTTTTAGCAGGTTAACTAAATTCGTTTATTATTTTAAATGAAGATTATCAACTTTTTGTCGAATTATTGTCCTATTTAGTTATTATATGATGTGAGTAATATTCCAATAACATAATTCTTTGGTAGATTTTTTTTAAAGGCAGAGTCTACTATTCTTTGGTTAGTTAAAAATAAGAAAATACTCTATGCTCGTTGTTTTAATGTGTTTATTTTCATAAATATTGTTCATTTTTTTATTTTATTTTTATTAATATAGTTTTCATATTTGTATGTTCATTTTCATAAATGTTACACTATATCGAAGAGGATTGCACTGGCAATGATACTTCAAGAACTTTTTTTATATTATATTTGATCTATTTTTTTTCCATTTGTAGTTTCTTTTATTGTTATTTATTATTTGAATTTTTATTTTTTTCATATGAGCTTTTTATTTCATTTAATATTTTTTCTTAATTTTGTGTGAATGTCAAACAAAAAGATATCTTCATATTATATTCTATTTTATAATATGTTACCGTTGCAACGCACGGGCACAATACTAGTTTTAGTATGATTAGTCTAATTTAGCCTAATTTAGCTTATTTTAATATGATTAGCATAATTTAGTATAATTAGACTAATTTAGCATATTATAGTATATTTTAGCATAACTTTGTAAAATGTTAATATATCAAAATGTTAAACTAAATCATGCTAATTATGCTAATTATGCTAATTATACATTAAAATGTTAATCTATCAAATATTTCAAAAAAAAAAATACATGACTTGCCATTTTTTTGTCAGTCCAAATTTTTAATCTAAATCGCCAAAAAATGGCTGTCTGGGCATTTTTAAAAATACCCAAGAAATCTGAATATTTTTGCTATTTTTTATTTAATATGGGATATTAATAAAAAATAAAAAAAAAGTCGGGGTTTAGAGTACCTCTGATATGTTATGATATGTGCTAAACTCATTTCCACAGGTGTTTTAAGATTAGGTTGATATAAGAAGGAAATTAATTTGCAATTGCCAGTAACATGTGTTAATCACCAGCACAGCACAGTGTACTGTTGACAATGTATATACTGACTGGTTCAGATTTCGTTAACTTGGAGGAAAAAAGGTATTTATTTGGTTAACTTTAAGTGGTTAACTCTTTGTCATTTAATTTCCAATTCAGTCTCAATTGAACAATTCATGTGCTAATTTGAAGAGAATAATTGAAGACAGGTCATTACAAAGTTACTTTGGGATTAATTCCGACAAAAAAATACAAGTCTAAGTGTTTGTGCATGTAATTAACATGAAATATTTGTTGTGACCTGACCTAATTAATTTGTGACATAACATGACAAGAGAATTATTTTTCAACGCGACGTGGCGTGCCAATAATTGTTGAGAGAAGGCCCGTTACGTTTAGTTATGTTGTAAAAATACTGTGACGTGCTGGTTCATGCGTGTGACATTTACATTTAAATTTTTGTTAAATTTTATTTAAATAGGAAAAATGTCAGAAACTGTGAAAAAAAATACAAAAATATTGTAAAAAAAAAAAAAAAAATGTTGGAATTTTTATCATGCTATTTATTTTTTCTTTCCAAATTTTAGATTGTTCAATTTTAGTAATTAAAAAAGTCCTAAAATTGAGGAAAAAATGGAAAATTATTTTAAAGTGAAGAAAAAATATTGGTAAATGTTGATTATGTTGAATTATTAAATAGTTTGAGTATTATGGATGTAATATGAAAATCAGTTCCTACTGGTACCAATATATTATGTTATTGTTATACTAATTTAAACTTCCAAGAACTTCATTATAAAAGAGGTATAAAATGAAATATTTAATTTGATAAAGTTCCTATGAGTTGGTAATACCCCTTGTCAGAGGGATTTTGGGGGCAAAATGACATTAGCTAAAAATTTGAAGAATGAAAATTGATTTAATTAACATGCGTTCGGATTGATAAGTAAAATTGAAAAAGAAATTGAATTGAGCTTTCATTCCATTAGCAAGAAAATAATATTTAGTAAATTTGCTCTTTCGGGCTTGACTGAAATGTTATAGGGCTTAAATTCTTTTGGGCCAAGCCTTTAATTTATTGTAATAAATCTGAAATATTTGTAAATAACTTTTTCTTATCAATATATTTTGTCAGTGGTATTTTAATCACTAACCATAAAAAAAAAAAAAAAAAAATCTGACATAGGTTTTTGTGGACTAGCTTTTGATTTAAAGCCGAAAATGAATAAGAATTAAGACATGATGAACTTGAATGATTTGAACTGAAATTGATTGGACAGATACAAACTGTTGGACTGATAAACAATTATATACTAAACTGAAATTGATATAAATAAAGGGATAAGGAAATAAGAATATAATTACTAAATTATGGCATTAATTAAAATGGAGACTTTTATTAATCTAACACGAATAATTTCATAAATTATGGCAGTATTATTGGGCTTTGAGATTCATGCTAAAATGTCAAAGATTTTCTTTTCAGGTAATGGAAGGATACATTTTCAGGCAATGTTGTAAAATACGGTTTTGTTCATGCATACGGAAGGTATACCGCATATGTGAATTTTAATGCGGACTTATATATGCAGATTTTAAACTACATTTTAATTTATTTTCACTCAAAACATGCAATATATTCTCATTAAAAATAATTTGTGTCACATGTCAGAGGAAAGAATTACATCGAATTCCAGCATATTAAAATCATTCAGTGAATTGGGTCTATTCATATCAGAATTGGGTCTTGAGCAGAGGCATTGATGCTAAATTAACTCACTAAATTAACCATATGCAAATAATTTTTTTCTAAATCAGATACAAACAATTAATTGATTGACACTCAGTGATAGAATCGCATGATGCCAAATGCAAATAATTGCATGATTAAAAATCAATATGTTTCTTTAAACTGAAAATATGTGATTTTCATGCAAAACCGCATATATAGAACTGCATGAAGATTTTCATACGGAATCGAACTGCATAAGCATATGCGGCCGCATGAACCACATTTTACAATACATATTCCACTCATTCCGGAGTGAGTCTGCATCCTCCGAGAAATCTTAAATTTTGAGTTGATTTAAAGTCGGACCAAATTTCTATTTGGTGCCTACTTGAAATGGAAGGAGCCAGATAAATATGCTTTGAGATTCGTGTAGAAAGAATTTGAATGGTTCAGATTTTGCATAGATCCACTCAAAATTTTGAGATATCTAAGAAGATGCGAATTCTTCCCGAGTCCGGACCCCTTCTAAACAATCCATGCACATGAAACTACCAGAGATCTAAAAGCTTCTCCAAATCCAATCCATCGAGACGCATAATTTTGTGGAGGATCATAATGTTTCTCAACATATGAGGATCTTATAATTAATAATTAATTACTTAGTGAGTACTAAGCAATTTTGGCTGGATCTCGTGCTTGCTTTAGGGTCTGATCGGAACTACCACTCAATCGATTTCAATTGATTTCAATTCATTGGAGTTCAATAGAGATGAATTCCAATTGAATTTTGGTGATCGGAATGAAAATAAAAAGGAATTGGATTCTTCTCACATTTTTGATTGGAAAGTATACATAATACAAGAGAAATGATTCCATTTGAAATAAAATGACACTTCTACCCTTAAACATATAATTAGTAATGATATGATGATTTATCCCATATTAACACAAAAGGATATTTATTCGGTACCGAGTTATCGATTGTACCAATAAACACCATAAGAACTTAATTAAATGTAAAAGATAAAAGTATAAATTACTTTATATTTCTTTTGGAAAAAGCTGGTAGGAGCTACCAGTAATATGCATTAAAATAGATAGTACAACTAATATTATGCTATTAGTTCATTACACAAACCATCCGAACAACCAAAAAAAAGAAATAACATCAATTGAACTTCCTACATCAAAATAGATAGTACAAACAACTATGTGATATTGCCTGTTATTTTATCGTTATAGGTTCCAAAAAAAGAATTCATTAAAAATATACTCGTACCACGGTACCAATTTCAAGAAGAAAGTATTCCTTACATAATACAGAGAAAAAAATATTACAACCTTCATTGAGAAAATTTGCAGCATCAAGTAACTTGTCATCAGGAATCTCAAGTTTCTCAAGCTCATCATAAATTTCAGTGGCCGAATAAATTCTAATAGTTGATTTGTCCAGCCACTTATTTGCTGCATTTAGAGCTCGTGCAATTTCAGCCATAGATTCATTCACATTCTTCAAGCCCTCCTCAATTGGATTTGTTGAGATTTTACCTTTCTTATCTTCATAATTTATGTCTTCATGTTTTCTTTTAACACTCAATTTGGATGAAGTATTCTTCAAGGTTCTGTTAGAGGATGCACCATTTGAATTTCCTAGTTGAGAAGAAGTCGGTGAGTCTTCCAAATTTTCTAGAATTACCACATGTTCAGCTTGAAGTTGGTCCACCTCATCAATTGTGTTCATCTCTTCCCATTGATGGAGTCTCTCTTTTGCAGTCCTTGCCTTCGTCCCGGTTGCTCGATCCTTCTCATAAATGTCACGAAGGAGCTCCAAATTGGGAATCTCCTTGTCCCGAATACGCTTCATTTTTGGTTTTGCCTTGGAAGAAAAAATAGCACATGATTAAGTGACATTTTTATTTTTTTATAAAAGTTGCAGTGACATTTTTATTTTTTTATAGAAGTTGCAACATAATGGACAGTCAAGGCAGTACCATTCAATTTTAGAGTTCAATTAAAAGCTATACAGGGCAGTAAAAAATATGCATCAAAGATACACTACTCCATACCTTAATTAGTTCATTCCAAACCTCCGGTCCTGCTTCTATCTTCTTTGTGGTATCATTCCATGATATACCACTCTTTTTAAGTGCATCTAAAGGAAGATGCATTATGTCTTTTAAAGTCTTCAAACGGTTAACGATTTTCTCTTTTGTGATATTGCATTTAAATTGTTTGTTAATGGCATCGATTGCAACCCTATAAGCTTCTCTTTGAAAGCTCCTATCATCTTTTAAACCTTTTATCTTCTGCTCTCGCAAAATTTCGAGAAGAAGAGTGTCCATCGCCCTTGGCCATGAAAAGTATCCACCTTCTGATTGCTTCTCAACTCCATCAAACATCTTCTCATTGCTTCTGTCATGTTCATTGAACAAACCATCAAGCTCCATGACGCTCTGCAATTGAAAACAAAAGCTTCAATTTGAGTATTATACAATATACAAGGACTGGTAAACAACAATGCTAAATGTATTAACAAAATCAGTCTTGAAAGTAAAATTAGTAAATTAATCTTACAAGTAGAAAACCAGTACTATAAGTGACAAGTACAAAAACAGTAATATAAGTCACAAGTACAATCAGTAAATCAGTCATAAGTACAAAATCAAAATACTACGATTATGTCTGATCATTAATAATATTAACTAATGACTATTAGAAGTATAATCTCACCACATCATCAAAGCAATATAATTTCTAATCATTTCTCCACGCCTGTATTCATTATTTCTAATAGTTGGTGGCGTGTCATCTTCCTCTTCACTATGCATTAGCTCATTATCGACTTCATTGATTAGTTCTTCATCAGGATCAACACCCATTAGAAAATTGTGAATAATGCAACAAGCAATAAACACGTCTGACATAGTATCCTCATTATAATGTGGCTCAGTGCCGCTGGCTATAATCGGGAATCGCTTTTTCAAAACACCAATGCACCTTTCAACTACATTTCATAAGGAGGAGTGTCTAAGATTGAACAATTCCATCGGATTTTCTGGAGCATGATTCGTGTACTCCTTAAGATGATATCTCATACCACGATAAGGAGTAAGGAATGAGGGTGTTAACATATATCCAGCATCTGCTAGGTAGTACTTACCTAAAAAAAATGCAAAAGAATGAGTTTTAAGTTTTTTTTTTTATGCTAGATAACTATGTCTAAATAAAATTTACTATTATCAAAATCATTACTTCGAGGTATCTTTAATTTATCAACTCGAGTTAAGTTATCAACTCGAGTTAAGGCATCCTCAAGTATCCTTGAGTCATGTGTTGAACCCTCCCAACCCGCTAAAACATATGTAAATTTGAGATCAAAAGTACATGCTACTAAAATATTTTGTGTAGGAAATTGCTTTCTGCTTCTATATTTCCTCACATCATCACCAAAAAATTTAACACGCATGTGGGTTCCGTCGATTGCTCCAATGCATTTCTGTAAAACAAATATATATACACATAACTTAGACAATATTTATAGAAAATTAGCCTCAGCTTGGTATAAAAGAGGGAATGCAATGTCCACACCTCAAAATATGGGTAAAATTTTCCTTACTTTCATCAAAATCTCATTCGGAATTGGGCAATCATCTGTTGACTGAACTAAAAATCTATCTTCAAGTGATATCAATGCTCTTAGTACATTGTGAAAATGGCTACTAATGGTTCCAAGTGATCGTCCGAAGAAAAACCTAATTGTGCGATTCCTTACATTATGAGATAAAACATGCAAAAACTTGGCCACTTGTTCCTCAACACAACTGTATTGATTATCTCTAAGACGACCCGTGCCTCGAAGAATATAGCACAACCTTTGAAAAGCATGCGGCCTTATGCGTATGACATCACGAGAGTCTTCTAGGTTATTTAAGTCATTCATTAAACGGTCACGCGTTTTTTTCCGTTCAAAATTAGCCTCAGCTCTAGCTTCTAAAATCATATTCTTATTGTACTCAATAAAAATCAGAATATTCAAATATGCGACATACGCGGTAGAAGCTGCTATAAAAATAGTCCTGTCATCTTCAAAATCATTCATCATTTTTCCTAAAACCAAATGAACAATATTATGGCTAAGAAACAATTATTAACAATCAACCTATATGAAATAATCGATTCCTAATGAAATTAGCATAAATTTGGTTACCAATTAATAGAACTAACAATTGAAAACACAGCTATGTTAACAGAACTAAAAGCACAATTTGGCTCAATAAATTGCAATACCAAAATCTTAGAAGCAAAAAATAAATCTACTGAAATTATGCTACACTTTTGTCTTTGTAATGCATAAATGTGCAGTCTGCAGTCTCAAAAATAGATGGATACCAATCTCACCAATTTTAATTTTAAGTGCTGCCTGATTTAAAAAAGAGAAATGGAGTTAGGTTTTTGATTTGGGGATATAGATACTAGTAGCTCAAATTAGAAATAAATCCTGAGGGAGATGCAATACGGGACTAGAAGAACCCAAAAATCAAATTTATAATAGAAAAAAAGAGGTATTCATACCTGAAGCTGTGAAGTATCCAGAGTTGGAATGGAATCGTTGGATTGGCCCTCCGTTTTTCCTCTTCAAATGGTTCTCCTACTTCAATCTCAGAAGTATGGTTGAGTTCAACAACCTTTCTTCTTCCTCTTTCTTAGCTGTGATCGAGCTGTTAGAAGGGAAGAAATATATAAAGACAAGTCTAAAAACCAAAGGTCGCCAAGGGTATCGCTAGAATAAAATATGGCGCCACTTCTGCCGAAATGAACTCCCGCCGAATCTCACCAATTTTCCCGAGAATTTTTTGGAGCTGAAAATTCCCGCCAAATCGCCTCAAAAGAATTCGTTTCCCGTCTCTACCGCTCATCCGATCAGAGAATTTCGAAAAAATCCAATTCCATTTCTCGTTTTAATTGGGGATAGGAGGTTCCGATCAGACCCTTAAATTTAGATCAGGAATTTTCGGGCAATCATAGATTATATTATATGATGACTAGACCTAGTTTATAAATTTGTTCTCGTCTGAACTTATTTGTACTTGAAAAATATCCATTTTGTATAAATCGCAGATCCATCGTAAGTTCTTGCTAGTCGACACAATTACTTGTAATCATCCCTTATGTCCGGCCAGCACACACTTTTGTGAATAGATTGAAATTACCTGATACGTCCTATCACTAGGTCGTATATATGTTTACGAGAATGGAAGTTGATAAGGTGCTCGAATTCTTTTCTGTAGAGACTTTGTCTGAATAAAATTGCTATAGCTCTTGACTCGGCTGAGTTTGAAGTCTTATATAAGTCGGCCTGTAACTGTCACATAGGAGCAGTTGTGGTTACTCGCGACTCCATAGTTTGACATATCATAGCATAGGAGCGGTAATGTTCGCACAGTAGCAGTTACCATAGCGTGATCGTCCCGAGCTCAGACTGGACCAACTCTAGGAGGCTCGCCGAACAGGCTTTTTATTGGGCTGTTATGGGGCATTCCAGGTCCAACAGCGTAGTCGAGCTCGGGAGGCTTTTGACAATGAACACGGTACTCAGCCCACGACTAGTTCATGGGCCTTCATTACCATATACTGCAATTTCCATTGATAATAAAAAATAATTATCAATATTTGATTAAAGAATGAGGCTATGGTAATATATCGAAATGTATTATTATTAATATCTTCGCTTTTATAGTTCAAACAATTGATATGATCGAACCGTTTCAATATAATCTCTATATGAAAATATATTTGTAAATTAAATTCTACATTTTCCAAATTTTTACTGTTATTTTGGATATGTAAATATCACTACTTTTGAATGTTTTAGAATTTTTAGATCTAATGATTTTTTACCTATCTTAAAAATAATAAAAACATTCTAAAAAAATGTAAATTTTTATTTAAAGATACATTTTTATATGAACATCATGTTGAACGGCTCAGATCAATTATTTGAACTTTAAAAATAGAAATATTGGTTCATATTACAGACCAATATACAATATGCATAGCACCGTAGACTCAACCATGAATATTATGCATTTAATGCAGTAACTTTACATAATAGTAAAATAAAAAGGCCGATATTATTTCTTTCCAATAACAACCACCAAACCAGCCAAACAGAATGACTTAAAAGTGACGAACTACGAATTGCTCTCTCTTAAATTGGTCTGTGCTCTATTATCAAGGAGAGCAGTTTGGGTCCGATGGATTTCATAACCGTCCGATTCACTTTAAGATCCATGCGCACGGATATTAAAGCAAATACGAGCTAATATTACATCAACATGCATGGATCTTAAAGCATATCGGACGGTTATGAAGTCCATCGGACTCAGTTTGAGTCTGATGGATATCGGACCCAAACTGCTCTCATTATCAAGAAGAGAAATACCTAGAAGAATCCACATGTTGAGGAATATAACATGCAAATATTCCTTTGTTGTTGCTGTTTTCATTTTTCTTTTCTTTTGGGTTTTTTTATCTTTTGTTCTCTTAGCCTTTAAGGCAATACTTTCTCTGGTGATCGAAGTAGGCAGCTGTAATGGGAGAATCTTATTCTAGTGGAAGTTACAAAGCTGCATAGAATCAGTCTAAAGGGTATTAAATACTAAAATAGTTTTACCTCGAACCCCGGCTAGTAAAAAAAAAAAACTTGTAATTAGTTCGTTCAATTCTGATTTGGCTCGTCACAACTTTGTACAACCCTTCAGCTTTTAGAATTTGTTTTGTTATGCTGACCAAAATCTTTTTTTTTTCAAGGATTAAACGAAAGCATGAAAATATGCTTGGAGACGTGTATAAGTGCAATATATAGCTGAAGTGTCTGCTCGTAAATTAAAAATAAAAATAAAAGTTGGCTACTTCAATTTGAAAGAGAAAGTATTATGAAAAAAAAACGAACTTCAAAAGGTAAAACGCTTAGCATTGTGAAGTAAAATCAAGACTAATTTCTTCTTTCTTTCTACTTTGGTGTATTAATCTGAAAATGTCCAGAAACCAACGCAAGGGGCAACATTCACAGAACTTGTCCGAAGCTAGGGGTGTTCATCGGTTCGGTTCGGTTGAAACCGAACCGAACCGAATTAGCATTGCAACCGAACCGAACCGAACCAAAGTTTTATTTCGGTTTGTTCGGTTCAAACCGAAATATATTAATTTTTTTATTTAAACCAATTGTTTTGTAATAAACCGAAGTATATTAAGAAATAAATCGGAGTATTAAGAAATAAATTGGGATATTAAGAAATAAACCAAAGTATTTAAAGCAATTAATTAAGAAATAAACCGGGATATTAAGAAATAAACCGGGGTGGTCCGGACTAAATTCACAAGATATAAAAGTTCGGTTGGTTCGGTTATTTTGGTTTTGAAAATTTCAAACCGAACCGAACTATTAAACCGAAAAAACCGAACCGTTTGAACCGATCTAATTCGATTCGGTCCAAAACCGATTAAACCGGACCCAATGAACACCCCTAACCGAAGCCCTTTGGACCATCTTTGTCCAAAGGGTGATAAGCACCGTATGATGCTAATTAATTCACACTACAAATTAATTGCTCTTTAATGGAGGAGTAAAGTCTTTCTTTCCATTGTAAAATTTTCTCCATTACTTAAAAATGGAAGCCTCCATTTTCTTCTTAAATGTTTTATTTCATACTAGCAGAATGGAATCAATTGGTTTGTTTAGAAATGTATTGAAAAATAACATAGTTTAATATAAGTAAATAGTAATTTTAGTTTCATGAATTAATGAATTTTTTATACATATTACAACTTTTTTCTGTTGTAAATAAATCAATCTCTGTAATTCATAATTACTAGTATTAATAATGAAATTTATCTATAATAGAAGTAATCTTTATTATCATACGACAAATATATTGTTAGCGAAACTAAATATATACTGTCTATCAAAGAAAGAACAATGAATGCCTCCATTTATAGGAAAAATGGAGATTTCAAATAACATGTTGTATGCCGGATTTAGATTTCAGAAAAAGAAAAAAAAAACTATTGAATTCCTTATTTATATACGACATTCGGTAAAAATAAAAATACTTATTATTATCAGAGGCGGAGCCAGACTTTTAAGTTATGGAGGTCAAACACAGATTGAGAGTCAATTATATAATTTTTTCCACGCTGAATTGGGATCAATTTTACAGTATCCGTAACATATAACTCTAAACTATATGAAAAATCATATAGAAATACAAAAAATTTAAAAATTAATGGGTCAATTGACCTCCATTCAATACATATGGCTCCACCATTAATTACTATATTAACCTCTTTGGACAAAATGGTCCAAAAGGCTTTGGATAAATTCCGCACCCAAACATGTTCTAATAATTAATTATAAAATAAGAATAAAAAGAATCAAAATGTTAGCCTTTATATCCGCCTTATCCGCATCTGTCGTAATATTAATTTAATTGGTGGCTGTGAAATTCTAGTAATGTATGGAATATATTTTGACTTCTTAACCTGTTGCACAAAGGCAACACTGAAGAAGTTATTGCACGATATCTGACAAATTAAGATAACCAGTAAAGGTTATAAAACATAAAGTAAAATCTTATGAAATAAAAAAACCAGAAACTAAGATGCTTTTATAGTTTTATTCGCCCAGCTGGTAAGAACTAAGATGCTCTTCTCGCGTAATTCTTACACAACATATTCTAATGTAATGATGCAAGTACGCAACCCACTTTAAAACCAATAACCCATTAACCCATTAACCCATTAATGCACTAATATAAAATACCCTCGACCACAAATTTGTGCTGAACTCACAATTCATAGTAGCAAGAAACAAACAATTGTCTTCCTTCATTTGATTTTTCATTTTTGTCTACAATATCTCATGTCTTGCTTGAGCATGAAGGAGATCGACTTCGCTTCGATCATCCAATACAAAATTTCTAAAATCAACAAATGGAAGATATTTCGTCGGAAGAATCGCTATGCTCGAAGCACACATCGACATAGGAATTTTTCTCTGGTGTATGTGGATGAGTTGTACACTCAGCCAAACCGGGTACATGTGGCAGGGGCATGTAAACAAGTGGAAATGCCAGAAGATCAGGTTAAGAGATCAGAGCCTGAGGAGGAGGATATAATGGGAAAAATTGAAAGGTCAGATAACCCAGTTCTAGTAGGTATCAGTTCTGATCAGTTGAACACTGATATCAAAGAGGCGGATGATGTCGATTTAAGAGCAGAGATTTTTATTAGGAAGTTTAAAGAGGAGATGAGAAAGCAAAGTGCTGAGAGTAGAGGTTTCTAGTATCATGTATCATTTTAATTAATAGAGTTTGTGTAGTTTGAATTAGCTTGATGATATATAGCTTGTTTCCTTGATATTGTTTTCTTGTCAGTGTACATACAGTAAGCCTGTAAATATGCCAGTTTAATGATAAGTAGTTTTATTTGAAAAAAAAACAAGCGGATGAAAGCTAACATTAACAAGTTTACCTTAAGGTATCAGTTATATTGAAATGGGTCTTTTTTTCTGTCTATTATTTTATTTCTATTCTGTATGGATGCAGATACAAGTATGATATTTAATACGATACGAATATATGGATGCACAATTTTTCAAAATCCAAATATATGATCTGTATCTATGCAGCATAGAAATAATATAATAGACTGAAAAAAAAATCAAAAAGGTCTATTTCAAACTCCAAACTATTTGGTTTGATCTGTACCTTCTTTAGATCATTAGCAAGCGAGTTCAGATCAAAATTAAAATTCAATCCCCTGGCACATCAATTCCCCATGTTGCAATTATTTTCTCTTAACCTGCTGTACTGGTTTCTTTGTTCAAAGTTCAAACATATATAATTTCCTCCTTTTGCACCAAAAATCTCAAATTAACTGCTATGTATCAGTTAGTTCCAGACTAAAAGCATAAATATAGACATATAATTTCCTCCTTTTGGTAGTTTTTCAATTAAATTGAAATCCTATGGTGAGACAACAAAGGGTGCTTTGACAGGAGCATTATTAATTATTGTCCCAATAATGGACCCACTGAAATCAAAATTGTTACAAAAAAGATTTAGATTTTAGGAGTACAACATATTAAAGTTAATAGAAAAGCTAGACTTTTATTTTCAAATAATTCCAGCCAATTTAACATGAAAAGTAACCCAAAATATCACATACTTGCATCTAACAATGAACATTATTTACGGTTTTTGCACACTGTACCGTTAGGGTAAATTTTTTTTACTATTTTTGCACACTGCTGCTTTTCCAAGTCGCCTTTCACAAAATGCAAATTGAAATAAAAACGTCCTTGCGGACAAAATTTTATATTCTTTTTAGATAGGTATAAAAGCACTTAATTTAAAATTGTAGACCATTCAAATTAATTATTTTTTGCCTATCTAAAAAAATTATAAATAATATAAAATTCAATCTACAAGTAAATATTATATAGAAATTATGTTTTACGATTTAGGTCGAATAATTAAACCTTAAATACAGATATATTGATTCATAGTACAGAACCAATTCGCCATAAGCATAGAATCTTTTTTTTTTTGAAAACTTGGTAGTGGCCATAAGCATAGAATCATAGATCATTAATAATAATGGTTATGATGGTGACGAAAGTAACAATTATAACGATAATGATATATAAATAATATAAAAAATAATAATAGCAATAGTTATTCCGTGCAACTCCAAATTGATTATAATAATAGATTAGTTTATTTTACCGTTATTCCAAATTTTTTAATCCGCGTTTGGTACTATTCGTTTTTGTCCGAAATAACACGTTATCCTAGTATTATGCTATTTCGGTAGTATTCCATCATATGGTCTTTGGTTGTTATATAAGACATTTTTTTAAATACCTTTGACTCTTTGTCTTAGTATTATATTAAGAGTGAATTTATGATATTATGCATATCACGGGTTGATCCGTAAATCAATATTTTTGTTTGGGAAATCTTAATGGTCGATCCAAACCATTCAACATGATTCACATATGAATATCTACTTGAATACATAATTTTATATTTTTTTTAGAATTTTTTTGCTATTTTTTAAGATAGATAGAAAATTACTTGATCTGAAAATTATTGATCATTCAAAAACAGTGATTTTCTACTTATCTTAAAAAATAGTAACAAAATTCTAAAAATTATAAAATTTGGTCTGCAAGTTCACTCTTATATTACGGACTAAATAATGATATGCATAGTACCATAGACTCACTCTTATATTAATATATGCTTGTACGTAGCTCTTTAACAATTCGCTATATCTCCATTCTTATATAATGCACGTAGTTGTCCTGATCCGTCAACGGCTAAGATTAACAGATGAATTTTCAGATTTAATATCAGCCCTCCAATCACATAATTTGTCTTCTTTTGATTAAATACATCATATAAAAGTCTAAATTTAGTTAAAAATATACTCGCCACACATACTGCTATATAGTTTGTCACAATTAAGAATGAGACTCTAGCGATCTGTTTCCTTATTCTTCCTTAAATATATTTTTGATTCATGTAATTAAATTATTTCCTTATTTCTTTATTTTCTCTTATTCATGCATTTATAACATATCTTATGAAATAAATGGATTCATTTTCATGTTATATTTGATCAATTTGTTGTTTCTTTTATTGTTATTTATTATTTGAATTTCTATTTTTTTTCGTGTATGCCTTTTATTTTCATTTAATATATTTTTTTAATTTTGTATGAATGTCAAACAAAAAGATATCTTCATATTATATTCAATTTTATAATATGTTTCCGTTACAATGCACGGCATCATACTAGTATAAAATACAACATTGATAAGCGTGAAATATATATACATTTAGATATGTTCAATCTTGGTTTCACAATGTAAATGCTCTAAATATCTTGTATTTTGGTATATAAAAGACCTATATTGCATCCCAAATCAAAATATTACATGTCCTTGTTTTAAAATGCAGAAAACAGCGGAAAAAAAACACTCAATGCAACCCGCACTGTAGTTAGTGCGGGCCGCACTCAGTACTTAGTCAAATCTGGGAGACTGCGCAAGGAAGGGAAGCAAACTGAGGGTAATGCGACCCGCAATGGAGGTCAGTGCGGACCGCACTCTGTACTTAGACAGATTTTTGGAGAAAACAAGCCAATGCGATCCGCACTGCGGTCAGTACGGGCCGCACTCAATACTTAGAGAAATTTCCAAGATTGTGCTCAACCAAAAGGCAGACTGAGGGGAATGCGACCCGCACTGACTTTTAATGCGGGCCGCACTGAGAACTTAGTCAAAATTTCAGAAAATCCGGAAATAGAAGAAGAAAAGAAATAACCATAATGCGACCCGCAGTGCCCCAGTGCGGGCCGCACTCCGAAGGCGTAGGAAGTTAAATAAGGAAACTAATCCCTGGTGCGACCCGCATTGACCGCAGTGCGGGCCGCATTCAGACTAAAAATGCAGTTTCGCTATTTTTAGAAGGCCAGATCATGCCCGGTTGGCAATAGTTAGTGGGTCCAATTTTAGAGAACTTGTGGGATACTGTTCTCCACGTTTCTATGGTGTATTCTAGGCTATAAAAACAAGGAAAATTCTGCTCAAAAGATAGGCATTCTATTTTTTCCACATCTCCTTAGAGCAAAATGTGAGATCTAGAGTTTAGATTTGGAGAAGAGGAGCAGAGTTCTCAATGTAAAGCAAGCTAGCAAGAAATCTTCGTTATTGTAAGGGTTGTAATTATTTTCTCTTTCAATTTCCTTCTTTGCTTTAGCCAACTTGTAATGAATTTCTTTTGTGAGTTTTGCATCTCCATGAGAAGCTAACTCCCTCTCTAGGTGTGTAGGTCAATTGCATGAACTTGTTTGATTTGATTGTTAATTTCTGTGATTTATTCTTTGTTGTTCTCATAATTTGTACTTGAATTGTAGTTATCCCGCTTTAGGTCTTTTAGACTCTAAGGTAGAATGGATCATATATGATAGTATCAATTATGTCACAAAGCCATTAGGATTTAGGTTAAGAGTATACAAATCTTTTAATCTAAACTGGAACTATAGGAATTAAGGTTAGGGTTTAGGTCGAGACTCAACCGGTAGAACCAAAATCCTAAGTCGGGACATCTTGAATCAGCTTAGAAATTGGTATGAGTTGCTTTGGCCAGCTAAACCATTAAGTATCAATATCTAAGGAGATGATAGACTAACAAAGAACTTCATGGTCTAGATAAATATAATTATTTAGATACGTTATTAATTCACGGAAGTGACCCTTTTTAACATATTAGGTTAGAAACCCCACATATCAAACATGAATTTAAACAAACCAAATATATATGATTAAACAAGAGATTGTAGACCGAAAGCCCCTAGATTCTCCAATCTTTGTTAAAACCCTAATCTCATTTTACTCTTCCTTTATTTTTGTTTACTCTCTCAATTCCTTGGGTATTGAACCCACCAACCTTAGGATTATTAGTAAACATACTTTAAACCGAATTTTGAAACCACCAATTCTGATTTTAATCATTAAAGCTTTAAACTAAATTCTACATTTCTCTCTGCGGTTCGACACCCTAAGTACTACTTTGATAGGTTGTGCGCTTGCAATCAACCCCTTCATTGAGTATAAATGATTATAAATTTAAAAGAAACGAGTAAAAATTATAGCAAAAATCCTATACTTAAAATACTCAACAAACATATATGTGACTTGAGTCTTGAGAGGAATGCTTTAGAAAATATAAAAATACAACAAATAAGAAAAGGCAACATATATTTGTATGAGCGTACTTGAGGGACCCAATCTGACAATTTTGATTGTGACTAAATGCTGATGCACCACAACCCTTAGTATATTTAGAATTTTTTTTATTGTATGATCTAATTAACTCGATAATTAATAAAAAGACAAAATTTGGAAAAAAAAAACAATTAGAAGACCGACTACGATATGAATCAGATAAAATATTCTAATATTAGTATCCGTCTAAAATTAGTGGCATTAATCTTGCCATGTTTTATTTTTAAGCATTAATCTTACAGTACTTTCTCTTTGCCCGTTAAGCTTAACAAGTAATTAATGAAAATATAATGGATATTTATTAAATAATATACACTCTAATCCAATATTACAACAAATAAATAATTATATTGTTGTCAAGTTTAAACGCTTCATGTACATAATATCATTAAATATAAATAATTATAATATTATTGGTCTAATTAATTTTAAAAGAATATAACTTACTAATTAAAAAATATATAAACTGTTATATAAACTAATTAATATCATCATAATAATAAGTATTAAATAATTAAATATACAATAATAAATTTTTATATATGATTTGCATTTATCAACTACGTAATGAAGAAACGAGTACAAAATATATCTTGTCTCCAAAAATTAACTAATAATGCGTTTTAAAAAAACAAGATTAGACCTTCGAGCTTCGCCTTTGAGATATTATGAAAATACAAAAAAAATTCTTGGACACCACTTTGTACCTTAATATCTGCATTGAAAATAATTATACTTAATATGTAAGTCGCTAATATTTGAATTTCCAAATGTTTATATCTAAATGCAAAGTGTCACTGCATTTTATTTCTCAGTAATCATATTAAATTTTAAGCGTAATACTTGATAGAATAATTGAAAATATAATTTTAGAAGTTTTATTTGTAGTGATGCAAGTTAGCGATACACGTACCAAAATTATTAATATTGTTCAGTGATTGTTTAGGGGTAATATTATAAATCTTAGGTCATATATATAACTAGTGGTTCGAGGTCAAGGCCGTAGAGCTTAGGACTTTAACCCCTATGATATATAGTTTAGGCATAATATAGTTAGTATTAATTAGTATTACTAGTATTATTATTGATACTATTATTATTAGTATCACTACTACTACTACTACTACTACTACTACTACTATTATTATTATTATTATTTTATTACCATCTCTCTTGATTTGATGATTATGATTGAGTTTCATTTTTAGTCTTGTTTGAGATTAAAGACTTAATTGTTGTTGTTGTAGTGATGCAAGTGGCAATATAAAGTATGAAAAATTTCTTACATCAAGTAATAAACACTCTTCGATAATAGTATTAATTAAATATCTAAGATATAAGAAGTGCATATAAAAGATATACTTATCACCTCTCATTTATTTCTTTATACAAAAATAGATAATCAGATACCGACAATCGGAAAAACCATCAACAACATAAACAAAGAGAAGTTGAAATTTTGATGATAAAGACAGCATAATCCGTCCGGGATACTCTCTGATTTAATAAAATGACATAAAAATCTCCAATCGCCAAATAATGATTGGTTTGTATCAAGGAACTTGCACTATTTCTGTTAGGCATTTATTTTGAAAAATGTAAAGATTTGTGACGGGATCCGTAGGAAACGCAAAAAGCAGTGGCCTAGTGGGTGAGATCACTATGCTCACTATAACCGGCTTACTAAAAATTCACAAAACCGATCAATTGCCTGATAACCATTAAGCGATTGTTCATAACGACGGCCACATCAGCAAGTTATTTGTACTTGTAAAATATCTCAGTGATAATTCGCTCGGCTCACGAGGAGAACAGTAGCTGTTCTGCACACGAATTAGTTGCATACTTGCATTATGGACCGAGTTGGTTCCACCTTCCACGCATCATATTCACTTCTTCAGGAACTACATTTAATTTCATGATCCGAGATCATCCAACAGATGAAAGGTTCACAAATTTTCTCCCTAAATCCAGAGTTCAAGAGAGGTGAGGACCACAAGCATATATCGTTCAATATTTTATTATTGCGGGTCATGGGTGTCAGTGAATTAATTTGTTATAGAATAGCGCTCCGAGGACTCGAGGAATATCACGGGACACCAGTTTATCATTTGCACTTTCTAGATAGTGTGATAAATCTGCTGTTATTCAGATGGAATACAGGTTCCTGTTATTCTAATCCCAACCATTCAACTTCATTAAAATTAGTGCTTAAGAAAGATTTTTTATTGAGATGCGCTCATGGAAAACTTTGAATTGTTGAGATCAGAATAACAGCAACATGTTATTCCATTAGAATAGCAGCAGATTGATTTCCTGATCGAAACGGCAAATTCTTATCTTTTGCATTTGCCACAACTTACACCACACTGTGGGCCCCAACTTCAGTGATAAGGTTTATTCTAGAACGTTAATCCGGGATTACTTGGAAAAATTATCAGGGAAATAACCTCAGCTGCTTTATAAGTGACCCCTCCGAATCTCATCTTCATCCCAAAGTCGCCTAGTTTCATTTTAGTCTCGTAGCTTTTTCTCTACCTATCTCGTACTCCTCTCGATCAATGGCCAAGGAACCAGTTCGTGTTCTTGTCACTGGCGCCGCAGGTATATTGATTTGCTGCTTTTACAATTTGGATCTAGTTTTACGTTATGCACTCATATAGTGGATCGTTGTTAGATCTACGGTGTTTTTGGATTTTGTGATTTTGGATAATACTTATTTAGGTCATATACATAGATCCTCACTTATGTCGCTGATCTGTGATCGATTGGATTTTAAATTGTCCAGCTGAGCTGACTTTGGATCTGATAAGTATCTCAGGGTTCAGGGTTTAATGAATACTTCGTACAGTAGATCGTAGGTTGACAACTCTTATTGAACTGATATTGGTGATGGTTAAACTGCAGGAAGAGTTGTGTCTTGTAATAGGAGTTAGATTCAAGCTATGTAATCAATTTCTCAAATATCTAATTGTTGTTTTGGTTACTATTTTACATGGATCAAAGATGGTTATCTCTTTGTGATCTGTTGTATAGTAGTACCAAAAAGGTGTGTGGCTAGCTTAGCTTTCTTAATTCTTATTCAAAGGGTTTTCCCTCATTCAGTAGATATTCTCATATAGAGAGAGAAGTTTTTTTTTATTCCAATTTGGATCTGTCGTGTTTATTTACTGAAACTTATTACATTGTTTTGAAGTAATGGATACTTTGATTTGATTAATAATTCTAATTGAGGATCTGTCTTAAGCGGAACTATAATTTATTAAGGAATTAAGTACTAAACAACATGGATCCTTTCAGTTGACCATGTGAAGTATAAGCACAAACTTTTTCTGGATCAGGCCAGTTGGCCACTAGAATTGTTATTTCTAATCACTAGTTAGATCGAATTATATCTGTTAAAGAATGATTGCAGACTCTTTTACTACTGATTTCTTTTCTCAGTGAAAATGCCATGCTATGGAACTAATATGCATTCTTCGTCTCAACTCATTTCTTTGTAGGCCAAATTGGCTATGCGCTAGTACCAATGGTTGCCAGGGGAATCATGCTGGGTGCTGACCAGCCCGTCATCTTGCACATGCTCGATATCCCTCCAGCTGCTGAAGCGCTCAATGGTGTAAAAATGGAGCTGGTCGATGCTGCCTTCCCCCTTCTTAAGGGTACTATACCTTGTGACGTATAGTCTTCTCACATTCCTTTGACAATGATTTAGCTGAAAAATGAGATCAAAGTCAAAATTCAAGGATATAATACTTTTTATACTTGTTATGTAGTCTCTCAATTTCATGTTTGAATATCTTTTGTTAAGCAAGATAAAATGATGGTGCAGGAGTTGTTGCCACTACTGATGTAGTGGAGGCATGCACTGGTGTGAGCGTTGCCGTGATGGTTGGTGGATTCCCCAGGAAGGAAGGAATGGAAAGGAAGGATGTCATGTCAAAGAATGTTTCCATTTACAAGGCCCAGGCCTCTGCACTCGAGAAGTATGCTGCTCCGAACTGCAAGGTATTATAGCCTTTTGAATAATTATTCATAATGCAACTGCTTTAAGATAGTTTTATAGAAACTTTACTATTTAAATTTTTGCACAATCTTATGTTATTTAATTTGATTTTGTAAGATTCATTATTCTGAAAATAATTTTCAGAAAAATGGCTCATGCTTCCATTCACTTTCTTTTAAGTTCAAAATACAAAAATTAAAATTGCAAATGGCAAAGATGAACATTGTTCTCATTCATAGTCTCTGTAATACTCTCATGTTGAAGATTTTAAATTTAGATCATTGCAAACATTTTGTTTAATACTGTCTAGTGTCTACATGGATAAATATCTTTGTTGCTTGCTTACAATTGTGATTAAGTAACCTTATTTTTTCTTTTAAATAGGTCTTGGTTGTGGCTAACCCAGCAAACACCAATGCCCTGATCTTGAAGGAGTTTGCCCCATCCATCCCAGAGAAGAACATCACCTGTCTGACAAGGCTGGACCACAACAGGGCCCTTGGCCAGATCTCTGAGAGACTCAATGTCCAGGTATCTGATGTGAAGAACGTCATCATCTGGGGCAACCACTCCTCCACCCAGTACCCTGATGTCACCCACGCCACCGTAGGAGGCAAGCCAGTTCCTGAACTTGTTAAAGATGATGCATGGTAATGCGTAGCATGTAATTTATTGACATTTTAAATTTGTCTAGTTAGGGTTATTTGAACCAAGACGAGGGTTCAAATGCCTCCATCATGCCTCCATTTCTTATTTTTCTAATAACAAAAATTCTAAATTTTTTATGTCAAAATAAAACCGTTAGATGTGATATATATTATTTTCTCTACATGCACATAAAAAAAATCAACTTCCAGAGGTTATCAACATCGGTGTGTTTTTGTAAGCTGTTGATACTAATCAAAACAAAATCGAAATGTCATGACCTTTGATGTGTGCATAGAGAAAATGATATAGATTATATCTAACGTTTTTATTTTAACATTTAAGTTTCCAATTTTACATTATTTTAGTTATAAAAATGGAGGTATAATGGAGGCACAAAAAATGTAGGCATTTGAACCCTCCTCTTGAGCCAATTAGTTGTCACTGTTTTCATTAAATTCATTGCAAGCAAGTTGCAATCTGTACTTTATATGATTAGTGTAGGAAAAGCATTCTCTATCCTCAAACCAATTTCAGAAGCTAGAAATGCTTATGTACTGGTGTGAACTATTATTTGATGAGATAAGCATTAACATATAGGCTTATTTATATTTGACAGGCTTAAGGGTGAATTCATCACAACTGTGCAACAGCGTGGTGCTGCAATCATTAAGGCAAGGAAGTTGTCCAGTGCTTTGTCTGCCGCCAGCTCAGCTTGTGACCACATCCGTGATTGGGTCCTTGGCACCCCTGAGGTAATTTTTTTTTTCTTTCATTTATGGCCAGAAGGATCTTCTCATGCTATTATGCAACTTGTGTTAAATTTTTTATAAATTTTGACTGTAGGGAACCTGGGTCTCCATGGGCGTGTACTCTGATGGTTCTTACAATGTGCCCGCTGGACTCATTTACTCTTTCCCTGTGACATGCAGTGGTGGCGAGTGGAAGATTGTGCAAGGTATGCTTATTCATTTAACTTGGCTCTAGGGTTTATTCTTTAACGATTAATTTCAGCAGAGGTTATAAAAATATATGCCATATTCTACTTTGGTCGCTCATGATTTATTTCAGCAGAGGTTTCACCACTGAAATCTGATTTTAATGCAAATTGAACCTATGTATTCAGTTCAAATATAAATAATACGTTAATAAGTCCTAATATTTGCATGTCATGAGGGTAATCTCACATTAAAACGATATGGTATCAATTTGTGAAGTGTATTAAAATATCCAGAACCTATATAACTATGAAATATGATTTGTCATAAATTATCATAATTAAATGATATATTTAAAAAGTAATTAAATGAATTTGGCAGTTTGACAAATTACTTCATAATATGATTTCAATTTTAGTTTAAAATTAATACTGTGAATCGACTTGGATCAAAATCAAAATTCATTGGGTTTAAGTCAAAAGTAAGTTCAGTGGCTGGTGGTATAAATTAGAGTGACCAGTTGGACTATAGTCTATAGGCTATATTGTGGTGATCTCTGGAGAAAATTACCTTTTTTTGCTCTATATTTCGTCTCTATGGTACAAAGTTGTGTTGAGGGTACTATCCAAACTAAACAGACATTAAGTTAAACTGCCTTTGCTTTTGGAAGTAGACCATAACTATTATGTTCAAGTTTATACCTTACTATTTGGAGGAATTTTTTTTAGTAATAAACCAAACTTTCGTAAGCTTCTTTCCTAAATTTTCTAC
Organism: Carex cristatella; assembly: GCA_024447775.1. Lineage (NCBI taxonomy): Eukaryota > Viridiplantae > Streptophyta > Magnoliopsida > Poales > Cyperaceae > Carex > Carex cristatella. The sequence goes on along the minus strand of JAJHPF010000003.1, from coordinate 9,358,315 downwards.
ATGTATAGATTGTCATGCACTGTGTATTAAAAGTATATAATAGAACTTTTAAGCTTTTTTTTTTTTGAGTAAATCTTTTAAGCTTCTTCTAATGGAGGCTGTTGAGGTATCTATTAAACCATCTATTGTTGGTGTATCACAAAGGAGCACCCTGTGCACTATCTTTATGCTTGTGTGTTGTATTTATTCCTGTCAGAAACTTTTTACATGTTTTGCTGATCAACTAAACTATTTTATTTAACCTGGAATTGTTACTAGGTCTTTCAATCGATGAGTTCTCCAGGGCCAAGTTGGATGCAACTGCTGCTGAGTTGAGTGAGGAGAAGGCTCTTGCTTACTCTTGCCTCTCTTAAGAAACTTTTTGCTCTATTTTGAGTATGCCGATTTGGATAAGCCCCTTTATATTCTTCAAAATAAGAGCACTTTGCAGCTAAAAGAGTTTTGTTGCAGTTTTGCAACTCATGATTGTGTATTCCAGTTTCTAGTATTCATTTCGGACATTAATAGTTAACACTTTTTGACTGGTGTTCTGTGGGGCACTGTATTTTAAGAGTGTTTTTTTAATGCATCGCGGCTTGAGAAATGTCTTTTCATCTTTTTTTTTTTGTTACGTTGACTTGGCAATATTTGCCGAGGTAAACACCATTTCCCTGAATCCATGGATATCAGTTCAGCACCAACTTTTTTGCTATGTATTCAGCGAAAAGCTTTTTACAGTCTTTTACACTTCTGAAAGAGCGCTACACCCCCCCCCCCCCCCAAGATAAATGTTTGGTTGTGGAGTGAGCAAACCTCTTTGCTTCACCTGTCAAATGAAGAATAAATTTGAAGTAAGATGAAAGTAACATTTGAGTACCTTGTGAGTTTTGCTAGAGTGACATTTATCTTGTAATTTTCTCTTTATCATTTTACTCTACTAAGTTTTAACTAAATATGATTAATTCAATCTATCTTAGTTTGAAATAAGCAATTTAATTTGGAGTAACTTTACTCCACAACCAAACATGACATCAGATTAACTGAATTCACTTTAATTTGAAGAAGTAATTTAATTTTTTTTTTCATTTTACTCCAAAACCAAACGTGCATGCCTGTGCTAGCAGCCTTTATTAATTTGTAAATTGGTCCAAACATTCGTCAACAACAACTAGCTGGAGCGATAGCTATAAGCCTATGACAGTACTAAAATTAGCATGTATCTATGCTTTTTTACTCTTGGTTGAGAAAGAAGATCAACTGAAGTCCAGAACTCCAGATAGTTGATGTTACAACAATCTTGAGCTTTTCCTTTGCCCTTGTGGGCTAATTCTGTCTTTTGAATTCGGGCCCGTTTAGTCTTCTTTTTTTTTTTTTGTAAAAATTAATGGCCGGGCCTGTTTAGTCAGCTGCGTCTTAGGTCGGTAAAATTGAATTTATTCTAAGCCAGAATCTTATATCCTGTTTTGATCATGGTAAACTGGATAAAATGCAGTAAGTCGTTTTCTTTCCCCTCAGGATAGCAAATTATGGAGGTAGCCTATGCCCGTATTCTGCTGCGCCTTATTATTATTTTTTTTGTAAGAAATAAGTTGTTAACTGCTTATTAGCTACTATATACTAATACTACCATGGCTCTCCTATATACTACTATAGACAAAACCTGTACTGATACCTGGCTTACCAGCTACTAAACTCTGATCTGTCCTTACCAGAAATTCCTCCCTTACAATCACACAAATATAACTTATTTTATTTTTGCAACTGTTTGCAATATATTATGTGCATATACATTCACAATTGTACCTAACAAGCTTTGAGTAAACACATCCCAGATTTTTTATTTTTATTTTTTGTTATTTGTTGCTGCACTGCACGCCAGCTTTATTTTGACCATCTTACCGAAACAACCCTGCAAAAGTACAAAAATCTCATCAGTCAAAAAACATACTGAAGGTCCCTGATATGCTCTAGTTCAAACTTCAATGTACCAACCATCTAACAACATAATGCCACAGTGATTCAGAACAGCCATATAATTTTTGGTATGAATAAAAATTAAACAAAAACAAAAAGAAAATAAAACAAAAACAGTGATTCAGAACAGCCATATATAAATGCCTCAGAGAATACATCCATCATCAGCACGACTATGCATCGCTAGAGCAGACCTAACTCAAAGTCATTTTATACCAAAAAGAAAATAAAACAAAAACAATGTCATAGGTTGTACATTCTGTATATTCTGCAGCCATTAATTTCATCTCTCTTGTCTGTCTCAGTATAGTTAGTTCTTATACAGGCTAGTGCTTTACAATCTATTTTAAATTTTACCCAAGTCCAACTGGGGCTAACCATCCTAACAACTCAGGCTTAATCAGACCCCTACAAGGTTCTGGTTGGGGGTCTATGGCTCGATATCAGTGAAACAAATAAAATAGCAGTTGTAGTGACGGAAGATGAGAATCGGAGTTATTTTGATCAAGTGAATTCAAAATTAGGAGAGGATATCGTTGGTGTCATTTTTTTTCCTTTGTTGATAATAGTGGGAGTAAACTCAAAATATATCTATTGAAAACACAGATTTTTGCTGGTACCAAACAGCTGGTATCATTTAAGCGTTAACTACAAAGAAAAAACATAGCACAAGTTTCTGATACTATCAGTGGTGTCAATTGAATTAACGAATATAGAATAAGGGGATATATTTTGAGATCTGTATAGCATGACTATTGATGCAGCACGTAATGTACAGTTTAATTAGATATGCTTTGGAAGTACCAAAGGTCAAAGGATGGTACGTAGTAAATAATTTATTTTGAGATTTGTATAGTTATAGTATGAGATTTGTATACAAGGATGGCAGTAAACAATTGCCGCGTTTGGTCCACAGTCCAAATATGAAATCCAGTATCTATGATCATCACATGCTAGGATACACTACCGGATGCTCTCTATGACTGTTGACAATTTTTCCATTGAATTGGGTCAAACCATGCATGGTTCTATATATTGTGGTCAGAACACAAGGACTGACAGATATATTATAATCTAGAAATATTATATATAATCTATTTTTTTTTTCTTAAGAATTTGACCAATTGCAGCAATCTATGCATGCATCAAGTATAATTTAAGGGGATGGGCTTATGGTGTCTTCAACAGTATTGCAAGCACGTGTGTTCTTCTGGCTAATGGAGTACTCTCTTGTTTTATTTTATTCTATTTCTTGGTATTATACTATTATTAGATCAGGTAAGAAACCACAGTGAAAGTTCCGAACTTGTTATAATTTGGATAAAGTTGAGGTCCGTTTTTATTATGAAGTTTGCTTTAACAATTACATAGAAAGTTTGCTGGCTAATTCATTTTTAAATTTAATCTAATTTGTTATACAATATATTTGAACTACAAAGAATATATTGCAATTTTAGTTTTCCATTTTTGAAGTACTTCACTATCAATATATCCCTTATTTTTGTCAAATAAGTTTGATTATTAATATGAGGAAGGATCAACTTACACTATTTTATGGTGACACCAAATTACATCATTTATTTTTAAAGTTTTTAAAGTCCAAACAGTCGATCCAAATCATTCAACATGATTTCCATATTAAAATGTGCTTGGAGACCAAAATTAACTCTTTTTTTGAATTTTTTTTACTATTTACAAAATCATTGCTTTCAGACCATTGAATTTTTGTACCCATCTTAATAAATAGTAAAAAAATTCAAAAAAAATGTAAAATTTGATCTGAAAGTAAATTTTAATATATCTATCATGTTGAACGGTTTGGATCGACTGTTTAAACTTTAAAAAATGTAGGATATAATTCGGTGTCACCAAAAAATAGTGTAAGTGGATCCCTCCTCTATTAATATTTTTTTTATATTATTACTCATTCCGGTTTTGATTTATTGTGTTTTCAACAAAAAATTTTGTAGTTCGATCCGGAATTGAGTTGGCGGGTCATGATATTAACACTACTCATCCTTTTATTAACACTACATTACCTAAGTATTTTAATATATATACAATTTTGTTTTTCACTACCTTTAAATTGACTATCATTGTCTGTTATTTACAAAAATAGTTACTGATATGCCCAACACAAATATTTAAATTCTCTGCGCCAGGGGCAGGATTTTTCTGCCCCTGAGTCACTGACACGTGGACCACACCAAAACTAAAAACCAATATTTAAATTTATAAATCCGTCTGGACCCACCTGTCAGTCTCACTGAGAGCAGGAAAATCCTGCCCCACGAAAACAGGTGATCTCTGTCCATATTTTTTGTACTGATATTCCTAATAACAAAACAAATAATTCTTCATGAACCACATGCTTCCTACTAGCTAGGTCCATTTATTTTGCTCGTTGATACAAGTTCCTATAACACGATCGAATTAAGATGTGTTCTTCTTTGACCATTATTTGTTTTCTCTAATAACTAGCTAGGTCTACTAATTATTAATTATTTGTTCGGTGAATGTTTACGTATTCCAAAGATCTTATCTAGTCTTCCAACTTATTTTGAAATTTCCACAAAACTATATTTTTTTTCTGCATGCATGGTTTCAATTCGGATTAGCATGCATTTAATTTAGAAGGGACTGGGTTTTGTTCAAAGGAATTGAACAAATTTTATCTATATAAAGTCAGATTTAAACAGTTAGATATATTGTTGAAATTCATGCAAACATACTTAGAACTTAATAAATTTAAAATGTTCCATAATTTATACCGTCCACATAATTTTTAACATTCATTGATTTAGATCCGGATTTAATTTAAGGCACCTCTATATATCTCCAGTGTTTTCCATGAATGATGGGGATTTATCATGAATATGTTTCCTCTTGAAAGGTCAATGTTGTCCTTCAAAAGCATCACCAGACAATAACCTATAAATCCAAATTATGAGTATTGATGGATACTTTACAGATCAGTTTTATATTGTCTAAAATTAGTTTTTATGATACTTAATTTTTATTCGGTAACCATTAGTTTTTATTTTTTATTTTTTACTTTATCTTTATCTAATGAGTTAATAATAGAATAATAAGGATAATTATTGAGTATACTAATAATTTATATATCTTAACAAAAAATATATAGTAAATAAACAATAGATTAATTTACACAAATTATAATTGAAACAAAAATATAAATTACTAATTAAATAGAGAACTATATATAAAATATTGTATGAAATAATCTCATCATAAATTCTAATTATATAAACTATATAAAATATTATAAATGAATCAATCTCGTAATAATAAAAATAATAGATAATATATTATATGGTGAAATACATGAAATTTTTTATCATATAATTATGTTTTTTTTAATAAGAAAGGTAAAAGTCTAGCCTACCAGCTTTCATTTAATGTTCATAAAGATTATAATTATGTTTTTGCAACTAATATTGTGTTATGTCGCTATTTAGTACGAACCTTTGATATTAATTAATTATTAGTAGTCGATCGGTCTACATTTCACCTTTTTTTACAACACACACACACACACACACACACACACATATGATTGTTACTTTTTGAAAATAACAACGCTATCGATCAGTCCGTATGACAACAAAAATTTCTTGCGAGAATAAAAAAAATATTATTCTTTTGTAATTAGATCATGAGTCATGTCAATTTTCACACTCAATCTAGGTAAGTATATGTTCGTACATATATATAATTAAGCACCTATTAAACCAAAGAAGTTATGGAGTCAATTATATAATGTTATTATCGTAACGGTGCAATCAATTAATTTTCTTATTAATTGATGTTTGGTGTGCGATTGGAACCTGGCAATAAAATGGAATAGCATTGCCAAATACCTGATATATTCTATATTGGCATCAAATTAATTTTGACCCGGCTGTGAATATTCTACAATCAGGTCAGGTATTTTAGGGGATATATATATGCTCCAAAAAACATTGGTCATCTTTTGATTAAAATTTAATAGGATTATCATATCCAACAATGAATATATACATGCACTTGTAATGTTTGAAATGAATTGAGTGTCATCTCACAATTAATTTATGAAAAAAATTGTTCTAAATCGTTTGGCTACGCATATTTTCTCCATCGGATAATGATTCGTAGCATAAATTGTTTGATTTATCTTCCTTCATTATTATTTTTAGTAAAGAATTTTCTTCCTTCATTATGTTTTGGATTTAATGAAAGACAGCTGCAGGTTTGCGTGGCGCGTTCAAAGCCTATCTTTCTATAAAATATTTGGCCTGATGAAGAACTGCACTCCAAAATGAAGCATAATTTTTTTTTTTATTGTATATATTCTAACAGAAGAAATTAAGCTGATAATTTTTCACTACAAGAGTCTATTTAAAAATTGTGGATATAATTTTGAAACAGCGTGGTTGTTTGAAATCCAATAACAATAAAATAACTTCAGAAATTAAATAAAAAATGATCTCAAATACAACGGTCTTATAACCACAACATTAATATTTGTTGGTTCACAGATGAAACAAAACCACGCTAAATTAATTCTAAAAACTCCACAGAAATAATTATTCCCATCGAAGGTAAGAGGTAACAATTATTTCTGATGAAAATAAGCGTGTAATTGCTAAGAGTGTACATATTTTTTTGTCACATTCTCATATCGTGTAATGTTTACCAGTAAAAGACAGAAGAACAAATTTTGTTTCTTGTTTCGAAAAAAGAAAAAAGAACATATATATACTGCTAAAATCTATGACCCAACAAGTCAAATTAATGATTTAAATTGGTTGAACCTTTCATCCCAATCCTTTTTTAGTATAAAAACAAAAATGATATCGGATCCCAGTGCTAAAACTTTCCTATAATTGAGACATGTCCATTACTCCACCAGCTTCACAAAAGACCTTTAACCAAAATTCCTTGTCATCCTCAATTGTATACTGATCACCAAATGTGTACCCAGAGGCATCTCCAGTACTGTCTAAAGTTTGATCACTTGAAGAACTTGTGCCATTATCCATTGAAAACATCTCAGTCCAAAAGCTCTCATCCATTTGTGGCAAGATTACATCTTCTTCTGATACAAAACTTTCTTCCTTGTCATCACTGCATGACTGATCAGTTGATAAGGAAGAGAAGCTACTGATCGACTCGGGTTGTGGCGTATTAGGGTTTGAATCGAAGTTGGTCGTCTCTGTCTTTTGTTTTTTGGTCTTTTTAGTACTCCTCGGTTGCGCAACTGTCGAGTTATCTGATGCCAACTTCTTCTTTAGATACGTATGCCAAATGTTCTTTATCTCATTATCGGTTCTTCCTGGCAACTGTGCTGCTATTGCTGACCATCTATTACAAAATGATAAACAAATAAAATTGTAAGACTTTATTGTTGATTATAGAATAAGCAAAAGCAAAGCTAACATTGATCATGCTATTGCACATGATATATCATACCGACAAATCAAAATGGGTGCACTTTTATTGAGTTTTTTTTTTATATTTTCTTGTGTAATAAATAAAGGTGGTCCTGAATAGTGCCATCATATTTTTCATTTTTTTTTCTCTGGCAAAACAAGAGAGCTATCATAGTTACCAACTTGCCACTGGTGAAGGCAAGTGATAGAGAATATGATATGATTGATCGATGGATCCTCAAGGCAACCTTCATTATTAGACAGTTGGATCGTGCGAGCTCAGGTTTTAATTACTGGGACCATTTTAAAATGAAAAGTTTTGTTTCCTTGGGACACGCATGACATGCATTAAATTTCATAGTAGAAGTTAATTTCATGACAATACTGTATCTATACAATACAAATTAGCCAACACACCACTACTGTCGTGTCTATAAGAACAACATGCATTCTTTTTGTTATTTAATTTATCATTTATTAATGGTTGAATCATAGTAAAAATTAACAAATTTTTATGGAAGATTACAATGTAGCCCCCAATCTTCTATTTCTAAAAAAACTTTAACTTTTTTAATCAAGTTTTAAGAACAATAGGTGCATTAAAAGTTTATCAAGGAGTGTTTAATTATGGGAGATGCTTTATGAGGCCTGAAACAATTCATTTTGTATATAATTTAATGACACAATTCAGTGAACTGTCTATACTTAAACCTCAACACACAAGTTTATGTAAATATGCATGTGTGTGAGATATATCATATATGTTTATGTCATATATTTCCTTGTTAAATATTTTTAATATATTTTGGGACAATTATATTCATTATTGCTAAATTAATCTGTGGTTAAATTTATTTATAAACTATATATACCTATTGCCAAGAGATTGGTGTAAGCTTATGACCAACTCCTCTTCATCCTTTGTGAAATTTCCACGCTTAATATCTGGCCGTAGATAATTAATCCACCGTAGCCTACAGCTTTTCCCACACCTCAATAAACCTACAAGAATAATTAATCCAAAAGACAAAAATTAATTAAATGGAAAAACACTCAACAACTATTAATTAAGTTTTTTTGAGTAAAACAACTATTAATTAAGTTGATCAATTGGAATTGAGTTGCAGATTTATTTCCAGAAAAAAAGTGCTTTTTAGGCAAATAGAATGACTTCATTTTCTTCATATATAAGAATATTTTGACTTAAAGAACCTAATTTTACTTTAGCAAAACGAACAAAATAGACCCAAAAAAATCAAAAGAGATCGTAATTTGATCGATAAGTACACGTACCGGCTTGTTTTGGGAGTGCTCTCCAATTGCCATGGCCATGCTTCTCTATATAAGAAACCAATATTTGATCCTCCTCTGGGCTCCATGGTCCCCTCTTCAATCCTACCTTCTCACAGCAAGGTGCTCTTCCCATCTCTCTTTTGAAAAGTTGAGATATGTACTCACTAAATTAATAAATCTCTTTTCTTTCTCTGTAAGAGAAAGGCTTCTTCCAATTTGGAACTGAGCTTGGAGCTTAAAGGAGAAGAGAGAGTACTGTTTGTAAGTGTAGCTTGGGGTTGGCTGGTTTGTTTAGGTACTTATATTTGGTTGGGGGAGGTCCCTATTTAAAAACGTGTGATATTTGTAATGAGGAAATTTCTTGGTAATAAGGAACTTGGTACAACTATGGGAATAGGGATAGATTAAACCTCCTATTACATATATAGATTATAGCTAGTGGATTTGGTCTCAAAGGAGACTCTTAGCCCATATACTTATATTTTATTTGGTTTGAAACAGTAGTGCGTGGATGGCATCTGTACAAGGCAAAAAGTTGAGATGTTACTTGTTCATAAGTACTACGTACGTACAAAGAATATGTCCAAAATATTTATAGTTAATTAAATAAAGATAGTTAATAACAAGTTCATTTCCACGATAATTAGTTTTTGATCTTGTCACAAAGTAATGTTCTCGTTGGACAAAAACAACCCAATTTACGTGTGCATCAACATACAAATACCTACATAATACGGGGGTTCGGTGTGCGACGCAGAAGGTCCTATAGAAAATGAGGATCTCGACAAAAGTTAAATCATTTATCTGACTTATGTTGGGAGGGAAAATCTTGACACAGGAGGTTCTGATCTATCGGGAATGTCAACTATGCGGCTCAAACCGAGTTGAAACAAGAGACCACATGATGTGGAACTGCGCATATGCAATCCACTTCTGGATCAACCTAATGACCCTTCTTAATATCACCTTTCAAGGGGGTAAAAATATCCAGGAGGTTTGGGTCAAAGGACGAAGCGGTCTACAAAAGGAGGAGAAAATAAGATGGAACACAATCTGGACAACGAGAATATACAATAATTTAATTTTGTAAATATTGGACAGCGAGAATATACAATAATTTAATTTTTATATAAGGCGTTCTAAATATTCTACCTTGGACTTGTGCTTTATTTAAATTTCCATGTAAATAAACTTTTCTTACTATAAATTTTTTTTGAAAAAGAAATTCAGGGGTCACGCTCCTAAATTCCATTGATCAGAACACCAGAGGTGTTAGTTTTACCTTACTATAAAATTTGTTGACAACATCTTACTTCCAACCATTAAAAAAAATGTTATCTGTGTTTGAGATTTTATATTCAAAATTCAGTTGTATTTTTAAAAAAATATTTAGTAGACTTGACCCTTTCTATTTTCCCAAAAAAAAAATAATCATAACAAATAATTAAGAAACCATAATAGATCATTTTATCCGTATTAAGGTGAGACATTGGTTGGACTCGTTCTAACCCATAATATATTTGGGCAAAATAATCAATTTACTCAATATCAATTAAAGTAATATCTTAGCTGGGATGGAATTAAAAATTTTACAGGGATGTTGAAATTTAAAATACATAATATGTAATATGTGAGATTTAAATTCTAGTCTACACGACTACGTACACACTCACAAAATATAATTATATATAACCACAAGTAAATATTTAATATTTTATAAGAGATGTATGACTATATAAACAAAATGCAAAAAAAAAAAAATTCAATTCAATTTCAATATATATAATTAAAATTTTGAAATCATAAGAGTGGTTGAGCAGTGACCAATTTTTAGATCTATTCATGCATCTGAGCTGTTCAGTTTGATCAACATATGGAATTCTATTGAAGACAAATTTATATGATTTTTATTATTTTCATTTAAATACGTAATATTCTTTAGATCAGCAAAAAAAAAAAATTAAAAAGAAAAAAATATAAAATTTGGTCTTTGTCAAGATTTCAATATGTGAATTAGATTAAGTGGCTCCAATTACATAGACATTCGAACTCCCAAATCAAAATTAAATTCGACTCAAAATCCCAGAAACTTCTTTACTTTGCATAACACGTAACTCCAATAATTTTTCATATGCAAAATAGATCCAACATCTAAATAATTATGTCAATAATTTATTGTTTCTTGTCATACTTTATTTTAATATTTATTGTTTACTTGTTTTACATATATTTTTTTCGAATAAAGCTCAAAGACAAACCACTCAATTATTTAATATGCACACGATATTTTTTTATTGAAGTTTCAAACATGCAACTTCTCATTTGAAAAGTGTCGTCTTCAGCCACTAAATTAACTGCTCTCACGCATTTCTTTTAATGATGACTAGAGATTAGGTCTGGGGCGGATTCAAGATATTCTTTTGGGGAGCAAAAAAATAGCGGATTGGGTTTAAATAGTTAATTAAGTTTAAACTTATTAGCTAATCAAGTACTAAATAAAAAAAATTAATAATAATAATGCTATAACTTATAATTTTCAATGATCTGACTTCTAATCCTACTTACCAATTAGAATTCAAATACTAAAAAATTATTCTAATTTTAACTCTAAATTTAACTCAAATTACATATCAGAATTTCAAAGGAGACAAAAGAATTTCTAGAAAAGCAAAGTTGGTCCGTGCCTATATATCTCCATAAAATTTCAAAATCCAGAAAAACCTGCTCCTGGGTCCGCACCAAGATCAAGTCCTATATTAATACACACATTTAAAAAAAATTGAGAACAAATCATTTTATTTCCATGTAATTATATTATAGGTAAGTTGGGTTGAAGCTGTTTTTCATTGACTCATCAACGCAAGCTAGTCTTCATGAGTGGGCCACCAGACAAACAGTCAGTAGGCAACTAGGCATCTTCTTCAAGAGGATGATAATAAATTAAAAAAAAAAAAAAAAAAAGGTATCTCATCCCCTCAGGAATCCAAACTGTTAATGTGAGTGTGTTTGCACGAATCTTAAAGTAGGCCCTTCTATATTTTAAACAAGTTTCTTCGCAGAAAAAAAAAAAATTGATTTGACTCAATAAAAGGGAGGGCATTAATAGATCCGGATACCACATCCAAACAATTTACCAATCAAATTTATTGCGTCTAATTTATCAAAATTGGATGAAACCAAATTCAATGCCATGCATCCTGTCATTTTAGCCACTTGTTGCTGACAACAAATTAGATTCTATTTATTCATATTTTTTTTAAGGCACTGTCCTACTTTCTACTTTGCCGATTTGATTTAATTTTTATGAGAACTAAAGTTATTTTTTGAACCTAATATAAATATTCTATTAGAAGCTCTTGCTTTGATATTAATACGGATATTATACGAATAATTCTGTCAATACAAAAATACATGTTTCAACCAAGTCAACGTGATCCTTTTGAATTGGGAATCTGTTTTAAGTTGAACAAAAAAAAATTGACTTAAGACAGGAAAAAATGGACCTCTTCTTGAATTCTGTTTTGGATATATTTGTTTGAGTGAATTAAATATAGATTGAAAAATTGAAGAGGTTCTTATGAGGTCGACAGAAGTCCAACCGAACAATTATTAAAATATTTATATTATTAAATTTATTATAATAACAATTCATTTCTTTCGGTGTTATTAAGTTGCATACCTATATATCCAAAATCATTATTTATATTATAGTTATTCTTATCCCAAAATTAGTATCTTCATAATAAAATACAATAATTAATAGTTAGTTCAAGATCGCATCTATATTTTTTTCTGGGACAGCCACAATTTTTTTGTTTTATATATATACATTTTGTCTGAGCCGCCAAAATTTAAGATTAGACTTTCGCGTTTAATTTGGACGCTTTCAATGAGGAAAAGTATACCTTTTTAGAAAAGTACATTCACTATTTAGATTTCTTTAGTCGGATTTAATGTGAAACTTTCTTTGGTACATAATAATTAAGGGTGTTAATGGATATGATACAGGTACAGTGGAAGTATTTTCATACTCATAACCATTAAAAATTAATCTTACTTATACTATATTCTTACTCGTTAAGAATTAACATTAGAGATCTTTATCTGTTAAAATTATTAAATAACGAAACAGTACTGGGTGAATAACGAATAATACTAATATAATAATTAAATTTATTATATTTTTTATAAATAGAATATCAAAACTCATTTATTTCATTCATATACAATCACACTACTAATAAAATACCAAATGTGCAATCAATTCCAACTAAATTATTTTTTTATAAAGCAAGAGAACTTAAAACACGACTATCTCTTTGGATAAATCTAATTATTTAACTAAATAACAAGACATGCAAATAAAAGTAATATTTTTAACAATTTTCTTATAGCAAAAAATATGCACTTAATAACAAAAGTAAATCACTAATTATTACTCAAAAAGTAAATTTCACCATTACTAATTATTACTCAAACATTATTATATAATTACTCTATATAGTAACGGGTACGAAATAGCCTTTACTCATATCTTTATTTACCCGTTTAGCTAACAAAAAAACATTTTTTTATCCATACCCATACTCGATAAGTTAACGATTTTTTTTTACCCATACATGTTTTATTGAATACGATACAATAAGGGTAAACGGTTAAAAGGGTATCATTGACACACCTAGTACATATATATTAGGTTTTGGGATGAATTTATGAACTTAATGCACCACAAGTGTCTATTTTAGTCCGTGCCAATTTTGATACACTAAACAGTGTAAATTTAAATGTATACGTTATTCAGAAATAATGTTATTTATCGATTAGCATAGAATTTACTCTTGATCTGATTTGTCAATTTGTATAGCAGAATTTGTATAGCATAGAAATAATGTTATTTGTCAATTTATTCAGAAATAAAGTTAAATTTATACGTAGCGTCTTTATATAATTGTTCAAGGATAGGGCAGTGAATTTGTTATCTGTTTATTCCATATGGAATATTAGATTTTTTTTCCCTAAAGAATCTTCTTTCTTAATTCATCCGTACCAATGAAAAACTAAAACTGATATACTGATTGCTATATAATATAGGAAGCTGATATCAGTACCCGCGCTACAGTACCCGCACCATAACTTCTATAACTGCCATAACAACTGGAGGGGGGCGCAAAATCTGCAGAACTGAATTTTTTTCCTAAAGTATTAATATCTATACACGGAAGTATTTATACCTATGAATTGAAGTATTTATATCTATGAGATGATCAACTTTTACGTAAATAATTATTTTCTCATCTATATTTTTCAAACGTACCCGCGCCATAAATGCATGGTGGGGACCACTCAAACTAGATGAGGGACCATACACGTTTTTAGAGGTGGGTTTTTTTTCTCCGTTCATTTTCGTCCATATTTATAACAATCTGTGAGGAATTTTACAAATCTAAAACCATTAACGTCTTCTACACAATTTTCTCTTTCAAATGAGATTCATGATGACGACGAGCTCGTATTTATACCTACACTTGCAGTATTTTTTACACATGACACTGGATGATATCTGAAAGTATTAATATCAAGTACTCCAAGTATTTATATCTATGTATTATAGTATTTATATCTATGTGGTCAACTATTTTTGTTAGAGAAATGTTGCAAGTGCTTTTTACATATAAATATATTACACTATATAACATATGAAAGTATTAATATCAAGTAATACAAGAATTTATATTTATGCATTGAAGTGTTTACATCTATGTAGTCAACTATGTTTGTTAGAAGAAGATTGACGCATGGACGATTAGGGAAGGTTGATGCAGGAATGCGAGGTCCCCATTACTTCATTTAAGAAAGGTTGACGAGGGGACTATTAGAGACTGGAAAAGAGAGTGATCATATCAAATGACGCCACAAGTATTAATATCTTATTTTGTAAGTATCAATTTCTTATATTGCAAGTATTTATGTTTATAAAGGCTGACGCTGGACGAGTGTGGGGACTGAAAAAGGGGGGGCTAAGTAATTAGTGGGAACCATAGTACATCATGCCTTTAATGTACAGTGCAAGTACAGTGCGGGTACTGTAGTGCGGAAATGAAAATAAGTATTCTATAATATATTGTATATAAAACTGTATTTGGTTTCAAGTTGAAACCTTTTATGATCAATGAAATCAATAACAACTAGATCCTTATTTTCTTTTTCAAAAAAAAAAAAAAAAAAACTGTAAGAGAATCCGGTACATGTGAAATAATACAGGCATGAGATGTGATGACTTTAGGCTTATGAATGGAACATAACCACGTGAGGGTTTCTTTTTTTCTTTGGATATTTTATCGTTGAATTTAAAGTTTGAATACCTCTTTTTTCTAAATTTACGCACAGGAAATTGGACTAGATTCTGATTGAGACTATAATGGTTGTACCTGTTATGTAATTCCGAACTTTAATTGGACATGTTATTATTCCATTTTTTATTTTTGAAATTGAAAATTCGATTTGCTAGAATACAAATTGATGACTTTTTTTTTCTCTCGAGAAAGAACAAAGATCAAATCTATGATTCGTTAATCCCATCTGGACCGAATTAATAATTCAGTCCACTCTTTGTTATGTCTTTACAGAAATAATTACACATAAAATTTAAAAAGGAGGTGACCGAACTATTTATTCCATCAACCCCCGCCCCCTCCCCCCTCCCCCCCTCCCCCCTCTCCCCTCTCCCCACTGACTTTTCAAATTTGGAGTTCCCTTTCTTTCTTCATTTGAAACTTCTCTAGAGTAAAAAAAAAATGTGGCTGCTGTGTCGTTACTAACATGTTGTGATTTTAGTCTCATATTGTGCCGTATTGTAACAAAATTAAATTTTTCACATGCTGTACCGTAACCAAAATATCAAGGGGTGATCACGCCACGTGAGTCATGCTGTGCCCAAATGTGACTCGCATGACCATTTAATCATAATTTATGTTAGTTTATTCAAAATTCACCATTTGATCCAGATTTAAAGGTCCTAATTACACATGACTCGCGTGACCACGTGCTGTGCCGTGACTTAATATTTCGTGTGACATGTCATGTCGTGCAAAATTTTCAAAAGATGGTCATGTATATAAATAGTCACATACCGTACAATTTCGTTCCATAACGGAACCGGCTCTGCCGTGCTATTTTCCCCCCTCTACCTCTTGCCCTCCCGTTTCACAATCTGTATTGTAAGGGATGGACATATATGACTAAAGAGTGATAATCTCTTAATTCAGTTCATTCTATTTAGGATAAATTTAATAGTTCAATCATTGTTATTTTCTAAAAAAAAACCATGAATTTTTTTTGCTGACAAATCAATTTTTAAATTTCTAAATAAAATGTTATTTTTCAAACATCAAATTTGAGATAAATATAGTTCATGTTTGGGAGCAATTAGAAACATCATTGTTTAATTATCTTCATTCTTATAATATGCACGTAGTTGTCATGAACTCATGATCCACCAACAGCTGAGATTGAAAGATAAATTTTCGGATTTAATGTCAGCCCTCTAATTACATAATATGTCTCATTTTAATTAAATACATCTGTTTTATATGTAAAAGTCTAAATTTAATTAAAAACATACTCGTCACATATACTGCTATTAGTTTGTCACAATTAAAATTGAATAAATTTCTAGCAATCTGTTTCCTTATTAGATTTTTACAATTTAGGAATACTTAAAACCTTTACAATTTAGGAATACTTAAATCCTCTGATCACAGTGAGGTCCAATCTGCTCCACAATTGTATGGTTTTGATAGTTTCCTTATTACACTAATTAACTAAAATCCAAAGTAAATAATAAAAAAAAATGCTTATTAGACTCTTATCAAAAATCTAATAAAAGAATTTTTCATGTTAGAAAAGAATGTCATATTTATGCTATTAGACTAACAAGCAGTTATTATAATGTTATAAAAAAACTGCTTATTAAACTAATTAATTATGTAGTCATTATAATGTCGTAGGAACTAATAAAAAAACTATTTATTAGACTTCATTTTCTCTTATAAAATAACTTTTTTTTTCAAGTTATATTTGATCTTTTGTTGTAGATCAAATGATTTTGTCTTTGGTAAAAAAAAAAATCATATTCCTATGACATTATCAATCCAATAAATAGAAACATATTTTATTACCATCTGTATTGAATTGAATGAAGAAATAAAATAATTATTAGTTCCTATTCAACTTCAAATTTAGTATATATTTTTCATTTGTGTTGTAAATAATAATAATTTTGAAAAAGAAAATTGTGTATGCACTGACATGCACAAAAGGTTGTTGAATTAAAACAGTCATTTATCGTTGTTTCTTTTACCATTATTTAGTATTTGTCTCTCTATTCAATCTTAATATTCAATCTTATAATATCTCTGTTGCAACGCACGGGTATGATACTAGTAAGAGTAATATATTTTGTTGTACACTCAAGTTAATTATATCTGTCAATATTATATAAATGGGAGGAAATAAATAGCTCTCCATTATCTAGATGCGATATAATATAAACTATAAGCAATCTGAAGGTTGCTTGATTATGCATCAAACAGTTTTTAAAAAAATATATTGGTAAATTTTAGCAGTTGAAATTCTCAAATTATTTGATAAATAATTGGATATTACATCAAATTTTATACATTATTTGTTTTAAACGAAGAATGTTCCAACAATTTTTTTTTATAATAAAACACTGGTATCAATAAATATGTGATGTATTTCAACGGATATATTATCGGACTAAAATAATGCCCTGAGAAAGAGGAGCGAACAATTGGGCTGAGGAATTCTTGGTTTATGCCTTTATGGTCTTAGACATTTTTTAATATTTTGAGTATTAGTACTATGTTAATGTACAAAAAAGCAATTGAAGAATAAAGAGATAAATTTAAAAAAATAAAGAATTATTTGAAGGTAAATAAAAAATAATGATTTTCAAAATTTCTAACAATACACTATAAAGTTTTCAAAAAATATAAATTTAGTTTTGAAATATATTTTAATATAGAGATTGTATCGTATCAAACAGTTCAACTATTTAGATCTCAAAATTACTACTTGTGAACGGAAAGTAAAACTGGAGCTTTACTTTCCAAAGCACCGTAGCTCGCCCACATAAAAAAATTTAACCCATTAAATAAGCAATTAAAAAGTAATTCTGATCAGGTAAGGTACGTGACCTATCAGGTGGCACCAATCTTAAAGTGAGCTCTCCTGTGTTCCAAATACATCCAACTCAACTTGTACTCATTCTATGTATCCCGGGCGTTATTCTTTCGATGAAAGGGATGGTATTGGCTCCGGCGTCCGGATGATGTGCCAAACAATTTATCCCGTTTAATTATCAAATTTGGATCAATCCAAATTCAAGGCCATCCTATCATTTTAGCCACTTGTTGAAAATAACAAATTATATTCTATATATTTATTCATTGTTTTCCTGCTTTTCTTTTTAGTCAAGTACCGTTAGTTTTCTATTCAAAGCACAAAAAGAGACAAAAGCTAGTCAATTCTATCCAAAGCACAAAAAGAGACAAAAGCTAGTCAAAATTGATATGAAAGAAAGTAGTAAAAAAGAACTTGAAAGTATCTAAATAGTTTGCTACTAACAAAAGCACATAGAAGTTAGTAATCTATGTACCAAAATTATAACTTAAAAATCATGATTTAGAGGTAGTATTATAGAATGTAGGACTTAGAGCATATGATTTACGACTTCGGCCCTCTTAATATGATATCCATATTAAAATATACTTGGCGATAAAAATTTATAGTTTTTTAATTTTTTTACTATTTTTTAAGATGGGTAGAAAATCATTTATTTTGAACTGCCCAGAAACTGTGATTTTGTAATTTATCTTAAAAAATAGTAAAAAATTTCCAACAAAAATAAATTTCTTCCTCAAGCATATTTTATTATGAATATCATGTTAAGCGGTTTGGATCGATAGTTTGGAGTAATAGTTATTATAATAACAATAACTTTATCCTATTCATTTCTTCCAGAGTAATAGTTATTCTTATCCCATAAATATCACCGGTTTTCATAATGGATATAATAATTAATGAGAGAGTTTATGGGATTATGCATATCACATGTTGATCCGTAATACAGATTAATATTTATGTTTTTAAAATCTTAATAATCGATCTAAACTGTTCAACAAAATCCACATATGAATATCTACTTCCAGACCGAATTTTATATTTTTAGAATATTTTTACTATTTTTTAAGATAGGTAGAAAATCACTTGATCTGAAAATTACGGACCATCCAAAAACAGTGCTTTTCTATCTATCTTAAAAATTAGTAAAAATATTCTAAAAAATATAAAATTTAGTTTTCAAGTACATGTTCATATAAAAATCATTTTGAACGGTTTAAATCGACCGTTAAAATTTTAAAAATAAAAATATTGATATGTATTATGAATTAAATCATGATGTGCATAGTATGATAGTCTCACTCATAACTAATAGTTAGTTCAAGATCAGATTTACATTCTCCAGGACAGCCACAATTTTTTGTTTTTGTTTTTTATGTACATTTGGCTTGAGCCATCAAAATTTATGATTCGCCATTAGCGTTTAATTTGAATCCTTCAATGAGGAAAAGTATACCTTTTTAGAAAAGCACATTCACTGTATAGATTTCTTTAGTCGGATTTAATGTGAAACTTTCTTGTAATATATTTTAAATCATTTATACAAGTGCTTGTGCTTGGCCAATAATTATCCCTACAAAGTAATATATTTTGGCAGACAAGGTTTTGAGAAATGGCAATCATGTATAGTGTGTAACTGTGTATCAATCTTGATAGACAGAAACATTTACAAATTTAAATTTATACAGTATTCATACTTAACATTATCTGTCGAAAATTGTGTACGCATTAAAAACTTATCTAACATAAATAGACAACATTACTCTTGACAGAGATATATATAAAAAAAAATTGAAAGAACTTTTATACACACTGTTTTTTTGTTTAATTTGAACAACCATATCCCTAATTATATATATATAATTGTTTAAGAAAAGTGCAGTTAAATTCATTTTCTGTTTATTCCGTAATGCTGGAAATCTGTTTTTTTCCTCTAAAGAATAAGTTATTAATTTGTCCGTACCAATGGAAAAGCCAAACTGATGTGCTAATTGCAATATAATATATAGTAAATAAAAAATGTAAGAGACAATCCGGTACATCTATCTAAATATCTAATACAGGCAGAGTGCGTAACCTCTAAGATATCTCAATTTTTGTACGACCGACGTGTTCGGTGCCTGTTCGAGGATAGTGCAGAGGCCAGTATTATTTGTACTTTGAGATTCGTGTAAAACTATTTAAACGGTTAATATTTTCCCTAAAGTCACGCAAAGTTTGAGATATCTCAGAAGATGCGAATAGGCAGATGTGATGGCCGCTGCGATTTTTCGTTCATAAACAGTGACCTATGATTTCTATTTTTCCAAATTCAACTATTGAATTATTTCAAAATTCGTGCAAAAAAAATCAGCTACTTTGAAATACGTGTACAAAATTATTGAAGGATCAAATTTGAAAAGGCAATAATTTTAAAATTACTGTTCAACTTTTAGGATCGCAGCAGATGTGAATCCTTATGAGAGGAACATGACCACGTTGGGGTTTTGTTTTTCTTGGATATTGTCTCGTCGAATTTGAATTATAAGCACTTTTTTTTTTTTCTCAAATTTACTGTTTGAAACTATTTACGCATAGGAAATTGGACTAGGTTCTGATTGAGACTAATGATATATGTAGCTGTTATGTTATTTCGAACTTTAAAATTGGGCATGTTATTTTTTCAATATTTTTTTTTTTGAAATTGAAAATTCAAATTTTCAGTAAATAGATTGATAGATTTTTTTCTCCAAAAACAGCAAATGGTTCGGTCCATTTTTTTTTCACGTCTTAACACGAATAACAATATAAAAAATCAGAGGAGGGGGACACGGGGTGATTCATTGAACTATTGATTTGGTCATCCCCAAACTAAAAATTCAAAACGCGGGCCCCTCCCTTCTTTCGAAACCTCTTTTTTTTTTTCAAGATCTGTGGTGTGCATGTATGACTAAGGTCTAAGGGTGACCGAATCATTAATTTGGTCCATTCTATCATATACTGAATCAATTATTCGATCCTTGTTATATTTGAAGGAAAATAAATCATCAAAATGAATTCAAACAAATCGATTTTTTAATTTCAAAAAATAATGTTATTCTTCAAACATCAATTTTGAGAGAAATAAAGTCAATGTTTCGGAGCAATTAGAAAAAAAAAACATTGTTTGTTTGTAAGAATAATTTTATTGTACCCTTATCTGAATTAGAGGAAATAAGATTGTAGATAAGTTCTCTATTATTTAGATGCAATATATTGTAAACTAGAAGCAAATTGAGAGTTGCTTGAGTATGCATCAAACACTTTGTTTTTTTGTTTTCTTTAAAAAAAAAAAAAAAAACTATTGGTAAATTTTTAGCAGTTGAAAGTCTTATATCGGTTGATAGATAATTGAATGACTTTCAAATTATGTCAAGTTTGATACATAATCTTTTTAAAAACTTAAGAATATTTTCACAATTTTATAATAGTTTATACTGGATATTATCAACATTGGTATCAAATATATATGATGTATTTCAACGAATTTACTGTTGAATTAAAACTTAATTATGTCCTGAGGAAAGAAGAGCAAAAATGGTTTAATTTTAGATTTTTTTTAAGAAGAGCAAACAACTGGTTTATTTTTAGATTTTTCTTTTAATATTTTGTGCATTCACATAACGTTCGATTTCAGAATACGACAATGTTTTTTTTATATAAATTACGTCTAATACTATCAGGTTGGCGAAATCCCCCTATAAATTCAAAATGTATATTTTGTCTAATAATGTTTATAATTTTTACATGCTGCATTATTTTTTTAGTTCTCTTATAAAATAAAATTATACTATATTAATTTTTCATCTCATTGTGAACAATCTGTTTTTATTTTATGTTCTATCCATTAATTTTAAATAAATTTAAAAAATATATCATGGATAATTTTGCATGCTTATCAATAAAATAGATATGGCGCACGAATCTTGACTTAATCCGACAGCTGAAAATAGCTGAAGCAAGAATGCTAGCACCGCCTTTTGCTTTCTACCCAATTTTACGATTTTTTTTAAATGGTAATTATAACCGGTTTATTAACCAAAGCAGCCAACTCGGGTGAACAGTTTTAAAAATAGTCTCCACCGGTTTTGGAACCCGGTGGAGCTTTTACGGGCCTTCCTACACCGGATTCGGCATCCGGTGGAGACAGAAAATCAACCTCATGACCCATTTTCCCACTTCGCCACACTACGCCACAGAAAATCAAAATAATGCTCCACCGGTTTCCCAAACCGGTGGAGACTTGTTTCAAAATTCCTATCGCGTGATACCTCTGTCTCTGCCTCTCTTCCTTCCTTCTTCTCTCCACCATTTTTCTTCCTTCTTCAAAACCGAACTCCACCATTTTTTTTTTATTCTTTCCAAATACTTCATCATTTTTTCATTCAATTGTTTCAAAATTCTCAGATCGTCCAAGATAATTGGAAACTCTTTTGATCTACGATTTTAACAAGGTAAAAATCCGATTTTTTTTATAGTTTTTAATTTTGGCCGAATTAAATTAAATAACTCATTTAATTGAGTTTGTTTAGTATATTTAGTATTTTTTGTGTAATTTAGTGTTGAATTAGCAATTGGCTTCAATTTAGTGTAATTGTAGTATTAATTTGTATAATTTAGTGTAATTTGTGTTATGTAGTATAATTAGTTGAATTTGTGTAATTTAGTATAAATTTGTATAATTTAGTATAAATTTGTGTAATTTGTGTTATGTAGTATAATTTAGTGTTATGTAGTTTAATTTGTGTTATGTACTTTAATTTGTGTAATTTGTAGTTTAGTATAATGTAGTATAAATTTGTGTATTTTAGTGTTGTGTAGTATAATTTGTGTAAAATTAGATAAATGTAATTTGTGTATGGTTAAAATCGAAAATTTTAGTAATTTGTGTAAAATTTGTGTTAAATTTGTATAAAATTAGATAATTTGTGTAAAATTTGTGTAATTTATGTAGTATAATTTTTGTAAAATTAGATAAATGTAATTTTAGTGTTATGCAGTATAAATGTAATTTTAGTGTTATTTGGTATAATATAGTATAAATTTGTGTATGGTTAAAATCAAAAATTTTAATAATATGTAGTTCAATGGTATGGTATGTAGTTAATTTAGGTCGGACTTACATATAGTTAAATTTTCTAACATGGCGAATGGATAATCCGAATTATCCTTAGCTGTTGAAATTACCACCATAGTATCACCGAGCATGGAAAGTTCGTGATACGGTAATTTTTGGTAAATTTATTAATTATTTGTTTGAAATAAACATTATATGAAGTATTTGAAGGGGTTATAATGGTTTGATTTTTTTTGGCAGCCTAATGTAAAACCACTCCAGTTAAATAGGCACCAACCTACTATTGCTTACAACAGTCGGATGGACAATGCTTTGAAGAATTTAGGATTATACCAAATTACTCGTCTTAATGATTGCAAGCTTGATCCTTATTTGATTACTGCTCTGGTTGAGAGGTGGAGGCCGGAGACCAATACTTTTCATCTACTAGTCGGTGAAGTAACAGTAACGTTGGAAGATGTTGCATGTTTATGGGGCTTATCGATTCAGGGTAATTAACTATTTAAAATTATTTATCAGTTATTTTAATTAATTATTTTAAGAAATAAATTGTTGAATGTATAATTATTTTAATTGGCAGGCTACCCAATTACTGGCACAAGCGATACTGATTGGAACCCATACTTAGAGTATTTTGTATGGATTTATTCGGGTCGGTTATGTTTCCAGATTCGAGTGCAGACGGGGTCCCTGCGATGTACTTGCAATTCCTGAGTGATATGGAGACTCGAGTAGAATACAATTGGGGAGGTGCTATACTTGCACATCTTTATCGAGAGTTGTCACGTGCTTGTCTCGCGGGGGCGGAGACGATAGCGGGGCCGATATTGCTGTTACAGATGTGGTCATGGACTCGATTTAGTATTGGTCGACCTTTACCCCGAACAGAGCCACCTCCCTTCAGAGGCAACGACGTGGATACGAGGAATGCATTCGGTGTGAAGTGGACCACTCACCATGTGTGGACAACAAACCCTCACTTAGGTAAAAAAAATTAATTGTGGTTTATAATGTGAGCACAGTACGATTAAATTACAATACCTCTTTTTTTATAATTGTTTTTCCTTGTTTTTTGTACAGGAGGTATAGCCACATACAGAGATTCGTTCGATAGATTAGCCGATGATACGGTTAACTGGTGACCTTACGAAGAATTACAATCATGCACCTCGACATGTTCGACGACAAAAGAGGTATTGGATGAGCTGCTGGTATTGCTCGAGAGATATAGCTTACGATGCAGGTAATAAGCATGGTGAAAACTCCGGGACAAGTGGCATATGGCAAGATGATGCTCGAGCATGCTCGTGACGTTATGGATGATATTGATCAGAGCCACATATTCTGCGGCATACTCGATAGTGCTGGGATCCCTACAGACCTGGACAGCATTGATTTGAGTGATGATTTCCCTGATCAGTATCCTCGTCGCCCTCCGACTGAGGAGCCTCCCTCGGAGTGGGAAAACTTCATGAGCGGCACAGAGTCGGGATCCATATCTCAATTCATGATCGACGAGCTAACAGGAGGCATTAGGATGATGGGACCATCCACAGCAGATCCGGGATAGCTCACCGCAGAGCCGAGTCCATCCACGTCAAATCCACCTCGGGATGCTCGCATAAGGAGACAACCTGACTTGTACACTCTGGGACGGATGCCCTCGGACCTCGAAGACGACAGCGTCGTTAGCATGTTTCGACTAAGTGCCAACTTATAATTTTTTTATAGAAAAAAAAAATGATGTATTTCTGACGAATTCTTACAAACTTTTTTTTATAATTGTTTTTAGTGTTCAATGCTTTGAAGAATTTGCATGTTATATTAAGATGGATTTGATAGCAATTGGGAACCTTTAAATTTACATAATGTCATCATGAACAATAATACATAATTCATAAATAGTTAAAATGTCATTCGAAATCTTAAGAGTACAATAAAAGTGTTATCATAACAATACAATAAGATACATTAAGAGTCATCAAGAGCGTCAAGTTGATGAAGTCGATGCACCTAATACAAAATGAGAACAATTTAGTTCAATTAAAATAGTAATCATGCACATTGTTTGTCCATTGAATTTTTAAATTTTTATACCTGAATGTTTAGCTGTAGAAGTCTTTTGATTTTGTGGCTGAATCCTGGTAGGGGCCTCCATTTTGTCCATTGTCATCATTATTCGTTTGTGTTTTCTCCTACCCTTATTTATTTTGTTTGGATCATGCCTTATAATGGGCCCATGATACATTGGCCAATCTCGTGCATTTCCAAATCCCTTGAATTCTCCAGACCAAGTGTTTATATAATTTTGTAAGCTAAAATATGGACTTACATAATCGTTATGGTTTAAATTCTTGAAAAAGCAAACTGCAAGAACATGATTATATGGGATGCCTGTTAATTGAGGTCTCTAACACAGGCATATAGGCATTCCTTCTGGAGGAAAGGTAACACTATACTTGACCTTGCCTCGAACACCCTGCAATTAAAAAAATCAGATTTCTTGAATTGAATAAATTAAAGAATAGTACATATATATGACACTAAGGAATGTGACTTACCGAAGAAGTCCATCTTTATCGACAACCTCATAGTTGTTGTGGCTGGCATACATCGGTCTGACTTCATGCATTCTTGCCTTTTCCCTACAACGATGTAAAATCAGTGTAATTCTCAACGAAAAATCCAATCCTGTAGCCTCCTACCCAAACGCGGCCTCCCGTCTCTTTACAAACCAGTCGACGCACTTGTAATATGTTTTCTCAAGAAGTGCACACACAGGTAATTGTCTGGCCACCTTGAAGACACTGTTTAGTACCTCAGAGCCATTAGAGTTCATTATACCCCATCGATTAAAGACTCCATCATGCACTTGTGTCCACTTATGCAGAGCCAAAGGCTCTGCATCATTCTTGCGGTCTCGTTTACCAATTTTCATGATGTAGTCGTGTGCTTTTGTATCTCTTTGCTTAATTATATCCATCCCCTCTTCAAATCTCCAAAAACAAAAATTCTTAACAATTTTTTTGAAGACCGTGCGGAGCTACTTCTGAGGGATTTTTTTCCAAACATTTGCAGCAATATGCTGTGAACACAATCGGTGGACAGCTTCATTCTTTTCCTCGCACCATCCCAGATTGGGGGCCTCAAACACCCCTCGTATAGCAAGGTGCTGGTCCGAGAGAACACAAATTTTTCCTGGACCGACAACATTAATACGCAACCAATTCATAAACCAACTATAATTGGGGAGTGACTCCTCTTCACAAATTGCAAATGCAAGTGGCAATAGTTGTTGCTCTGCATCATAAGCACAAACCATAAAAAAGTTTACCTATGTATCTT
Organism: Carex cristatella; assembly: GCA_024447775.1. Classification (NCBI taxonomy): domain Eukaryota; kingdom Viridiplantae; phylum Streptophyta; class Magnoliopsida; order Poales; family Cyperaceae; genus Carex; species Carex cristatella. The sequence continues at coordinate 9,331,993 of JAJHPF010000003.1, read as the reverse complement.
CCGGATAGAAACCCAGCCATCAACACTGATAACAGGTCGGAGATGAGGCCATGCTTGAATACACGGCCCAAATGCCCATGCAACTCGGTTGAAAATATTAATATTATACTTGTTCGATGGTTCATGTTCAAGTAGATACTGTGTACCTGGGTTAGATGCTTTGATGGCACCCAAAAGCAATGGCAGCAGCTCGTAAGACTTCTCCCAGCTCCTAAACATGTCAGCCATTGCAAGTTCTCTACCTCTCCACAACTTGTTATACGAGGGTTTTACTATCCCAAATTTCACCTTAACTAAATGCCTAACCGTATTAATGCTTAACTCCAGATCTTCTTGATAACCAGGTTTAATAATATCAGCAATTCTTCTGGCAGTCATTTGTGCATTATCCAACTTTTTAGCATTTTCAAAACATGTGTGGACATATGGGTTGGTGGAAATTGTCCATGCACCTGTTGGTACTACCGTTGCATATAATTTTCATTTGCATTTAGGATATCTACATGCAACTCGATACTTGGTTTTGTTGTTGTTTAGGATGTCTAGCTGTATACTTTTGGGTATGTGAAAATCTCTAAGTTTTGTTATTAGTTTGGCTTTGGATTCGAACATTTGACCTTCAACAAATTTTTCATCTAATCTGGGGAGTTCTTTAAGAAATTCACGATCTGCGTATGGCATCGGCACATCATCGTGGAATGAGGAACATGGATGCCTAAGACCTCGATTGATGAATGGAATCGACTTGTGCCACTCTTTCAATATTTCTTGGGCATTCTTTTCAGCCTCATATTCGTCCATATCTGAGTCTTGCCCTTCAGCCGAATCATCATTATCAAAAGAGCTTGTATCAGAACATGCATTTGGGTCTGATTGCTCATTAAGGTCAGCATCGGTCTGAACTACAGGTGTGTCTGTGGTTTCGGGTACACTGCCCGAGTAAGGATCAAAGTTGGTCTGAACCGACGGTGTGTTGCTCCCTCCAGGCAAACTATCTGGGCACGGATCATAACCTGGTTTGGTTTGTACGATGCTTGCGCCTCGCCTACCAATTCTATAACCTTAAATCCGGCTACTTGAGGTGCAGTTTGTTTAATGGCATCCCAAGTTTCCCCATTTTCTATCCGAAATAGAGAGAAATGGTACGATCCAGGTGGTCCCGTGTTCAAACGTGTCCTGATTGTCAATTTGACTCGACTCAAAAGTAATTCAAGTCCAACATATATTTGCCGTCTTACAACAGCAAAACCAGTAGAATCAAAAACAGTAAACGTAAATGCAGCCCCTATGTCATAACAAACACCGGTTGGAGTGTTTTGGAGGTTACCACCATAATACACATTGATCAATAACAGAGACATTTTGCTGAACAAAAACAAACACAAAATTAACTCTAATTATTTTTTAATTTTACAACACTAAATATAAACCCATGAGCAGAAAAAAAAACTTACATTAATGATCAGAAGAAGCTGCCGAGTACAATGGCGGTGGCGATCTATTCATACTGTAACTTTTCAAATTGGATTTAAAATACTGAAAAATATGAAACAAAGAGAGAAAAACAAGACAGAGGGGAAGAGGGGAAGAAGAAGAAGCTGCTGGAATGAGGGAAGAAGGAGTTACGCGAGTTTTGTAAAGAATAATAGCTCCACCGGATTACAAAATCGGTGCAGACAAATTTTGAGGTCTCCACCGGATTGGGAAACCGGTGTAGGGATATTTTGGGCCTCTACCGGATTGGGAAACCGGTGTAGGGAGATTTCGGTGTGGCTTTCTTGTGTAGCGGGCTATGGCAGAGCAAAAAATGGCTCCACCGGTTGCCCAATCCGGTGGAGGCCGACTCTCTCAAACTACACCGGATGTCGAATCCGGTGGAGTTTATTTTTCAAACTTTTTCGTCTTTGTTTAGGAATTTAGTTATAATTTCTAAATAAATAAAAAATCCAATTTTACAGTTTTTTATATCGACTGGCTGCGCTTGTCAAACTACAAACACTTAACAATTTCATATTTTATTAAACATGCAGCTCTAGGAAACTCCAGAGCAGCAAGATGCCATCATGCCAATAATCAGATTATGATATTATCATATGGGTACGTACCAGTATAAGGGAATATAAGATTCCTCCTTACTATATATATATATATATATATATATATATATATATATATATATAAAATAGCAAACGACAATCAGTCTTACCAAAGTACGTGACCTCACAGGGCATCTTATTGTCGGAAATATTTTATCAATAAAACTTATAAATTTAAGATGTATATAAACAAAAGAATATTTTGATTGTAATAAGTATAGTAAGATTAGAATAAGTGGTTACGATTAATTTTTTTTTTAACTGTATAGAGATTTGCAAAAAAAAAATATATTAATTTTTTTTAAATGGATTGATTTCTGCAGCACAAAACTATCTATAACTATTTTTTTACGGATACAAGAGTTTTGTGCCATAGAAAATTAATTTTTTTATGGATCGGAATCATTGTTCATGATCCATAATTTATTTATTTTTTTACAAATTCTCTGTGCAGTTAAAAAAAAATCCATAGATCGTGATCACTGACTCTGATCTTACTATATTTGTTACAATCAAGATACTATTTCTATTTTTGTTGGTCAGAATTTTTAATTTCTATAGATTAAAGATTTCCCTTGTTGTGTCGCCAAAAAGAAGAATTTTTTTTTGAGAAATTTAGCAGTTGTGATTGTGACCCTATATTTTGCGGTCCTGACTACATTGATAAACGAAATTATTCAAATTAAAATGTCTATATAAAGTGGAGGAATTATTTGATAATAATTGGACAATTTTTAAAATAAAGTCCAACATTATAAACATAATTTACATGATGGCACATATATATGATGTCTATATAAAATAATGAGTTCAATTGCATGTTCACCGTACATCAATAAAAATATGGCATCTCTTCAAGTTCAACACATATTCACCATTTCACCTGGAAGAAAGATGATGAACTTAAAATTTACCTTAATTATATTATTTCTATTGTGCACTAATGATTTAGCACTTTCATACCGATGTATTTATCCCTTAATTTATGATCCATACTATTGCAAAATACTTTTTGAATAAACAAATTAGGAATAATTTTGAATTAATGAGTTCATCAAGCGTGCAATCTTTGTGCATCTCGTCGCATTCTGTATAAAGAACATTATGTTGTATAATTAATAATATAGTTTCTTAATAATGTGTTATGAAAAATTATATATGTCGCAAACTTTTAACCACAAGAGATGTTTAGTAAGGCCATGCGGATTAATCCGTACTATAAATTAATATTTTAATTTTCAAAGTTAAAAAATTGATCCAAATAATTTAACATAATCTCATTGTATATCTAATTTTTCATTTTTTTTTAAATACCCACAAAATAAAAAATATAAATAAATATAAAATTTAGTCAACAAGTATATTTTAATCTAAAAGTTATAGTATGAACGACTATTTGAATTCTTGTGGCATTTTTGAAAGTTTTACTGTTGAATTTGTCGAGTAACGCCAGCTTATCTAAATTAAAATGGGATATAAACTTGGTTTTTGAATGAGATGTTGGGATGGAGAAAGCTCCGTAGGCAAGTAATTTTCTCATTTATGCTTCGGTCTTTCATTAAATGCATGGTTTTGGTGCAAGCTTAATACACTACAAACTCGGTCTTTCCAGGAATAAGCGTAGGTTGACATTGACGCTTAGGATGTAAGAAAACCATGTCCATGGTCCGATACGTGACATGATCTGTGTGTTGTGTGTTGTAATAATTTGTGCGTCAGATTATTTTCTGAAATAAATGACACGCGACACGCTAGTCTGTACAGGGTAGAACATGTAACCTGACTAAAAACATAAAATTATCTCATTATGTATTTTAAATAATGTATTTTTAACAAATTTTCTTTTTTCAAAGTTGTATATTTATTTTATAATTATTGACAATTTTTCTTATTTTTGTATTCTTTATTTTTTCATACTTGCAACTTAAAATTTGAACAAAAAAGATAATTAAACATAGTCAAACATGATTACGCGTGACTAAACAATACCAACCACGTTATGTTTGTTCACAACATGATTAACATATCCTGATCATTCTTATAATCTTGATACACGGTATAATACGTAAAGACTTGACTTAATCACGATACGTAACTCAAATTATAATGTAATTAGTCATGGCATGACACAAATTTACGTATCTATAATCTATTAACTGCCTAAGCGGCTAAGCGCTGACCAGTGTTGTAAAATGCAGTTCATGCGGCTGCATGCTTATACAGTCCGATTCCGCATAAAAATTTTCATGCAGTTTTAAATATGCGGTTTCGCATATGCGGCCGCATATTGGACCACATATATTCGCATATTGGTCCGCATGAACCGCATTTGACTGTATATGTCTACATATTGGTCCGCATGTGTGAATTTATTGTTTGAATGATTTTAATGGAAATATATAGCATGTTTTGAGTGAAAATAAATTAATATATAGTTTAAAATCTGTATATATAAGTCCGTATGAAATTCTGCATATGCAATCGCATACCGTGTATATATATACAGTATGCAATAGTTTTCCATGTATATATGAACAAAATCACATTTTTACAACATTGGCGCTGACACCTTCCGCGCTTCTGACTGCACTGAGTACCAAGATTGAAATTTGTGTTTTCTAATCATTGCACCAAGCTATAAATATTTTATTCTTTTTAGATAGGAAAATAAAATATCAAGTTTTATAAATAATACTAAGAGATACGGCCTCGTAGGACTGTTGCAAAGTGCAGTGATAGTCTACTTTTGCGGTACACATAACACATGGACGGTCAATTGGTCAACAAAACGTGCGTTCAACGGAGAAAACTTTGACGGTTGAGTCTTATTTATTTTGACTCTTTTTTTTTTTTTTTTGTTTCTTTTCGGCCTTCAAATTCAAAAGCAGAAATTATTATGTTTTACAGGGGCAAATTTACCCCTAATTTTGAAAGAGTACCCCTAATTTTGAAAGAGAAGCATTTCATACCATGGAGATTCACAAGAATTTATTATGTACACGAAGAAACACCGGGGTATATGAGAATCTGGTTATTATGATATCAATATTATTTTAGTTATAACAATACTGATTTCAAATTTTATTAAATGTATTTCAAATAATAAATCAAAATCGTTCAAACCATTCTCGCTTAAGAGTGATATATATACATATAAATGCAAATTAATAAACTTTTGAATTCATTTCATATGAAGATAAGTAGTCAAAAGAAGCATGTTTTTAAGTTAATTTTAATGCATTATTTTTTTATCATTTTTTTTTTACACTTTGACTCCATCTAAAATGGATTTAAAAATTTTAATTTTTTGCATATAAATACATTATTCGTACGATATATCGACTAAAATATTTTGGATTTGTTCTTTGAATGATGTTTGATAAATTTTGTAGTTAGTGTCACTATGACTGAAATAATATTATAGTAACAGGATTCAGCACGTGATGATATAACCTATATGGATAAAATATTTAAATTATTAGATGGAAAAAAAAGGAGCAAAACATGTTTCATGACAATAATAAAGAAGAAATTAAAGAAAACGAGGGAGCAGTTGGGTTTTGCAAAAAAAAAAAAAAAAGTGATTATGCTTACTTATCATACCTTGCTTTCTTTGACCAACAAAACCAGAAAAAGGTTCCAGCAGGGAGATAGCCTTTTTTTTGGTGATTAATTTAGTTAATACTTTTCATAACAAAAGAGAAATAAAGTTAATTTTTGCTTGCTCAAAATTTGGTATTTGCACTAAGGTATTTGAGGATACTAATTCTCATCTTATCCTAAATAAATGGAATTAATGTCCACCTACTTGGGAATTGGGATAACATTCCCTTTTATGAGCATACTGTTCTTTCTATTCGGGTCATTGCTGTTTTATGTATCCATTTTTTAAGAGAAAATTATTAATATATGTATCAAATCATTAATTATTAGATGCCTGTTAAAATTTGGAAATTTACTATTTATCCATCCAAATTAAAATATTGTAAGTTCAATAATCTATATAATATGTTAAAATTAATTTAAAAGAAAATGACCATTAACCTTCACCTTCAAAGTTAGGGTGCGCTTTCATATAATTTTTTAGGTCAATTTTTTTTAAGTAAAGATTGGAGATCAAGTTATTTAATTTTTAATATTCACAAGAATTTCTCTATTCGAATTTTGAACATGCAACTTTTCAGACGGATAACATTGTCTTTGTCACTAGAACAAAGGCTGGTTTTTTTAAATTTGGATCAATTTTATTCAATTGTGAGAATTTTGATACACACACACACACTAGTTTTTTACATAGTTTAATTTTTATAGCAAAAGTTTGGAGGTTAAGCCGTTCAATTATTTAATATTCACAAGAGATATTTTATTAAAATTTCAAATCTACAACTTCTCATATGAAAGACATTGCCTTTATCAAATACTATATTGGTTCTCTTTTTGAGATGAAAACTTGAGAAAATATATTTTTTTGGATAAACCTGATAGGAGCTATCAAGGAATTACAATGAGAAAATAAAATTTACTTATAGAATCAACAAGACTAACAATTTTATCATTTTGTCACAACTCTTAGAATTTATTGATGTAATTGATTATTGTGATAATATACTTTTGTTTGATGCTTGTGAGATTAGTTGATTTTTATTTATTTTTTTCTTCTTTCATGGAAATAGTTTCATTTTGGTGCTAATTATCAAACAGAATAAACAACAAAAAGAATGAATTTTCGATGAATATCGGATCAAATTCAGTATTATGTCTGATCTAAACAGCCTAATTTACGTTGAGATTCACACAAATAATTTTTGATTCATGAGAGGGTACGAATCTCAATTGATTATTTTGTTTCTCTTATTTCTTAGATTTGTAATTGACAGATTGACTGCTTCTTTGAATAACTTAGATTTACGAGTTTGTATGAAAAAAATCAATTTGATAGATTTTGTATGCAATAAATAGGGGAGAGGAACAGGTATGGCAAATAAGGTGACACCAACTTTGAATCATAATTAGCATACGAAAGAATCTATTAATTGATTGAAGATTAATCATTGCATTACTAAGTCAACACAAAATATTTAGTCAAGTAAATATTGTGTTAGGAAATTTTGACACTCTTACCACTTCAACAATGCAATCAAGTAAAATAATTTTTTTTAATGTAGTTGTCAAACACATGCATGGATATGATGCTGTTCAGTGTTCACATCAATTTAGTTGCGCATTAGGTGCTCTAATTTGTTAAAAAAAAACACATGAAATCTTACTAAATCTTATGATAATTATTTTTTAGAAAGAATAAGAGTGATGGTCTTATTTGTAATTTGATTGCAGATTTAAAAAAAAAAAATACAAATTTTGATCTAAAATTTCAGGTAAAAAACAAAAGAAGAGATTCAAGATAATCGGCCCTTGAAAAAAAGAAAGATAAAAATGTGAAATAAATCATTAAAAGAACTGCACGGAATTCAAACAACATATTTAAAGTCTAATTAAGAAACTTTCAATGAGTATAAACGTCCTCCATCAGAGTTTGTATTATAATGACAAAGAAATATTCAATCAGCTCAGTTAAGTGAGCTGATTGATTAAGTTTTCAGATGTAACTTTTTAGATGGATGATATTGTCTTGGTCATTAGAATAAATGCTGGTCATTTAAATTTAAAAAAACCAACATTTATTTTAATGACGAAGGCAATGAGTTTACAGATGGATGACACGGCAAATTTGGATCAATCAGCTCAGAGTTTGTATTATAAACAACACGGAATTCACATTCAATCAGCTCAGTTAAGTTGGTTAAGTTATTAATTTTATTATAAAGAAATTTTCAAAGAAGCTTCAAAATGTTAATTAATACAACTGAAATTCGTTTGTCAATAAACAGTTATTGTAATTGAAAAAAGAAAAACTTAACCAAGAAAATTACGAATTCATATAAAGATTATTGACCTACTGCTTAAATTAATTCATTTGTTTTCACTTTGAAGCAGTATAATTACTTGCTCGTATCGACCTAATAGTTACTGATTACGGATTTTTTTTTTTAAAACATGACGAATGGATACATTAAAATCGGGAAAAATTATTCATCACATAAGTAAAATAACATACAATTACGTGTTGATGTAAAACTGTTGAGTAGGACTTATTCAAGCATTTTTACTTTTTACTTTGTACTCGTTTACTTGATTATTAAGTAATCAAAATTGTTAGGTAAAATGACGTAAAGGTTCAGGAAGTCTCTACACCGTGAAATTAATAAAATGTTAGGAGTGTGAAAAGCCCAAAGAAAAATTCTATGGCATCAGCCAATTCAATCGCTCTCTCAATGAAACCTTCAGGAGATGAGTTTGGGTCCGATGTCCATCGGACTCAAATTGAGTTTGATGGGTTTTATAGCTATCCAATTTGCTTTAAGATTTGTGCACAATACTTTATTATTTGTGCACGTTCTCTTTAATATTTGTGTCCATAAATTTTAAAACAAATCGGACAGGTATGAACCGGGGCCGGATCCAGTGTATTCCGGGGGGCAGCCGCCCCCGGATTTTGAGTTTTAGCGGAGATTTATCGGTTCCGACTGGCTTTGCCCCCCTGGAAATTTTTTTGCCCTCTCTGAATGTTTAATTGATAATTCAGGTTAAATTTATAGTTAAAATTAAAATAAATTTCTTGAAATATGATTGGTAATTATAATTATAAGTCAGAATATCATAAATTACAAGTCAGAGCATTATAAAGTATAAGTTAAAGCATTATTTTTTATCAAATACCTAATTAGTTAATAAGTTTAAATCCGATTAGCTATTTAAACCCAATTCGATATTTTTTTGCTGCTCCTGACGAAAATTTTAGATCCGCCCCTGTATGAAACCCATCAAATGCAAATTTAAGTCTGATAGATATTTTTTTTTTTTGAGAAAAAAGTCTGATAGACATTGGACTAGGGGTGTAAACGGAGCGGATAATGCTAATACCATATCCGCATCCGTTTCTCAACAAGCGGATACGGATACGGATAGTAAACGGATATCAAAATTGAAAACCATATCCGCCTTAAACGGATGCGGATACGGAACAGATAATCCACGGATATGGATTCGAATATGAATACGGAGCGGATAATTGTCGGATATTAAGTAATTCTACTAAATTTCATAATTTTAAATTGCTTAATTCAATTACCTAAATTGACAAAATTTTAATAAACTTTTTAAGTTTGCACAGTGATGATTATACATGACTAATTGCTTATTAGTTCAGAGAACCAATCAATTATCCTAATAGATTATATAATTTTTCTACTAAGATTCTTGGATTTAAACAAATATGTATATTTTTTGGGATACGGATAATAAGCGGATTCGGAGCGGATTATCCGCGAATAATCCGTATCCGTTTACACCCCTACATTGGACCCAAATTTACGCAACATTCAAATGTATCACTTTAAGATTTCTCTTTTGAATATTCCTTAAAATAATCACGACAACCCAAAAGATCGAAACTCTGGAAACAATCTTTGTCCGAAACAGATGTGTACTATTTAGGAGCTTTTTGGCAACAGAATTAATGTAATTAAATTCGAGTTAATGTTTTAATTATCTTAATCAGTATAAGCATGCATATAAGAAGAATTATTTCAAGAGTGGAATTATCTTAATATAAAATTAACCCTAATTAGGATTCTATTTTGCGTACCCTCTAACACTTGTTAGTTTTTTATTTCTCTCTCAAAACTTAAATATATTATATTAATTTATTCCTCAACTATTTTAATTGTTAATTGTTTCTTATTTATCCTTATAAATATGAAACGAGAGGTCTCATTTTCCCAAATTTCAAATGGAGGTAGCCTCTACAGAAATTAGAAATACTTGAAACTAAATACATTCCCATTTAAGTTTAAATTGGGAAAATAAATAAATTCTAACGATAGTTAAGTGCAGATAATTATTTCTATGGATAAATATAAAGCATAACATGAATTAAGGGGTATATTAGATATAATAAATACTATAAGGGTAAATAGGAAACTTATGATGTTTTCAAAGGTATAAAATTTATCCTATAAATTAAGATTTTAGACAAAATAAGGTTAAAAGAGGTGCTCTTAATTAATATATGTAAGAAGCTAGTGTTCAAGAACGGTTTTTGGTAGTGGTACGAGTCTTCTTTCTCTATAGAGACTTAAAGAGACATATGTTCAACTCTCAAAAATAACTTCTAAAAAATGATTGGGTGTGCCGAGTACTTTTAATAAAAATAAATAAAGAAGAAGAAAGAAGCCAGTGTTGACAAAAAAATTAAGTGGTTAAAAGAGTTAAAGGAGATGGCTTGAGCGACATTTTAAGAATTATTTTTAAATGTTCCTGAAAATTAGTAAAACCTTTCTGTCAATATTTATAAATACCTTTGTAAAACATAAAAGAGGAGGGACACTTACAACATTTTGGATCTTACAACATGTTATAACATTCGGTTTTGTGATTTTCAAATGCCAAACAGTCGATCCAAACCGTTCAACATGATCTCTATATTAAAATGTGCTTTGAGATCAAATTTTACATTTTTATGAATTTTTTTACTATTTATTAAGTATTTTACAAAACTACTGTTTTTCAGTGGTCCATAATTGTCTAAAAACAACAGTTTTGTAAAATACTTTATAAATAGTAAACAAATTTAAAAAAAATATATATAAAATTTGATCAAAAAGCACATTTTAATATAGAGATCGTGTTGAACGATTTGGATCGACTGTTTGGACTTTGAAAATTGCAAAACCGAATGTTATAACATGTTGTAAATTTCAAATATTGTAAGTGGATACCTAAAAGGTACAATAATGGACTTTAATTTTATAGTGGATGGTCTTATTTTTTAATTAATTTCATCTAATTGGGTTGAATTAGACGATAACATCCTACCATACTTGGTGATTGACATGACTAGACAAGGCTACTAACTGAGCTACCAAGGGGAAAAAAGATATTGCTCTTTTGAATATTTTTCTCCAAACCGAAGACTTTTTAAATGCATGTACTAATTAAAGAATGAGTGTTCTCACTTGTTTTCTTTTTTAATTTTTTGATGCAAGAGATTCCTTGTTTACTAAGTTGTAGTAGAAAGTAATTTTGGGTGAATATATTGATGAAGTTTATTTTTGACTTCACTCAACGCATAGTAAATAGACATAGACATACAAAGATGAGCTAATTTGCTTTGAGAAATAAAAATGGTGTTTTATTTTCTACTCATATTTTTATTTTCAAAACTCAAATAGTTGATCCGAACTTCTCAATATGATCTTCATATTGATATGTGCTTGGAGATCAAATTTTATATTTTTTTGAAATTTTTTTTACTGTTATTTAAAAAAAAATTGAAAATTACAACTTTGTGCAAAGGGAATTAAAACAACTTTTCTGTCGGAGAATTAAAACAACTTTTCATATTTATTTTTTTATTTAATAAAAAAAAATCTTTTTCAGAGGGTGAAATCGATGACAAAGCTTTCGATTCTGGGACCGATGGCAAAGGTATCGGTTTCGCTAGGCCTGGAACCGATGATTTTGTTATTGATTTTAGTCTGTGAAACCGGTGACTATGTCAGCAGTATGGGTAGATTTTTAATTCTCCGAATGTTGGATAGATTGTTAAATTCTTTATTTTTTGTATATTAATAAAAATTTCGGGAGCAAATATAAATCAAGTTCTTGTACTCTCCTTTATAATAGAAGAAAGTTTATGTTTGAATGAACAATTTAAGATAATGTCTTGGCTTTATGTTTTATTAACAGCTTATTTGTTTTAATTCAGTCCAATGATTAAGAGAAAATCGAAATTTAAAATATCTCATGTACTGCCAATCAAGTTGAATTTGAAAATTTATTAGCTCAAGTTCAAAATGAATAAACTAGATTCATACCTACAACTTTTGTGCTAGCCTGATGAAACAGTTTTACAAAATTATAATTATTTATTTTGAATATTTTATGTGTGAAAAATTGAGTTTTAAATTTAATGTTTGCACTTAATATGAAATGAAATTTTGCGAATTTTTTTTTCAAGCTAAACTTTTGAGGCTATTTTGTAGTTCCTGCTAAATGATGAATGGAAGAGGAAATCAGAGTCGGTCTGATGTCAGATCAGAGCCGTTTGATTCATATTAAGATTTACCAAGTCTGTTTTAAGATTCGTGCGAGTCAAATGTATACAAATTTTAATATGAACTGAACTATTTCGACCATCAAGTATTCACCAACCGAATAAATTTAGTTGGAGAGTCATTGGCAAATCATGGCTATTTGATTAAGATCGGACATTTATGATTAATTAATTCTAAATCATGTCAAAATTTAAGCAAGTAGACAGCTATGCAATAGACAAAACGGTTGCGATAATTACACCGGATCCTCCAAAATATTTTAAGCAATTCATTAAAAGAAACAAAAAATAATTTTAATGCGTTCTCATCTGATGTAAGATTATTATGTCATCACCACATTTCATTTCTAAATTAATTGAAAATAAGTTTTGGAGGCCGATTAACATTAAAAATAAGAAAATTGAAATTTGACTGAGACAAAAAAAACATTTGGAGAATTTTGACAATTTGAAATTGAACTACCATGTCAGTAAAATAAGAAATTCATACCACAAAGCTAGACCCACTAACTTTTTAAATTTGTTAAAAATATGAAATGATAAAGTACCTATACGGCTATACTATATATCAAAGTCAATATATATAAGAAAAAGAAGTATACCATCATGAAACGATTGAGCGACAACCGAGCCATGCAAATTGTGTGATGAAAGGACATTAAAATGTTAATTGATCACACGACTTTTGAGATCAAATTTACAAGTCAGTTTGGTAATATCAATATAAACTATTAAGCACATTGCATGTCTATAATACCTATTCAAATTAATGCAAAATATGTCTCAAACTAGCATCACGATGTAATTTCAAAGGCATCAAATTTCACAACGTGATTTCTAGAATTTCATTAATATGATACGTTGATAACAATGCAAAGTGATCTTTTTTATCTATAGCATTAAAAAAATAAACATGTATTATCGGTTTTAGTACATCTTGATTTATACCCAGGGGCGGATCCAGGATTTTCGTCAGGAGGGGGCAAAAAAATATCGAATCGGGTTTAAATAGCTAATCGGATTTAAACTCATTAACTAATTAGGTATTTGATAAAAAATAATGCTTTAACTTATACTTTATAATGCTCTGACTTGTAATTTATGATATTCTGACTTATAATTATAATTACCAATCATATTTCAAAAAAATTATTTTAATTCTAACTATAAATTTAACCCGAATTACCAATTAAACATTTAGAGGGGGGGTAAAAAAATTTCCAGAGGGGGCAAAGCCAGTCGAAACTGATAAATCTTCACTAAAACTCAAAATCCAGGAGGGGACGGCTGCCCCCCCCCTCCCGACTATGCTAGGTCTGCCCCTGTTTATACCATCGATTCATGTTATTCACTCGTTTAGGTATAAATCGAAATTTGTCAAAAAAAAAAAAATGGTACATATTTTTTTCTTTTCTTTTAATTCTGTAGATAAAAAAAATGTCCGTAATCGTCCATCAATTATATATATATGCATCGGTTGGTGGAAATTAAAGGAGCATAGTACATCTGAAAACATCTATTTGATACAATCCATGAATTGTTAGGTTGTCCCTTAATATATTACATGTCTTGATCATTGAAACCTCGTGTTACAAATTGACACAAATTTAAATCATACTATTTTGTTTTTTTTTTTTTGCTTTTTGCGTCATTGTTAAATATTCTAAGAGCATCTTTTAGAGAGTATAATTGTTCCAAATCTTTAGACCCTAGATCCTATGCCCTTAATTATTCCAACTCTCAGTTTTTCACCTATTTTTTTCTTTGCCCTTTTTGACTTATGATGAATGATGCGACGCAAAATTATCTTTTAAGGAAAAGAAAGTGCATCACTGTATTGTATTTTTCTTCTTCTTTGGACCTCTCGAGCCTCTTTCGGCCTTTCTAGTGTTTCTTGGTCATACCTAAAATGATGATAATTTGTTTCTATTTTTTCAAAATCTTTCTTTCTATTTCCATCTTTAGACACGATATTGCGGTCTTCGAGTGTAAGCTTTAGGTCATGTTTAATTGTAAAATGAAAAGTTAAGACATTTATTCTTCGTTTAAAATGTCAATGAATAATAAAACAAAATAGTAAGATGGAGTTACGGAACAATAACATAAACTTTTTTTTTCTAGACAGGCTAATTTATATTACACTTATTTCGCCTGTAGAGCTTATTGTCAGAGACAAACATTCATTTCTCCATTTATCTCTTCTCACTAATCAATAATTTAAGCCAAGACTTAAATAACAAACTTCAACAAAACAAGAATAATTTAAGTCATCTTAGCTTTGAATAAGGAATTTTATCGTCCTTAAAATTAAGCACCAACCAAACAAAAGTAACATAAACTACTTTTCATTTTTAAAGAGTAAATATATGTCGTCAAACAAAAGTAACATAAACTACTTTTCATTTTTAAAGAGTAAATATATGTCGTCATTATCGTGATGATGCTGTAGTTCGAAATTTTTATTAATATAAAAAATAATAATAAATTTAACAATATATCTAAGAATGACAAAGAATTCAATATCTACCCATAACGATGACATTGTCATCGGTTTCAGAGAGTAAAACCGACAACAAAGTCATCGGTCCCAGAGTTTTCATGCTACAACAAAGCAATGTTCAGTTTGTAACAATATTATAATATGAATCTATAGTATTTGTTTGACTTTGCAACGATTGTTATGCATAACATTTGCCATTGATTGGTTTGTAACAATATTATATTATGAATATATAGTATTTGTTTGACTTTGCAATGATTGTTACACAAAAAATTTACTATTGATTGGTTTGTAACATACTCTCTGAAACCAATGACAATGTCATTGGTATGGATAGATCTCGAATTTTTTGTTATTCTTAAATAGATTATTAAATTTATTATTTTTTTGTATATTAATAAAAATTTCGGCGCTGTAGTATTATTATCCAATGTCGATTGTCCGATCAAGTGAAATATAATCCTATCTGTTATTTCGGCTTGATCTGGATGTTTGAATTCAATCGTATAATAAGAAATGAGAAGAAAAAAAATGGCCGAAAGAGTGCCTAGTTGCCTGCCCAAGAAATTCCCACTTTCTTTATCTATCAGAAATCAGAATTCACAAGCAGTCTTTCCTGGTTGTCATACTCATATATTCTGTGTATTTTAGGTGAATCAGTATCCAATAATATAGGACCAATTATAGGCCCAAACGTATTTTTTAATATGGACCAATCATGGAGGATTCAGGGCCTTTTAACGGGCCTAATTTTTTTTCATCTTGCGTGTAAATTGAAAGAGGGTAGTGTAGAAGCCGGCGCCATCCTTCGAGAAACATGGGAGGATTCGCTGAGAGTTGTCAGTTAGGATGGATCTACTCTCCCTCTCGATTCTTCTTTCAATTTAACAGCCACAGGTAATCTGAGATATTGACAAAGACAGCGCAGCATTTTGCTTACCCCTTCCACATTACCTTCCCTGCATATATTTTTTTTTCTTTAATGTATGTCACATGTAAATAGACAATGAGTAGAAAAGACAATAATTCGGCCAAGAGAGTCCAATAATATTCGCTTCCAGAGAGTAAACACTGAAATTTCAGTTAACTGTTTACTTGATAAAATATATAATTTTTTGAGGATCAATTGATGGGTGAATCTGGCCTACGGGCGTTTCAATGATAAAAAAAAAAAGTTGATCGGTGGATTATGCAAAAGGAGATCCAAGTACAACAATGAGAAATATTTGTTACAAGTTATAATCCCTATTTCCTCAAGTTCGGTATTGCGGCTAATTTGACATAATAATTTCACAAAAAAAAAGTGTGTTTTGCCTATGCCAAAACAGAGAGTTGTCTTTATCCTTGGCCTTCTTTAATATACGAATAACAAATTGGACCCATATGCTGAACTCAAAAGAACAGCTAATGTATTATGTTCTATACTTCTATTACTATGATAACACCAATTTTGTTCTCACGTTCTTCACACCAATACAGTAAAGATCGCCAGATGTTGAGTTAACGATAGATACAACTAAACCATAAAAAATTGCAACCCATTCCACCATTTATAAGCACAGGTTTTGATAAGGTTTGACAACTGATTATGAACATCACAAAGAACAAAAGCCATGCCTTTCATAGGGTGTCCACAAATGATACTACTAGGACAAATATATAAACAATCTTTAATAACAAACCTACATATTCAGATCCCAAACATAGCAGTCTTTAATTTTTCAAGTAGCTTTTCTCCAATCTGCATACAAGGCAACTGCCATTGAGGGCATTGATATAATAGACTTCTAGTTCTAAACAAAACAAAAAACTCAAAATAAAAATAGAAGAAAAAAGAAAGGACAGAAACACCAGGTTGCAATATAACATATCCTGCTTGAGGTCCAGAGCCAACCTAAACACATAATAAAAAGAGATTTAAGTTGTTAGCGCATTTTTCTAAATACAACAAATAAACTTTAAACAATGTTAAAATAAAGACTCTGATTGAGTTGCAAAACAAAGGACAGATTCATTCACATCCAGAAAAACGGAAATTGGGCTTGGATTGGATGTCCTGCAAAAACAAAATAAATAGACAACTTGTTCAAAAGGATGTATTATATGCAAAACCATCATTCAGGGAAGTTTAAAACCACATCTACAAATGAGTGCTTAGGTGTATTATATGCAAGACCGAGCATGCCAGCATGTTCATATGCTCACAACTATTTAGATTTCCATTTAACTAAGGGGGAAACAGTAAATTTAGTGTACATTGGAAATCAACATTTCAAAATACAAAATTGCTGTCTTTATTTTATTTGAGCTTATTCTACATTTTAAATGTAGTTTTGAATCAAAATCAGACAGGTATCTAGGTTTTTTCAATCCCAAACCGTATCAAATTTAAATGCAAGTAGCCTACCAAAATTTAATCTTTATAAAGAACAAAAAAGAGAGCACTGACAGGTGAGTTGAAAGATAAAAATAAAATAAAAGAAACAATAAACCTTACATTTCTCCGATCAGACAAACATCAAGAGCTCCGGACGGCTGTAGGTATTGCCTTCCTCATCATCCAGCACAGGATACGCCGCAACCAGTGCATCCTGCGCCCCAATGTACAGCGAGTTGTAAATCTTCCAGTACACCTCCCGCACCTTCCTTGCAGGGTGAAACAGCCCTTGAAGACAGTAATTCAAAACTACTGCAGGGCCTAAGGCCACTCGCATCCCCTCTATCGCTTCCATCACTGCATTTATCACGTGAGGTGATGTCTCAAATATGTTGGGCCAGACGTAATTTAGGAGATGTACCAGTGCATCCTCACATCCCAGCCCAGCAACACCCAATGCCATGTGCTTCACAGCTGACGCTGCAGTTTGTCTGTGCACCAGGTCACGGTCCATTAAAGCATCTTCCAGAAGTGGCGTGACTGCATATATGTAGTCTTTCCCCATTTCTCCTATGTATTCAAAGAGAAAGGAGAGGGACTTGAGAACTCCATTTTGGACATTTAATTCTGGGACCCGGTATTCGTTCATTAAGGCTGGTAAGACGGTGAATGGAGAACATGTCTCAGCAACAATGGCTATGGCAACAGTGGTGCACACACGGTTTTGCCTCTCTTGCACCTTCAGGTTGTTTAATAAGGTTGCGAGCACATCTTGGGGACCTATTGCCTTTGCAATGTAACCAAAGGTGTTCACTGTTGCTCTCCTTATTCCCTTCTTATGTGCCTTCAGCATTTCCAGAAGTTCAAAACAGATGCGCATCCATTCTCTGGCTGGTACAAACTCAGCACCACGGTCAGCAATCCGACCAACCAAATCTATGCAGTTCTCCTGCACCTTCTCATGCCGATTTTTCAAAACTGGAGTTAAACGAGGGAGGAGATCCTTGATTGGTGGGGTCATTTTGGTCATACCAATCACATTTACTATGGCCTTCAGAGCACCCAATATCGACCCCAAAACCTCAGGATATTCTTCTCCCAAGTATTCGTATAGAACTACACCCAAGTGACCCATCAATTGTTCTTCCTGACACTGTTTCATGACAATAGCAATCCTCGAAATAAGATCAGCAGCCTGTTGCCTGACCTTGGCACTCTTGTTATTGAGGCGCCATTTAATGGTACCACAAATCTGAGGTAGATACGGCTTAACCCTGTCACCAAGAGCATTAACCACAGCCCCAAACCCGTTAAGCATGACATTTGCATCATCACTAGTCTGCTCCTGAAATGCGTACAGAATACCATCGATGAGCAACTCCTCCAACCGAGAATCAATATCCGATGCACCTAAATTCGCCACAACCTTCTCTATGGTCTCCATGACCATTCTCCTATAAGGCTCACTCTCATCCTTCAAATCTTCAACCACTCTCCCCACTATATCAGCCACACCGACCTTATTTGCCATCTCAACTGTTGTCTCCACGAGTTGTTTATAGTTCCTCCTGTCAAGTGCCATTCGACGAACCCAGAAATGCTTAAAGAATTCAGGGAGTATGCTATCCCTGATGTAATCTGCCTCTACACCTTCAGTACTTGCACACTGTTTGACCACCTTTAAAACAATCTTCTTCATTTCTTCATCTGGGGATTGGAACTCCTTTATCAGAATTGGCATCACCTCTTTCGTATAATAACTTGCATACACTGCATCCATGAGTGGGATGATAAACCCAATAGCTTTCAAAAAGGCAGCTAGTACCTTCCCACGGTGGGCCCGGATACCCTTCCAGAGAGGCTTCAACACAGAATCAAAGCTCTCTATGCCATATGGAGCTGCAGCCTCAGCCAAAGCAGCTAGAGAAAGAGCAGTAATCGTGCGCACCTTTTGATTCTCATCTACTAGCCCATGCTCTATGATTTCAACCAGAGACCTTAAATGGGGAAGCACGGCACAACCCATGAGAATAGCAATCTGTTGACAAATTTTGATACCAGTGTGCCTAGCTTGCCATGACTTCTTACTTTGACAAACAGCTTTCAGAAAGGGAAGAAGGGCAGGTATACCCAAAGCAGACGCAACCACACTGAATGCCCTAGCCGTCGTGTTCCTGACGTACTCATCAATGTTATCTATGTCAGGTCGCATGGCAGCTATCATGGTCGCCAAACCGGCCGCTTTGCTAAGGTTGGATATGATCTCCCGACCTTCCACACGTGCATAATAATCTTCATCAATCAAAAGAGGCTCGATAACCACCAAGATCTTATGCACAAATGGCCGCACCAACTCATCAAGCTTGTACAGAACCCGATCAATTACCTTGACCAAAAGATGCCGCTCTTGATCCTCCAGAGTTGGTTGCATGAGCAGTGGTAAGATCTTATTAAAGAGCGGGCCCGCACCAAGCTCACGGGCCTTATCTGTCAGTTGTCTCAGAGCCGTCTTTCTCTGAGGCGGGGTCCCATTCTTCACCTTCAGCAGTAACCTCATGATTTTTCTCTCCTTTTGTTCTTCTGGCGACAGCTGTTCTTCCTCATCTTCATTCAACAAAGACCCGAAATACTGGTAATCCTCTGGTTTCATGAAAGGCAACCCGCCAGGGGCCTCTTTGGGTACGTCAAATTGCTGGCCCCTATTCTCCTCTGGAATTGAATACAGTGGTGTTCCCATAGGCGTTGGTGTGGCCAAGAGCTTTCTTGCAGGGGTTCTAATTGGGACATAAGAGGCAGGGGGCTCAAGAATCTTGTACCCTTCTGGTGGAAACATGGCATCAAGCTCTTCATCAGTCAAGACCCGGTTTCGCTCCTCGATATCCCTCTCCCACCTAAGTAAATTGTACTGCTCAGGTGTCATCGGACCCCTAAGATTAAGTGCACTTGGTGTAGGTGTCGCTAAATCGACTCCACCCACTGGTGTAACACCAGGGGTGTATGCCACAGCAGGAGTTGCAGCACTAGGTGTTGCAGGGGTAGCACTACCCGCTGCTGGTGTTTCATCCCATCGAGACCTCTGCCTTTTAGGAGTTGGCGTGGCCATACCGGAAAGTTTTGGTGTGGCATCCCATGTCATCCCAGCCGGTGTGGCACCTGGCGTAGCACCAGCACCAGGGGTTGCATCAGAATCAACCAGTCTTCCAGGTGTAGGTGTCTCATCCCATCTGTTGCGTCGTACTGAAGGGGTTGCATCAGAAACCCTACCGGGAGTTGCATCTGGCGCATCCCAATCAGAACCAATCTTAGGCTTTTTGGTCACACCAGCAGCGTCGGCATCCTGCGACTGATCCCAACGATTCCTCCTTTTTGGTGCAGGAGCCGGTTCCTGCACAACGGTTTTACCTTTCTCTTTCTCCTCTTCTTTCTTCTTTGCAATCTCCTTCAAAAGATCCTCCTTTTGCTTCTGTAGAGCCTGTTCTCGCATCACATCAGCATAGGTTCGTACGGACGGATCAGGCGTGGCCTCTCCCATTGCAAACGGGTCGTTCCTCTCAGGCGAAATGATTCGTTGCAACCTCCTCCGACGATATTCATCCTCTCTGTCTATAATCTTCTGCGGCTTATTAAACCCCGCCGAGTCTTCCTCCGAGTCGCGAGGGATATCTTGCATCGCTATCCGGTGGCCAGTGATGGAAGAAACCTGGCGAGAAGGGAGTGGAGCAACGTCATCTTCCGCCTCCTCGTCGGTGGCGGGGATAGATGATACGTAGCCCTCGAAGCGCTTATTCCCGGCGGCGCCGTACAGATCGGCGTCGAAGGCTACTGCGGAGGGGGCCATAGGGACCATGTCCTCAAGCTTCCGTCGCTCCTCCTGGGCGCGAGCTAACTCCTCGTCGAGCGGATCCATTTCTACCTAGAAACCTTGGATCTTGATACGAGGTTGTAGTGTTTACCAGAGAAATGGGAAAAGAAAAGGGATGTAACCGGCTGTGGCTAGGGTTTTGATAAAAACGGGAGGGCTGGAGAGTCCGGATCTTCTGAGGCAACTCAAATCATGAGTTTGGATCTGGACCGTCCGATTAGAATATCTAATCGAATCCATTAAATTGTGCCACAAAACCAAGTCAGATTTGTATATGTTATATTGTGTTATGATTAAATTTAGAGTCGGTTACAGCACATCAGTCATATTCTAACTACACGGGACACAAATCTGCAAAGAATCGCAGCTGCTTGTACAAATCAAACCATTCATTTTTTGAGATTCATACGTAAAATCAACTGCTTTGAAATTCGTGTATTTTAAAAAAATAAATAGTTTAATTTGAACAAGTAGGAACCTGCGATTCTAAAAAATCGCAGGTGATTTATTTCCCAACTATACGTGTTATTTTTAAAAGAAAATAACTCTACACTACGCTAATAAAATTTAAACTAAAGAGTTCCTTCCTATAAATTTTGTGCCTCAAAATCTCAACCGGTACCATATCGCCCTAAAGATTACATGATTTTATTGTCTCCAAATCCACCACCAAGTACACAACATCATATTAACCCTAACATCAGTATTCAAATTCCCCATTGAATGAAACTATCAGTGTTGATCTCTGATTTTGCAAGTTCATACATTTTTGAAGAACCTAATCATTGTTGCTGTACATAGATCACATCGGCAATTAATCTTGAAGTCAAAGAGAAAGTTAATTTAGCAATGTCCAAGTGAATGATTGATGCCGAAATTCCTTTCAATGTTTGTAACTCCAAGTATTATCAACCCATGTATGAGAGAAATTGGAGTGTGTTTGAGTTCATTCACTCAAAAAGAGGAACATAATTGAGCACCAAAGGTTGAATGATCTCGTGTATATTCGCTATAACTTGAGATTGCATCAAATGTATGAAAACTGTTGCAGGTAAAATAAAATTAATTGTTGAATTGTAGGATATCATTTCGCGGGAAAAATTATGATCTTGTTGGTTTTGAAGATTTTTTTTATGATGGCAAGTTGATTTTGGAGGATGATCCACCACTCCTCATAATTGATGAAAATGAGAAATTTTGCAAATAAAAGACTGCACTCAAGATACAAACTAATGAAGACAATGGTAAATTTTTTTCATAAACTAGCTTGAATTATGAATTTCAATATAATTTATTTTAAAATTCTAATTACATTACTACTTGAACTCATGGTTTTTTAGATGAATTTTTGAATTTAGATGAATTTAATTCTGGAGATGAAGTTGAAGACCCATGCACAAACAACACAGAAAGAGGTGGAGATCAATAAAATCAAAGTGTTGATGTTAGAAATCATAATGTTATTTCAATTACCGAGTGGCATTTTACTTGGCTTTAATTTTAATTTTGATGTTGGTTTATTTTCTTAGCCATTAGAAATATTCAACATTTTATTTTGAAAGTGTGAGATTGTTTTAAAAGTGTGAGGTTACTTGTGGCAAATTATATTATAATGTTGAACTTTGATTTTAATGTTGTTTACCATCTTCTTTTTTCTTTTTTTATATATCCACTATTTTCGTTTACTGGTTTTGAATCAAAGATATTGGTATTCTCCTTTTTCGGTATTTAGCACATATGCTACTGGTATTTAACATGTAAAATTACGTACACTTAAAATGCTAATTCTTAGTTTTTTTAATGGGTAATTCTAATTTTTCCTGCTTAACCGTCCCCCAGATAAAAACGCGTTAATCACGCTAAACGACGAAAAAATGCATTAATCGCCCAAAAAAAATGTAGACCATAAAACCGTCCGATAGTATTCATTCTGAACACAAATGTATTCATCCTAAAACAAAAAAGTATTCAACCAAGGTCTGCACATTAAGACAAAAAAAACTGGACACATCACTCATCATCTTTTACACGTTTTTAGAGGTGGGTGGTTTTTTCTCCGTTTAATCAAACCAATATTTCTGACGATCTGTAAGGAATTTTTCAAATCTAAAACCACGAACGTCTTCTAAATAATTTTCTCTTTTCAATGAGATCCATGATGACATACTTTCGAGTTGTCGGTTGCATAAGTATTCATCATCGTCGTGTAAGTATTCATACATAATACATCAAGTATTCATCCTGGTTGTGTAAGTATTCATTCTTAAGATCCGCTTAGTTGTCATGCTAATCAATCCCTATGCTTGTAACACTCTTGATACATATTTACACTTACACGGCAATGATGAATACTTGCATAACGATGATGAATACTTGTGCAACCGATAACTAAAAACGTGTAAAAGATAGGTGAGTGATGTGTCCAGTTTTTTTTTAAATACTTGATATCTTATGATGAATATTTGATGTATTACAAATGAATACTTGATGTATAATAGATGAATACTTACGTGTGACAGTTGTAAAATCTTTCAAATATTAGGCGGTCCCTAAATATTAAGTGGTCTCCCAGTTAGTTAACAGTTACTCGTATAGTTATTGACTAGGGGGCAAAATGGGAGATTGATTAGCGGGACAGTTAGGCAGATCCTAAGGATGAATACTTCCACAAGGAGGATGAATACTTGATATATTATGTATGAATACTTGTGCAACTGACAACTCGAAAGTATGTCATCATGGATCTCATTTGAAAGATAAAATTATGTAGAAGACGCCCGTAGTTTTAGATTTGCAAAATTTCTTATAGATTGTCAGAAATATTGATTAGATTGAACGGAGAAAAAATAAACCACCTCTAAAAACGTGTAAAAGATAGTAAGTGATGTGTCTAGTTTTTTTGTCTTAATGTGCAAACATTAGTTGAATAATTTTTTGTCTTAGGATGAATATATTTGTATTACAAATGAATACTAATGGTGGTCCGCGTCTCTTTTGCGCGATTAACACGCTTTCTGGGCGGTTTTACGTGTTTTTGTTTGTCGTTTAGCTCTTTTAACGGTTTTTATCCGTGGGACAGATAGGGGACGTTTCATGGGGGACAGCCAGGCGGACCCTTTTCTAATTTGTTGTTTGTGTATATTTTGGAAACAGTGCTCGGAGAGCACATATCTGATTTTTAAATTTTCTATTTTATGTATATTTGAAAACAGTGCTTATAGAGCACATATCAGATTTCTTGTTAATTTTGATTTTTTTGGAGTTTTAAGGGAAGTTTTGTTTATTTCATGTCTCTAACAATTTATATAGTTTTTAAAAAACCAATGGTCGAACTGGTTGATCCAACGGTCTGTTCAATGAACTGTTAATCCGAAGTTTTACCGTATTGATGTCCGGCCCGATTCTCATAACATTGCCCTGAAGAACGCAGGGGCCTTCAATATTCGTATCAAAGTAAATCGGACGGTCCGGATGTAAGCTCAAAATTCGAGTCAACTATGGTGATACGAATTCGGAGCTGGCGGGCGAGGACTCTGAAAGCCGACCTTGATTTGATTGCTAGAATCGTCCACTCAACTCTGACCCGTAATTTTGTTCTTTTTTTACTTCCGTCCTTCCAAAATTGGAAAAACTCAGCCCATATGTCGATGTCGTGCCTTCAAAATTAGAGCTTCAACCTCAAGTCCTCAACCGTCAAACAAAATTTCTCTTGTTTTTCCTTTCTAAAGACAATAAATTGCTAGGCGATCTGCAAAGTGTGATCCTTCTAAAATCATTTTCTTTTCATATCAAATTTTATCTGTTTTCTTATCAATTGGCGCACTTTTTAATTGAAACAATAGTGTATTTATTCAAAGCTTAATTTTGTATTTTTACTAAAGAGAAATGATTTAAATACCAACAACCTGTTTGGCCACATGCAGCTAAATTTTTTTGTTCCTTAAATTACAAATCGAAATTATTGAATTTTCTTTGTATCACATAATTTTTTTTAAACTTGGTAGGTGATTTTTTTTTTTATTTCATTTCGGTCTATCAAGAGATGCAAAATATTGATAAATTTAATTCATTATTTTTGTTAACTTTCAATGCATACCGAAATGTAGTCAAAATGATGTTATTTTTTAATGTGCATATAATCTACAATCTGCATACAATATTAAATTAATTAGTTTTATTATTTGTGAGTATAAAAATAGTTATTTAAAATTAAAATTGATATTGATTTGATGACAACTTTTGATATTGAATATCTTCTCTTTACAAAAATCACATTCCAAACTATATGTAATTTTCACAATTCTAAAATAAAATAAAAATAAGAACCTAACCATTTTAGACACATGAAATTTTCCCGCAACTGTCAAAACTAAAAAATATACGTTGTTGTCACTAAAGATAAAATTTCATTTTATAAATTAAATATTAGGCCTATGGCCCTACGGGCCATGTAATCATAAAAAACAAGTCTTAATCTTGTCACATTCTTTTATATATTATTTTGGAATTTAAATCGGGCTGAAATTCAAGATTTTTTGAAATTCCTGAAATTCGAGATTCCAGCCGTTCAACTATTTTTGTGCACGCATTCAGAACAGCTGGTTTTTGCACGCATCTCAAAACAGTTCAACGACTGAATCCAGATTGCAGAAATTTCAAAAACACCGTTCATTCATCTCGAATTTCATTAGATTCGGATCCATTATTTTGACATACCATGTATAGGTGATACGTTGTGGCGTTGTGCTACATGTCTAAAGGAATTCGTATCCAAGTGTAGTACCGCAAAATGGAATCTTTTAGAATGATTTCCTTTTGAGTTGATCCGGACTGTTCTTTTAACTTGGCACGAATCTTAATGTCCAATAATACTGCCCCTTATTTTCCTCCGAATCTCAAACCGACTGAGATTTAATCTCAAACCGTAAAGTGGTGTGCATCCTCTGTAGTAATAGAGAGGATACTCTAAAGTGTATGCTGCAAAAATGCAAAGCAAAAGGCACTAACAAGTGCCATCGTCCCTAAAATTCAAAAAAACTAAAACTTCTGGGCATATAAGAAAAATGTTCTTTTTAAGAAATAAAGCGGCAGTTTGTTTCTCCCGATCTGAAAGTCGAGAAGAGAAGAACCACTTCCCGGCTCCCGCTTTGGAAATATCACCTGAAATCAATCGTTTCCCTATCTCTCGATTCTCAATTTTGAACATCCTCTTTTTCTCCTTTCCTCAAATTTAGAACTGCCCATCCCTTCTCCATTACTTTTCAAACGGAGATGAGGAATCGAGGTCTTCTATCTGCGGTTACTACCTTGCTAGTGGCTCTTGCGGTGCTGGGTTCTGGTGGGACCTTGGCCGCGTCAGAGGAGGCCTACGTCACGCTCCTGTATGGAGATCAGTTTGTTCTGGGGGCCCGGGTTCTTGGCAAATCGCTTCGTGACACTGGAACCACCAAGGATCTCGTTGCACTGGTATCTGATGGCGTCTCGACCGATGCTCAGGACCTCCTCAAGGTAATTCATCAATTGTAAAATTCAGTGGGGTTGAGTAGTTTATTGTGGAAAGGAATTCAATTGAATTCATGAGGAATTTAATTGAAAGCATGCAGTTGGTCTTTATGGGACCTGGCAGTCACAGTAACAAAACTGGAATTTGAAAACTGTTTTTAGAAATACACTGGTGGCTTACCAAAACAGGGAAGCAAATACTGGTACAAGGTGGCCCCAGTACAGTGCAGATTTCTGAAATTGCATACCTTGCATTGAAATTTGTGCTGGTATGGTATAATATGTTCGGTTATTCTACCTACTACCTAGTTATATTATTTACCAGTTAATTGTGAACAACACATATTAGAGTTTTAAGAATTCTGTTGTGTATGTGCACTATGTAGTAATATGTTATTTAACAAATAAATGCAGGCTGATGGATGGAAGGTTCAGCAAATAAGTTTATTAACAAATCCAAATCCAAAATCGTCCAGGCCCAAAAGATTCTGGGGGGTTTATACAAAGCTGAAAATATTTAGCTTGACACAATACAAGAAAGGTAATTTTTTTTTTTAATTTCGACTATTTGCCCTGGCTTTATTTTTCTGGAGTACTTTCTCTGCCCTCTTATTTTTGTGCAAAATGCACTCAGCAGCTTGCAATACTTGCAAAATAAACCCAACGTATCTAATATTTGCAGCTCAAGCCCCACTTGTGACATCTGTAATTTTAACCGTTAATGGAGTTGTTCATAAAACATGACTAAACTGCAGCTCACTTTTTCATGTTGATTCAACCAAAACACTCCATAACCATTAAATTCAAGCAAGAATCCCCAATGGCCCAATGGATAATTATTCAATATTTTGCTTAATTGGGATGTAGTGAAATATTGACTTCTTTGTGCTAGGTGTGAAAATGCCAAGGGTAAGAGAATTTACCTCTTCCATCACAATGATCTGAATGTCGGGTGTTACATGCAAATATCTATGGAAGTTATTGCTTTTGGTTGGTGTGTGTGTGGTGGTGGGGAGGGGGGCGGGGGGGGTGGTAATTACAAAAGTTTCCATGTTTCGGAGTTTCAGAACATCATTGTATTCTTGAACTCTTGCCTTTGTTGTTTGCAGTTGTTTATCTAGATGCAGAACAGTTATTTTCCCTTACAAATGTTGCTTGGTTGGGGGGTTGGGGCGTCCATGTTTCGGAACGTCATTGTATTCTTGAACTCTTGCCTTTGTTGTTTGCAGTTGTTTATCTAGATGCAGATACCATTGTAGTGAAGAGCATAGAAGACTTGTTCAAGTGTGGTAAATTCTGTGCAAATTTGAAACACTCAGAACGGTTAAATTCCGGAGTTATGGTAGTTGAGCCATCAGAAGCTCTGTTCAAGGATATGATGGATAAGGTTGCAGTTTTGCCATCTTACACTGGAGGTGATTTATATAAATTGTTGGTTTATATGATCTATTTCTTCTTTCCTATATCTTTTTTTGTTTGTTAAATTGTCCCCATCTTGCTTAAACCAATAATAAGTGCTGCTATAAGTATAAACCCAACAACAAAGAAACAAAATAAAAGGTTTGGGTAGTTAAAAGATTACTACAGCAGATAATTGGTACTTCGTGGAACTGGCTTTATCTTTTTGTTTCTCAAATTGATTTAACTCGTTAATTGTGACAATTTTTGTTTATTGTTTAAATTTCAGGAGATCAAGGATTCCTTAACTCATACTACGCTGATTTTCCCAATGCTCATTTGTTTGATCCAAGTATACCTGATGAGGTTGTAAGATCTAAACCTGAACCAGAAACACAAAGGCTAACTACATTGTACAATGCTGATGTTGGTCTTTACATGCTAGCTAATAAGGTAATGTAAAATATCCAACAATGAATTCATTGCTACATGCTATGAACTTACCAAGCTTTCTGACGCATATACACAGTGACATTAGGTATATGCTTTTGTAAGCGTCAGAAGTAGAGAAATGACACATTTGCCTCAAAAACTGACCAATTAGAAGACTGACATTTTTCTAAAACATGCTACATGTTTTTTTTATTCTTGCTAAAGGGTAACATGGGTACTTTATAAATTTAAAATGAGTTTTAATAAAAAGACGATAAAAAGGGTAAATTTGTGGGTTATTGAAATTTAGAAGGGTAAATATGATATTATGAATTTTAGAAGGGGAAATACGTAATTTCAAAGTTTTTGAGGGGTATGCATGAAATTCCCCCTTTCTTTTAAAGCAAATAAATTTTTTTTTTTTTACCAAAACTTCTTATTTTGTTTGGTGCAGTGGATGGTTGAAGAGAAGGAACTTAGAGTTATTCACTACACACTTGGCCCCCTAAAGCCCTGGGACTGGTACACTGCTTGGCTCGTCAAACCTGTCGAAGTGTGGCAGGTGACTTGGATTTCAGTTACTTTCGCTGCCTTATTTGTTGTATATTATTGGTTGCAAGCAAGTAATGTTTTTCTTTTGGTAGGAAATTCGCAATAGAGTTGAAGCGTCTATGCCAGGGACTGGCGGTGGTAAAAGCCCTCGCGACCAATTCATTGTTACCATTCTACTTCTTCTTCCTTTCTTTGTTTTAATCCCCATCTATTACCAATCTCTCGTTCAGGTTAGTAATTCACTATGACATGCCTGTAATTAAGGATTGAAGTATTAGAGCATCATCCATTTTCCACTTTGGCCCATAGGTTTCAGGGTTTCCTTTTTAAGTCAATGTAACCAGTCCAATTTTTTTATTCTGGTCCACGATAATTATTTTAAGCCAAAATGGTCACAATCCTTGTCAGTGACTAGGGGTTATTCATTTTCTTTTCTTTTTAACTTGGGAAAGGGTAGTATTGCAGTCTTGAACTGCTTTTCACTGGAAATAGGAGAAGATTGTGTGGACCAAATTGACAACTAAAAATGTTTAAGGCTCAAAAGGGAACATTCAGACTAAAGATCCAAAGGAAAATGGGTCCAGATTCCCTAAAGTAACTCAAATTTTGAGTTTAGATCCGGACTGTCCGATAAGAATCCGGGCCGATCTGGCCCGAGGTGGAATGCATGGGGCTTCTTTTATATTCGTGTCAAAGCAGATCAGGCGGTCCGGATCCAAACTCAAATTTTGAGTTACTTTAAGGGATCCGAATTCAAGGAAAAATGGACACTTTAACTGACTCATGCATTGCTAATTTCAGGCTATGAGGGATTTGTCAGGCCAAGGTACACTGTGTGTTTTTGGTAGACGGCTATACCACCAGTACAAATCAGGTGCAATCCTCCCTGTCTATTCTTCTGTGGCTGCATCCTCGTCAGCCAGTTCACATCCAAATCAGATGGTTCGTTGGTTTGAGTCGGTACAACTTTATTTGTTTTCTTTTCGTATTATCTACAAAATGACAAAGCCCCTTTTTATACATAAGAAATGTGAAAATGCCCAGTATTCTAAAGGGGCCGGGAGTGGGGTGGGGAGGCATTTGAGAAAGATCCTGACTGGAAATTATTCCTTGCACTATAGTTGGATGTGCATGGCCAACGCAACTTGGATATTGTACTGACAAAGTTCTTAGTTAAAATCATGTGCAATCCGAAGCTTGTATTTTCAAATGTCAGGCCACAAAATTTGTTAAACATCAATGATGGACATGAACTAAAACCAAGAGAAAACATTGCATCAATAATTTTATGTTGTTATGCAATTGTCTAAAGAAACTTTCAAGAGTAACACAGCTTATTTAAAGACAAACCGACTGCAATCAGGCACTACTGTGGGGATTAATATTTGGGGATTTTATTTTTACGAACCTATCTCTCTCTCTCTCTACTTGTTTTTATACTTAAAAAGAGGGGTTGGAAGCTAGCATTGGTACCAGCTAGTACCACCTAACTCTGACAATTGATTCAACTAATTTGCAGTTCACAGACAGAGAGAACGGCAGCATACCTCCTTTGTTCGGCCACATCACATCAATTGCTTGGGTTGTGTCGCTCGGAACATCACTTGGCCTTGCATTTATGCTCATCCCTCTGCAGGTGACCCCAGGGATAGGCCTGCTGCTGATGTATGAGCTCACATTCTCCTCTTTCTTTCTTCTGTTCAATGGTTATCTCCGCCTGGTGCATCGCTGGGGTGGTGCAGTAGGAAATCAGGCGGGTCACGACGACCCTTCTGGAAAAGGTTCATTTCTGTTTTTATCTTTTGTTTATTTATTATATTTGTTTTACTTTTGTAATTGTATTAGCAGATTGTTGATTTTGGTCGGCTTTATGTAGGTCATCAGCGGTACATATTGAACTCTGATGCAATAGCAATTTTGTACTG
Source organism: Carex cristatella (assembly GCA_024447775.1). NCBI lineage: Eukaryota > Viridiplantae > Streptophyta > Magnoliopsida > Poales > Cyperaceae > Carex > Carex cristatella. Next base: position 9,301,175 of record JAJHPF010000003.1, on the reverse strand, counting down.
GATAATGATGGCACTTCTTGCTATATTTGCCCCGTTACTGCCCATCTTATTAGGAGTCTCTGCTATCTTTGCCAAGTATGCTCTCTCTTTCTTTTGAATCCACTGTCAAGTGCTTCATTGATCATGTAAATGTTTTACAACAAGCACAAAAAATTACAACACATCTATTTGGTTTTTTTTATTAAGAACCCTAGTCCCCGGCCCTAATCTTTGAAAGCTAGAGCCCCCTCCCTCCCTCTCTCTCTCTCTCTCACTCACACACACACACAACACATGCTCATGCACGTATGTGATAATAACTAATATATGATATGAAGCCATGAAACCTTGCAATGGCTGGTTATTTCTTTTTATTGAATAAAAGTTAATTTTTGCTATTTGATAATAGGCTTGGTATGATGGTGGCTGGAGGGGTAGTACTGGCAATATTCACGGATCATGCTGCAGTTTATTTGGCTAAACTTGCATTTATTAAAGGCAAGAAAAACCGGGATGTTGTCAAGTCTTAATTTTTATGATCTTCCCCCACATAGTATTTTCTTGTTGTTAGTTTTTTTTTTTGGTGTATTTGTTTTGTATTCTTATTAGTTCAGAATTTTGTTGTAAGGATGCCAAGTTGTAAATTCATGCAAAGCTGTAGAGTGATTTTGCGAATGCATATTTTTTTTACTTTTTCATATATGACAAGGGATTCCTTGGCAATGGTAATTTTGACAATTTTGTCCATATTTTTTTTCAATGAATTCAAAGAAAATTACAACTCAAAAAGCTAAATTTTTTTTTTTGATCAAACAAGGGAATAAAGCACACCCTCCTTCGGGATAGCCATCACAGAAGTATACCTCCTATTTTATTAGACATAATTAAACAAATTCTTACAATTTGTATCTAATACATCCGCGCAATACATATTATTTATAAATTGAAGAATAAAACTTAAAGATTTAAAAATAATGCCACTTGAAAGTGCATTTTTTGCTAATAGATCAGCACAACCATTCCATTTTCTCTCGGTTCGCATAATCGTCACCTCCCAGTCTTTAGCCAGCCCCACCCGTATTTGCTCCAAAGTGTTGTTTTCAGTATTATATGATATTGAACATATGGATAGTCTAACAATTATTTATATATAATTCAAGTATTATTTGACAATACATCAAGGATCGTAAAACATACATCAAGTCTTTTATTTTTTATAAACAAGATACGTGTGCGATCACTGTCTATAATTTTTTTTTTAATCAAACGGAGGAATAAAGCACACCCCTCTTTTGGCATAGTCATCATAGTATACTTCCCATTTTATTGAACATAATTAAACAACTTATTACAATTTGCACTTAATACATCAGCACAATACAAATTATTTATAAAATGAGGAATAAAACTTAAGGATTTAAAAATAATGCCACTTAAAAGCGTATTTTTTTTGCTAATAGATCATCACCACCATTCCATTTTTTCTTGGTTTGCATGATCTTCATCTCTCAGTCTTTGTCCAGTAGCGCCTGAATTTACTCCAGTGTGCTGTTCTTAATTTCCTCTCTTTCACTTTGTAAAATATGGAAAATTTCTGCAGAATCGGTCTCTGCAATCATCTTTCCAATCTCCTTTCCCCACGCCATTTGAAGCCCAAGTTGGACAACTTTGAGTTCAGCATTTAGAACTGAAATCGAGCCTAATGATGCTTGAAATCCTCCCATCCAAAAGCCGTGCTCATCTCCTATTAAACCTCCAACAGCAGCATCACTCGTTGGTCTATTTCGTGCCCCTATCTGTGTTAAGTTTGTACCAACCTTTTTCTGACTTCCTCCACCCTACTGGTTGTGTCTCCATCTCTATAATAGGACCTGTTGTTCTTTTAATTTGTTCGGCCATCCTCATATGTGTAATGAAGTTGCGTAGAACATATAATAGGCCCTCCATGATATGTCATTCTCCTTGAAAAATTGCTACATTTCATCTCTTCCAAATCAACCAAAGGCATACTTCGAACATTATTGCACCTTGTTCCATTGCAAACTCCTCTCTACATCCTGCCATAATAAAATCAATTAATGGTAGAAAAAAAGAATATATTCCAATTGACATAGGGTACAACCTGTTCCCAAATACTTCTTGCATGTATGCAGTCTCGAACCACATGAAGTGATGTCTCCACGAGCATATTGCATCTACCACATAGACTTGAGTCACAAAGCATCATCCTAGCCCTTCTTTTGTTTGTCAACAATACTTCGTTCACACATAGCCATAAGAATAGCTTGATTCTTTGTAGACCTTTCCATCCTCATACATCTTCCCATAATCTGCAATTTAAATAAATAAAAATTACTACAATGGAGCAAATTGTTATTTACCTGTTCCATTCAGCATGGTATATGTCACTTTTATTTGACCTGCATTAGTAAAGTACCTGACCTGTCGATGGCAAGTGTAAAATATATGTGATTTGTAACACAATCCCAAATAACCAACTGTTTACATTTAATGAAGTTATATATATCTGTTCTATCCCACCATATTTTTCTAATTAACTCTTGAATCCCCTTAAGATTAATTAAGGTGACCGTATGATACAAATGCCGAGCCCTCAAAATTCTGATAACATTTATCAAAAAATGTTGTACTGTGCAAATTGAACAGATTGAGCCGATATCACAATATGTCAAGAAACAAATTATGTACGTCATTGAATTGATGTTTATGATGATAGTTAATAAGTCCTTGATTCAAAACAATCTTGTGTTTTTTGAAGGAATCGAAAACAATATAAGCTACGTAACACCAACTGAAAAGTGAAAAGGTACATTGATCAAATGCCTATTTAAAAGTTAAATTTTCAACGGCACAGCAACGATGGTTGAACCGGGCATAATCGGATCAGGCAGTGCTGCAAACCGGACCGACCCAGCCTCATCACTATCTCTGTTTCATAAATAATTTGATTATTAGAGAGGAGGAATTATTTTCCCGCCACAAGGATGCGTTCTTCAAGAGCACTGTCTACTTCAGTGTAATCACTATGCTCTGCTTTGCGTTGCAAACACTTTTTTTCTTCTTTATAAATATACTTCTACAAGTAATACTATAATTGGTAAAATATGAACGGTGATTATTCTGTTTATATAATCCATGGGAACTCGTCGAAATTAATAATATTACTGACGATTTAAGAGATACGATGGTATAAGCCACATCTACAGCTATATTATTATCCTTTCATATGATTTTATGTTTTTTTTTTTTATTGTAACTGTGTATATTTTAAATTAGAATTTCTCTATATGTTGCAAACTTAGCCGTGAAGTAGTAACAATAGTTTTTTTTGTTATTTTTATCCAACATGTACAAAGAAGCGCGCATAAACCTCAGAAATGTATGCATCTTTTATATTGTTTTCATACCACAAATCAAATTATTTCAAAGCTAAAATGCATAAACCTCCTCCCAATTCAGTCCTGGATGATCTAATTCTATCTATTGTTTCTCTGATTCAGTTATTTCGTGCGACTTTCGAGCTATTTCAAATGAGAATTATGTCTTCCGATTTGATCAAGAAGGGTTCTTCTTCTTCTACTACTACTTCGTCGTCAGGGTTTGTGCAACGAGTGGTGATCACCTTAAAGTTTGTTTCAATGCGCATCAGATATTCTCAGTTAGGGTTTATGTGAGATTCTTCTTTTAATTTAAGATGCATTGATCACATAACTTGATATTGGGCAGTTGCTTTCTTTAGTTTCTTATTTGCTTAGTTCCAGTTTTCATTGTTAGATTCCTCGTTAGTTAATTTCTAATTTTGCTAGAATTCTTTTGTTCTAATTTTTGTTTTCTTAAACTTTCATTTTAATTACTTTCGACATAAATTAATATGCATCTCATGTTTTAACTTGATTTGCTATATTTGATTGTTCTTTTTTCCAGACTTGTTATTTGTAGAATGTTTATATAGTGAATTACCTTCGAGAGTTAAGTTGACAGTAATTAGTCATTCCCTTAATAAAAAAAATTATATAGGATAATTTCCCGTTTTATTTTGACTTAATAATTAATTATATCATAAGCACCATCTACGTATATATTCATATATATTCAAACTTCTCAAAAGAAATTAATTAGTTGATAACATGTTCTATTCATGTCTATTTTTTATTGGGTAACATATGGTCATGTAACAATCCCTGGAATAGAATCTTCTCCTTTTAGTCTTTCTGATTTGTGCAAATGCACAATAATTATTTTTAGTATTGAAGTACACTATTTTTTACTACAGATTAGAAATAACTATTTTTTTATAGTCAAACCCAATATATTTAACAATGAGAATGGAATGCACAATAAATTAGTTGTTTTTAACACAATATTCATCCTACTAGCTCAATCGGTAATAGTTATGTACAATTTATTTTCATATATTCATCCCTAGTAATTTTTTTCGATTTTGATTGGTTTTTTCTCAAAACCTGCACTAATTTGCAATAAAAACTTTATTTTTCGTCGACATTGCTGCATTCACATAACTAGGTGTTGCTTCTTCTTCATCACGTGATCAGACTCGAAATACGCTACGAATAAAAGATTACACAAAGAGGAGACTAGGAAGAAGAAAGATCAAAAATAGGAAAATTTTGAAAAATGGCGCTGCCGCCAGATAGAGTTGTTCACAACCACTACACTGATCCTGATGCAACCGATTCTGATACTGACTCCAATTCGGATTCCTTGGATAGATGCCAGCCCAAAAGGATCTCAAAAACAATTGTGATACCTCAATCAATCCCCAGCCAAAGCCAAAACCAAAACCAAAATCAAAATCAAAATCAAAACCAAAACCAAAATCCTGAATTTCAAAACACATCTCAGCGGCGCCAACCTTCGAGCAAGTACCGAGGGGTCCACAAAAGAAAATATGGTAAATGGGGGCCAGAGATCAGGGACGTGGTATGTGGGGTCCGTGACTGGCTTGGTACATTTTCATCAGAGATAGAGGCGGACCAGGCTTACGAGGATGCATACGTTTGCATCAAGGAGGAAAAGGCACAGATTGCTCAAGGGAACAAAACTCAACTGTACCAGACAGATGCTCCACCATACCAGGCGGCCACAAGACAGTGCCAGACATGTCAGACAGTCGGCCAAAAATGTCAATTGTGTACCAAACGTCTGTACCAAATTGCTGGCAGAGTAGCAGAAGCTGTTGTTCGGATTAAGAAGGGAGAAGAGAAGGTGGAGAAGGAAGTGACAAAACAGAGGGAAGATATCACTTCGGACAATCCAACATTAGACATTGATTGTGAGGACAGCAAATTGGAGTCGTCTGACATGTCAGCTGCTGACATCAGAACTGGGACAACCTCACCAGTCCATAACACAAGTGTCAGGCCACCAAGTGATTTTGATTGGGAGGGTTTTTCTTCTCAGCTCCTAAAGCAGAAGGAGGCATTAACAGATGCTGATCTCAAGACAGGTGATTTTGATTATGAGAATGATCTGATTGAGGTTGACCATGTGCGTATGTGGCCTGGAAATTTGAATTGGGATGAAAACTTATTATTTAGAAAATAAAATCAGGGAAGGTATTTGTGTTTTGAAAATTTGAGAGTTGTGTGTTTCTTATTGATATTAATTTATTGGTAGTTATTTCCAGGCTTTGTTAACTGGATAGTTATTAGGAACTTTTATGTTAAGAATTCTTTGTTAGATCAATGGGGAGTAGGGATCCAGTGTCAGTGTCTGTTTTGACCTTAATTTTGAACTGGTTGTGTCATTTTCTAGCATGACTATTTTCTAAGTTAAGCTCATGTTCTCAAACAGTGTTAATATATTATTAAATTAGGATTGAGATATTATGATTGTAATTTTGGCATCTTTTATTTTTGTTTTAATTTTTTTATTGTATTCGAGCAATTCATGAAATATATGGGTGGGTATATGTAATTGAAATGATGAAATCTCATTTTTTGGTACCCATAAGACCATGACTATCATTTCTTTGATCTATCTTCATATTGACAACTCCATGCATGTTTGATCAAATTTTTGGTACATAATCTATTTATGTCTCCGCAATCGGATCTTTCATTTATATGAATGCTAGTATTATAAGAAAACAATTGAAGCCAAGCAGGTGTAAATTGGGTTTTATCTAATATGAGAAATTGGGAACTAAATGTACAGAGTCTGCCTAATGCACCTGTTTGTTTTGCGTTCTTCTTTTGCAGCATATAACTTGTTGGATTTGCGGAATTAGAAGGTTAAATAAGTATGGTGTGATTTTATTTCTTAAATCAAAACGCATCTGTACTTGTTCCTTAAGAAAAATGTTACAAGGTCGAATGAAAAAAAAAAAAGTACAATTCTTCAAATTATAGAAGGCAACTGGCTTCTGGTCTCCCTGTGCCGCTGTTTGTCATCAAAAAGTTAAAATCTATGAATTGTTAAAATGATAAACAAAATGAAAATTCAAAATTTGTCCTTAATTTGCCTTAATAATTGAAGAGCAATGCTACAAGTTCCTAATTGTCTAAGTAGATGAAAAGGCAAATCCTACAGCACTGAAAATAAAATGTTCCCTATCTTATAACATAGCTGAGATACTGAAAGTGCCTTAAGAAAATAAAAGACTGCATAACTTTAAGAAATTGAGATCAGTGGGGCCAGGTCTCAATTTTTAACTAAAGCCCAATTCCATCAAAAAGTGAATTCAATCGGCCCGAATCGTCTCACTTTTTATTCCTATTAAATTATCTTGTTCAAGCTTTCAGATTTTCTTGTAACTAAATTTTTAGTAGGCAAACCACTCAAAATTAATACCCAAGCTTGAGAGAACTAATATAAATAAAGTTTAAGGAGTCATACGTAAATGTCATTATGCCGATTGATTAAAAAAAGTTTCTTTCCGAAACAGTTTATTGTAAATTACTCTCTTACTCAATTGTTAAATTTCAAATAGTACGCGCAAATACTCAGAAAAATGAGGGAAAAGAACGAAAAAGCGCATAAACCTCACAAAAGGCAACGGACCTCCTTCTATCATTTACTCCGCGCAAATACTCAAGAAAATAGGGGAAAGAACGCATAAACTTCAAAAGGGCAACGGATCTCCTTTTATTATTTCAAATACTCCCGCAAATACGCAAAAGAGAAGGCGACAGGACGAATGAAAGCGCAGGTAAATTTCATAAACCCCATTTCAATTCAGTCCTCCACGATCTAATTCTTTCTATTCGATCTCTGATTCAGTTTTAAATACGCAGAACGAGAAGGAGAAAGAACGAAGAAAAGCGCTCTTAAACCTTGAGAAGGTAAGTATTTTTTTTTTTTTTTTTTGTATCGTTCGTACTTCGTACCACAAATTGAATCATTACAAAGCTGAATTGCATAAACCTCATCTCAGTTTCAGCCCTATATGATCTAATTCTCTCAATTGTGTTTCAGATTCAGTTATTTTCGAACTATTTCAAATGGGATTTATGTCTTCCGATCTGATCAAGATGGATTCTTCTTCTTCTTGTACTACCTCTACTTCTACTTCTACTTCTTCTTCTACTTCTTCTTCGTTAGGGTTATTGCAACGACTGGTGAAGACTGCGAAGTTTGTTTCGACACGCATCGGATATTTTGGTAAGGGTTTATTTGAGGTTCTTCTTTTAAATTAAGATGCATCGACAGACCTAATTTTTAGCCCAAGATATTTTCTTTGATTTTTCCAGTATCCCAATTTTTCCCATAACTTGATATTGTGTAGCTGTTGCTTTCTTTATTTTCTTGGTACATAGGAATATTTCCCCTATCTTGAGCGGCATGCTGCAATTGATGATTTGTTAGATTCCTCATTAGTTTATTATATTGCTAGAATTCTTTACTTTTTAGTTTCGTTTTCTTAAAATTTTGTTTTCGTTACTTTGACAGAAATTATAATATGCATCTCATGTTTTGACTTTATTTGATTTATTTCATTGTTCTTTTTCCTGACTTATTTAGTTGTACAATATTAACCGAGTTACACTTGATAGTTTAGGCATTGATATTGCATAAATTCTATACAATTGATGGTAATTGCCTAATTGGCTACTCCCTTATTAGCTTACTATGATGATATTTATTTCCTTTTGTAGTTATCTTAGGGTCTCCTCTCTTTTGTAGGTGTTAGTCTAAGTAGATTCTATAGGATAATATGTCATATTTGTTTTGACTTGATAATGATATCATCAGCAACACCTACATATTTTCATATATATATTCAAACTTCGCAAAACAAGGTGTTTTCAGCATAATATTGGATTTATCCAATGAGCTCAATCGTCAATTTAGTACATTTTATTTTCATGTATACGTCCTGTAGCAATTTTTTCGATTTAATTGGTTCCATCTCAAAACTTGCACTAATTTGTAATAAAAAATCTTTTTTTTTTGTCCACATTGCTGCATTCACATAACCAGGTGTTGCTTCTTCTTCATCACGTGATCAGACTCGACATACACTACAAAGAAAAGATCTACACAAAGAGGAGACCGGGAAGAAGAAAGACCACAAATAGGAAAATTTTGAAAAAATGGCGCCGCCGCAGGGTAGACCTATTCACTGATCCCAATGCAACCGATTCTGATACTGACTCCAATTTGGATTCGTTGGAAAGATGCCAGCCCAAGAGGTTATCAAAAACAATTGTGGAAGCGACTACTGCAGTAGTTTCTCCCCTGGTCAAGAAGAGGAAAAGGACTAAGAAGGGAGAAGAGAAGGCAGAGATGGAAGTGACTACTGCAGTGGTTTCTCCCCCGGTCAAAAAGAGGAAAAGGACTGTATCCAGGCCGCCTGTTCACCCTCAGTCTTTTGTTTCAAAAGAAAAACAGAGGAATGATATCCCTTCAGACAATCCCACGTCAGCTGCTGACATTAGAACCGGGTCCACTTCATCAGTCCATAACATTAGTGGCAGGCCACCAGGAATTTGGGAGGATTTGTCTTCTCAGCTCCTAAAGCAGCAGGAGGCATTAACAGATGCCGATCTCAGGACTGGTGATTTTGATTCTGAGAATGTCCTGATTCATGTTGACCATCTGTCTACGTGGCCTGGAAATTTGAATTGGGATGAAAACTTATTATTTAAAAAATAAAACTATATAGTGATGGTATTTGTGTTTTGAAAATTTGAGAGTTGTGCGTTTCTTATTGATATTTATTGGTAGTTATTTTCAGGTTTTGTTAACTGGATAGTTATTAGCAACTTTTATGCAGGGAAATATTGTTTAGTTTAGCTTCCTTTGTTAGCTCTACAGGGAGTAGAGACCGGATGTCAGTGTCTGTTTTGACTTATGAACTAGTTGTGTCATCTTCTGACATGACTATTTCCTAAGTTAAGCTCTTGTTCTCAAACAATAGTAATAGATTATTAAATTAGGATTGAAAAATTATGGTTGTGATTCTTTTGCTTCTTTTATTTTTGTTTGGACTTGTGATTTTTTTTACTTTTGATTGTATGGGTGGGTATATCCGTATATGTGATTCAAATCGCATTTTTTTTGTACCCATCTGGCCATCATTATCACCTTCTTTGATCTATTTTTTATATTGACAACTCCATGTTTGATCAAATTTTTGTTGCCTCAGTAATCGGTTATTTCATAATTGAAGCCAAGCAGGTGTAAGTCAGATTTTATCCAATAGGAGAAATTGGGAACTGCATTAGTAATTTGACTTTACACAAGTAAATTAGGTTCAAAATAAGTAAATGCCAAATAAGTTGTGTCTGTGCATAAAGACTCCAACCTAATCTTGAATCTCGTTAAGATTAATTAATATGATGATATGATACAAATCCCGAGCACTCAAATACAATGACCAACAAAATTCTGATAACATTTTTCAAAAATGTTGTACTGTGCAATTGAACAGATTGTGCCGATATCATAATATGTCAAGAATGAAATTATGTACGTCATGGAATTGATGTTTATGATGATAGTAAATAAGTCCTTGATTCAAAACAATCTTGTGTTTTTGAAGGAATCGAAAACAATATAAGCTACGTACCCCAGATGGCAATAAGAAAATAAAATTGTAAATAACTTGGTATTCTTATTGTGGTGTTTACCACAAAATCTAACTCAAAAGGTACACTTATGAAATGCCTATTAAAAAGGTAAATTTATCAATGGACACAACAACGACTGTTGAACCGACCATAATCAGACCGGGTAGGGCCGCAAACCGGACCAACCACTGGTCTGGCAGTAGACACTCAATCCCCAACCTCATCACTATCTCTGTTTCATAAAGGGAATGGTCGGATTTAAATGACCTCGTTTGATTTGGATTTAATTCGATTATTGGAGAAGAGGAATTATTTTCCCGCTAAAAGGATGCGCTCTTCAAGGGCTCCGTCTATTTCAATGTAATTACTATGCTCTGCTTAGCATTGCAACACTTTCTTTTTTTCTTTATGAATATACTTCCACAAGTATAATTGGTAAAATATGAACGGTGATTATTCTGTTTATATAATTAACAGGAACTCTTCGAAATTAATAACATTAGTAAAATATTATTTTATGCTGCATTGGCTTTTGTGACGATTTAAAATATACTTCTGCCATGGTATAAGCCACATCTACAACTTTATTATCCTTTCATATGATTTTTTTTTATTGTAACTGTATATATAATAAATTAGAATTTTTCTTGTTGTTACGAACTTAGCCGTGAACCCTCGTTGATTCTCAAAAACGAACTTAGCCGTGAAGTAACAATAGTTTTTTTCCTTTTTTACCCATTATGTACAAAAATAATCCAACCTTTTCAATATATTTTACGTACGTACAACATGAAATTTACAGCTTGGAGACCAAGGAAATGCATGATGTATCCGAATAATTCATTTATTAAAACAAATTAAAAGTGGGGCAAGTAAATTCAATTACGACCGCATGAAAAGAAGAAAGAACAAAAAGAAGCGCGCATAAACCTCAGAAATGTATATATCGTTTTCATACCACAAATCAAATTATTTCAAAGCTAAATTGCATAAACCTCCTCCCAATTCAGTCCTGCATGATCTAATTCTCTCTATTGTATATCTCTGATTCAGTTATTTCAAGCGATTTCCTAGCTATTTCAAATGGGAATTATGTCTACTGATTTGATCGAGATGGGTTATTCTTCTTCTACTACTACTTCGTCAGGGTTTGTGCAACAAGTGGTGAACACCTTAGAGTTTGTTTCAATGCGCATCCGATATTCTCAGTTAGGGTTTATGTGAGATTCTACTTTTAATTTAAGATGCATTGACCACATAACTTGATAATGGGTAGTTGTTTTCTTTAGTTTCTTATTTGCTTAGTTTCTGTTTTCATTGTTAGATTCCTCGTTAGTTTCTAATTTTTCTAGAATTCTTTAGTTCTAATTTTAGTTTTCTTAAACTTTCGTTTTAATTACTTTACATAAATTAATATGCATCTCATGTTTTAACTTGATTTGCTATATTTGATTGTTCTTTTTCCAGACTTGTTATTTGTAGAATATTTATTGAATTACCTTCGAGAGTTAAGTTGGCAGTAATTAGTCATTCCCTTATTAGCTTTTGATGATATTTATTTTCTTTTTGTAGTAATTTTAGGGCCGCCTCTCCTTTTTAGGTGTTATTTTTAGAATAGTCTTCTCTTAGTACTATAGGATAATTTCCCGTTTTATTTTGACTTAATAATTAATTATATCATAAGCACCACCTACGTATATTCATACATATTCAAACTTCTCAAAAGAAATTAATTAGTTGATTACATCTTCTTTTCATGTCTATTTTTTATTGGGTAACATATGATCATGTAATAATCCCAGGAATATAATCTTCTCCTTTTAGTCTTTCTGATTTGTGCAAATGCACAATAATTATTTTTAGTATTGAAGTACACTATTTTTAATATATATTATAAATAACTTTTTTTTATAGTCAAACCCAATATATTTAACAATGAGAATGGAATGCACAATAAATTAGTTGTTTTTAACACAGTATTAATCCTACTAGCTCAATCGGTAATAATTTTGTACAATTTATTTTCATATATTCATCCCCCTAGTTATATTTTTTTTATTTTGATTGGTTTCTTCTCAAAACCTGCACTAATTTGAAATAAAACTTTATTTTTCGTCGACATTGCTGCATTCACATAACCAGGTGACTGGCTCGGTACGTGACTGGCTCGGTACATTTTCATCAGAGATAGAGGCGCACGAGGCTTACGAGGATGCATATGTTAGCATCAAGAAGGAAAAGACACAGATTGCTCAAGGGAAAAAAACTCAACTGTACCAGATAGATGCTCCACCATACCATGCAGCCACAAGACAATGCCAAACGTGTCAGACAGCCGGCCAAAAATGTCAATCATGTACCAAACGTCCGTACCAAATTGCTGGCAGAATAGCAGAAGGCAGGGCCGCTGTTCGGATTAAGAAGGGAGAAGAGAAGGTGGAGAAAGAAGTGACAAAACATAGGGAAGGTATCACTTCGGACAATCCAACATTAGACATTGATTGCGAGGACAGAAAATCGGAGACATCTGACACGTCAACTGCTGACATCAGAACCAGGCCCTCCTCACCAGTCCATAACTCAAGTGCCAGGCCACCCGGTGATTTTGATTGGGAGGGTTTTTCTTCTCAGCTCCTAAAGCAGAAGGAGGCATTAACAGATGCTGATCTCAAGACAGGTGATTTTGATTATGAGAATGATCTGATTGAGGTGACCATCTGCCTATGTGGCCTGGAAATTTGAATTGGGACGAAAACTTATTATTTAAAAAATAAAATCAGTGAAGGTATTTGTGTTTTGAAAATTTGAGAGTTGTGGGTTTCTTATTGATATTTATTTGTAGTTATTTCCTGGTTTTGTAGATAATTCTTTAGTATATCTTTCTTTGTTAAATCAATGGGGAGTAGGGACCCAGTGTCAGTGTCTGTTTTGATCTTTTGAACTGATTATGTCATTTTCTGGCATGAAATTTCCTAAGTTAAGCTGTTGTTACGAAACAGAGTTAATATATTATTAAATTAGAATTGAGTTATTTGATTGTGATTTTTGGCATCTTTTATTTTTGTTTTGATTTTTTATTGTATTTGAGTAATTAATGAAATATATATGGGTGGGTATATGTGATTGAAATCTCATTTTTTTTTGTACTCATTTGGCCATCATTATCACCTTCTTTGATCTATCTTTATATTGACAACTCTGTATTGGATCATATTTTCGGCACAGAATCTGTTTTTGTCTCAGCAATCGGTTCTTTCATTGATTTTAATTTTAGGTTGAAGTGGCGCTGGTCGGGAAATTGCGAATACTCGGCAGCCTCTGTCTACAAAATATTGACTACGGCTGGGAAGATTCGGTGGGAGTTCACAGACATATGGCAAGCAGTAGCACCTTTGAAAGTTAAGGTTTTCTCATTTTACTTCTGAAGGACAGAATTTTAACGAGGGATATGTTACGAAGGAGGGGCATTAACTGTGAGCAACACTGTGTATTATGTGACGAGGAGGCAGTGGAAACCTCTTATCACCTTTTCTTTCAGTGTGCGAATGCAAAAGTGGTATGGGCTCGCTTTGATGCATTGTTGCTGCTCACGGATACTGTCGAGAGTACATGGCAAGCATCCAAATTGAGGTACAGTAGTACCAGTGTACAGAGGAAAGCTTGGATGGTTCGGTTTATGGCAGTCCTATGGTCCTTATGGCGGCAACGCAATGCCCTAATTTTTCAGGGCTCTAGGCTGCCATGTTGGCTGGTAGTGAACAGGGCGGAGGATGACTCTAAGATGTGGCTCAAATTCTGTGCATCTCGTAGAGTACCAGTGAGTGGGTTTGGTAGGGGAACTGAGATAGGAGGGGCAATACCAGTATAACACAGTGATTGTAATATTTTAGGAGATGAAGTTCTAAACACAGCTAATTATTAATGCATCCTTGGTAGTCTCTACCAAGTTTTCAAAAAAAAAAATTTAGCATTATAAGAAAACAATTGAAGCCAAGCAGGTGTAAGTTGAGTTTTACGATCTATTAACTATTATGAGAAATTGGGAACTAAACCTCCTGAGTCTGCTTAAATTGAGAGGTTAAATGAGTATGGTGTGATTTTATTTCTTATAAAGGAAATCAAAATGCATCTGTACTTTTTCTTAAGAAAAATGTTATACAATATTTCAAATTATAGAAGGCACCTGTTCTCCCTGTGCTGTTGTTGTCATCGAAAAGTTAAAATATATGAATTATTAAAACTTAAAAATGAAAATAAAATAAAAATTCAAATCTTGTCCTTAATTTGCTTTTCATAAATTTAGTTTCATTTAATTAAAACTGGGATGTAGAATTTTATTGGGTGGACTTGCTTTAGCAATATTTATTTGATTTATTTAATAGTTTATCCTAAATTAAGTAAGCATAGTGCGTCAAATGACCAAGCTGCTGTTGGTCATATAATATTTTTATTTACTCCAAATTCATATATGTTGTAATATTTTAGGATTTAAGTAATAATTAGAATGAATGGGAGATAAATAGGAATAGTTAATGGGTGGTGTTTAAAAGAATTAGAATGATAAGCTGGAGGAATTAGTTGCAAATATCTATGTAGTTTTTGTAATCATATGAGAAATGAAATGAATTGAGTCTTGTAATCAATATGACTTAGTCGGGGGGAATTCTTATTTGAAAAAAAATATTATAATAAAGATAGAGTAAAATATTAGATAAAAAGTTAAAAATATTACTTTATGAATTACTGTTATTTATTTAATTAAAAAACAAATAATTAAATTAAATTAAAAATTGCTAGGATTAAGAAATTAGAATTAATATTGTATTTTTTAGAATCAAAGTTATACAAATTAAATGAAATTGGAATTAAAATTCCACGTTCCTGACCGAATTAAGTCCTCTTCCTCTCAAATCGAACTCTGAATTCAATAAGGCGGGTCCCAAATTGGAATTAAACCGGTCCACTGCCAGTGGGGCCTGGTCTCAATTTTTAACTAAAGCCCAATTCCTTAATCCACGAAAAAGAGAATTCAATCGGCCCGAATCGTCTCACTCTTCATTCCTCCAATTTGCCCTAGCTCACCGCCTCCTCTTATCTCCTCCTCTCGGTTGCTACTTGCACCACTAATCAATCGCCTCTTCTTTCTCGTGCTTCCAACACTCGATCATCTCAGGTATCTCCCCTTCAGGTTTCTCTTTCTTGGTCTTTCTCTAGAGAGAGAAAAAAAGAGATTCGGAATTGAAATTCCGAGCCTATGAAATCCATTTTTGAGAATATGACGGGAAATGGTAATCGAGTTGATTTCATTCATATGGAATTAATGGAACTGAAATCCTAAAATGCGATATCCTTCCAACCCCAGAAACCGTACACGTTGTGCTACAAATTTGCAGTTCTTTCTGAATTGAAGTTCCTATCTTGCCATATAAAAGTTAAAATTAGTCTTTTTACCAGTGAAACAAAGGGTAAAGAGTAAAGACTGACAACACTGTTTTGGCATTCTACAAAGCACCGCACTAATCATATGCTTTTACATTGATTCAATTGCCTGTTATTGTCCGTGCGTTGTATAAAGCCAAAACAGCTCTGTCAATATCTTTATCCAGAACCAATTCTAATAATCATCATTATTTTCATCTTCTTCTTCTTCTTATTATTATTATTTATATGCAGGAAATGAGCAAAGGAAAAAGCAAGTACTTCAGATGGAGTGATCAAATGGATCGGGTTCTCAATTCTAGTTTGTTGGAGCAACACAATTTAGGGCACCACCTGCCTAGTGGTTGGAGACCAGAGGCCTATGAGGCGGTGGTAGAAGCGATCAGAGACAAATGCAACATCACTATTACCAAGGCACATGTCATCAACCGCCTGAAGACATGGAATGTGCAGTATAATATAGTGAAGGCCATGCTCAGTACCAATGGTTTCTCGTGGGATTGGGATGTGAACATGATCAATGTCGAGAGCGATGAAATTTGGGATGAATATTTAAAAGTAAGATGTTATTTACAGCAATAATAATAGTACAAAAATTGCTGGATCTGTGAAATATGTTTACCAATTGGAATGGAAACATAAATAAGTAAATATTGTAAACTTCCAATTTTTCATTCTTGGGTCCCACTTGGTAATGGAATAAAAGCTTAAGGGGCATATTGAAGTAGCGCACTCTGTTGTATAAGTTGTCAACCAAATGATTATCTAGCAAATGTAGCAACAGTCCCTGCATTACATCTGAGAAAAAAATAATATATAAAATTACAGTGAGGAATCTCACTTGAACATCTGAAGTATTTTAAACATCTATATTGAAATGTCATCGATTGGGAAGGGTAAAACCTTTTTCTAAGGTGAAGGGGCAGGGGAGTTGAGATCAGTGCAATGATGGGGTAAGGGAACTTTAGTTAGACCCGGCTTTACTACAAATATTAAGCTCAACTTCCACTATTCTCTGATTTTGGGGTGGTAGTGAATTTATAACTCCATCATTAAATCTTCGGGGAGCAAAGCTGAATGGGTCATTATGATCAATTTTGTGCATCAATTTTACCCTTTTTTTACTTGGTACAAAGCAAGCTTTAATTTTTTTATTTTCTGACAGATTTTGTCAAATAATATGCCCATCTATGGCTCTGAGAGTTTGCACTTATTATGATGCAATTAGGGTCATACTCAAACACCAGTGAGATATCAGCATCAGTATCAGTCAGTGACCACTTGCAGACATAAAATTCCTCTTTATTTATTTATTTTAATTTTTGGCACCAGCTGGTTTGTGTAATTTATAGGTCTAATTCATTAGAATCGCCTTTCGGCAGGGTGTGACTGAAACATAGGTACATATGTTCTGTGCATCTTATCAAAAGTGCTCTGTTATTTTATGAGAAACCAACCAATTCAACTCTCTCAATGCAGGATCATCCGGAAGCCGCATGCTACAAAACAAAAATAATAGAGAACTGGGGTGACCTTCCTCTCATATGCGAAAAGAACCGCAGGCCTACACGTAAGAGCACTGATCTAGAGACCGAAACTGGTAATAATATCCAGGTAGAAGATGCTACTACAGAGCTGGACAACAGCCACAACACAAGTGATGTGTCGTTGCCACCTGTCGACATTGACTTTAGCGAACAAGAACCGTTCATTGAACAGCAACAGCAGCTTCAACAGGAGGAAGAAGAACAACAGCACCAGCTGCAACAATTGCCGACGACAAATGGAGTCACGCTAGACTACCTTCATTCATGGCCAAAGGGTGCAAAGAAAAGGAGTCGTGTAGGGGATGCTGTTGTGTCGCTGCCGGCGCCACATCAGCTGCAGTTCTCTGATGCACCTCTACAGAGATCCAGTGCTAAGAAGATTTTTGGGGAGTTGTCGGTTGTGAAAGGTTTGCAGGAGTGGCAATTGTTGCAAATTTATGATTTGTTCATTGAGGATGAGAGGAAATTTGAGTCGTTCATGGCACTGCCTAATCATCTCAGGAAACCCTGGGTACTTATGCAGATAAGAAAATGATTCCTCTTATAGTATGTTTTGGTTTTAAGTTTTATTAGATCTGATGTTGAATAGAGTACTGAAGGTAGTGTGGTTGTAACTTGGGGTTGTAGCCTGTATTGTTAGAATATTAATATATAAATACTTAGCTAGTGTAATCTCCCAATCAGGGTTATTAAAAACTCAATTTGAATGGCTTATTGCTGTCTCAAAAAAATCATACAAAAAGTTCTATTATGTAACAGAAGTTGGATAAATAACAAAGTTGTTTGTAATGAACACCATAGTTTCGGGTAACAATATTGACAGCCCAATTTTGGCTTCATCACGAGTCATATACGTTGTACGAAGCTAAAACAACACTGTTAATATCTTTATCCTAATTTCCTGGACGTTGAATGGACCACCACAAGTTTAAATTTGAAAAATTTTCTATTTAAGAAACAGTATCACTACAAATTCAGATTCTAAAATTCTAGCCAAGTTGTATCTGAGTATCTGACAGGTGCCATAAACTGATGCTGTTCACTACTTGGAATGGTATATGACAGGTTAGTCTGGATTTTTTTTTATTGTGTATGAATTGATTTTGCCACTATGACCTTCTTACAGTAGTACCAACCCTAATCAGGTAATTAAGCCCAAATTTCAAACAAGATACATCTATAAAAGCACGAACTAAGTCTACTAATTGGTTAACAATATTGGACTGGTATTTTTTTTTTTTAAATGTTGGAGATCAAAACTTCATCTTTGAGTTCATATAAAGTCACTTTATTCTTTTTTTTTAATAATAAAGAACAAGTCCACCTTTAAATTCATGAAGATCTCTCAGTCAAATTTTTGAATCTACAATCCTTCACATAGAAAATATTATGTTATAGTCACTAGACCAAAAACTGATTCTTTGAATTGATATTTTCCAAAAAATGATTCTTTGATATTTAATCGACATTAAATATCAAAGAAATTTTCCTATCGTTTCTGTACTCATGTTAGAAATTGCTAATTATGATTTGTCCTTCGTAATTAGTAGTTTACTGGTAAGAAATTTAGTGTACGCCAAACATTACAATTTTTCATTACCAAGGCAGAATGCACGTCAGATTGTTTACAATCCACACAGATCGAACGGTTTAGATATTATTTTGTCTAAAATATGTCCATGAATTCCTTTTTTTCATCCCTATTATCCAGATCCCCCATTTTTCTCTTCCATACTTATCCGTAATTTTTCCAAGAAAATAAAGCTAAGATAAACAATAGGATGTAATTGAGAGTGCCAAGCTTATCAAAAGAAAATTGAGGGGGAAGAAGGCAGCCACCGGCCCACCAACATAGAAGCGATAGGGAGCGAGAGAGGTTGAATGAGTATCGGATCAAATTTAGTTTATAGGTTTTTTTTTAATCGTTGTATTAGCGTTAAGATTCTTACGTTCATTAAATTTACGGATTTATTTGTACATCAAATTATTTTTTGAATTTCAACGTAAATCAAACCATTCAGATTAGATATCCAATAAAAGATGCGCTGAAGAAAATCCGTTTTGGTTTTTTTGTTCCCTAACAAGCTATATACAAAGCACTCTTTAATATACATGCGTATGAATTTTAAAGCGGATATGCACGGACATTAAAGCATCCGAGCACAGATTTTAAAGCAGACGGACTCAATGGACATCGGACCCAAACTCATCTCCTTTGTCAAAGAAGAGAAGAAAATAATATTGATATATACATAATAACATAAATAAAGATTAATTACAAGACAGATAATCACTGAATCATTCCAAAAATTATCTAGGAAGTAATTAAATTATAAACCTTTTGCTTTCCTCTCCCCTCAAAGCTCTAGTATCATTGATACTGGCTCCATACACCTAATGCATGGTAACTTGGTTGTTCTTGCTGATGATCCTAGAGTTTGGACTTGGAGTAAATCGTGCATTGATTTAGCGATGTTATGATTGTTGTTGCCCTACGGTAATTTCCACTGTAGTTTCAAACTTCCAATGTTGTCCAGCTATTAACTTTGATTTCCTCCAATAATTTATTCTAATCAATCTGTTTAATTAGTTAAACTATTGTTATACAATTTTTACTTTTAATATAGCTAAACAAAGATGTATATCATCAGTGGCGGAGCCACTCTAAGTGAATGGGGTCAATTGACCTCCATTTTTTTTCAAAATTTTTGTACTTATATCCTATTTTATATATAATTTAGAGTAAAAATGCTATTGGTAATGTAAATTGATTCCATTCTTAGCAAATTTTGTTTATACAATTGACCCCATCCATATTTGACTCTCATAACTTGAAAGTCTGGTTCCGCCCTTGTATATCATGATCTGTTATATTTTCATGACTTATATATATTTTTATATATGATTGATGACTCATGTTAAAGATGCAATGATCATACAAAATTGATTGTCCATACTTAGTGGTTTACTCATGAAAATTTGTCTTTGAAACAATAAAGTTTGTATTTACGCAATCAATTATGTTTGACAGTAGTTGTTACTTCTGTTAGAAATGTGTTCTACATGTCAAAATATTTTGGGTCATAATTAATATAGATTAAGTCTTGTTGGGTTGCATATGTCCGTAGGCCTGAAATTTCTGATCTTGATATATGATATGATCATATGGATAAGGTCTTTTGAATAGGCTCGACAAATAGGTGCGATCAACTGGTGTGTTGTATTATAAATACACATACATATGATAATTTCGGGATTGATCTAAAATTGTTCAATTTCGGACCTAAGAAAAAGAGAGAAAAGGATAGAAAAACATGATTTTCGATTAGACCAAAAATCGGTTTGTTTATTCGCACCGGTTCGAAAACTGGAAGAGAGAAAGAAAGACTAAAAGAGAATTGTCGATCGGTGCTAGTACTCGACTCGCGGTTGTTTTCGAATATGTTCATGTGGATACTAGTAGGACGTGGCTGCGGTTGCTATTGCGTGAATTAATACAAGGTGCAAGAAGCAAAAGAGGGTAACTACTCCTATGACTAGATGAAGATTTCTGCTGCGCGTCTAGTGATAAACTCTATATTAATCTTGAAATTTAATTTACACTTGGATTCTGATTTTCGGATAGTGAACAGATTGAAGAACTGAATCGAATTGTTGCACTATAACCTATCAAAAATCTCAACAGTGGTATCAGAGCCACTTGTGTAGAATTAATTCTGGATTATTGATTGTTAATTAGATTAACGTCTGAATTGAATCAATTGGATTGATTAAATTATACTAATTAATATGGCGGTTTTCTGTGGGTTAAGGAATTAATAAATAATCATATCCATTGGATTGTCTTGACAGAATTGAATCAATTAGATTGGTTCGAATTTTAGATTAATTGGATTAATCCGAAAATACTGTTTTAAAAAAAAAAGAATCAATTAGATTAGTTCAGCTATATTATTATTTTATGAAATTCGAAGAAAAATTGTTTCAAGTAATATAGTATTGCAGAAAAAAATTTCTTCAGGGGGCACAACCCCTTGACACCCCAAAAGGCCCCCCTTAACCCCTAGCCCGCTTTAACCCCGAAAATGGGATCGCCGCAGTTGTTTATAGGGGCAAGTAACCCCTTTCGTATCATCTTATACATGAGCTCATATTTAGAATTAGATTCTATGTCTAATTTTGTTTTGCAGTTACGAAAATATGTGAATAGTATGATCCCGTTGCCTTGTGTGATATTTTGTAAATGAATGCATGAATGATGTGTGTAATTGCAGCCTAAGGTGTCCCATGAATTAATTTATTTTATAATTAAAAGTGACTTGTATGTCGCTTATTATGTATCATTTATGCGGTTTGCGAGCCGTTATTCTTAGGACATGAATATATTTTCTTTATTACTATTGGAATAGTTATATAGTTAGTATTAAAGAAGATTACATGATTGATGAATGGTGGTTGACAAGTGAAGTCTTACAATGAAGAGTATCATGCCATGGATCATACTATTCCACTTATGCATTGGGTTCATGTTGTTATTTAATTGTTTATTATATTGCATGTTTTTTTTAAAATAAACAATAAAATCCCTTAAAGTAAAAAATTAAGTTTCATGCATTTCCAAAAATTAAGTATCATGCCATGGATTTGGTTTCACTTAACTAGGTTACCGAAACATATTTGGGCCTTGGGGCATAGGTTTGAGGAGTCAAAACATGGGATGTCATCTCGAACAAACTAAGAATTATATTAGATGTAATTAGCAAACATTGCTTACCTAAATAACTAAATTCAAGCAGTGACGTCAAAGCTCACTTGGATTTGGTAAAATGTGGATCTTGGTCCGCTATGTGGTTTTATATGGGACATTAGTTTTAAAACACATGGTAGAAGTAAAGTTTGTTAAATAAAGGTTTTTTTAAAAAACATAAACTTTAAGTCTAAATTTCTGCATATTTATTTTTGTTTTGTTGTAGATAATGGCAAATTTTATGATACTGCAATCTCTCCTTGAAAACGTGAAATTTTAAGCACAAGAACATGTAAATGATGTTGCTAACCACCAGAACAAGGACAAAAGAGGTTAAGAAGCATATGAACAACGACAGTTGAGGTTTTTAAGCACACTAACAAGGACAAATGAGGTTCCTAAGTACAAGAACAAATGCAAATAAGGTTCATGAGCACAAAATCATGGCCAAAGGCGGTTGTTAAACACACGAACAATGCCAATTGAGGTTGTTAAGCATAGAAACAAGAGCAAATGAGGTTCCTAAGTACAAGAACAAATCCAAATAAGGTTCGTAAACACAAGATCAAGGGCAAAATAGATTGTTAAGCACACAAACAACGCCAATTGAGATTGTTAAGCACACAAACAATGGCAAATGAGGTTCCTAAGCACAAGAACAAATGCAAATGAAGTTCATAAGCACAAGATAAAGGCCAAATTATGTTGCAAAGCGCAAGAACAACGACAAACGAGGTTGTTAAACACAAGAACAAGTGTAAATGATGTTGCTAACCACAAGAACAAGAGCAAAAAAGGTTAAGAAGCATATGAACAAGGGCAAAAGAGGTTAAGAAGCATATGAACAACGACAATTGTGGTTTTTAAACACAAGAACAAGGTCAAATAAGGTTCCTAAGCACAAGAACAAATGCAAATGAGGTTCATAAGCACAAGATCGACGGTAAAAGAGGTTGTTAAGCATACGAATAATGCCAATTGAGGTTGTTAAGCACACAAACAATGATAAATGTGTTTCCTAAGCACAAGAACAAATGCAAATGTTGTTCATAAGCACAAGGGCAAGGCCAAAAGAGGTTGTTAAGCACACGAACAACGCCAATTGAGGTTGTTAAGCATAGAAACAAGAGCAAAAGGGGTTAAGAAGCATATGAACAATGACAATTGAGGTTGTTAAGCATACTAACAAGGATAAATGAGGTTCCTAAGCACAAGAACAAATGCAAATGAGGTTCATGAGCACAAGATCAATGCCAAAAGAGGGTGTTAATCACACGAACAATGCCAATTGAGATTGTTAAGCATAGAAAGAAAAGCAAATGAGGTTCCTAAGTACAAGAACAATTGCCAATGAGGTTCGTAAGCACAAGATCAAGGACAAAATAGATTGTTAAGCAAACAAACAACGACAATTGAGGTTGTCACAAACAAAGGCAAATGAGGTTCTTAAGCACAAGAACAAATGCAAATGAGGTTCATAACCACAAGATCAAGGGCAAATTATGTTGCAAAGCGCAAGAACAACGACAAATGAGGTTTTTAAGCACAAGAGCAAGTGTAAATGATGTTCCTAAGCACAAGAACAAAGACAAAAGAGGTTAAGAAGGATATGAACAACGACAATTGATATTGTTAAGCACACGAACAAGGGCAAATGAGGTTCCTACGCACATGAACTAATGCAACTGAGGTTCATGAGCACGAGATCGATGGCAAAAGAGATTGTTAAGCATACGGACAACGCCAATTGAGGTTGTTAAGTACAGAAACAGGGGCAAATAAGGTTCCTAAGTCCAATAACAAATGCAAATGTGGTTCGTAAGCACAACATCAAGGGTAAAAGAGGTTGTTAAGCACATGAACAACGCCAATTAAGGTTGTTAACCACAAGAACCAGTGTAAATGTTGTTACTAAGCACAAGAACAAGGGCAAAAGAGGTCAAGAAGCATATGAACAGTGGCAATTGAGGTTGTTAAGCACACTAACAAGGAAAAATAAGGTTCATAAGCACGAGATCATGGGTAAAAGAGGTTGTTAAGCACACAACCAACGCCAATTGAGGTTGTTAAGCACACAAACATGGGCAAATTAGGTTCCTAAGCACAAAAACATATGCAAATGAGGTTCCTAAGCACAAGATCAAGGCCAAAATAATTTGTTAAGCACACAAACAACGACAATTGAGGTTGTTAAGCACACAAACAAGAATAAATGAGGTTCCTAATCACGAGAATAAATGCAAATGACGTTCATAAGCACAAGATCAAGGGCAAATTATGTTGCAAAGCGCAAGAACAACGACAAATAAGGATGTTAAGCACAAGAACAAAGGCAAAAGAGGTTAAGAAGCATATGAACATCGACAATTGATGTTGTTAAGCACACGGACAAGGGCAAAAGTGGTTCCTACGCACAAGAATTAATGCAACTGAGGTTCATGAGCACAATATCGAGGGCAAAAGAGGTTGTTAAGCACACGGACAACGCCAATTGAGTTTGTTAAGTACACGAACAACGCCAATTGAGGTTGTCAAGCATAGAAACAAGAGCAAATGAGGTTCCTCAGCACAAGATCTAGGGCAAATTATGTTCCAAAGCGCAAGAACAACGACAAATGAAGTTGTTAAGCACAATAACAAGTGTAAATGATGTTGCTAAGCACAAGAACAAAGGCAAAAGAGGTTAAGAAGCATATGAACATCGACAATTGATGTTGTTAAGCACACGAACAAGGGCAAATAAGGTTCCTAACTACAAGAACAAATGCAAATGTGGTTCGTAAGCACAAGATCAAAGGTAAAAGAGGTTGTTAAGTACACGAACAACGCCAATTGAGGTTGTCAAGCATAGAAACAAGAGCAAATGAGGTTTCTAAGCACAAGAACAAATGCAAATGAGGTTCATAAGCACAAGATCAAGGCCAAAAGAGGTTGTTAAGCACACGAACAACACCAATTGAGGTTGTTAAGAAGAGAAACAAGAGCAAAAGAAGTTAAGAAGCACATGAACAAAGACAATTGAGGTTGCTAAGCACGCTAACGGACAAATGAGGTTCCTAAGCACAAGAACAAATGCAAATGAGGTTCGTAAGCACTAGATCAATGGCAAAATAGGTTGTTAAGCACACAAGTAACGACAATTGAGGTTGTTAAGCACTAAAACAAGGGCAAATAAGGTTTCTAAGCACAATAACAAATGCAAATGAGGTTCATAAGCACAAGATCAAGGGCAAATTATGTTGCAAACTGCAAAAACAACGACAAACGAGGTTGTTAAGCACAAGAACAAGTGTAAATGATGTTGCAAACAACAAGAACAAGGGCAAAAGAGGTTAAGAAGCATATGAACGACGACAATTGAGGTTTTTAAACACAAGAACGAGGTCAAATTTGGTTCCTAAGCACAAGAACAAATGCAAATGAGATTCATAAGCAGAAGATCAAGGGCAAAAGAGGTTATTAAGCACACTAACAACGCCAATTTAGGTTGTTAAGCATAGAAACAAGAGCAAAAGAGGTTAAGAAGCATATGAACAACGACAATTGAGGTTGTTAAGCACACTAACAAGGACAAATGAGGTTCCTAAGAACAAGAACAAATGCAAATGAGGTGCATGAGCACAAGATCAAGGCCAAAAGAGGTTGTTTTAAGCACACGAACAACACCAATTGAGGTTGTTAAGCTTAGAAACAAGAGCAAATGTGGTTCCTAAGTACATGAACAAATACAAATGAGGTTCGTAAGCACAAGATCAACGGACAAATAGGTTGTTAAGCACACAAACAACGACAATTGAGGTTGTTAAGCACACAAACAAGGGCAAATGAGGTTCCTAAGAACAAGAACAAATGCAAATGAGGTTCATAAGCACAAGATCAAGTGCAAATTATGTTGCAACGCACAAGAACAACGACAAATGAGGTTGTTAAGCACAAGAACAAGCGTAAATGATGTTGCAAAATACAAGAACAAAGGCAAGAGAGATTAAGAAGCATATGAACAACGACAATTGATGATGTTAAGCACACGAACAAGGGCAAATGAGGTTCCTACGAACAGGAACTAACGCAACTGAGGTTCATAAGCACAAGATCGAGGGCAAAAGAGGTTCTTAAGCACACAGACAACGCCAATTAAGGTTGTTAAGCACAGAAACCAGGGCAAATACTGTTCTTAAGTACAAGAACAAATGCAAATGTGGTTCGTAAGCACAAGATCAAGGGCAAAAGAGGTTGTTAAGCACACGAACAACGCCAATTGATGTTGCTAAGCACAAGAACCAGTGTAAATGTTGTTACTAAGCACAAGAACTAGTAGGGCAAAAGAGGTTAAGAAGCATATGAACAACGACAATTGAGGTTGTTAAGCACACTAACAAGGACAAATGATGTTCCTAAGCACAAGGACAAATGCAAATGAGGTTCGTAAGCTCAAGATAATGGGTAAAAGAGGTTGTTAAGCACACGAACAACACCAATTGAGGTTGTTAAGTACACAAACATGGGCAAATGAGGTTCCTAAGCAAAAGAACAAATGCGAATGAGGTTGATAAGCATAATATTACGGGCAAAAGAAGTTGTTAAGCACACGGACAATGCTAATTGAGGTTGTTAAGCACGCAAACAAGGGCAAATGAAGTTCCTAAGCACAAGAACAAATGCAAATGAGGTTCATAAGCACAAGATCAAGGGCAAATTATGTTGCAAAGCGCAAGAACAACGACAAACGAGGTTGTTAAGCACAAGAACAAGTGTAAATGATGTTGCTCACCACAAGAACAAGGGCAAAAGATGTTAAGAAACATATGAACAACGACAATTAAGGTTGTTAAACACAAGAACAAGGTCAAATGAGGTTCCTAAGCACAAGAACAAATGCAAATGAGGTTCATAAGCACAAGATCAACGGTAAAAGAGGTTGTTAAGCATATGAACAATGCCAATTGAGGTTGTTAAGCACACAAACAACGATAAATGAGTTTCCTAAGCACAAGAACAAATACAAATGTGGTTTATAAGCACAAGATCACAGGCAAATTATGATGCAAAGTGTAAGAACAACGACAAATGAGGTTATTAAGTGCAAGAACAAGTGTAAATGATGTTGCTAACCACAAGAACAAGGGCAAATGAGGTTAAGAAGCAGATGAACAACGACAATTGAGGTTGTTAAGCACACTAACAAGGACAAATGTGTTTCTAAGCACTAGAACAAATGCAAATGAGGTTCATGAACACAAGATCAAGGCCAAAAGAGGTTATAAGTACATGAACAACGCCAATTGAGGTTGTCAAATGAGGTTCCTCAGTACAAGAACAAATGCAAACGAGGTTCGTAAGCACAAGATCAAAGGCAAAATAGGTTGTTAAGCAAATAAATAACGCCAATTGAGTTTGTTAAGCACACAAACAAGGGCAAATAAGGTTCCTAAGTATAAGAACAAATGAAAATGAGGTTCATAAGCACAAGATCAAGGGCAAATTATGTTGCAAAGCGTAAAAACAACGACAATTGATTTGTCAAGCACACGGACAATGACAAATGAGGTTCCTACGCACAAGAACTAATGGAACTGAGGTTCATAAGCACAAGATCGAGGACAAAAGAGGTTGTTAAGCACACAGACAACACCAATTGAGGTTGTTAAGTACATAAACAAGGGCAAATGAGGTTCGTAAGCATGAGATCAAGGGCAAAAGAGGTTGTTAAGCGCACGAACAACGCCAATTGAGGTTGTTAAGCACAAGAACCAGTGTAAATGTTGTTAATAAGCACAAAAATAAGGGCAAAAGAGGTTGTGAAACACACGAACAACGCCAATTGAGGTTGTTAAGCATACAAACAAGAGCAAATGAGGTTCATAAGCACAAGATCAATGGCAAAATTGGTTCTGAAGCACACAAACAACGCCAATTGAGGTTGTTCAGCACACACGCAAAGGGCAAATGAGGTTCCTCAGCACAAGAACATATGCAAATGAGGTTAACAAGCACAAGATCAAGGGCAAATTAAGTTGCAAAGCTCAAGAACAACGACAAATGAGGTTGCTAAGCAGTTGCTAAGCACAAGAACAAAGGCAAAAGAGGTTAAGAAGCATATGAACAACGACAATTGAAGTTGTTAAGCACACGAACAAGGGAAAATGAGGTTCCTACGCACAAGAACTAATGCAACCGAGGTTCATAAACACAAGATCGAGGGCAAAAGAGGTTATTAAGCACACAGACAGCACCAATTGACGTTGTTAAGCACAAAACAAGGGCAAATGATGTTCCTAAGTACAAGAACAAATGCAAATGTGGTTCGTAAGCACAAGATCAAGCATAAAAGAGGTTGTTAAGCACACGAACAATGCCAATGGAGGTTATTAAGCGCAAGAACCAGTGTGAATGTTGTTACTAAGAACAAAAAAAAAAGACAAAAAATGTTAAGAAACATATGAACAACGACAATTGAGGTTATTAAGCACACTAACAAGGACAAATGAGGTTCCTAAGCACAATAACAAATGTAAATGAGGTTCATAAGCACAAGATCAAGGGTAAAAGAGGTTTTAAGCACACGAACAACACCAATTGAGGTTGTTAAACACACAATCATGGGCAAATGAGGTTCCTAAGCACAAGAATAAATGCAAATGAGGTTCATAAGCACGAGATCAAGGTCAAAAAAAGTTGTTAAGCACACGAACAATGCCAACTGAGGTTGTTAAGCACACAAACAAGGGCAAATGCGGTTCCTAAGTACAAGAACAAATGCAAATGAGGTTCATAAGCACAAGATCAAGGACAAATTATGTGGCAAAGCGCAAGAACAACGACAAATGAGGTTGTTAAGCACAAGAACAAGTGTAAATGATGTTGGTAACCACAAGAACAAGGGCAAAAGAGGTTAAAAATCAGATGAACAACGACAATTGAGGTTGTTAACCACAAGAACAAATGCAAATGAGGTTCATAAGCACAAGATCAACGGTAAAAGAGGTTGTTAAGCATACGAACTACGCCAATTGTGGTTCATTAGCACAATATCACAGGCAAATTATGTTGCAAAGCGCAAAAACAACGACCAAGGGCAAATGAGATTCCTACGCACAAGAACTAATTCAACTGAGGTTCATAAGCACAATATCGAGGGCAAAAGAGCTTGTCAAGCACACGGACAATGCCAATTGAGGTTGTTTAGCACAAGAACCAGTGTAAATGTTGTTACTAAGCACAAGAACAAGGGCAAAAGAGGTCAAGAAGCATATGAACAACGACAATTGAGGTTGTTAAGCACACGAACAAGGACAAATGATGAGGTTCCTAAGCACAAGAACAAATGCAAATGAGGTTCATAAGCACGAGATCAACAGTAAAAGAGGTTGTTAAGCACACGAACTACGCCAATTGAGGTTGTTAAGCACACAAACATGGGCAAATGAGGTTCCTAAGCACAAGAACAAATGCAAATGAGGTTCAGAAGCACAAGATCAAGGCCAAAATAATTTGTTAAGCACAGAAACAATGCCAGTTGAGGTTGTTAAGCACACAAACAAGGGTAAATGAGGTTCCTAATCACAAGAATAAATGCAAATGAGGTTCATAAGCACAAGATCAAGGGCAAAATAGATTATTAAGCAAACAAACAATGACAATTGAGGTTGTTAAGCACACAAACAAGGGCAAATGAGATTGTTAAGCACACAAACAAGTACAAGAACAAATGCAAATGAAGTTCATAAGCACAAGATCAAGGGCAAATTATGTTGCAAAGTGCAAGAACAACGACAAATGAGGTGGTTAAGAACAAGAACAAGTGTAAATGATGTTCCTAAGCACAAGAACAATGGCAAAAGAGGTTAACAAGGATATGAACAACGACAATTGATGTTGTTAACCACATGAACAACGGCAAATGAGGTTCCTACGCACAGGAACTAATGCAACTGAGGTTCATGAGCACAAGATCGAGGGAAAAAGAGGTTGTTTAAGCACACGGACAGCGCCAATTGAGGTTGTTAAACACAGAAACAAGGGCAAATGAGGTTCCTAAGTACAAGAAGAAATGTAAATCTGGTTCGTAAGCACAACATCATGGGTAAAAGAGGTTGTTATGCACACGAACAACGCCAATTGAGGTTATTAAGCACAAGAACCAATGTAAATGTTGTTACTAAGCAGAAGAACAACGGTAAAAGAGTTTACGAAGCATATGAACAACGAGAATTGAGGATATTACGCACACTAACAAGGACAAATGAAGTTCCTAAGGACAAGAACAATTGCAAATGAGGTTCATAAGCATGAGATCAAGGCCAATTGAGTTTGTTAAGCATAACAACAAGAGCAAATGAGGTTCCTAAGTACATGAACAAATGCAAATGAGGTTCGTCAGCACAAGATCAACGGACAAATAGGTTGTTAAGCTCACAAACAACGACAATTGAGGTTGTTAAGCACACAAACAAGGGCAAATGAGGTTCCAAAGCACAAGAACAAATGCAAACGAGGATCATAAGCACAAGATCAAGCGCAAATTATGTTGCAACGCACAAGAACAACGACAAATGAGGTTGTTAAGCACAAGAACAAGTGTAAATGATGTTGCAGAGTACAAGAACACAGGCAAGAGAGATTAAGTAGCATATGAACAATGACAATTGATGTTGTTAAGCACACGAACAAGGGCAAATGAGGTTCCTATGCACAGGAACTAATGCAACTGAGGTTCATAAGCACAAGATCGAGGGCAAAAGAGGTTGTTAAGCACACGGACAACGCCAATTGAGGATGTTAAGCACAGAAACAAGGGCAAATGAAATTCCTAAGTACAAGAACAAATGCAAATGTGGTTCTTAAGCACAAGATCAAGGGTAAATGAGGTTCTTAAAGCACACAAACAACGCCAATTGATGTTGTTAAGCACAAGAACCAGTGTAAATGTTGTTACTAAGCACAAGAACTAGTAGGGCAAAAGAGGTTAAGAAGCATATGAACAACAACAATTCAGGTTGTTAAGCAAACAAACATGGGCAAATGAGGTTCCTAAGCATAAGAACAAATGCAAATGAGGTTCATAAGCACAAGATTACGGGAAAAAGAAGTTGTGAAGCACACGGACAATGCCAATTAAGGTTGTTAAGCACGCAAACAAGGGAAAATGAAGTTCTTAAGCACAAGAACAAATGCAAATGAGGTTTATAAGCACAAGATCAAGGGCAAATTATGTTGCAAAGCACAAGAACAAAAACAAACGAGGTTGTTAAGCACAGGAACAAGTGTAAATGATGTTGCTAACCACAAGCACAAGGGCAAAAGAGGTTAAGAAGCATATGAACAACGACAATTAAGATTGTTAAACACAAGAGCAAGGTCAAATGAGGTTTCTAAGCACAAGAACAAATGCAAATGAGGTTCATAACCAAAAGATCAACGGTAAAAGAGGTTGTTAAGCATACGAACAACACCAATGAAGGTTGTGAAGCACACAAACAAGGATAATGAATTTCCTAAGCACAAGAACAAATACAAATGTGGTTCATAAGCACAAGATCACAGGCAAATTATGTTCCAAACCGCAAGAACAACGACAAATGAGGTTATTAACTACAAGAACAAGAGTAAATGATGTTGCTAACCACAAGAACAAGGGCAAATGAGATTAAGAAGCATATGAACAACGACAATTGAGGTTGTTACTAACATGCTAGAACAAATGCAAATGAGGTTCATTAACACAAGATCAAGGCCAAAAGAGGTTGTTAAGCATAGAAACAAGGGCAAATGAGGTTCGTAAGTACAAGAACAAATGCGAATGAGGTTCGTAAGGACAAAATCAAGGGTAAAAGAGGTTGTTAAGCACAATAACAATGCCAATTGAGGTTGTTAAGCACAGGAACCAGTGTAAATGTTGTTACTAAGCTCAAGAAGAAGGGCAAAAGAGGATAAGAAGCATATGAACAACAACAATTGAGGTTGTTAAGCACACTAACAAAGACAAATGAGGTTCCTAAGCACAAGAACAAAGGCAAATAAGGTTCATGAGAACAAGATTAATGCCAAAAGAGGTTGTTAATCACACGAACAACGCCAATTGAGGTTGTTAAGCATAGAAACAAGCGCAAATAAGGTTCCTAAGTACAAGAACAAATGCAAATGAGGTTCGTAAGCACAAGATCGAGGGAAAAATAGATTGTTAAGCAAACAAACAAGGACCATTGAGGTTGTTAAGCACACAAACAAGGGCAAATGAGAGGTTCTTAAGTACAAGAACAAATGCAAATGAAGTTCATAAGCACAAGATCAAGGGCAAATTATGTTGCAAAGTGCAAGAACAACGACAAATGAGGTTATTAAGCAAAAGAACAACTGTAAATGATGTTCCTAAGCACAAGAACAAAGGCAAAAGAGGTTAAGAAGGATATGAACAACGACAATTGATGTTGTTAAGCACACGAACAACGGCAAATGAGGTTCCTACGCACAGGAACTAATGCAACTGAGGTTCATGAGCACAAGATCGAGGGCAAAAGAGGTTGTTAAGCACACCGACAACACCAATTGAGGTTGCTAAACACAGAAACAAGGGCAAATGAGGTTCCTTAGTACAAGAAGAAATGCAAATGTGGTTCGTAAGCACAACATCATGCGTAAAAGAAGTTGTTATGCACACGAACAACGCCAATTGAGGTTGTTAAGCACAAGAACCAGTGTAAATGTTGTTACTAAGCACAAGAGCAAGGGCAAAAGAGGTTAATAAGCATATGAACAACGACAATTGAGGTTGTTAAGCACACTAACAAGGACAAATGAGGTTCCTAAGCACAAGAACAAATACAAATGAGGTTCATTAGCAAGAGATCAAGGGTAAAAGAGGTTGTTAAGCACACGAACTACGCCAATTGAGGTTATTAAGCACACAAACATGGGCAAATGAGGTTCCTAAGCACAAGAACATATTTGGGCAAATGAGGTTTCAAGCACACGAATATATTTTCTTTATTACTATTGGAATAGTTATATAGTTAGTATTAAAGAAGATTACATGATTGATGAATGGTGGTTGACAAGTGAAGTCTTACAATGAAGAGTATCATGCCATGGATCATACTATTCCAGTTATGCATTGGGTTCATGTTGTTATTTAATTGTTTATTATATTGCATGTTTTTTTAAAATAAACAATAAAATCCATACTTAGTGGTTTACTCATGAAAATTTGTCTTTGAAACAATAAAGTTTGTATTTACGCAATCAATTATGTTTGACAGTAGTTGTTACTTCTGTTAGAAATGTGTTCTACATGTCAAAATATTTTGGGTCATAATTAATATAGATTAAGTCTTGTTGGGTTGCATATGTCCGTAGGCCTGAAATTTCTGATCTTGATATATGATATGATCATATGGATAAGGTCTTTTGAATAGGCTCGACAAATAGGTGCGATCAACTGGTGTGTTGTATTATAAATACACATACATATGATAATTTCGGGATTGATCTAAAATTGTTCAATTTCGGACCTAAGAAAAAGAGACAGAAAAGGATAGAAAAACATGATTTTCGATTAGACCAAAAATCAGTTTGTTTATTCGCACCAGTTCAGAAACCGGAAGAGAGAAAGAAAGACTAAAAGAGAATTGTCAGTCAGTGCTAGTACTCTGACTCGCGGTTGTTTTCGAATATGTTCATGTGGATACTAGTAGGACGTGGCTGCGGTTGCTATTGCGTGAATTAATACAAGGTGCAAGAAGCAAAAGAGGGTAACTACTCCTATGACTAGATGAAGATTTCTGCTGCGCGTCTAGTGATAAACTCTATATTAATCTTGAAATTTAATTTACACTTGGATTCTGATTTTCGGATAGTGAACAGATTGAAGAACTGAATCGAATTGTTGCACTATAACCTATCAAAAATCTCAACAGTGGTATCAGAGCCACTTGTGTAGAATTAATTCTGGATTATTGATTGTTAATTAGATTAACGTCTGAATTGAATCAATTGGATTGATTAAATTATACTAATTAATATGGCGGTTTTCTGTGGGTTAAGGAATTAATAAATAATCATATCCATTGGATTGTCTTGACGAGAATTGAATCAATTAGATTGGTTCGAATTTTAGATTAATTGGATTAATCCGAAAATACTGTTTTAAAAAAAAAAAAGAATCAATTAGATTAGTTCAAACTATATTATTATTTTATGAAATTCGAAGAAAAATTGTTTCAAGTAATATAGTATTGCGAAAAAAATTTCTTCGGGGGCACAACCCCTTGACACCCCAAAAGGCCCCCCTTAACCCCTAGCCCGCTTTAACCCCGAAAATGGGATCGCCGCAGTTGTTTATAGGGGCAAGTAACCCCTTTCGTATCATCTTATACATGAGCTCATATTTAGAATTAGATTCTATGTCTAATTTTGTTTTGCAGTTACGAAAATATGTGAATAGTATGATCCCGTTGCCTTGTGTGATATTTTGTAAATGAATGCATGAATGATGTGTGTAATTGCAGCCTAAGGTGTCCCATGAATTAATTTATTTTATAATTAAAAGTGACTTGTATGTCGCTTATTATGTATCATTTATGCGGTTTGCGAGCCGTTATTCTTAGGACATGAATATATTTTCTTTATTACTATTGGAATAGTTATATAGTTAGTATTAAAGAAGATTACATGATTGATGAATGGTGGTTGACAAGTGAAGTCTTACAATGAAGAGTATCATGCCATGGATCATACTATTCCACTTATGCATTGGGTTCATGTTGTTATTTAATTGTTTATTATATTGCATGTTTTTTTTAAAATAAACAATAAAATCCCTTAAAGTAAAAAATTAAGTTTCATGCATTTCCAAAAATTAAGTATCATGCCATGGATTTGGTTTCACTTAACTAGGTTACCGAAACATATTTGGGCCTTGGGGCATAGGTTTGAGGAGTCAAAACATGGGATGTCATCTCGAACAAACTAAGAATTATATTAGATGTAATTAGCAAACATTGCTTACCTAAATAACTAAATTCAAGCGGTGACGTCAAAGCTCACTTGGATTTGGTAAAATGTGGATCTTGGTCCGCTATGTGGTTTTATATGGGACATTAGTTTTAAAACACATGGTAGAAGTAAAGTTTGTTAAATAAAGGTTTTTTTAAAAAACATAAACTTTAAGTCTAAATTTCTGCATATTTATTTTTGTTTTGTTGTAGATAATGGCAAATTTTATGATACTGCAATCTCTCCTTGAAAACGTGAAATTTTAAGCACAAGAACATGTAAATGATGTTGCTAACCACCAGAACAAGGACAAAAGAGGTTAAGAAGCATATGAACAACGACAGTTGAGGTTTTTAAGCACACTAACAAGGACAAATGAGGTTCCTAAGTACAAGAACAAATGCAAATAAGGTTCATGAGCACAAAATCATGGCCAAAGGCGGTTGTTAAACACACGAACAATGCCAATTGAGGTTGTTAAGCATAGAAACAAGAGCAAATGAGGTTCCTAAGTACAAGAACAAATCCAAATAAGGTTCGTAAACACAAGATCAAGGGCAAAATAGATTGTTAAGCACACAAACAACGCCAATTGAGATTGTTAAGCACACAAACAATGGCAAATGAGGTTCCTAAGCACAAGAACAAATGCAAATGAAGTTCATAAGCACAAGATAAAGGCCAAATTATGTTGCAAAGCGCAAGAACAACGACAAACGAGGTTGTTAAACACAAGAACAAGTGTAAATGATGTTGCTAACCACAAGAACAAGAGCAAAAAAGGTTAAGAAGCATATGAACAAGGGCAAAAGAGGTTAAGAAGCATATCAACAACGACAATTGTGGTTTTTAAACACATGAACAAGGTCAAATGAGGTTCCTAAGCACAAGAACAAATGCAAATGAGGTTCATAAGCACAAGATCGACGGTAAAAGAGGTTCTTAAGCATACGAACAATGCCAGTTGAGGCTGTTATGCATACAAACAAGGGTAAATGTGGTTCCTAATCACAAGAATAAATGCAAATGAGGTTCATAAGCACAAGATCAACGGCAAATTATGTTGCAAAGCGCAAGAACAATGACAAATGAGGTTCTTAAGCACAAGAACAAGTGTAAATGATGTTGCTAAGGACAAGAACAAAGGCAAAAGAGGTTAAGAAGCATACGAACATCGACAATTGATGTTGTTAAGCACACGAACAACGGCAAAACAGGTTCCTACGCACAAGAACTAATGCAACTGAGGTTCATGAGCACAATATCGAGGGCAAAAAAGGTTGTTAAGTACACGGACAACGCCAATTGAGGTTGTTAACCATAGACACAAGAACATATGAAGTTCCTAAGTACAAGAACACATTCAAATGTGGTTCGTAAGCACAAGATCAAAGGTAAAAGAGGTAGTTAAGCACACGAACAACTCCAATTGAGGTTGTCAAGCATAGAAACAAGAGCAAATGTGGTTCCTAAGCACAAAAAACAAATGAGGTTCATGAGCACAAGATTAAGGCCAAAAGAGGTTGTTAAGCACACGAACAACGCCAATTGAGGTTGTTAAGCATAGAAACAAGAGCAAAAGATGTTAAGAAGCATATGAACAATGACAACTGTGGTTGCTAACCACACTAACAAGGACAAATGAGGTTCCTAAGAGCAAGAACAAATGCAAATGAGGTTCATGAGCACAAGATCAAGGCCAATTGAGGTTGTTAAGTATAGCAACAAGAGCAAATGAGGTTCCTAAGTACATGAACAAATGCAAATGAGGTTCGTAAGCACAAGATCAACGGACAAATAGGTTATTAAGCTCACAAACAACGACAATTGAGGTTGTTAAGCACACGAACAAGGGCAAATGTGGTTCCTAATCACAAGAACAAATGCAAATGAGGTTCATAAGCACAAGATCAAGCGCAAATTATGTTGCAAAGCGCAAGAACAACGACAAATGAGCTTGTTAAGCACAAGAACAAGTGTCAATGATGTTGCTAAGCACAAGAATAAAAGCAAAAGTGGTTAAGCATATGAACATCGACAATTGATGTTGTTAAGCACACGAACAAGGGAAAATGAGGTTCCTACGCACAAGAACTAATGCAACTAAGGTTCATAAGCACAAGATCGAGGGCAAAACAGGTTGTTAAGCACACGGAACACGCCAATTGAGTTTGTTAAACACAGAAACAAAGGCAAATGAGGTTCCTAAGTACAAGAACAAATACAAATGTGGTCCGTAAGCACAAGATCAAGGGTAAAAGAGGTTTTAAGCACACGAGCAACGCCAATTGAGGTTGTTAAGCACACAAACAAGGGCAAATGAGGTACCTAAGTATAAGAACAAATGAAAATGAGGTTCATAAGCACAAGATCAAGGGTAAATTATGTTGCAAAGCGCAAAAGCAGCGACAAATGAGGTGGTTAAGCACAAGAATAAGTGTAAATGTTGTTCCTAAGCACAAGAACAAAGACAAAAGAGGTTAAGAAGCAAATGAACAACGACAATTGATGTCACACGAATAAGAGCAAATGAGGTTCCTAAGTACTAGAACAAATGCAAATGTGGTTCGTAAGCACAAGATCAAGGGTAAAAGAGGTTGTTAAGCACACGAGCAACGCTAATTGAGGTTGTTAAGCACACAAACAAGGGCAAATGAGGTACCTAAGCACAAGATCATGGGCAAATTATGTTGCAAAGCGCAAGAACAACGACAAATGAGGTTGTTAAGCACAAGAACAAGTGTAAATGATATTGTTAACCACAAGAACAAGGGCAAAAGAGGTTAAAAATCATATGAACAACGACAATTGAGGTTGTTAAGCAAAAGAACAAATGCAGAGATTCATAAGCACGACATCAAGGGCAAAAGAAGTTGTTAAGCACACAGACAATGCCAACTAAGATCGTTATGCACACAAACAAGGGCAAATGCAGTTCCTAAGCACAAGAACAAATGCAAATGAGGTTCATAAGCACAAGATCAATGGCAAATTTTGTTGCAAAGAGCAAGAACAATGACAAATGATGTTGTTAAGCAAAAGAACAAGTGTAAATGATAATGTTGTTAAGCACAAGAACAAATGAAAATGAGGTTCCTACGCAAAAGAACTAATGCAACTGAGGTTCATAAGCACAAGATCGATGGCAAAAGAGGTTGTTAAGCACACAGACAACGCCAATTGAGGTTGTTAAACATAGAAACAAGGGCAAATGAGGTTCCCAAGTACAAGAAGAAATGCAAATGTAATTCGTAAGCACAAGTCGGTAAAAGAGGTTGTTAAGCACACGAGCAACGCCAATTGAGGTTGTTGAGCACAAGAACCAGTGTAAATGTTGTTACTAAGCACAAGAACAAGGGTAAAAGAGGTTGTTAAGCACACGAACAACACCAATTGAGGTTGTTAAGCACACAAACAGGGGCAAATGAGGTACCTAAGCACAAGAACAATTGCAAATGAGGTTCATAAGCATAAGGTCAATGGCAAATTATGTTGCAAAGCGCGAGAACAATGACAAATGAGGTTGCTAAGCACAAGATCAAATGTAAATGATGTTACTAACCACCAGAACAAGGGCAAAAGAGGTTAAAAATCATATGAACAACGACAATTGAGGTTGTTAAGCACAAGAACAAATGCAAATGAGGTTCATAGGCACAAGATCAACGGTAAAAGAGGTTGTTAAGTATACGAACTACACCAATTGAGGTAGTTAAGCACAAAACAAGGGAAAATGTGTATCCTAAGCACAAGAACAAATGCAAATGTCATTCATAAGCACAATATCACGGGCAAATTATGTTGCAAAGCGCAACAACAACGACAAATGAGGTTGTTAAGCACAAGAACAAAGGTAAATGTTGTTTTTAATCACAAGAACAAAGGCAAAAGAGGTTAAGAAGCTTATGAACAACGACAATTGATGTTCTTAAGCACACGAACAAGGGAAAATGAGGTTCCTAAGCACAACAACTAATATAACTGAGCTTCACAAGCACAAGATCGAGGGCAAAAGAGGTTGTTAAGCACACAGACAACGCCAATTGAGGTTGTTAAGCACAAAACAAGGGCAAATGAGGTTCCTAAGTACAAGAAAAAATGCAAATGTGGTTCGTAAGCACAATATCAAGGGTAAAAGAGGTTGTCAAGCACACAAACAAAGCCAATGGAGGTAGTTAAGCACAAGAACCAGTGGAAATGTTGTTACTAAGGACAAGAACAAGGGCAAAAGAGGTTAATAAACATATGAACAACGACAATTGAGGTAGTTTAGCACACTAACAAGGACACATGAGGTTCCTAAGCACAAGAACAAATGCAAATGAGGTTCATAAGCACAAGATCAAGGGTAAAAGAGGTTTCAAGCACATGAACAACGCCAATTGAGGTTGTTAAGCACACAAACATGGGAAAACGAAGTTCCTAAGCACAAAAATAAATGCAAATGAGGTTCCTAAGCACGAGATCAAGGGCAAAAGAAGTTGTTAAGCACACGAACAATGCCAACTGAGGTTATTAAGCACACAAACAAGGGCAAATGCAGTTCCTAAGAACAAGAACAAATGCAAATGAGGTTCATAAGCACAAGATCAAAGGCCAATTATGTTGCAAAGAGCAAGAACAACGACAAAGGAGGTTGTTAAGCACAAGAACACTAGTAAATGATGTTGCTAACCACAAGAACAAGGGCAAAAGAGGTTGAGAAATATATGAACAACGAAAATTGAAGTTGTTAAGCACAAGAACATAGGAAAATGAGGTTCCTACGCACAAGAACTAATGCAACTGAGGTTCATAAGCACAAGATCGAGGGCAAAAGAGGTTGTTAAGCACACGGACAACACCAATTGAGGTTGTTAAGCACAGAAACAAGGGCAAATGAGGATCCTAAGTACAAGAACAAATGCAAATGTGGTTCGTAAGCACAAAATCAAGGGTAAAAGAGGTTGTTAAGCACACGAGCAACGCCAATTGAAGTTGTTAAGCACAAGAACCAGTGTAAATGTTGTTACTATGCACAAGAACAAGGGTAAAAGATGTTGTTAAGCACACAAACAACGTCAATTGAGGTTGTTAAGCACACAAACAAGGGCAAATGATGTACCTAAGCACAAGAACAATTCCAAATGAGGTTCATAAGCACAAGATCACGGCCAAATTTTGTTGCAAAGCGCAAGAACAACGACAAATGAGGTTGTTAAGCACAATAACAAGTGTAAATGATGTTGCTAATCACAAGAACAAGGGCAAAAGAGGTTAAACATCATATGAACAACGGCAATTGAGGTTGTTAAGCACAAGAACAAATGCAAATGAGGTTCATAAGAAGGACATCGAGGGCAAAAGAAGATGTTAAGCACACGAACAATGCCAACTAAGGTTGTTAAGCACACAAACAAGGGCAAATGCGGTTCCTAAGAACAAGAACAAATGCAAATGAGGTTCATAAGCACAAGATCAAGGGCAAATTATGTTACAAAGCGCAAGAACAACGACAAATTAGGTTGTTAAGTACAAGAATAAGTGTAAATGATGTTGCTAACCACAAGAACAAGGGCAAAAGAGGTTTAAAATCATATGAACAACGACAGTTGAGGTTGTTAAGCACAAGAACAAATGCAAATGAGGTTCATAAGAACAACATCAACGGGAAAAGAGGTTGTTAAGCATACGAAATACGCCAATTGAGGTTGTTAAGCACACAAACAAGGGTAAATGTACATCCTAAGCACAAGAACAAATGCAAATGTTGTTCATAAGCACAATATCACGCGCAAATTATGTCGCAAAGCGCAAGAACAAGTGTAAATGAGGTTGTTAAGCACAAGAACAAGTGTAAATGTTGTTTCTAAGCACAAGAACAAAGGCAAAAGAGGTTAAGAAGCATATGAACAATGACAATTGATGTTGTTAAGCACACGAACAAGGGCAAATGAGGTTCCGACACACAAGAACTAATGCAACTGAGGTTCATAAGCACAAGATGGAGGGCAAAAGAGGTTGTTAAGCACACAGACAACCCCAATTGAGGTTGTTAAGCACATAAACAAGGGCAAATGAGGTTCCCAAGTACAAGAACAAATGCAAATGTGGTTCGTAAGCACAAAGATCTAGTGTAAAAAAGGTTGCACACGAACAACGTCAATTGAGGTTGTTAAGCACAAGAACTAGTGTAAATGTTGTTACTAAGCACAAGAACAAGGGCAAAAGAGATTAAGAAGCATATGAACAACGTCAATTGAGCACAAGATCAAGGACAAAAAGAGGTTGTTACTAAGTACAAGAACTAATGCAAATGAGGTTCGTAAGCACAAGATCAAGGGCAAAATAGGTTGTTAAGCACACAAACAACGCCAATTGAGGCTGTTAAGCACACAAACAAGGGCAAATGAGGTTCGTAAGCACAAGAACAATTGAAAATGAGGTTCACAAGCATAAGATCAAGGGCAAATTATGCTGCAAAGCGCAAGAACAAGGACAAATGAGGTTGTTAAGCACAAGAACAAATGTAAATGATGTTGCTAAGCACAACAACAAAGGCAAAAGATGTTAAGATGTTAAGAAGCATATGAACAACGACAATTGATGTTGTTAAGCACACGAACAAGGGCAAATGAGGAACTACGCACAATAACTAAAGCAACTGAGGTTCATAAGCACAAGATCGAGCGCAAAAGAGGTTGTTAAGCACACGGACAATGCCAATTGAGGTTGTTAAGCACAAAACATGGGCAAATGAGGTTCCTAAGTACAAGAACAAATGCAAATGTGGTTCGTAAGCACAAGATCAAGGGTAAAGGAGGTTGTTAAGCACACGAACAACGCCAATGGAGGTTGTTAAGCACAAGAACTTGTGTAAATGCAAAAGAGGTTAAGAAACATATGAACAACGACAATTGAGGTTGTTAAGCACACTAACATGGACAAATGAGGTTCCTAAGCACAAGAACAGATGCAAATGAGGTTCATAAGGACAAGATCAAGGGTAAAAGAGGTTTTAAGCACACGAACAACTCCAATTGAGGTTGTTAAGCACACAAACATGGGCAAATGAGGTTTCTAAGTACATGAATAAATGCAAATGAGGTTCATAAGCACGAGATCAAGGGCAAAAGAAGTTGTTAAGCACACGAACAATGCCAACTGAGGTTGTTAAGCAAACAAACAAGGGCAAATGAGGTTCCTAACCACAAGAACAAATGCAAGTGAGGTTCACAAGCACAAGATCAAGGGCAAATTATGTTGCAAAGCGCAAGAACAACGACAAATGAGGTTGTTAAGCACAAGAACAAATGTAAATGATGTTGCTAAGCACAAGAACAAAGGCAAAAGAGGTTAAGAAGCATATGAACAACGACAATTGATGTTGTTAAGCACACGAACAAGGGAAAATGAGGTTCCTACGCACAAGAACTAATGCAACTGAGGTTCATAAGCACAAGATCGAGGGCAAAGGAGGTTGTTAAGCACACAGACAACGCTAATTGAGGTTGTTAAGCACAAAACAAGGGCAAATGAGGTTCCTAAGTACAAGAACAAATGCAAATGTGGTTCGTAAGCACAAGATCAAGGGTAAAAGAGGTTGTTAAGCACACGAACAACGCCAATGGAGGTTGTTAAGCACAAGAACCAGGGCAAAAGAGGTTAAGAAACATATGAACAATGACAATTGAGGTTGTTAAGCACATGAACAAGGTCAAATGAGGTTCCTAAGCACTTGAAATGCAAATGGGGTTCATAAGCACAAGATCAAAGGCAAAAGAGGTTTTAAGCACACGAACAACGCCAATTGAGGTTGTTAAGCACACAAACATGAGCAAATGAGGTTCCTAAGCACAAGAATAAATGCAAATGAGGTTCATAAGCACGAGATCAAGGGCAAACGAAGTTGTTAAGCACACGAACAATGCCAACTGAGGTTGTTAAACACACAAACAAGGGCAAATGCAGTTCCTAAGCACAAGATCA
The DNA here is from genome assembly GCA_024447775.1 of Carex cristatella. Taxonomy (NCBI): domain Eukaryota; kingdom Viridiplantae; phylum Streptophyta; class Magnoliopsida; order Poales; family Cyperaceae; genus Carex; species Carex cristatella. Next base: position 9,258,450 of record JAJHPF010000003.1, on the reverse strand, counting down.
ATGGCAAATGATGTTGCAAAAAGCAAGAACAACGACAAATGAGGTTGTTAAGCACAAGAACAAGTGTAAATGATGTTGCGAACCACAAGAACAAGGGCAAAAGAGGTTAAGAAGCATATGAACAACGACAATTGAGGTTGTTAAGCACAAGAACAAATACAAATAAGGTTTCTAGGCAGAAGAACTAATGCAACTGAGGTTCATAAGCACAAGATCGAGGGGAAAAGAGGTTGTTAAGCACACGGACAACGCCAATTGAGGTTGTTAAGCACAGAAACAAGGGTAAATGAGGTTCATGAGCACAAGATCAAGGCCAAAAGAGGGTATTAAGCACACGAACAACGCCAATTGAGGTTGTTAAGCACAAGAACCAGTGTAAATGTTGTTACTAAGCACAAGAACAAGGATAAAAGAGGTTACTAAGCACACGAACAACGCCAATTGAGACTGTGAAGCACATAAGGTTCGTAAGCACACGAACAACGCAAATGAGGTTCTTAAGTACAAGAACAAATGCAAATAAGGTTCGTAAGCACAAGATCAAGGGTAAAAGAGGTTGTTAAGCACACGAACAACGCCGATTGAGGTTGTTATGCACAAGAACCAGTGTAAATGTTGTTACTAAGAAAAAGAACAAGAGCAAAAGAGGTTAAGAAGCATCTGAACAACGACAATTCAGGTTGTTAAGCACACTAACAAGGACAAATGAGGTTCCTATGCACAAGAACAAATGCAACTGAGATTCATGAGCACAAGATCAAAGCCAAAAGAGGTTGTTAAGTGCACCAACAATGCCAATTGAGGTTGTTAAGCATAAAAATAAGAGAAAGTAAGATTCCTAAGTACAATAACTAATGCAAATGAGGTTCGTAAGCACAAGATCAAGGGCAAATTAGGTTGTTAAGCACACAAACAACGCCAATTGAGGCTGTTAAGCACACAAACAAGGGCAAATGAGGTTCCTATCCACAAGAACAAATGCAAATGAGTTTCACAAGCACAAGATCAAGGGCAAATTATGTTGCAAAGCGCAAGAACAACGACAAATGAGGTTGTTAAGCACAAGAACAAATGCAAATGATGTTGCTAAGCACAAGAACAAAGTCAAAAGAGGTTAAGAAGCATATGAACAACGGCAATTGATGTTGTTAAGCACACAATCAAGGGCAAATGAAGGTCCTACGCACAACAACTAATGCAACTAAGGTTCATTAGCCCAAGATCGAGGGCAAAAGAGGTTGTTAAGAACACAGACAACGCCAATTGAGGTCGTTTAAGCACAGAAACAAGGGCAAATGAGGTTCCTAAGTACAAGAACAAATGCAAATGTGGTTCGTAAGCACAAGATCAAGGGTAAAAGAGGTTGTTAAGCACACGAACAACGCCAATTGAGTTTGTTAAGCACAGGAACCAGTGTAAATGTTGTTACTAAGCACAAGAACAAGGGCAAAAGAGGTTAAGAAGAATATGAACAATGACAATTGAGGTTGTTAAGCACACTAACAAGGACAAATGAGGACAAGAACAAATGCAAATGAGGTTCATAAGCACAAGATCAAGGGTAAAAGAGGTTGTTAAGCACACGAACAACACCAATTGAGGCTATTAAGCACACAAACATGGGCAAATGAGGTTCCTAAGCACAAGAACAAATGCATGAGGTTCATAAGCATAAGATCAAGGGCAAAAGAAGTCGTTAAGCACACGAACAATGCCAATTGAGGCTGTTAAGCTCACAAACAAGGGCAAATGAGGTTCCTAAGCACAAGAACAAATGCAAATGAGGTTCATAAGCACAAGATCAAGGGCAAATTATGTTGCAAAGCGCAAGAACAACGACAAATGGGGTTGTTAAACACGAGAACAAGTGTAAATGATGTTGTTACCCACAAGAACAAGGGCAAAAGAGGTTAAGAAGCATATGAACAACGACAATTGTGGTTGTTAAGCACATGAACAAGGTCAAATGAGGTTCCTAAGCACTTAAAATGCAAATGAGGTTCATAAGCACAAGATCAAGGGTAAAAGAGGTTGTTAAGCACACGAACAACGCCAATTGAGGTTGTTAAGCACACAAACAAGGGCAAATGAGGTTCCTAAGCATAAGAATAAATGCAAATAAGGTTCATAGGTACAAAATCACGGTCAAATTATGTTGAAAAGCGCAAGAACAACGACAAAATAAAGTTCTTAAACACAAGAACAAGTGTAAATGATGTGGCTAACCACAAGAACAAGGGCAAAAGAGGTTATGACGCATATGAACAACGACAAATGAGGTTGTTAAGCACATGAACAAGGGCAAATGATGTTCCTAAGCACAAGAACAAATACAAATGAGGTTCATGAGCACAAGATCTTAGCCAAAAGAGGTTGTTAAGCACAAGAACAAAGACAAATGATGTCCTAAGCATAAGAACAAGGGAAAATGAGATTGCTAAGCACTAAATCATGGGCAAATGATATTGCTGAGCATAAGAACAACCACAAATGAGATTGCTAAGCATAAAAACAAGGACAAATGAGCATTTTTTGCATATATGAATATTGGCAAATGCGCTTGCAAAGCACAACAAGAGCAAAAGTTGTTGATAAGCACAAGAACAACAACAAATTATGTTTTTAAGAATAAGAATATTGACAAATTAGGATGTTAAGTCAAAGAACTAATGCAAAAGATGTTGCTTAGCACAAGAATTAGGGCGAATTAGGTTGCTATACAGAAAATCTCTTTTATTTTTTTAACTCGTAATATAACATGTAAATACTAATTACATTACTCAATGACTTCTGAAAATGAAAGCCGATCTGTAGTTTCCCTTCTCAAGGTAATTTTTTTTTTAAAAACTCCTAAGTGAAAATTATTTTTCCTCCAATAATTAAGGAGATTTTGATGCAATTATTGAGCGGGGGACATGTAATCGTACGTATTCCTTTTTTAAAAAGCATCCGTAGACGAATTCCATTAATTATTATTAATTACTAATGATAGCACATGTTTGTGTTATTGTGTACTGGAATCCACAAATCAATAATTTATGGGGGCTGTATTTTCAACTCATAGCATAGAGAAATCTTTTCTTTGTAATACCCGTTTTTATATTTTTTTAAAGACTTTAAGAAGTTATGAGCGGGGCTCGAACTCTTGACTTTTGAGTAACCACAATTCTAAAATATTTTCTCCAAACCAACTGTGTTACCGTCTCATCCAACGCATCATATCATTCTTCAATATTATCTTCATATATTTACATAAAGACAATAAAGTCATTATTAGATATTAATTCATTGTTTAATAGACTGCATAAACTCGATTTTAGAGATTATATAGGAAAAACAAATATTTACAATTTAATTCATTAATCATAGGAATAACTTGGCAGTTTGGGCTTTTAGAGCGGTCTTTTAATGAGAACTGTAGATTCAGTTTTGATCAACACGTCTATTGATCTTTCTTTTGTGCAAAGTCGGAGCCATTGAGCGTGTTTGTGGGAAGAACTTAGAAGTACTTGAAAATCACATAATTTCTCTATATTTTGATTCAATTTCGTTTCTTACAAAGAGAAACAATAAAATAAAAAATAAAGGGCCCGCCTAGCTGCCCTCCCTGAAACGTCCTCTGAATAAAAACCGTTAATCACGCTAAACGACAAAAAAACGCGTAAAACGGTCAAATCTAGCAAAAATGCTGCGGACCATAAAATTGTCCGATAGTATTCATTAAAAGAGACAAATATATTAATCCTGAGACCAAAAAGTATTCAACTATAGCCTGCACATTACTCACTCATCTTTTACACGTTTTTAGAGGTGGTTTGTTTTTTCTCTGTTCAATCTAACTAATATTTCTGACGATCTGTAAGGAATTTTGCAAATATAAAACCACAGACGTCTACATAATTTTCTCTTTCAAATGAGATCCATGATAACATACTTTCGAGTTGTCGGTTGCACAAGTATTCATCCTCGTCATGCAAGTATTCATACCTCACCGAGTAAGTATTCATCCTTAGGATCTGCTCAGGGGCGGATTTACATATTGCCTGGAGGGTACAAAGCCACCCTATGATTTGAAAATTTTAATCACGTACATTGTAATTTGATTGATTTTTTTATTTCTATGAAGTTTTTATATAGTTTAGCCCCCCTCATAAAATGTTAGTGTGTGATTATAGTCTAGTGGTTAAGACTTTATTTTATTCTTGAGAGGTCTTGGGTTCAAATCCCACTAGCTACAAATTAATAATTATGCATTTTAAAATTTAGCCTCCCCTAACCAAATTTTCTAGTTCCGCCCCTGAATCTGCTTAACTGTCCCACTAAATAATCCCTCATTTTGCCATGAGTAACTACTAACTAACTGGTAGACCACTTAATATTTAGGAACTGCCTAATATCTGAAAGATTTTACAACTGTCGCACGCAAGTATTCATCTATAATACATCAAGTATTCATCATAAGATATCAAGTATTTTAAAAAAAAATAACCGGACACGTCACTCACCCATCTTTTACTCATTTTTAGTTGTCGGTTGCACAAGTATTCATCTCTCATCGAGCAAGTATTCATCCTCACCATGTAAGTGTAAATATGTAGCACGAGTATTACATGCATAGGGATTGATTAGCAGGACAGCTAGGCGGATCCTAAGGATGAATACTTACACAACCATAATGAATATTTGATGTATTATATATGAATACTTGATGTATTAGTATGTCATCATGGATCTTATTTGAAAAAGAAAATTATGTAGAAGACGTTCGTAGTTTTAAATTTGAAATTTTTTTTACAAATTCTTAGAAATATTGGTTAGATTGAACGGAGAAAAAACAAACCACCTTTAAAAACGTGTAAAAGCTGATTCCAATTTTTTCGTCTTAATGTGCAGACCTTAGTTGGATCTTGCTTGTCCCCAAGCAACATCTAAACTTGGACTACAATTCGATCTCATATATCAAGTATACATTTCTGAATCGAAAAATTTGTATGATCTTGCCAAAATTTAGAAACCTCAATGTGAATTTCTACAAATCTAAAGTTTAACCCTTGGCTAATGACGCTTCACCCCACAATTCGATTACTCTAACTTTTATTTCCTTAAAGGTTTAGAATTTGTAAATTTTGGTCATCTAAATTTGTTACAAAAAATACACTCTTATTTGTCAAAATTATTTTAAAATCTCCCAAGCTTGGATCCAACTTAGGTTAGAAAGTCACGGATTTCGTGTGTTGATACATGCAAAAATTTACTTCTTTTAAAATTTCGCGAGCTCAAAGACATCCCATGGGATTGTGCCAGTACTCTTATTTATCTCCATATTTTTTTTTCTTTTATTCATTTGCATATATCATGAATACACACATCCCTAGGCATTAAATCATACCTATGGATATCCTGATCTTTCTAGATTCATTTTCCACATACAAGTTTTATTTTAAAAAAAAAAAAAATTTAAATTCCTAAATTTTCAATTTCTTAAACCTTTACTTCCACAAAGTTTTTCGCCAAATTATGTGGTTATTTTCAATTATTCCAAGGGTATTCCTAAAAACTCATTAAAATTCGCATCAAAATTTCTAACTTTAGAACAATCACTCAAATTTATCAAAAAAAATAAAAAAATAAAAATAAATAAATATTATTTTTGCCAACTTTTAACACAAAAATTTAAACATGAGTTTTATACTTTATGCATATTCAGATAATGAAATCCAATTATGCAAGACTCTATTTTTCATAACCTCGTAAAACATCTTGACAAATTTGCAATCTCAAGCAATTAAGTTCAAAATCACAAATTCTATTCAAGGTCAAGTAAAAACCAAGGTTATAAATCCTAAAAACAAAAAAAACAAAAATTTGAAAAATAAACATGACCTAAATGCAGATACAATTTTCTTCTATTCCACCCCCAAGCTTGAATGAAGCATTGTCCTCAATGCTTAAATTCACACAAGAAAAGGTAAATAAAAGAAAACATGGAAACTTACAAAACATGGAGCGAGGGGTGAGGTGGGGGATGATTGGCGAGGGCAATTGCCTCCTTTTCGCGAAGGTGTTCCCTGTGAAAATAAGAAAAATTAAGATACAAATTAAAATCTAGAATTTAACAAAAATAAGCAAAATCCAGAATTTTCGTAACCGTCCCCGGCAACGGCGCCAAAAACTTGTTCGCACCAGAAATGCACTCCCAAGTTTCAATACAGCGAGCTGTACCTTTTAAAACTCGAGTTCTACCTCCGGGTCGGGACTGCAAGTGCACAGTACCTACCGTTGGTATAGTCGGGTATCGTATCCACAGGGACGGAATAAAAACGACCGGACTCCACTTAAATCTACTAAAATTCTAGAAGTGAATAGAAGTTGGTTTGTTGGTTTCTAACAGTTCTACTGATTGAAATGATAATTAAAAACACTGAAAAGAAGATTAAAAGTTTGTTCTCAAATTATAAAAAGGGTTTCCAGGGTTTCAGACTTCGTATCTGTCTGGCCCCAAGGTATACGGCCCGTATAGAATCCTATATGGTCCGTATAGGCCCCCAAGTGAATACTGCAGCCACTGTTTTTGTGTTGGTGCTTTTGTCTAGGGTTTCCATCGACCAGGTCTAAGTTCCTCACCTCAGCGTTCGCAATTTTGGCTTAGAACCCGATTTACCGGACTCAACTACTCCCCTCTTAAATGCGTTAACCCTCAACTTTCGTAATTTTAGACTAAGTTATCTAAGTCACTTGTTGGTTTACTAAAGGTATCCAAGGACTTTCGCCTCGAGGAAAGTTTCCCTTTCAGTACTCCTTGATCCGTAGATCTACCTCATATACTTGGTTCAGTTGGATTAAGTATCATAGACTTGGTTCCTAACAATTAGACGTGCGCATTCATCTAACGGGATGACTAATCAAACTCAAGCAAGCAAAAACCAAGCAATTAAAATACTACACAACAAGATGAAAACTAAGCATTCAACACATAATCAAGTAGCATACAAGTAAAACCAAACGTCAACTACATCTTAACCCTAGAAACAAAAGAATCTAAACTAACATGGTCAAAGAGAAAATAAAACAAATAGAAAGAAGAAAGAAATGATAAAACTCCAAGAAAACAAGCTCCAAGCTAAGCCTCTTCTTTCCAAGCCCTTGAAACAAAGTGGAGAAGAATGATGGTATCCTAGAGATGGCCTCCCCAAAAGGGGAGATGCCCCCCAAAGGGGAGATGCCCCCCAAAGGGAAGATTCCCCTTCCTGCTGCTGCCTTCCTCTCATTTATAACTATTTTGTGACTTGGGGAGCAAGCAACCACGGATGGAAGGTGAATCAATCAAGATCTCATGAGATATGACAATAAATTTCTGCTGATTATTTTCTAAAAAAGTTCCTGCGACTTGCACATTATAAATTATGATTTATAACCTTCCTAAAATTGTAGATCTCGTTGTCCTCTTTCCAGCAAGCTTTTATTTGCCTAAAACGGAGTTCGTATGACCAAGATATGGCCAAAATACGAAAAGATATCGAAACCTGGAATTTCTATATTCGTTCTCTGGTACTGTCTGCTTTCTGTACGGTCTGTGTGGAGTCTGTACGGTCCGTGTGCTGCCTTTGTTTCAGCTGTGAACCAAACTTCAAATGGGCATAACTCATTATCCGTAACTCTGTTTTTAGTGTTCTACCACTTTTCGGAAAGCTTGCGAGAAAATCTATAATTTGCTCCATTTCCTGAAATTTAAAATAGACTTGGACAGTAACTTGATTCTTGGTATAATTATAAACTAAATTAAACTAAACTAAACTAAATTAACCTAAATGCATAGAAATTGGTGAATTTAACTTAGGCAAAAGTACACATAATTTATGCTCATCATTGGATTTTTTTTGTCTTAGGATGAATACATTTGTGTTCTGAATAAATACTATCGGACGGTTTTATGATCCGCATCTTTTTTGCGAGATTAACGCATTTTTTTTGTCATTTAGCATGATTAATGCGTTTTTATCCAGGGAGACAGAATGGGGGATGGTTAAGCGGAGGAAGATATAATTACTCTAAAATAAAACCATAAGAAAATTTAGATAAAAAATGAAAACCTAAGATATTGAAATAAATAAAGAATAAATCTTCTATTGAAAATAGACTAGCGATTTCTTTCTAACTTACAACTGGTTATTAATTTTTCTAATTATAGTATGATATAATTAAAAAGCAAAGAATGAGAAGGTTTCTTAAAAGGAAAAATCTAGTATAAATTCTAACACAACAATATCAATAGAATTATGAGTCCGGAACTTGTCCAAATGGGTTTGGACAGAGATTTATCCAAAACCTTTTTAAGCCGTGCTATGAAATTTATCAAGATTGATTATAACACCCTCTTAATTTCTCTGTTAGACAAAATATGCAAGTTCTTCTATCTTTAGTCTATTTTGGAATGAAATCGCAGAGCAAAAAGAAAGTATAGGGCGGTCCATCTCTCACAAAAGGCAAGTATAGAGGAAAGTATCGCAGAGCAAAAGGAATTTTACTCTTTTAAGTTTGTTCCCTGTAAGGGCGACCTCAAGCACTTCATTAGTTCGATTCACCATGGCTATTCCCTTCTTAATTACTATCGCTTAGTGTGTGCGCATAAAAAATATCATTGACGAAAATTAAAAGCTCAACTCAAAATATTGTAAAGAAGTATGATGATGAGTTAATTGTATGATTATACCATATTTGGTGTTTTAGTAGTTTAATTTTTTTCATGATATACAGTTATTGGTAGCATGAAACTCTATAAAATAAGAGAGAATGTTTTTATTATTTATTAAAATAGTTAAATAAAACAAGAATATGGATAAGATAAAACGAGAGGAAGAAACTTTCTCTATTGTTATTCTCTCTGATTTGTTTCCATAATATAATACAAAGAAAGAATTGGAGCAATTTCTCATTTTGTCTAACAGAAGGAATTAACGATGTTAGTATTTATTACACGATAAGGCTTAATTGTATGACAAAGAAAGGCTTTGGACAAAATTCAGTTCCGTTCAGGCAATCATTTCCGTTCTGCTGAAACTTGTAGGATTGTTCTCCTGAAGCTGAGACTTGTAGGGGTGTGGGTCGCTTGCACACACAAGGACACAATTGTTGTGTACCTCGGTAAAAACTGAGAATTCGCATTCTCTGAGATATCTCAAATTTTGCGTGACTTTTTGGAGTGGCAAATAACCAATTTTTCCTATATATTATCCTTCTAACTAGTCATTTACGATATCTATCAGAAAGAAGTCTCGCTAATTGAATAAAGTTTATTTGAATTTTGGAAAGAGTTAATATTTTTTTCTAATTTTTTTTTATTAAAATTCTCATAAATATTAATTTCCCAATTATAAAGAGTAAATAATTAATTTTATAGCTTTGGTGCAAAAATGTTGTTGGAAACAAGGAAACATAATAGATATCTACATAATATCATAAAAAAAGAATTAATATTAGTTATTTTTTATGTCATACACAATCTCTGAGAACCAAAATTATGAAAAAAAAAACTATATATTGGCAACCAGCGTACCACTTTATAGTAAGCATTTGCAAAATTTTACCCAATAAAAGAAGTAAAAAAAATTATATCTAAGCATTTATTGAAAACATTTGAAAAAACTAATTCAAGTCTTTGTGTATACTATATTCAAATAACTGGCATAATTCTGATTTTTCCTAATTGGAAAAAGTCATCCATGAAAAAAAATCATCCATAATTCGGATTTTACTATTATTGTAGTAAATTATGTCTTTCTCCGCATCCATTTATAAAAAAAATTAACAATTCATCTTATTTCCGACAAATTAATTTATAGTTTCTAAAAAAAAAAAGTTCGTGCATACCATTCCTAAATGACAGCATCCAATCTTCATCGTCGAAGCTAGAGACCAATTATGTTCCTTTCAGTACCATAATAATAATGAGTTGAACATTTCTAATTAAATATACTTTGTTTAATCCAAAGTATACCTATTACCTAACATTTATTTTTTCTCTATGGCAATAATATTACCTAACATCCTATGGACAAAACACTACATCAAAAGAGCGACCGCAAGGAGGCAACTTTGACACAGTATTTTTAGAAACTACTTGCAATTTTAAGTAGTTATCCTTTTAGTTTTTTAATAAATAAATTACATTATATTAATTTATTCAACATCTTCAACCTCAATTTTCTAGTTATTTTTATATGCAAGGCAGCAACTAGACACAGTATTTTGAGGAAGAAAAAATAGAAGGAAATTTTAATAAATGGCCTCATTTTTAAAATCCATTAAACAAAATACTTATTTCAGGTAATATCCTTTATTTTTGTTCTAACCACTGAGTTATAAGTTTACAACTTACAACCACACATATAATATTTTTTTTTAAGAAAGACTGGACTATATAAAAATTATAATAAAAAATTGATTGAAATTTTAAAATCATGTAGGCTGATAAGCACTCCTTGACCTGATTGATTCAGTTCGAAAATAAAAGCATATACGCACTAGGCACTTCTCATGATGCACAGATGGAAATCTGCATTTGTGTATTTTTTTTTTTGCTGTGTGTGAATAATTTTCACTGATATCTTAATCACGAGTGCTAATCAGTCTTAAATGACAACATCCAATCTTTATCATTGGAGCTAGGGACCAATACTGTTTCTTTCAGTACCATAATAATAATAATACAATGATCATTTCTAATTAAAATCCTATGTTAAATCCAAAGTATCCCTAGCTATTACCTAACACAAGGGGCAGAGTCAAATGGAATTACGGATGAGCGCTTGTCCACACCTGACTTAAAGTTTATCTTTTTTTTTTAAATACTTCTATTTCTTATAAAAAAAATATAGATAATTTTTTTTTCAAAATATACTTTTATTTCTATATTTTTCTCAGAAAAATTATAAAAAAAATACACTTAATATTCAAAATAATTTATAAAATTAGCCTCGCTTGAAAATTTTGTCCTGTCCTACTATTTTTTCTAACTTTGCCCTACCTAACATATATTTTTTTTTTCTTTTGATAATAATATTACCTAACATCCTGTATACAAATCTATCAAAAGAGGGTGCAATTAAGGCGGCAACTTGACAGTATTTTGAGGAAAAATAATATTTATCACTAAAAACTAAGGACTTGCAAAATTCAGTAAAATAAAAAACAAATATTTTGATCAAAATATAAAGATGGCGACTCCTACAGTCCCATGCACAAAAAATTGTCCCATTTAAGACAGGTACCATGGGCAAGAAATTAAATACACCACATATACTGGTCCCTATCAGAAAATCAGAACAGTATGGGGGCATTAGGTTAGAGACAAGAAAGTCTTACAGTGACTGGTTCCAATCGTTGCAAGAGTACAAATAGAGGAGCAATTTGTAGCCGTTTGTCAGTTTGATTCTTTTTTCTCTTTTGTTTTTCTTATTTTTGTTAGTTTACTGCAGGCTGTTTGGCTTTTTTTTTTTTCTTTTTTCCAAATTTACTTTTTAAGTTTTCGCAGTAAGTTTCTTGGTATCTGGTAAGTGGTAACGTAATTTTCGGTGATCAATTTCTAAATATATTTTTACATAGTTTTTTATGTATAATAAATATACATTTAGCTGTTGTACAATGTCCATTTATCTATTTTAGTTTACAATAATTGTTTATTGGTGTCACACATTTTAATAACCATTAACATTCTTTTAAACTTCATCCCATTGTCAACATAATAAAATAAATACACACTTAATTGTTGTACAATTATCTTGAAAATTCTTGGCAGATGCAACTGTTGTACAATTATCAATGCACAAATAGTTATTGTAAATAATAATTACATGGTACATACTCTAAATTTGTCGTATTTGGATTATTACAATGTAGCTATAGTGCAATAGAAATATAGATCAGATGATTAGAATGTAGACATAATGCAATGGATATATAGATCAAATAATAGTATATGAACAATGATTTCAAAGAATAGTAAAAGTTCACCGGTCTGAATAAATTGATTGTATTATGATAGGATATAAAATCACAATATATTCAGATGCATTTTCAAAACTTACCTGAAGCACACTAATAAAGATAAATTAAATCACAATATATTCAGATGCATTTTCAAAACTTACCTGAAGCACACTAATAAAGATAAATTTGAGCTTTCTAATATTATAATTTTATAGTTTAAAATAACATTTTACTCATGTAATACAAAATATTTCAACGAGTAATTTACATAATTAAACTTTAGTAAAACAACATAGCGGACCGCGTAATAGAACAAATTACTTTGAATAATTAACAAATTACCCCGATGATATATTTGAACGTGTAAAATGGACTATTTTTTCAATAAAAGTAAATCAAAATTTAAACGGTTTAAACGTAATGTAGATTTTGTTGATATATGTATTACTATGCTGAACATTTTATGTCATTCATGATATTTACAGATTGCTTTTTCAAAACAGTAATATAGGACTCAAAACGAAATATGTGATTATTTCTACTATTATTTCTACTATAATTTGTGAAAGGGGAAATCATTTTTTTTTCTATTTGTGTAGAAAACGAACAGAAAATATAAGGAAAGACTTTGAGACTTTGAAAGCGTTTTTTGAGGATGGAAATGTTTTCGTAAAATTATTATAAACCATCTGATTAAGATCAGGTGAAAGTTTTCTGCGATCAAGATATATTGTTTTACCCAATTTTTCTCTCAAAAAAAAAGATATATTGTTTTAGAGCTACAAAGTACAAACAAATAATTAACAACACATTTTGCAACTCTAAACAATCTACTGAAAATCTTTATTCAGTTGAACGCTGTCTGTTTCTTATTGGCCCAAGGAAATCTAGAGAGAAGAGCTCCCAGTTCGGGGATAGCAAGGGGCCAGTATTATTTGTGCTTTGACAGTCGTGCAGAACGTATTTGAACGGTTGTGATTTTTCAGAAAAATAACATCAAAGTTTGACATATCTCAGAGATTGCGATTTCCCAATTGGGCATCTGCTCAGGGAGATAGATCTATTATGGTAGATTTGGTATAGCTTTCTTTGCAAGTTGCTTCTTGGCCTGCTGTAACTGTAATGTCAATGAAGCACGAAGATCCACATAGCTGACGGAACTAAGGCTCCGTTCGGCAGACTCAATTCCACGGGAATTTTTTTTGCATTTAGGTATTTGTTCCCTAACTTGTTCGGCACCCTCATATTTTGCTCACAAGTTTCTATACTTTATTCCCATAACTATTCTATTCAAGCTAAAATTGTGGGATAAAATTTATCAAGTCTGACTCAATATTTTTTTTTCCCAATCGCACGCTGTTGCTAATTAGAGCAAGATTATGAACATTCTTCAATAAACATATGCGTTGCTATTATATCTAACATTATATATAATTAACTATAACATGCAAAATAAGATGTATAAATCTGATCAATTCTATAACATCCAATTAGTTATACACATGTATATAAAAGTAATGTTATGTTGTTGTTTATTTTATTTTATTGAAATATTGATAATTATATTAATAAAAACAATTATATAATATTCAACATTTTAGAAAGAAAAATAGAACTTTCCACCACTAATCTCACAGTCCAACCGAAGACCAATTGAACACATTTCCACAATCATTTTCGTGTGTATCCATGAGTGTGGGTTCCTGCAAATTAAAATGTGGGTTTCCATGCCTGTAAAATTCCACTCTGCACAATTCCGTAACAAACAAATACTCCCTAACTCTAGCCCTAAAAAAGTTAGGAATGTAAAAACGAAAAGAAGGAAAAAAAAAAAAAAATTTATTTCAAACCCGTAGGGAAAGAAAAAAAATCGATATGATCTTATGGCCTAGTGAATGGATTTGACAGCTAAAATCACGTCCTATGTCTTTGCAAGTACTCCGGCCGGTTGGAGTCGGAATACTCTGCAGTAACTCAAATTTTAAGTTTAGATCCGGACGGTCCGATCATAATCGGAAGCAATCCGGTTGGTGAAACCCGGCTAAAGAGATCTGACGGATCCGATCTATACTCAAAATTTGAGTTACTTCTATGAACTCCCTTCCTGTGGAGGGACTCTCTTTTCTCTTTTGCGGCAAGTCGGCAGCTCCACACAAATTTCTTCTATTTTTACCTGAATAAGCTGCCATGCTGCGCAAAAGTCAACACGTAGGCAAATTCTATATTTTTTTAACAAAAAAATAAAGAGAGATACAATCGGTCCGATGTAGATCAGAGAATTAAAGTTAACTTGGATATAATCCAGTGATTGAAAATAAAAGTTGCAACGTTGTCTTCTCCATTTAGCCGGGAGCTGATATTTACGTAATAATTTTCTTTTATTAAAATTACACAAATCGATTCTTTTAAGATGTGGATGATTATATTGCTGCTTAATTGTTTCCCAAATAATGTAATTTCTCCCGATTTTTTTATTAATAACCAAAAAAAATATATATTATTAATAACTGGATCCTCCAATTATTTTCATCTGTATCCAAACCGCCCCCCTGGGGGGGCGGTTTACCCAATTTTCATATTTTAAACCGTTTTCTCTCTCCTGTCTGACCATAATTCATCCAATACAATTCGTTTAATCCATTCTGCTCTCAAACAGTACTCCGAGGCGATTTTGATCAACAGTGACCGAGGTATATTTTTAAATTTTTTTTTTTAAATTTTATAAATTTCAGAAATAAACAAAAAACTTATATTGAACGACGGATTATATATGTTGTTTCAAAAATAAACCAAAAATGTTAATTGCACTGTACTGGGGTGGAAAAATCACGAAAGGGGAGTTCGGATGCCAATACTCGAAAGATGCGAGTTACGGCTTCCAACTGAATTCCAATATTTCAATTTATGAAATAAAAGAAGTAATCTTGCAAAAAACCTGTTGGGACCGTGCTCGATTTACTGTAGAAATCAGTACCCGAATTAACAACCATCCGACAGGTGGCAAACCTTATTATGTAAAATATCCTATAGCAGACCAGGATATATGGACAGCTGTGTATGGTATTTTTGAGTACACTTCAATCCCGATAATGGACATATTTTGCAAAAAAGTTTTGATTGAACCAGGTTGGTGCCTGAATTTGGACCTTCTACCCGAACAACTTGGACACCGGGCCGGACCTTATGCAGAGCGGAATTTGGACACTAGTGGCCGGACCTTATGTCGAGAATGAAAACCCGGGGATATGACAATTATACCACTGATTATTGGTATGATCACAACCAGGATGTGACCTCACCCACTCGTGAACCTGTGAGACGAGATAGGTATTTGCATGTACCTGAGCGCCGTGCTGCACCCCGGGATGAAACTAGAAGACAGTCATGTGTTGGTCGGGTTGGATATCAATCAGTACCGGATCCATTACCTAGCTACAACCCCCCTGAACCTAGAAGACAGTCCACAGTTGATCAAAATGATGTAGACATTAATATTGACGGTATAGATAAGATACCGACAAAGGAAATAGAAACTGGTGATGATTGGGACGGGGATTGGGATTCAGACAGATTATCAGAGGGCGATGATGAGAATATTATGCCTCCTCCAATTGAAGACAGATTTCCGATTAGTTGACGAGGACACAAACACCCGGTAAGGATATTCAATGACACTACTTCCTTTGAAGAAGTAGACATTTCTTTTTTTGGGACACGCGCTGTATATAATGAAGAGATTAGCCCGGGCCAGCTTTACACCAACATAGAAGAACTGGCGAGGAAAGTTAAGCAGTTTCATTTAAATGGTAACTGGGAGTTTACAGTAGCCAGGCGAGAGAGGATCCGGTATGTTGCAATTTGCAATGATACAAAGTGCAAATGGAAGTTGTCTGCCGCGCCTAAAGGCAAGGGGGAGGCATGGATAATTAAGGATGTCAAGGGACCACACATTTGCAAGTCTGCGTCAAAAAGGAAAGACCATACTGCGTTGACGGCATCAATTATTGCCGATATAATTATGGAAGACATTAAGGAAGAGCCTGCGATGAGCATTAAGGATGTTGCTCGTGCAGTGAGACGGATCTACCCATATATAACCCCACATTACAATAGGTTGTGGAGGGGTCGGGAACTTGCAATCTACAGATGCTTTGGAACCTAGAAGGGGTCATACAATCTCATCGCACCATTACTTATTGCCATAACAGGTACAAATCCGGGAACCAGATTCCAGCAGTGGCATGTACCAACCGATACACCCGGTGAGGTACAATTCAAGGGCATAGCATGGGCTTTCGGTCCATGTATTGAAGCCTTTCGCTATCTTAGACCCGTGATCAGCATCGATGCATGTTTCATGTCCGGTCGGTATGGTGGGGCTCTGAAAACCAGTTGTTGCCTATAGCCTTTGCCATTGTTCAACAGGAGGATGATCCAAATTGGGGTTTTTTCATGTCCTTTGTGAGAAGAGAGGTGGTAGGAAATATGTTCGTCTGCATGATATCAGACCAGCACTTGGGCATTAAACATGTACTTAATAGCCCCAACTATGGTTGGAACACGAATACCGGAGAGGCTGTGCACAGGTACTATATGCAACACATTTCAGAGAACCTGTGCAAGAATATCGGCGAGGGTAAGTGGCTTGCTGACAGGTTCAAAATTGGCTGTAAAAGGAAAAAACCACGACGGATGGAAGAAATGTTCAGAGAATTTGCAAGAGTATGTATGCATTTCTTTTTTCATAATTTTTTTGGACATTTGTACGACTTGTATAACTGACTTTTATTTATCTATTTTTTGTAGACATTTTCGGAGGCAAATGCCTATTTAGGAAAGGCAGGCAAGAGACGTCCGAATGATCCGTTCGAGCCGTCAGCATATGAGAAGATATTTCAAGTATGTGATGGAGGTTGGAGATGGGGAATTATGACCACTAATGGGTCAGAGTCATTAAACAATGTTTTCAAACAGAGCCGTGTGTTACCCGTGGTTTCACTGGTGGAGGACACATTCTACAAGTTAAATGCTTGGTTTGTTGAGAGGCATGCTAAAGCCACTGCCTTAGCGAGTAGGGACCAAACATTCTCAGATAGAGTTGAAGAGAAATTAAGAAAACATAGAGAAAAAGGTTCTGTCATGCGCGTTGTATCGTATGGTACCACAGGTACAGAATATGAAGTGCAGGTTCAAAGTGAGTTTATTCCACCGCGCATGAACCAAAATAGCATTATAGAAACTCATCAACGCGCATGCAAGTACAAAGTCATTTTAGGCGAGAACAATCAAGTAACGTGCGAGTGCCAAGGCCCCCAGTTAGTTCGCATACCGTGTTGTCATGTTATGGCGGTTTGCCGAGAACGAAACTTTTCTGAGGACGTATTTGTTGATAACTATTACCGTATCGATTTCCTTCTGCACACCTGGACACCATCATTTCACAGCTACCCCAACCAGTACCAATGGTCATACTATCTTGGGCCTACGGTGGTTCTCGATAAGAAATGGATCAGGAAAGGGAGGAGAAAACACAAGAAGCGAACAATGCATATGGACAGGATGCAAGGTCGTCAAGTGGGACATGAGGCTAACCGTTCTACTACTGACAGGCAGAGGGCGGGTATGTAGATGATTCTACACAGCTTAAAATTGATTTGAAATTAAATTTAATTATTGATACTGAATGTTCAATGAAATGCATTGCAGAGGCAATAAACGAAGCCAACGAAAGAGAGAATGCTAGGGTGGTTACCAATGCCGGACCTTCTGGAAGCAGGCGACCCAGTCAGGAAAGCCACTCAGGGAGTAGTCGGGGCTCTACAACCGCCGGTGTCGCGCCGTCATCCACTTCCGTAAACCTAAGAAGTAGACTTAGTCTGTTCGCCATGGGAAGAGTTAATTCAAAGCATATGTTGTATTTATATTTCTATCTTATATTCCAAACTTATTTGTTCAGTTACGCTATGAACTTATTTAATTAACTTATGTTGTGAACCATTTTCTTTAGATAAAAACTGATAATTACTACAAATCACTGTCCGGTCCTTCTCGTCGTCGTCGTCGCTAGTTTTTTATATTTCATATTGTAGACCTGACGTAGTATTTTTATATTTCCGTTTCTATATTGTATGTTGATTAGACGTTATTTGCTGATTTTATTCACTTTGTTTTCGTTTCTATATTTTATGTTGATTAGACGTTATTTGATTATTTTGTTCACTTATGTTTTAAACTAGTTACAAATTATAAAATCCATCGTATTAAAAATATAAACAAATACATAATATTACGAAATACATAAATTATAAACATCATCGCATTAAAAAAAAAAAAAAAATTAGTAAACCGCCCCACCATGGGGCGGGTTGGGGGGGGGGTAAACCGCCCCATGGAGGGGCGGTTTGGGTACGGATGAAAAAAATTGGAGGATCCGGTTATTAATAATCTTTTTTATTTTTTTTTGGTTATAAATAAAAAAATCGGTAATTTCTCTCTTCAATAATGTATAATCTCGTTAAATTCGAAAAAAATATTTTGTTTGAGATTAGATCTTTTTAAATATCTCAAATAACTTATTTTCATATTTAAATTCAACTTTTTATTTTTTTGGAAAATCTATTTAAATTCAACTTTCTATCAGATAGACTTCACTTAATGATTTAATTAAACACTCAAATGTAATAATTAAATTATATCTGTAATCTATTTATTGAAGTTTATTTTCTATGGCTCCTTTTTCTTTTGCCTTTCTTGACTGTTATTCTCAACATTCTGCAACAATTCAACATAGACAAAATGAATTTTGTCGATGGAAGTAGCATAGCAGCATTGATAAATTTGAAAATAAATGTTAATCTATAAAAAAATCACACCCATTGATATTTGGCCCGTTAAATTTGAAACTTCATTAAATAATGTGATGAAAACTTTTTTAACTTAAAATGTTGACTCATACTTTCGTTGACATAAGTCATTTGATATTAAAATACTGAAACTGTTACAATTTTAAACATAAAAGAGCCATGATAAATAAACATTAATCGTTATGTTCCAAATATAATCAATTATATCATATAGTGAGGTTTAGCTTAGAAAAGTAGAATATAAACATGAAAAATATCTATTTTAAGATTATTCAAAAATGATTCAGTTCCAAGAATATATCATTTTGATTGTAAAAAGGATATAATACTAAAAATACTAAATTGACACATTAATAAAAAGAGATTACATTATTAAAAAAAATTTAAAGAAATATAATCATTCACCAACTAACAATTTTAGTATTGTCTATTGTGTAGACAATATTTTTATCGCATGAATATCAGCATACCCCGGAACTGATTCTGCTTCCTTTTTGGAGAAAAGGAGGACCTTTCTTTTCTCAAATCTAGATCGTTCAAAATCTATCGTACGGTTTCGATTACTTTTTATTTTTAAATCAATTTGATATATTAAAATAATTCAGATTTAATTGAAACCGTACGATGAATTTTGAACAATCGGGATAAAAGAAAAAGGAGAATACTCCTTTTTTCAAGAAAAAAAAAGCAGATTTTGATCGAGCATACCCCTCAGCCCTTAAGCTTTCTCAGGTTTAAAAGGTAGTAAAATTTCGTAATGACGTCATCCAAATATGAATGGGATCAGAGTCGGACGTCCGAGAGATTCCAATTTCCAAATCGAGCTACGGATCAGACTCAAGAGTCGGACACCTACCGGTCTCACATGGTCCCACCTCATATGTCCCATTAGGACACGACTCTCTAGTTGCACAGAAATGACCAAACAGTTACAGCATAATCTGGGCCGTTCATATTTAAGGATCTGATCAGTTATATTGAACGGTCGAATAGTCTAGAAACATCAGACACTGTGGTAGGATCGAATTGAACCAATTTTTTTACTTTTACAAAGTCAAAAATTAAATTATCGAAAGAAAGATTGTTTTTTTTTTTCCAACTAGTGAAATTTTATGAGGATGAGAGCAAATTAAGGTGAAAACGGAGCGGATAATGGTGTTTTTTCTTCTTCTATTTTTTAGATATATATATGGAGCAGATTTCAGACATATCAAATAGATACAGGTACATGTTTGGATCATATTAGATATTTATTAAAATAATATAATATTAAAGTTCATAATATTTATCTACTTTAATAGTGAATAACATAAATTAAAATACAAGGAGGGATCCACTTACACTCTTTTTTGGTGACATCAGATTACACTCTATATTTTCAAGGTTTTCAAAATCCAAATAGTCGATCCAAACTGTTCAACATAATGAATATGTTAAAACGTACTTGCAGATCAAATTTTATATTTTTTTTGAATTTTTTTACTATTTATTAAGTATTTTACAAAATCGTTGTTTTCAGACCATTGAATTTTTGTACCATCTTAATAAATAGTAAAAAAAAAAATTAAAAAAATATAAAATTTGATCTGCAAGTACGTTTTAATATATTCATCATGTTGAATAGTTTGAAACGACTATTTAGACTTTGAAAATGTGTGAAAATGTAAAATGTAATTTGATGTCATCACAAGATCCTGTTCGGCCACTCCACTGTTTCCGAGAGAAAAATGAACTGAATTTTTTTTTCCCTCAAGAACAGTAATTTTTAGTTCAATTCCTGTGTCCATGCCCATTTTTAATAGTCCGCCGAACAGACTCTAAAAAAGTGTAAGTGGACCTCTCTCTTAAAATATATGGTATATATTTACTATTCAGATATAAATAATTAAAAAATAAAATTATGTCAGTACTTTTATCCTCACAGACATCATATATCCACATCGTCTAAGTTTTCAAATACAAATTATCGTCTAAGTTTTCAAATACAAATTGAATACGAATCGGATATTATCACACCACGTTTTCACCCCCGAGCAAGCTAACGAAACCGGAGCATATCTTGTCGCTGACAAATTAATATTTTAATTCATTTTCTTTTTCTTTTTCTTTTTACAAAAAAGTTGGAACTGGACCGTCCGATCGGTAGCAAATAAATCCAGATACAAAGTGGGACCCATCCATCTCCAATTTCCCACGCCGTTTTCCGCAGGCTCCACGTGACAGACCCCATTTGGAATGGGCACCAGTCTCTATTCAATTCTGACTACTGAACAGTGAGCACAACTCCTCTCAAGTAAATAAATCAAAAGCATTTGCAAGACGTGCGCTTCCACGATTCCCCAATCCCAGGCTGATTTAAAATATTGGAACAGTTCACAGTATGACAGTATCTATCGACTCTAGATCTTGTTTTACTATCAATTATTCATCAAAAAGGACCAAATTCATCTCATAAATAAAAAAGAGATCTATAGCAAATTAGCATAAACAAAACAAATAGAGAAAGAAAAATATAAAGCGCGAGTGGAGACCGGAATGGCACTGTCATTTCTGAGTTTCCCATTTGGGACTTGATTTCAGCTAGTGTTTTCTCTTTCGGAAACTTCATAAGAGCCATTAATACAAGCTCTTGCTCTCTCTCCTCCCCCAGTCCCCTCTCTCTCTCTCTAACTTGGCAGAGAAAGCTGCCAAGTTGCTCTCCTTTGCAGTAGTTTGTACTTTTATTGATTTCTTCTCGTTGGCGTCAAGCCCGGTGCTTTGAATTTCGTCCTGATCAGTACATGTTTCCAAATCAAATACTATTATGGGATCACGTGCTCTCTAATATATTGGGGCTAAATTAATTTCGTGATAGGTGTTCCTAAAGTTTTTTCAACTTACTGTTTCTTTAGAGTTAGATTTCTTTGTTAGGTTTGATTAGTACAAGAAAAAACTAGCAAGTCTTTTTCATCCTTCGTTCCTTTCTCTTGTTCTTTCCTCTGTTGACTCTTCGCCTTACTTTTTTTCATCGGAAAAGTACCATCGATTTGCTGTTTTGAAGTTGTGGGTTCTTTGATTTCCACTGAGAAACATAGAATTTTCTTTTAACCTCTCAATTTTGCTAAATGGGTATCTAAAATTGGGTTAAAATCGTTACAAAAATGAGCGCTGAATCCAAAACTATAGTTTGGTTTAGAAGGGATCTGAGAATAGAAGACAACCCGGCACTGGCCTCTGCTGCAAAGGACAGTTGTGTAATTCCTGTTTTTATCTGGTGCCCCAGTGAAGAAGGCCAATTCTACCCTGGGAGGGCCTCTAGGTGGTGGCTGAAGCAGTCTCTGTCAGACCTAGATCGAGCTCTCCGGTCTCTCGGCGCACCTCTTGTGGTGATAAAAGCTGAGAGCACACTTGCTGCTCTGTTACAATGTGCCGGTGCAGTCGGGGCAACTCGTGTAGTGTACAACCACTTGTATGGTATGTCAAGAGTTCAATCTTTGTGATTACTTTGATTTAATTTGAGATTAGCTGGAATTTGTGTTTTCTTACATTTTTAGAAAAGAAACTAACCCACGGCATTTGATCTTTGAGTTGTCATAAATTACAGTGTTTTGAAATGGTTTTGCTTATAGTTAATATGTTTTTATTCTAACAATTGTTGAAAGAATAGGAACTGACCTTTTGTATCGCGTTAAATTACCTGATAGAACAAGTAATTTAAAAGGCATTACAATTTTGTAATTTGCTTGAATTAATTTTGGTTTTAAATTGTGTGCATTTCTGTTAATTAAACAGAAATATGGGAACTTAACATAAGAACATAAGTTGGACCCTCTTCTCTGTGTGTGGAGCATTCTGAATTGTATAATAATTGAAAGTAGAATGATTTAACTTGGTGTAATTCATATTTTTCTGGCATGGGAATAGAGTATTAAAATCATTATATATTGTCAAAGTGGCAAGTATAAATCGAGTTGTTGGATTCTTATGATTACTTGATTTTTTGCAAGAGGATTTGGGAATATTGAACACATAATATGCTAATTATATTTTTAGGATTTGGGAGTCGGAGATCGAAGGCCAATTTGTTCATATAGACTTAATCTTGTTTTTTAACATTAGATTTATGTTTTAGTTTTACTAGTGAAAATCTAAGTAAATATCTGGTACACAATTCGAAACAAAGGAATTTGCAATCTGTTACTTGAAAGTAGGGTAAAACATGGAGTTTGATTTATTTTGAATATTTTCAGTAACATTCTTCTTCTTTTTCTCTGTTTGACTTTATCAGATCCCGTTTCGCTAGTGAGAGATCACAAAGTAAAAAGTCAGCTACAAGCTGTCGGGTTGTTAGTGCAGAGTTTCAATGCCGATTTGCTTTACGAGCCATGGGAGGTTTCTGATCTAAATGGCCTCGCCTTCACGACATTTAATGAATTTTGGTCAAAATGCTTTGCCCTGCCGGTTGACCTTACTTCACCTCTTCCCCCATGGCGGTTGGTACCAGCCTCAGGTATAAGTTGGGTACGCCCAAGAACTGTGCTTGGTGTTTTTTCTAGTAAAATCTCAATATAAGATGTTATCAGTACCAATGCTACATTTTTGAAGTTCTATTTCTTTTGGGTGAAGTCCTATTTAACCTCAATTAACTATGCAAATAGGTGCCTAGAATACATTGCGAAATTCATTTTTGACTCCAAATTATCATGTTGAAAAATATTTTGAAAGTTTCAGGTATAGAAAACATCCAAAGCTGCTCAGTTGATGACCTAGGTCTAGAGAACAACTCTGAGAAATCTAGCAATGCCCTCTTGAGCCGGGTATGGTCCCCTGGCTGCTGCAACTCTGACAAAATGTTAACTGAATTCATCGAGATGCATTTAAGGGAATACTCCAAAAGTCGTATGAAGGTAGATGGAAGCACCACCTCTCTCCTCTCCCCTTACCTCCATTTCGGTGAACTTAGTGTGCGCAAGATATACCAAATTATGCGAATGAAACAGATTCAGTGGACGCAAAAA
Organism: Carex cristatella; assembly: GCA_024447775.1. Lineage (NCBI taxonomy): Eukaryota > Viridiplantae > Streptophyta > Magnoliopsida > Poales > Cyperaceae > Carex > Carex cristatella. The sequence continues at coordinate 9,234,605 of JAJHPF010000003.1, read as the reverse complement.
GAGGAAAATAATGACATGGAAGAGAGCATAACCCTATTTTTGCGCTCCATCGGTCTAAGAGAATATTCCCGGTACTTATGCTTCAACTTCCCTTTTACCCATGAGAGGTCCTTGTTGGGGAATTTACGGCATTACCCTTGGAGAAATGATCAAGGGGAATTCAAGGCATGGAGACAGGGTAAAACAGGCTACCCATTAGTGGATGCGGGTATGAGGGAGTTGTGGGCTACCGGGTGGATCCATAATCGAACCCGGGTTGTGGTTGCGAGCTTTTTTGTGAAGGTTTTGCTGTTACCGTGGACCTGGGGAATGAAGTACTTCTGGGACACGCTTCTCGATGCAGATTTGGAGAGTGATATCTTGGGTTGGCAGTATATATCTGGTTCTTTGCCTGATGGTCATGAACTAACCCGTTTAGACAGCCCTGAGGTATATGATCTCTGTTACTTAATTTATTGAGAAAATTGCACATTAGCTCAAGTATTAACCAAGTCCGAGTTCAGTCTTGCACCATTTTGGTCCTTAATGCCATTTTATTTATTGAAAGGTAAATGGAAACCCTGGTTTGCATCCACTTGAAATGACCATGTTTTTTATTGGAATATGTATCATTTCAAGCTGCCTACTCTATGCTAACAATCATTTATGCTTCTAGTTCTTTTTGAATGTAAAATGATGATTCTAACCAAAACAATGTAAAACAAACTGTTTAGATAAAAATGGAAACTAAATTAGTGATAAAAACATGATGTGGGTAATACTTCAAGGATTTGTAACTTGCCTAATTTTCTTTGGATGATACTTTTGTCTGAAGGTTGCTTTTTGAAAGCAATCCATGAGCATATGATTGATAAAATCTCGAGTCTTGGTGCTGAGTTGGAAGTGTCTGATATTGCAAGTATATGCCCGTGTCGAATAACTAAAATATTGCCTCCATTGTAGTTAAATATCGAGTGTCTTGACTGGTACTGGTACTGGTACCAGTACCAGTTGAAAATACAACCAACACTGCTACTTGTAGACGCCCAATCAGACTGAGAAAAGGTACCTGATCACTTCCAACTAACTTCTATAATGCAGCATTTCGTTTTGTGTTTCAGGTCCAAGGTCAAAGGTTTGACCCAGAAGGGGAATACGTTAGAAACTGGGTCCCAGAATTAGCACGCATGCCCACTGAGTGGATCCACCATCCATGGGATGCACCGAGATCAGTGCTTGCAGCAGCAGGTGTTGAATTAGGATCCAATTACCCGAAACCAATTATTGACCTTGACAATGCACGGGACCGCCTTGATGATGCTGTCTCCATCATGTGGCAACTAGACCGTGCCTCTAAGCTCGCCACATCATCATCTGATGAGGTCGTTGCTGATAATTCAATGTATTTTAAAAATAATGAAAATGTCGATACCAATGTTTTGGATATACCAAAAGTGCCGGTCAGAAAGGAGGTCTCTTGTGTGAGTTCATCTCTTGATCAGAAAGTGCCGTCTTTTGATAGCAAATTAAAGGAAATTATGAAAACTAATAATAATAGTAATAATGGTAAACATAATGCGGGGACCCAAATGGAGAAGAATGGACATGTGAACCGAATGGAGAGGTTAAGGACTGAAGAGGATGTGGTCTCAACTGCTGAGTCATCAGCTGGTCGAAAGAGAAGTATAGGCGAGAGTTCTTATGCGGTTCCTATTGCCAACTTTTCGCCGTCAGATAGAGATCAAATGGAGGAATCTGTGCCTTCTGACACTTCAATGCGGTCTTTTAAGGTATCTAATGACTTTGAATTTTGTTTTATTTAAGATACTTTTGTTAAATTATTTGTTCTGAGATAATCATATGGTCGTTTGATATTATGATCAGGAGGAAGATGAAACACAAGGTGAAAGCAGTGTTGATGTTACAAGGCCATCAAAAAGACCTGGTTAGTTTAAATATTATACGAAGAACCATATTTTGTACAGTAATGGGATTATTTGTTTTATATTGTTCTTGATTTGAGGCGTTTTTGTTTAGCACTTTTGCATTTTTTTTTGTAATATATTTTGTTTCCTTTTTCTTTGTTCATGTTGGGTGGAGGAAGAATTTGACACAAATTTCGTTCTATCAAATGAGTTACTTTTTTTCCCTGACAAAAGCAAATATCATGCATTTTTGTATTTGAAGTTCTTTCATTTTTTTTTCATATTTTGTGATAATGGATTAATAATGGATTGAATTCGGAATATTGACAACTGTTAGAAATAAACTTGTAATCTGAAAATTGAAATCCATCATTTGAAATGTGATTTATTTTTTATGCATATCATATATATACATAAAAGATAATGATTTTTGATACAAGTTTTATCGTTTATCAAATGAATTCAAATTTGTATATGTCTATATTTAACGGCCTTAATCATATGCCAATTAACACTAAAATTATTTAAAATCTGATGCACATACCAATGAATCCTCACTCTTTTACTTAAAAGAATTTAAACGAAATTTAAACATCGTTTTAGTAGCTTTTTCTAGATCAGAAAAGAAAAACAAGTTTTTGTAAGTTAGGGGACTTCCATCTCTTTTGTTTGTATCTTGGCACCGGTTTTCCTTGGTACCATTTCTTCTTGTTTCTTCTTGTTTTTTCTTTGTTCCGGCCCTTAGGCCTGGTATCACATCTAGGCCCCTGGCCATAGCAGTATAGCACTACGCAATATCTGTGCTGACTCTATCAATTGGGGTAAAGATATTGACATAGCAGTTTTGTGTTCATACAGTGCACGACTAAGGGAGACAAAATGAAAAATATACAACTGATGCACTGTGTGAAGTCAAAAGAGTTCTGTAATATCTTTACCTCCCAACTGGAGACTTGGGTCTTCCATTTTGGCGTCAGACTTTCCATCTGGTATCAACTGAAAATGCGCTTAAACTGCACTAGATAAAGCAGTTTAAAAAATGATTTGCATTTACTATAATGAGACTATGCCATACTTTTAAATGTAAAATTCAAATCTGTAATGTATTGAGATAGCTGAAATTCAAACTGAAAAGACTACTGCCATTAAAAGAGATTATTCAGGATTTTCTTCAGATATAAACTAATAATTTCATCTCGTTCCAGAGAAGAATAAAATAAGTTTTTAGCTTTTATTCTGTGATCTTAATTGATGGTTTTCATTGGATGCATTTTAAAAAGAAATAAACAAGAAACTGAATCTTATTTTCTTTAGGAGTTATGCATCCAAGTGAAATTTTATAATTTTTTTTTTGTTTGCTTTAAATCAAGAGTCCATGAAATGAAAAGAGAGTGATTTTCTAGTACACTAAAAAGACTTTGATTGACCTGCAATAAATTTAAAGATTGACCGCAGAAGGCAACTAGTGGTGTTTGGCTAAGGTTTTTTCTTTTCTTTTTTAGAGTAATGTGACAACGTGTCATCTTACGATTTTCATTGATTAAAAAAATTAGATTATTCTCTCTCTACAGTACTCATGTGCCCGACGCCCACATCGAATTCCATGTTACCCTTGTTGTTGGTTGTAATGCATTTCCGAGTCTCCACTAGACATTTCAGACCGATGTAGAGTTGGTGGCTTGGTGCCCGATATGGTCAGGTTAAAGCCCATGCAGATTTGCCCTCCAAAATTGTTCAGCAAAAACCCACTGCCAAAACAAATGCGGTACCATTTCTATGATGTTGTTACCCCCACAGTACACGTGTTGATGTCTAAGTTAGTTATTTCACAACCTTTAAAAAAAAATTAGTTATTTCAATTGACATCTGTCTAAGTTATTTATGTTTGGTCGATATTTAAAGTTAAGTTTGCGTTATTTCTTGTTGAATTGGTTAAAGCCTAAAGTCAAGTTATGACTTAAAAGTTGATTTTTTTTTTTTTTTGTGGCCTCTTGCATCGGATCTTATTAGAAATAAATTTAAAATATAATTATCTAAAACAAACATGAAAATTTTAAAATATAAATAGATGCATCACGGGAAATAAAACTTTTTCATTGTCTCATAAATTTAAATGTTGAAAACTTGAAATATTAATAAAAAAAATATATAAATTGTGAGACTAAAGATTTCATGGCACTCAAAACCCTCAAGTTCTCAGAATCATTTTTGTATATAAAATAATGCACAAATTAGAATTATAAAATAGTCTCTGTCCGGCAGATAAGCGTGCCAGTGACGAAAGCATACAGCATTAAAATAGCTGAATTATTGAGCGTTTAATATTCAACAATTAAAGGTGATTGATTGATTAATGACAAATAAATAATGCTATATCAAGGCGTTATCTGATAAGTCATCATGTCTTGATTCATACATTTTTGCATGCACCGGTTAAATATTGCAATATTAAATTGTTAATAACTCAATGAGGGTTCAAATGCATCACAATTTTGTGCTCCAATTATATTTCACATATTTATTTCTGTTTATAAAATTCAAACTGCTCAAAATAATTATTACAATAAAATATGCTTGGAGATCAAATTTTATATTTTTTAAAATTATTTTACTATTTTTTTGTAGGTACAATATCACTTTTTTGGATGGTCCAGGGTTTTCTGAAAACTGAGATTTTTTACCTACCAAAAATAGTAAACAAATTCAAAAAAAATATAAAATTTGGTCTCCAAGTATATTTTATTGTAATAATTATTTTGAACGGTTCGGATTGACTGTTCAAATTTTAAAAACAAAAATAAAGATGTGGAACATAATTGAATCACAAATTCATTTTTGAATCCTCCTCTAATTTAATATCGGATTTGTTTCTCTCTTAATTTAGACATAGGAACTTCTCTTAGACTGGATACATGTGATTGGCTAATTTTATATGTGACCATTAGGTGGTTGGTCTAGTTAGTGTTTTGGTGGAGTGTGTGAATGTGACAACCAATTGAAGGAAGTATAAATTGTGTGTACCTTACAATATTGCAAACTTACTATAAAAGTCTGTATCACTATTATCAAGGTTTATGCATGATTTTAATCCAATAATTCAGCTTGAGTGAGGCAATTGTAATATGCACAGTACGAATCCACCGTACTGTGGATCTATATTGTAATTTTTAAAATTTTAACAATTGATGTGAGCTATTAAACACAATTTTTTTATTAAAATATACTTGCATATTAAATTTATATATATTTTTTAAATATTTTAACTATCTTTTTTAAATAGATAGAATGGTTCAGAATTTTCAATTTTCAAATTAAATAATGTTGAAAAACAGTAAATTTCTAAAAAATAGAAAATTTGATTTGCAAGTCTTCATATGAAGATCATGTTTAACGGATGAACTTTAAAAACAGATATATGAGTTCATAGCTCCTTGTATATTAAGTGATAAACAAAGCATTAAGAAAAAAAAAGACAAGTATGGAGATTTATGTTGTTGAATTGAAAAAAAATATTTTGTTTATGTATTTATTCTCTCATTTCATTCACCACCTCTAATAATGTTCCACCCGGACTTTAATATTCCGACGATTAAAACACCGCTTTATTATTTTTGTTTTATTTTTCATCCGTCAACTTACGTTGTTAAAAAAAAGTAAAACAAAAATAATAAAACAGTGTTAGCTAAAAAGCTGAATAAATAGTTATTTAATGACACACATCTTTACAAGAAGTTCTCTAAAACACCATACATTAAAATGTATTAAATTAAATACCACAAAATATATACAATTTAGTCAGAATTACACTTGGTCTTTAGGATGAAAACAAACTAATATATATATATGAATCTCCCTCTTGTCTCACTGATCTGAATCTTAACGTCTGCAATCTGAACCTATTAAATAAGTCACTATTTTTGAAGAAAAATAGGTCATATAAATAATAAAATTAATTCTCATGACAAATTCGTACAACACAAATCAATTTCAATGCGCAGAATTAATTTTCACACACAAGTTAATTCTGATAACATAACTTACTAACAATATAACAAAGTAACAATAAATCGAGTTAAATAGAAGTTCAGTTACTCAAATTTCGGCACTTATTCAATTCCAAAGCAGAAGTCAACTTGAAGTAATCAAGACATGAATATGGTGAACAGAATATTAATTTGATGGTAAACAAATTTAAGTGATGTCAAAGGCAAATAAGTATCAAATGGATATTTAAAATATTTGGGTGATATTCATACAGGGTTGGACTCAATTTTTATGTGGGGTCCACCGTTGTCAATAACAGTGAGTAAAATAATAATGAAAAGCATTTTTCTATGCACACACATTGCATGACAAGTGTGGAGCGAATGGATAAATGGACAAATTTTTAGTTGTATGTTCCTTTATGCTGAATGATCCAGATATGTTTCCTCTTTAATATATTTTTCAGGAATTTTGAACATAATTTTTTTTTTTTTTTTGCAATCTCTGTGTAATAGGTAGGTAAATTAAGTAGTATGAATGCATCAATATTCTTTATTTTGTGTAAACATCATAGAGAATAGTACTGTTGAGGACGGTTCATTTTATAAGTGTTAATTTTATGTCCATTTTTATGTTTTATACTTTTTATAAGATTTAATTAGTTAATTTTAACAGTAAGATAATTCTTTTTTATATTTTAGTGAAAATACATATCATATGATTGTTGTATTTTTTTTTTAACATTAAATTAGTTACTACTAATAAAAATATTATTTTTGTAACCGCTTGGTCAATTTCATTTAACACTTCTATAATTATAATTATATAAATTTCAATGTATCTGATGATAGCTTAACTATATGACTTCCCTGAATTCTAACTATATAATATGAATGCTAAAAGCCCTACTTAATGTAAAAGAAACCAAATAAATATTTGCAAGAATAATATATTTGTTAAATATAGCTAATTTAATGTTAAAAATATACTGTCACACGGTCTTTGCGGATCTCCAACTGAGGTTTTTGTTAGAATCATATTAACATAATTAACAAAAGAAAAACAAAGGAAATTTATTAATTAATTTGTTAGCTTCACCCAATTTTGCAAAGTCATAGCTAATTATAGCTAGGTAATAACTATTTTAAACGAGAATTTGGAGGATTTTTAATATTAAGATGTCCAAATTTTCTTGTTGCAGTGTAGAATTTTTACTGAGGATATTTAAAAAAAAAACCTAAATAACGGGTAAAAATAATGACAGACCTATTTTGACTTCACACAACACAATCAAGATGGACAACATTAAAAAATGACTAATGCCTGTGTTGCGTGAAGCAAAAATAGTTCTATTAATATCTTTACCCAAAATATAAACTGTATAAACATCACGATACAAAGTTCAACATATTTGCTTTTACGCAGTAATGTATATATATATTTTTTAATTCAAATACGTACGACATTATGTGTGAGTATACAGCAATTAATTTTTCTACAACTAATAAACAAACAAATTACTCAAAAATAATGTTGATAACCTATTGAGCGATAAGTCGTGTGATATATATAATAAGTTATTTTTTCTTGCCTTTTTCTTTAAGAATCATGAAACCATGAAAGATTCCAACAAATCCAACTAGATAACATTTTCTTTTTCCTTGGATTCATCGTTTTGGTTATGATTATTTTAAAGCAATTAGGACCCACAATGCAACGGCCACCTATGAGGCTATGACATCCCATCGCCAAATTAGTTGTACTAATTATAGGATTATAGTATGAGGAGGTCCAAATCCTCTCGTATTTCTTCATTATGTCTCTATTTTTAAAAACTTTAATAACTCAAAATTTAAAATTTATAAAATTAAAATAAAACCATTGAATATGATCTACATTATTTTATCTATGCACATGTAAAAAATTGTGACATTTCAACTTTGTTTTGATTGTAATCAAGAATTTTAAAAAAACGTACTAATGTGAATAATTGCTAGACGTTGATTTTTCAAATGATTGATTCACATAAAAACAAAATAAAAATGTGATTATTTTTTATGACCACATAAAAAAAATAACATATATCACATCTAACGGTTTTATTTTAAAATTTATGATTTAAATTTTAATTTATTAATATTTTTAAAAATTGAGACACAAAAAATAAAAGTATTTGAACCCTTCTCTTATAATATTTATTCTTAGTCGCTTCCTAGAATAAAAAAAAAAATTAAGATATTATTTGAGGGAGTTAAAAACCTTTAGAACTTCCCCCGTTTGCCCCGTAACTCCAGGTAACAACTCAAAAAGAGCTAAGCTACTTTGTTAGTAACACCACCCTCACCAGCTCAGAAAAGCTTTGATTCACTGGAAATGGGGTCGCAACTGTAGCCACCGTTTCATTTAGTCTAGGCTGTACTCCCGGTGTACTTCACAACAATTTAGCAAACTATCTCCACGCAGAAAGTTTACTTTTATTGGCACTGATCACAACAATTCTCTTAATGATGCAATCATTGTAGAAAGTCGTACAAAAACAAATGTGAATTTAAACTAATTACAGTGAATTAGCGGAGGTTTCTTAAGAAAGATGCGCTGCCCGCCACCCACGTCTAACTATAGAACTGGAATATTCCATTTTCAACCCTCTCATTTCTTATTAAACTGTATATAACACAACAAACATTCTTTATACTTTAACAATTAGCAACTGTGGTGGCAACACTTTGCCATCAAAAGACACAGCGCACAGAAAGAGAGAGAGAGAGAGAGATTCATAATTCTTTACTTAACGAACGAATTAAGAGAATCAATCAGAATTTTCCAAGAAAAGAGACAAGTTAACAAATGGTTGAAGAACTGCATCAGGAATATTTGATTGGAGAGGAAATAGGCCGAGGCCGGTTTGGGGTCGTTCATCGTTGCTCTGCATTATCAACGGGCAACATGCTCGCTGTTAAATCCGTAGATAAGTCGCAGTTATCGGATGCCATTGACCGCGAAGGTGTTGAGCTGGAAGCCACGCTGGCATGTCTGGCCTCAATCGATAACCCTGGGGTGGTCCCGGTTCATGCCGTTTACGAAAACTCCGAGTCTATCCATCTTGTCATGGAGCTTTGTGACGGGCCGGATTTACTCGGGTGGTTGCGAATCCGACCCAAACCCCAAGTGTCGGAGCCCGAAGCAGCGTTAATAATGAATCAACTGATGCAAACCCTAGAAACCTGCCATAAACGCGGCATAGCACATAGGGATGTAAAACCTGACAACATTTTATTCGATCGAGACGGTAGGGTTCGGTTATCGGATTTTGGTTCGGCTGCTTGGTTTGGTAAGCAGAATGGCACGGAGCGGCAGATGAGTGGGATTGTTGGTACGCCATGTTATGTGGCACCGGAGGTTTTGCGAGGTGGAGAGTACGATGAGAAGATTGACGTGTGGAGTGCCGGTGTTGTCATGTACATCATGTTATCTGGCGGGGCCGTACCGTTTGGTGGAGACAATACCGCTGATGTTTTCGGAGCAGTTTTGCGCGGCAACTTGAGGTTTCCATTGAGGATCTTCGAAGGGGTCTCGGCCTCGGCAAAGGATTTGATGAGAAGGATGATTTGTAGGGATGCTTCAAGGAGGTTTACTGCTGAGCAAGTTTTGAGTAAGTGTTGTTGTTTAATTATTAGTTTCTTTTTAGTGATAAATAAATGTAATCTTTGAGTTTAATTATGAGTTTAGTGATAGACTACAGACATTTTTATCAAAAAAAAAATTATGAGTTTTTTTAGCTTTTAATTTTCAAAATACACTTGAAATCTAAATTCATGATCTTTCAGTTACAAACTATTTTTCCTCTTTTGAGTTCATTTTAGTTCTATATATTCTCAACGAAACAATTTCCAGGATTTGTTTAATTATTTTTTGGTATTTACTATTTATGGCTTGAAAAGTAGGAAAAGGATTTTTAACTATATAATTTATTACAAAACAGTTTCAACTTAAAAATAAATAAATAGTATACTTCATAGAATAAGGTTATTATTCGAGTTGAATTTTTAATATTACTCTATTTTGATTTTTGATTTTGATTTTTCCTATTATCTAAAGTTATATTTCATTCATAAACTTACATATCTATTTGTATTAGTGTTTACTTGCATTAATTTATTAACACTGAAATTTGAATTAAACAGGGCATCCATGGATTGTAACTGGTGGAACAGTTGTGGAGACAGCCTGATCAAGTCAAGTGCTTCTAACATAAAATTATCTATTATTTGTTCCAAATTGTCACAACCGAGAATAATAAACAAAACAAAAAAAGAATATAAATGGGTTGAAATCTTGATCAAACAGGAACAATCAGGACATGGGTTTTGCTGGTATTGGTGTACTGTTCTAGAGAAATTTATAGAAGCTTCTAGAAGGAGCATCGACAATCTCCACCGCATCAACGGAGACATCAGATGGAAATGTTCCTTCATTTTTTCATGTTTATAAGGGCTTGAAATTTAAAATTTTGTAAATCCTCAAAAGAAGATCTTCGGTAGATTTTGTAAATAGTAACTAGAATATATAGACTATATTTCAGTTTATCTTTGGTTTCGCCTATACTTTCAATTTCATGAATTAATTATATACCTCAACAAAACCAACCTAGTATAATTTGCTAAATTTAAAAGTCCAAGTTGTGACAAATGATTTGGAACCTGGACAGCAACCAGTGTCAATTTAACTATAAATTAATTGTAATGCAACCAAACGAAACCTAATCCTAACAAGTGGAGCAATGTTTTTGGCATTTGATTAAGTCATCCAATAGAATTATTGGTCACTAATTAATTAGTGCAAAAGAATTAAACTTAGCTGTCTTGAAAGTTCCAGATAATGTTACCAAAAGTCTTTAGCTAGTTTTTTCAGAAAAAAAAGATGTAGGTCTTGCCTTCTATTTTTTTTTTTTTTACTTTTTTTAATATCCACAAGGATCTATTCTATACGGAAAGTGTTGCCTGTTTATTACTAGATCAAATATTGATTATTGTACTATGATATACTTATAGGAGCTTTATATGTACTCTGAGAATTAATCAAGTTTTAACTTCATTCAGTTAAATTTGAAACGCCTAATAAGGCAGTTTAGATTTCTATTCATATTTCAAAAACTTGGAGGTACCAATCTTTATTGTTTTGTATTTTAAAAGTTTATTTTATTCTTTTTATGTTTATTTTTATTTTTTTTAAAGCCTTGGCAGTGTCTGCCAATGGTGTCTTTTTTTATGTTTTTTTTTCTTTCTACAAAATTATAATTTGATTATCTTTTCATTTTACAAACCTCAGGCTTTAGAATGAACAGATTGATTTAATGTTGTGATTCTTTATTTCTTTATTTCTTTATTATTTCACCGTGTCAAACTATTTTCATTTCTCAGACGTTTAGTTTGTATTTTGTATTTCTCTTGTCCATTTTGTAGCTCTTATTATAATTTGTAATGAAATTATCTTACTACTACTAAAAAGGATAAATTGACAAAGAGGAACAATATTTTCATCAATTCATTTCTCAGATAATAGCTCCATATATACAACTCTTATATTATAACTATATTTAAAGTCAAGGAGTAACACAAAAAAAGGCAACTACAATAATTTGGAGGCTGAGAAAACATCTTTGAAGATCTTTGTGACAGCCACGGTGGGCTTTTCTCTTCAAAGGACAACAATGTACTCTAATTTCTTTTACTGAAACATCAATGAAATATTAATGAAAAATGATTAAACAATGGAAATTCAAAGGGCCCATTTGTTATAAATCACAAGATCCCGGCAGACAGTTTATTAATCAAGTATAAGTTGGCAATTCAAGGCCCAAATTTTGTTTTTGCTTTTCTTTTTTAAGCTATTTTCGTAAAAGAATTGTTATAAATAGAATAAAGTGATTCTTTGAACGATACATCATCTAACGTGTCCTCAATCATAAATCTTTTTAAAGTATATTACATATTTACATTACATGAAACACACCAGAAATGATAAAGCAAGTGAAGTTTTTAGATCAGAAAATGTTGCTGTAATCATATAGACTATATGAAGTGCGAAGCTATAATAGCACGTAAAATGTTGTAATCAACTAATCATAGACTATATAAAGTAAAAGAAAACCCCAAAACTCAAATATTTCAACAAGAAATTTGTCGAAATATTCATTTGCTAACCAGTGCCAACACCCCTACCCCCCTAACAAAAAGATGAATAAATAAAAATACAAAAAAGTATATAATAAACAAGAATCATAACATACACCAGGAAAAGAAAAATCATCGTTAAAACTATCTATCCATAATTGCCCATTGGTTTCAATATACGCAACCAGATCCTTTGACTAGAAATGACTAAAACAGCTCATGAGGAAACTATTATTTATACCTACAAATATCAACATCCTATTCAATCACTATTTCATACTGCAACAATTTGCAAGTGTTTATCTCAAGCTCTGAAACCAGTATGGTACCACCAAACAGGTACATTGTGGTAATAATTTCAGAAATTACCAGTGCCTACAAGTTTCAGGCATCTCTGCTGACATGTCAGCATCTTGCACTGGCATTGTGCCGGTTATCTGTTCCATACAAGAAATTGATCTGTTAATCCACTAAATGAATGTTCTACATTTTTTCTTCTTCACACGAAATAGGAAGCCATATGATTTATCTCACCAATACTTCCAATAACAAAAAAATGAAAAAAAGAAAAACATGCTGTGGTCCATATCAGAGTCTGTTAGTTTTGCAAGTACAATACCATAATATCCAGAAGATAAAGGCAGAACTAAACAGAAGAGTATTTACGAGGAAACTTTCATCTAATCTGATAACAAATATCACATGAAAATTTCCAACTAGAAGGCACGCTGCCTATAAATGGGATACATCTTTGCCTTGTACCCTGTGTTCCTCACAAATATGAAACATATAAGCAATTGCCCCTTCAACCAGATGACTGTACATCCAAATCCTCTTTCCATTTAATTATGCTGAATCCATCACACAACCTAGATTACAAAGATTTCAAAAATCAATCTGAAAATGATACCTCAAAATTCACTCAGGTCATCTGACACTGACTTCATTCAAAGACTCCTCCAAATCCTGCAACCCGAAGTTCTTCCCTTCCATCTCAGCACCAGTACACCTTGCCAGAATGTAATAATTGAACCATACAACCATGAAGTACACCTCGGCTAGTGAGTAAAACAACCCACCAAAGAATCTCCCACAAAATCTCACCACCAGAGACCTCCCGACACTTCCGCAAAGAAGTGTCTCGCACCATTTAATGAACACTGCTTCAGATGGCATGAGAGAGACCAAAAAACAGCCTTCCTTAACTGAATTTTGACCTGGCCGCCTCACATTTCTCTCCATTATCACCACCCATGGCACAACTGTAAATATAACTGACACCAGAGAATCGATCATGGCCCATGCAAGGAAGAAGTTTGACAGAGAAGCTGAATTTTGTGGCCCGACAGGGTTTACCAATGACAAAGGAGAAAATGGCAAGAGCTTTGATGTCACGAAGAGTTTAAACAGCTGGACCTGGTCTTGGATATCGGCAAAGAACCATAGCGAGAGAAACTGAGATATTGCATCCTTTACAGCCCACCGCAAGAACATTAACCCAACCAATCGGCGGGTCCCGAGGGATGCGCCAGAGAAGAACGACATAAGTGGTGCTGATGGCTTTTGTAGGTAGTAGGATGAGGTAATGGAATAGAAAACAACACCTAAAGCGCAAGAATACACAGTGATAAAGGATAATATGGTAATTGCATGAGCTGAGGAAAGGAGGCCAAGAATGTACACGATCAAGGCGAGATCTTTACGGCTGAGGTCAAGGGACTGAGCAATAGAACGGAGATCCCCAGTTCGAGATTCCCTTTTCTTGGACTGAGTGTCAATCTCTGATGGGAGAGAGAAGAAGAAAGGGGAGGAGTGGGATGGCGGAACAGTAATTTTGTAGAAATTGGAGGTAGAATGTGAAAAAGGGTATGAAGAATTGGAGGGAAGGCTGGATCTACGACTGGAGAAGAAGGAATTGTCGTCGTCTAGAGCAGAAATTCGCGAGAGGTGGATAAAAGGGGGTCGAGAGGCGCGGTGGCGAGGGGAGGAGGAAGGCGGAGGTGAGGGTGGGGAGAGGCGGGAGAGTAGGTGGCGCAGAGACGGATCGGTGTCCGCAAGGGAGGAAAGGCGGAGCGTGGCAAATAGGAGAGCGGAGCGAAATGATAGGAGGAGGAGGGACGCGAGGAGGAGAGAAGGGAGCGAGGAAGGGGAGAGGAAGGAAAGAAACGACCGCCGGAGAAGTCGCAACCCAGATCGGCGCTGGTGGAGGCGGCGGTTGTCTCCGGCAAAGTCCGCCATTTGTCGGAGTCGGAGTTCGAGACGGGTGGTTTGAGATTTTTTTTTTCGGATTTCAGTTTTTCCTGATTTTTGGAGTTTGCGTGAGTTCCGTTGGTACTCGGAATACGCTTGGGATCTGGGAATCGACGAAGTTGACTAGTTATTTTGTTCAATTGGAGAAAGGATTGAAGGTTGGAATCAAGAGCGGTTCGATTCCAGATCATAACCGTCCGATCTGCATCAAGATTAGCACTAACAGCTTTCAAGGTATACACGAATATTGATGAAAATCGGGCGGTTATGATAGGAAATCGGACCGAATTGGGTCCGATGCTTATCGTACTGCTTCCCAATAAATCTGATTGTTCCATCTTAATTTGACGATTTGATATTTTGATTACAGTATATACCTTTGCTTTCCCTTAATAAGTTTGACTAACAGCTCTGTGGTCCAAAGTTTTCCGGGCTTCAAATTATTTTGTTTCATCTTGTTTTCTTCGCCTATTTTTCTTTGTTTTGTGTAGCATTTGGATTGGAGAGAGTTTTTTTAACAACCAACTTATAAGAGAATTCTCTTGCGTTCTCATTCTACAAGGAACATTAAATCCGGAACTTTTTTTTTTCTTTTCATCTTGATTTCTTCTTGTTCTTCTTTTGCTTTCGTTGTTCTGCGGTAGTTGGATTGAAGAAGAGGTTTTGTTCATGTTAGGCTTATTCTCTGTTGAATTAGTCTATACAGGTTATAAGGATTTTTTTTTTTTTATAATTTTTATATTTATTGATATTAATTCATAAATAATATCAAAAGATTATGGACATGGTTGAAATTTACTCAAGATTAAAATTACTTTACTTGTAAAAAGGAGATAAACATTTGAAAAATAGAGTAGAACCGGGTGTTCTTAAGTTTAGCAAGTTTTTTTTTGTGAATTCAACTCTAAAATCTATTGAATTGGTTTTAAATGACGAATTCAAACTGTTAAAAAATTTCTACCTTTCTAGTGATGAGTCTACATATGAAAATAAGTCAAGTGGTCAAAACCAGAAGGTTTTTAAATTAATTTTCATGCATTCATTTTTTAACGTCTTTTTACAACTTGATTATATGCAAAATTAATTTAAAATTTTAAAATTTTTGCATGTAAACGCATCACTCGTAAGGTAAAAGAATTTCAACGGTTTGAATTTATCGTTTGAAACTAATCAGATAAGTTTTAGAGTTGAGTTCACAAAAAGAATTAGTGAACTTAGGAACACCCTAGTTCTACTCTGAAAATATATTTAACTCAATATAAAATTTAGTTTTTTAAAAAAAAAACTTAATATAAAATTTCAATCTAAGCACATATATACATTTAAAATATTAAAATCATATTATACTTAGATTTTTCTTGATTATAAAATATTTAGGGGAAGATGTGCACAAATGACGAGTAAATTATACCAGGCCTGAACTCATCCTATTTGTAAGATTTAATGACGTAAAATCATTGTATTGAGAATTAATGATTTTGATTGTTAAAAAAAGTATGAGAAACTTGAAACATTAAAGCGAATTCGTACCGCATTATTGTAGAAATTAATGCATCGACCCCACAAATATTGATAGTAGGTATTTGTATACCGATTTTTAGTAGCGTTTTATTTTTTTAAGGTCAGCATAAAGTTGACAATTTGATATGCTATATCCCTCGGGTGCTCTGTACTGGTACCGGTACCCTAACCAAAAGTCGGTACCAGTTATATAGTTTCTTTTCACGAACACAGGTTGTTTTGTTCTTCCTTGGTGACCACTTTCTTTTCATGGAAATTTTTCATAATTTAGTTCGTTGCAACTTGCAACTTGCAAGTATCACCTTTATAGTTATCTTCAAATTTTGTATATATATATATGACAAATCATACGGAAATCACATTGAGCAAGAAAGTAACAAGGGAAGATGTATACTGCATAAAAATTTCCAGGATGCTCTCAGTTGTACTTAATACTGAAATTTTTGTGGAATATGAGCATATGTTAGTTTCTTTCTTCAAATTTACTACGTATTAATAATAATAAAAATCAGCAAAATTAAAGGTTTTAATTATTATTTTTATGATAAAAGTGGAGGACTACCACTCTAACCTACTAATTTTCATTTGGAGAATTTCACGTATATCCCCCGAAACTTCAAAATTACATATTTTTTCCCTCTAAAGTTTGAAATTGCATATTCCCCCCTTTAAAATAAAAAACTCATAAATGTATCCATTTTATTGATTTTTATATTAAGAGAGTGTCTTCTATGGACATAAGGACCTATTTGTAAAATGAACATATTTTTATTTTCAAAGTTCAAATTGTCGATCCGAACCGTTCATCCTGTTCTCCATATTAATATGTGCTTGGAGACCAAATTTTACATTTTTCTGAATTTTTTTACTATTTATTAAGATGGGTACAAAAAATATCAAATTCAGACCATTGAATTTTGTACCCATCTTAATAAATAGTAAAAAAATTCAGAAAAATATAAAATTTGGTCTCCAAACACATATTAATATGGAGAACAAGATGAACGGTTCGGATCGACTGTTTGAACTTTGAAAATAAAAATATGTTCATTTTACAAATAGATCCTTATGTCCATAGAAGTCGTTGCCTTATAGTAAAACTCATTCTAAATTTAAAATACTCGTTTTACCCTTTATTAAAGCATATAAAGCAAATCGGACTCAAATTTGAATGTGAAGGGTTCCTCTACCATCCGATCTGTGCGCATCGAATTCAGATTTGTACACATTGCTTCAATATTCGGGCTGATCTAACGTGCACGGATCTTAAAGCAATATTGGTTAGCGCATATCGCATTAAAACATGTGCATGTTGCTTCAATATCCGTGCATTTTTTGCATCAAGATTTGTATTGATCTTGCGTGCACAAATCTAAAAGTAGTTCGGACAATAGAGGAATTGTTCATGTTCAAATTTGAGTCCGATGGAATTTATATGCTTTTGATAAAGGATAAAATGGGCATTTATAAATTTAGAATGAATTTTAATATAAAAGACAATAAAATGAGTAAACTTGTGAGTTTTTGAAGTTTAGAGGGAGAAATACGTAATTTCAAACTTTAGATGGGAAAATACTTAATTTTGAAGTTTTGAGAAGTACACGTGAAATTCCCCCTTTTCATTTAATGTCCATACAAAATCTCCATCCGGATTTAGAACCCATGACATCCCACATAGAGAGTGTTGCCATTTACCAAAAATATTAAATGGTTCTTATTAAAAGTTTTAATTATTGCTTGTAATTGTGAAAACTCAAAATTTCATACGTACCGCATACTATACATTTTATGCAAAGGTTTAAATAGTGTTTATTGTGTCGTAGCGAACGGCTAAAAAACTAGTGCCATGTCCATATTGTACACTTAAAATGTCATAGCAGAACAGGTAAAACGCTATGTCTATATTGCGCCGCTATAGCGCTCTATAACACTGATGGCGTCATAATTTTTATAGTCCGAAAACACTATAGCGTAGCTATTTAGAGCCTTGGTTCTGTTATGTATTCAGCCTCCCAATTTAAATTTTCAAATTTCGTCCCTTGACTATGATGAAGTGATGATGCGTACTTTTGAGAAGTGGATTTACTATCTCAATTCGGAATCAACTCTGCTGCTTTTTTTAGAGAAAAGTAGGATCCTGCTTTTCCGATCCAAACCATTCAAATTCGTTGAGATTTGTGCATGGAAAAGTTTCTTTATCGAGATACGTGAATAGAAAATTTTGAATAGTTGAGATTGAAAAAGCAGGACCCTGCTTTTCTCTCAAAAAAGCAGCAGAGTCGGATCCGTCTCAATTCAAAGAACAAACCATAATTTGTGCTACACTCCACAAAGTTATGGTATTATTATCTCAATGATAAAGCAGACCTGTTATTCTGTTAGAAGCACAGTGAGAAAGGAAATATAGTCTGAGAACATCTCAGAGCCTCAGAGGACAGAATTGAAGCAAGTAGTACCTAAGTCATCTGGTACCACCTTTAGCTAGTGCATTGTCAGCTATTACAATTGATCTCCTTTACTCTTTAACTTTGGTGTTGTGTTTTGTCTTCTTTTCCTTTGCACTATCTATCACACCTGTTTTGTGTTCTTTTTTCTATCACGCTATATCATGCATGATTCCAAATTTTCAGTTATATTTTTTTCACAAAGAAATGAAAATCCGTAACACATATCGGGGTTACTTTTTTTTTTTTTAAATGCATCATTACCAGTTCAGTGCATGAGTAAACAAGAATTTGTTAATAAATAATGAACAAACCTCAAGTATTAAAATATTATTGCAAAAGCTCTGTAACAAATAGATATACATTACAGATCAATATTTTTTTTTACATTGTAGCCCCCACAATTCCACAATCTTTACATGATCAACTGCTTCGACCGCAAAGAAAGCAACAGAGGGCCACAACCAGAATTAAAATAAGCAATGGCAGTGATATGACCAGCACAAATTCCATTTTTCTAGTTCAATTATTTCCTGCATTAATATCTCTGTGTTATAAAAACCTTTCTAATTCTAGAAATTTTATCAGAACAAATGATTTTGCTTATAGCAATCATCAACAGAGATTTTCCTATCTATTAGTAGTCGTCAAATCAAATTGGATGGCCTGGATTAGAATCTCATAACTGATCCAAACGGGTCCAATTAGATCTGTTCCTGATCCGAATCATCCCCAATACAATAGCAAGATTGTGCCATCCAAAGGATACAACCCCCAAAGTATTTTTCGATTGGTAGTTCTTATAACCTCTCTAATAAGTATTTAAGGCAAATTAACTCGAATATCGGTAAAATAACATGAAAATTGACTGGTAAAGGTACAATAAGAACTGACATCAGAAATTTACAGATCGTATATACTTACCTCTGAAGAACAGAAATCGGTCCTTCGAATTTCCTTTTTCTCCTCTCTCTCTCTCTCTCTGCCTGATCCTTTCTCGGTCACTTTCCTTGAGCAAGAAGTTTCTTTACATGAGTTAAGGTACGCGCCTACGCGGTACTAAGGTATACTGAATACCCATTAAAAGTTCCCATTAAAAAGGGTGAAAAGGATAAAGAGCAAAAAAAAAAAAAAAACGGGGTGAAAAGGAGAAAGGTGATACGTGGCATTTTATGGATCAATATCCTCTCAGGTACTGTAGAGAGAGGACTATCCTCGCTTTACGGTTTGAGATTTATTTTCAGCCGGTTTGGAATTCGGACTAGCACAGGAACAGTATTATGGAGCTTTGAAATTAGTGCCGAGTTAAAAAGAACCATCCGATCCATTAATCGTAAAAGATTTCCTTTTCAGGTACCTGGGAGAAAATGTGAATTGGCATTTTATATGAGGCAAGGAATGAAGGAGTGGTTTTTTTTTTTTTTTTTTTTTTTTTTTGCGAATTCCATGCCCGCAGGCTAGCGGAATTTATCCGAGCTATTTGGACCATGTCTTGTTCAAAGGCTGCGATTCTCTGCTTATAAGCAATATTTTAAAATCTCTACTTTTTTTTAATTCAACCGTTAAATTATTTGAAGATTCGTGCACAAAATGTATTGAACGATTGGATTTAGATTGGATTTAGAAAATTAGAGATTTTAAAGAATTGCAGCAGATTTATTTCCATCCAACGGTTGATAAGCAACGCAGGATACCAATCAATCAAACCGTAAATTAGTTGCTATTTATTGAAGTCTTTTCTTTGCATTGTAAATCCGACTGTCCTATGTACTTAAAATCTCCATTACCCTAAAAATGGAGGCCTCCATTATCTTCTCAAATATTATATTCTTACCATCCGGATGTAATCAATTGGTTCGGTCTGAACTGTAAAATTGAAAATAATATAACATAATATTATATTAAGTGAAACAATTTTAGTTCCGTGAGTTAATGAATTTTCCATAAGATATTATAAATAAATCTATTTGTTTATACTACTAATTATGAATTTCGAGATTGTGGAACAAACTATTGTGCCTATTTTAAGTACTTTTTTTTTCAATGATATCAATATTAGAAAAAATATATTGTTTCACAATATTCGTAATTCATAATTATTAGTATTAATAATTAAATTTATTTATAATAGAAAAAAAATATTATCGTATAGAAAATTTATTAATTCACAAAACTAAATTGTTATTTACTTAATATTAATTATCTTGTTTTCTATTTTGAATTTTTGACGAAAACAATTGCACAATTGCTTCCATTTGAAATATATATAGTATATGAGAAATAGAACAATGGAGGCCTCCATTTTTAGGATAACAGAGATTTTATATAACGATGGATTTACAATGTTTTGTAAAATAGAAAGACTTTATTAAGCATTAAATGATAATCAAATCATGCGATGTTTGCACCTCTTCGGATAAATTCTGCACCCTAAGTTTATTGAAATGGATGACCTGCCTTTTGTGGACACAAATTTACTGCATTTAAAGTCATTCACAAGTGGATATGAAATGAGTTCTGACATTTAAATATTATATATAATTTTGTTTCGGATTTATCACGAACCCACGTATAAGTGACTTTAGGAGCAATAATATCATGTCCAAAAGGTTGCAGGAGATTCGGTTCCAAGTTTAAGGTCATGTTTGGTTGTGAAGTAGTGGAGTAAACTATCCACTCCAACTGAAGAGTCAAACAAAGACTAAATTTGAAGGAGTAAGATGGAGTAATATTTGAGTTAATCTGAATTAAGTTACTTCATATGGACCACATGTGAATTCCACAGTTAAAGTAATATCATCTTATAATTTTCTCTATCTTCTTTAGCTTACTCCACCAACTCCAACCAAACATGATTATTTTAATCTGCCTTAGCTCTGAGTATGATAGGGCCATGTTACACAGGCCCTAAATTACCGCCAGGCTTAAATACCATCTGGGATTCGGACCTTGCAATTAACAGGTGAACCCAGAATATGAAAGAAAAGCCCAAATTAAATAACAAGCCGAAATCCATAATAAGAATTCTACATGCTGACACGCCGACATGGCCGAACACAGGCGGGATAACCGCTACACGCGCGGGATAACCGCCGTGGTATCCATAATTCTTGCACACGATGTCCATAACCGCTCCCACGTTCTCTGAGAGAATCGCAGAGGGACGGTTAGAGATCGGAATATAAAAAGCTTCAGATTTCCTGAGAAATTGATCAAATTTTCTAAGAACAAAAACTACGCTAAGAGAGATATCGATAGGGAAGAGTAGAATATCTCACATCCTCCTTCCAGTCGCTTAACTAAGTCGGTTTGGATCCCGCAGTAAGCCGACCCATCTCCATCTCGACTTATCAACCGAGATAAGGAGAGATTCATTCTT
Organism: Carex cristatella; assembly: GCA_024447775.1. NCBI lineage: Eukaryota > Viridiplantae > Streptophyta > Magnoliopsida > Poales > Cyperaceae > Carex > Carex cristatella. The sequence goes on along the minus strand of JAJHPF010000003.1, from coordinate 9,212,950 downwards.
CAACGCCATCTCGACTTATCGACCGAGATAAGGAGAGGTCCTGTCTTCAGCATCATCTCGACTTATCGTCCGAGATAAGGAGAGATTCAGCCTAACCAGTTTATTTTCAACACACGGACTATCCACTCCAGATAAGCCGTATTAGAGTAAAAAACGTTAGTCTGGAGTAACTTTACTCTACAACTAAACATGAACTTTGTGAAGCAAAGCGAGGAATTTTGTTTCCAAAAAAAACGAGGAATTCAGATTCCCCAAGGCAACTCAAAGTTGGAGTTCGAATCTAGATCATTCCAACATAATCTGCACGAGTATTAAAGAAGCTCTGTGAATTCTTCCTCGGATCGAATTTGATCGGACGGTGGGATCCAAACTAATATAATTGAGTTAATTTAGATAATCCGGACCCCAAAACGAGAGCGTATAACCTTTAATCATTTGATATTAACCAGCAGCCGTCGTTTTTTGGAGTTCTTTTATAGTCTACATTTTCAAATCAAATGTCCGCTTTACTGTTTATGAACATTAAAATTTTCTAATTACTTAAAAATTAATTCTCAATTTCTGTTATTTCCTTTTAGCCCATATTATTTTTGTAAAGAAAATTTAGAACATTTCTGCACATGAGATTTATAGTCAGAGGCGGAGCCAGCATATCATACGGGTAGGTAACTACCTACCCCTGAATTTGAAAATTTTAATAAGACCATGTATAAATTGTTGCCTTTGCTTACTCCTAAATTGAAATTTGCCTACCTCTGTACTCTTGACAATCCAATTTCTAGTCTATTTTTCTTCAGTTATTTATTTTTTAGATTGATTATTCTATCTCCATGTCATGTCCATTTTTCTACCTGCTCCTAACAAAAATCCTGACTACGCCACTGTTTATAGTAATGTTTAGTACATGATTTTAATAATGTTTGTGTTTGTGTTTTCTTTTAAATTTGCAATATTTGTATGAATTTTTAAATGAAAAATATATATATATACTAGACGAGAGAGAGATTTTTTTTTTTAGAGCCATAATTAGCAACCCTTTTAAAAAATGTGACCACCCGCTAATAAACTTTTTGTAGGTTATTATGTTTGATTCTTTGGAAAAATGGTGTAATGGTTCGGTTTTTAATTAAGAAATATTATAAACAATTAGAAACCGCGTCAATGGCCTGGTTATTAAAGAAACCTAGTAAACCTGTTTAGGAAAAATTCAGTTCTTAACAGGATCAACAGACTTTCTAAATTGGATCCATCTCTTCTCACGAATATTTTAGTATTCGTCGAACTATTTCCCTCTTACAAACTCGAGTAACTCAAATTTTGAGTTTAGATTCGAATAATTTGATCTACTTTAACATGCATGTTAAAGGGGTCACTTGCATTCAACCTCGAGTCAGATTGGTCCTGATTCTGATCGGATGATCTAGATCTAAACTCTAATTTAAGTTACTTCAGATGATCCGAACTCCTCTCATAGGATTAGAAGCAAATCAAAATATGCAAACAATATTAAGAGTGATTCCTAATTATGGGATCAAAAATACTTTTAAAATCTCTTTAAGAGGGGCAAACAACTTAGGATCCGTATTCAAAGTTGGAGCAATAGAACGATAGAACAATTTGTAAATAAAAAGAAGACATGCTTCTATTGGAATATTATATTCTATTAACCTCGGAAATAAATCAATAATAACATGGATGATATTCTAAATTTTTATACATAAAATTATCTTGAAAATTAGGATTTATATAAATAGTTAGCAACAATAACACTATTTAAAAGTTCAAGAAAATTGAAGTTTTAGTTTTTGGTTATTTGCTGCCAAAACAAATAAGATATTAATGTTTGAGGCACTGATAATGATAAATTAATTTTATTACAATATTCAAATTATGTATTCAAATGATATCCATATCCGTAGTCGTATACGTTTAATATCTAATACTTATTCAAACCCATTAATATTCGACCCAAATCCGTATTCGAAAAATAAAAACAGATGCAAATATAATTTTTATAATTTTACCCGTTTTCGACACATTTGCACTCTACAAACTTCATTTGTCAGCCACTTCAAATTGCCATTTTTTTAAGGAAAGATATGCCCATATTGACACTCTACAAACTTCATTTGTCAGCCACTTCAAATTGCCATTTTTTTAAGGAAAGATATGCCCATATTGAGATTTCAAATTTTCCTGAACAAAACTGTGCATATACATATTAGGAGTGTCTATAAATACGATACGGATAGGGTGGAAGTATTCTCATCCTCATTCCTACTAAGAATTACCCTATCCTACCTTATTCTAAGGTACTCTACCCTTACTCATTAATAATTGACATTAACCTATGTTACTCGGATACTCCAAATTAGACTCCGTACCCATGTCCGACACGTATCTGATACCGATACGCGCCCGATACGGCACCGATACATATCCGATACGCTAGCTGACATATCCATTTACGTGGCGTATCCTTACTCAACCGATACGGCTAGATACGATAGTCAGCTCCTGTGAACCACGCCCGCACCTGTGCACTGCGACCATGAACTGTGCCCCGCACCCGTGGACCGCGCCTGTGCACCATGCAGCTCCCGTGAACCACGCCCGCAACTGTGCACCGCGACCATGAACAAAGCCTCGCACCCGTGGACTGCGCCTGTGGACCATGCATAAATTCCTTTTTTTCTGCTTGTAGCGGGACTCAAACCCAAGATCCCCACTTCAGTGCCAAAATACTTTACCACTCCACCAAAGTTTTGTCTGTGTTATATTGATGTAACTATTATATTTAATATATTCTTAAGTTAAATTTTTAATTATTTATACAAATTTGATTTAAGTTATAATTATCTAAATATAATATACAAAATAATTAAAAATAATATATATAATAGAAGTATCGTATCCTAGATTTTTGAAAATTACCGTATCGCCGTATCCGTATCGTATCCAATACGATACCCGTACCCGTATCCGTATCGTATCCAATACGATACCCGTACTCGTATCCATTCAACATAGACATTAACCCATCCTACCTTACCCTATTGTATCCTACCTAATAGGGCCATACATCAAAGGCCCACACGAAATAAGTCTTGGGCTAAGAATAGACTAAGCATCCGATTCTTACCCGGACTAGGCCGAAGTCAAAAAGAAAGCCCAAGGTCGAAGAGTATCTTTAAAACACTATGCACAGTACCAAGCCTAAATCAACTCGGATCGGGCTCCCACATCGGTCTCAGCCTACCGTTACCGCCTGACGTCTGTTCCGACAATAAATGCGGTGTCGCAACCGCATGTATGTCCGACAGAACCTATTTAAGGCGCAAAGCCTCATTTAATAGGGGCTGGATTTTTACACACTAAAAAGGGTATCACAGGTTAAGAGTCTGAATACCTCCTCAATTCCTGACTTGGGACCAACACTGCACACTACCACCAATCTCGGGCCGCTTCCTCGTAACAGAACGAGCCCAAAACACTTGAAGTCCAATACATACGGTCTGCTCCCCTGGACTAGACGTATCACTACCTTTAGTTTTATTATATTTTATAAATAGAATGCCAAAACTCATTCATTTAACATATATGCCATAACATTGCAAATAAAAAAAATGTGGAATTAATTCTAACTAAATATTTTTTATAAAACAAGAAAATTCAAAAAATCCGAATATCTCTTTGAACAATTTTAATTATTTAAATAAATAGCAAAAAATACAAAATAAAATAATATGTTTAACATTATTCTTATAACAAAACACAAACACTAATTAACAATAGAACATCACTCATTATTGCTCAAACATTATTATATAAAATATCACACAAATAAATTCCACTATCACTAACTATTACTCAAACATTATCATCTAATTTTATTTTATATAAATATAGGTAATATGTATAAAATAGTCTTTATACATACCCCTACCCATTTAGTTAAAAAAAAAATCCTTACCGTACCCATACCCGATAAGCTCACGAAAAAAAGAAAACCATACCCATAACTACCATATCGAATACGATACGGATAGGGTAAACGGTTAAAAAGGTATCATTGACACCTAATACAAATCAGTGTTTTTTTTACATTGTAGCCCCTACAATTCCATGATGTTTACATGATCATCCGCTTCAACGACAAAGAAAGCATAAGAGGGCAATAACCAGAACTAAAATAAGCAATGGCAGTGATATGACAAGCACCAATTCCATTTTCTAGTTCAATTACTTCCTGCATTAATATCTCAGTGTTATTAAAACCTTTCTAATTCTGGAAATTATATCAGAACAAATGATTTTGCTTATAGTAATCATCAACAGAGATTTTCCTATCTAATAGTGGTCGTCAAATCAAATTAGATGGCCTGGATTAGAATCTCATAACTGAGCCAAACGGGTTCAATTAGATCTGTTCCTGATCCAAATCATCCCCAATACAAAAGCAAGATTGTGCCATCCAAAGGATGCAATCCCCAAATTATTTTTCGATTTGTGTAGCACTTTTGAATGAGTACCTCTCTTCTAAACTTTTCAGACAAAACAACTAGAAGATTTGGTAAAACTACATGAAAATTGAAATTCTGAAAGACTGGTAAAGTTACAATAAGACCTGACATCAGAAATTTACAGATCGTATATACATACCTTTCAAGAACAGCAATCGGTCCTTCGAATTTGCTTTTTTTCCTCTTTCTATGCCTGATCCTTTCTTCGTCACTTCCTTGAGCAAGAAGTTTCAATTAAACGAGCTAAGGGGTACGCGGTACTGGGTTATACCCCATTAAAAAGGTGAAAAAGAAAGGTGGTACGTGGCATTATATATGAAGCATGGAATCAAGGAGCGGGTTTTCTAGTAAAGAGCAGAATTCCAGAAGACTCTTTTTAACTCAAAGTCAAGTGTAACTGGAATTGGATTCTAAAGTAGTCCAAATTTTAAGTTTGAAAATAAAAGTCATGATTAGTTGTAGAGTTGGTGGAGTAAATAATTTATTAAATTTAAAGAAATAAGATGGAGGAATATTTGAATTAATTTAAATTAAGTTATTTCATTTAGAGAGTTACTCTATCCGTGTTGAAATTTTTATTTATACCATAATTTAAAAAACAAAAATTAGAAAACTATAAATTATGGAGGATTTTAAAAATATCAAAACCGCCAATTTAATCTACTTTAGTTATCCCATCAAACATAATTATTTTAATCTACTTTAAATTGAAGTAAAAAATTTAATTTGAAGTAAGTTTGCTCCACAATCAAACATGACCAAAGTGTCCGATCTACTCCACAACAAATATTAAATATTAAAGAAGATCCGTACATTCCATCCCTGACAGATGGAATTTGTTGATTCAAATTCTGATTAAAAAACAAAACAAGAGCATATATTAATTGCTATTTTGGAAATAAATCTGTTGTTATTTCAAAAGAATAAAAACCTGTTATTCCAATCTCAATTGTTTAAATTTTTTCATGTGCAAATTTCAACGAATTTGAACAGTTGGTATCGGAACAAGAGATCCTGTTATTCATTTGAAATAACAGCATATTTATTACCAGCTATTTCGGCTTCTCGAAAAAGCCCAATAACTTAACTGTTGGCCTCAAATGACGGCCCATTTTCATTCTATTTCCTTTCCTTGGTTTTCTTTCCCGGAATTGGGGGCGGTCTGATGGACAACGGACCACATTCAGAGCAATGTTCGGTTACAGACGTTCAATCTGTTTGAAGATTCGCACTGACAATATTAAAGTTCGTCTAGATCAAGTGAACACGCATCTTGGTGCCAATCAAACGGTTTCGAAAGAATCGATAATAAATTCATGCGATGGTTATCGAAGACTGCCCCCAAATTGCTCTTTCGACTTGAGAGTAGGTCCAATGCATATGGGACCTACCTTGGCTCGACGGATACAATCACCGTTCAATATGCTTTTGGTTTCGAATCAAATGTTTAATTTCGTGCACGTAGTTTCGATTTTTGTGCGCACAGATATTAGGATAGATCTGACGGTTATAAAGGTCGTCAAACCTAAAAGTAGGTCCGATGGGCATCGGACGCACTCCGTTCTCTGCTCTTTCACATCTTTCCAAATTAAAAGCTCTACTGACCACTGGTACAGCACGGACAGATACGTTGCGGCGGCGGGAAAAGGATCGCTTCCCCTTCTCTCTCGCTCTCTGCCATGAGAGTTTAAAGTTTAAACCCTAGATGCTTCTCCGACCGAGTTTCCGACGGTTAGCCGCTTCAAAAATCTGTTACCTTGCTCGCTGCGCTTTGTCATCGCCGCTCTCTTCCATTTCGGCCGCCGCTGTCGAGGACCCGTGCTCCGCGCAAAATCGGTTTGGAGAGTGTGAGAAAGAAGGGCCTTTCCGAAACTGGAGGCGAGAAAGGGTTGGTGTGGGAGGTTTGAACCGCAGTGATGGTGGGCGTGAGGATAACGGGTCGGACTTGATTTTGCGAGTCGAGGCGTCCCATCGGTTGGCGCTGGAGCGGAGGTTTAAGGAGATGCGACTTGTTTTGAAAGAAATGGTTGAAGAGGAAGGTAATGTTTAGAAGTATGAACTGTCGGATTGATTCTCTCTCTTTTTTTGTTGAACATTAACTAGCATTTGGCGTTCTCTGAGACAATAGTGAAAGCTTTGAAATTTGTAGGTTTTTTTAGTGACCACCGGAATAACTAAACATTGTTGTTGTTAACTGGTTATATATTTAGACTTTCTTATTAAACTACCCTGTTTTGTGTATCTTTCTTTCACCCTCTTTTCATTTTCATTTGAATAATATGAAAAATTCCAAATTCCAATTGTTTTTCTTGCTTTATTTCTGCAGGATCAGGTTCAGCACAAGTTCTGTGCAATATACTTACGCACAATTTTGCAGAATGGAACTCCAATGCTATTGTTTGGGATGCACTTGCGCATAGTTATGCAAAATCAAAACTTATTCATGATTCTCTCTATATATTGAGCAAAATGGACAGCCTAAATGTGCCGACCTCAATTTCAACCTACGACTCTTTGCTCTATGCTGTAAAGCAAACTGATTTGGCATTATACCTTTTCCAGGATATGAAATCCCGAGGCATTTCCCCAAGTGGGCACTCATATGAGATTTTAATTCAATCCCTTTGTAAGCAAAACAAACCCTTTGAAGCCATGTCCCTGTTGCATGAGGCAAGAGACAGAGATAAATTTAACCCATGCATTATCACATTTAATGCACTTACTTCTGTTCTCTGCAATGCCAGTTTCATCACAACTGCTAAATCCTTGTGGAGTTTGATTTTCAAATATGGTTTAACACCTAACAGATATAGTTATTCCACATTAATCCATGGTTTGTGCAAAGCCGGTTTGATGGTGGAGGCCATGGATTTGTCAAAGACTATGAAAAGCGAAGGTGTGGAGCTCGATATAGTAATCTACAATGCTCTCATTCACGGATTCTGTTTAATTGGCTTATCAAGTGAAGTTCAAAAAGTGGCACAAATGATGGAATCACAAGGTGTACAACCTGATATAGTGACCTATACTATATTAATATTAAGTCATTGTGAGAAGGGCGAATTGAAAGAGGGGTTACGGATGAAGCAAGAGATCCTTTATAGAGGCCTCCAGTTGAATGTGGTAACTTATAGTGTACTGTTGAACGCCTTGAGTAAAAGAGGGTGCTTTCAAGAAGTAGATACTTTGCTTGGGGAAATGGAATCAATCGGGTTAAATTTGGATGTGGTGGCATATTCCATTCTTGTAAAGGGATATTGTGAACAAGGAGAAATTGAAAAGGCACTCGAGGTGTGTAAGGATATGTCTATGAAAAATTGTATGCCCAATTCATTCACATATTGTTCGATTATTAGGGGTCTGACTAAAAAACACATGATGATTGAGGCGAGGTGGTACCTAGAACACTTGGCGACCAAGTTGGAGGTTAGAGATGTACTTTTGTATAATATTGTTATTGATGGTTATGCAAAGATTGGTGATGTAGATAGTGCAGTTTGTTTATATAACCAAGTGGTTAATTCAGGTTTAAAACCGACGATTGTCACAATCAATTCTCTCATTTATGGCTTTTGCAAAGTCGGCAACTTAGGTCTTGCAGAGGAGATTTTTAATGAGATTGTCAATCTGAGCTGGTTGAGACCCACGATAGTAACATATACTATATTATTGGATGCATTTTGTAACTGTGATGTGAATAAAATGTTGAGTTTATATAATGAGATGCTCACAAATTCGATTCGACCGAATAAAATAGCAATTAGTGTGCTCTTTAAGGGTTTATGCAAAGAGGGTAGATGTCAAGAGGCACTTGGTATGCTTTTTGACATGCAAAGCGAAGGCATGATTTTTGATGATATGACCTTTAATATCCTCATACATGGTTTTTGCAAAATGCGTCATTGGGAAAAGGCGTTTCAGGTGTATAAGATGATGTTCAGGTACCACATTAGACCAACACCTGTTACATATAACTTGATAATTAACGCACTTTGTTTGTGTGGTGAGGTTTGTCATGCTGAGATGGTTTTGAATTTCTTAGTGGAAAGAGGGGTCGAATTGAGAAAATTTGCATATATGACTGTAATTAGAGCTTTATGTGCAAATGAAAAGCCAGTTAAATCCCTAATTTTGTTTGAGAGGATGTTGGGTTGTGGATACAAGTGCTCGATTAGTGACTTCTGTTCGGGAATTAATCGAATGTGTAAAAGGGGTTTTGTGAATGAGGCTTTAACATTATTTAAGACTATGTTAGGTATCGGGATCTCTCCTGATAAGGAGCTTTTTGTTGTTTTGTGTGATGCACTAAAGAGGGAACAAGATTGGGTGTCTTTGGTTATGTTGCAAGCTTTGATTTTGAAAAGTGGGTTAATTTAACTGATGGTGATTATGAAGAGTTCATACCTCGTGCATGAATAGATCATACGGAGAAAATGAAAAGTGCTGAGCTGGCGTCAGCACAATGGTAAGCCTCGTTGTACAATTCTGGTTGTAGATATAACAAGATATATCTAATTTGCCTTGTTATGAGGGCGTAACTGCTTAAAATGTCACTTTGATTTTGTACTTTGAGCCAAAACTAATTTAACAATCTTACGTCCATACCAGTTAGTTTTGAAGACAAATTCACTATTTTATTTGTTTGTTTAATTTATGTTTTATTTCTGAACTTCTTTATTTATATTATCAATCCAGGCTCCCTTGACTCATCTAATTTTGAAGTTACGAGGTCTGATGAGATCTGGTATGGTAGATTAAGTACTTGTGGATTGACCATCATTGTTCCTTTGTATAAGGTATTTCTTCCACTAGTGAATATAACTATAAGGATAATAATATATATTGTTTTCTAATTCTGTTTATGCATATCTTTTCAAGAGGTTTCAATTCCTCCATTTTTTTGTGCCTCCATGAACAAAAATCTTAAAACTTATATGTCAAAATAAACCATTAGATGTGATCTATATTATTTTCTTTACATTCACATAAAAAATTATCACTTACCGGTTTTGTTATATGAATCAACAAATTGAAAAATCAACGTCCATAATTTATCCATACCAATATATTTTTGCAAGCTCTTGATATCGATCAAAACAAAGTCAAAATGTGCATAGAGAAAATGGTATAGATCAAATCTAACGGTTTTATTTTGAAATTTGAACCCTCCTTTGGAAATTTTGTTGGGTTGCTTAGTCTTTTTATTGCATTTACTTGTGAGCAGGGACTCGAATTGCAAGGAGTCGAAACAAGTGGGACAATATTTTGCTTCCTCCTCGTCCTCTTATACAGATTGATTCAGGCATTTCAAAGAAACTTTGTACATAACCCTTTTGTTTTAATATTAATTCTTTTCCCTAATAATCATGTAGAGAGTCAAATAACCACATCATCAAATGCTCAATTAAGTATCAAATAGGAACAAGCAGGAGAAGAGTTCTGTAGATATAAAGAAAATATTAGGCAGGCTTTTGTTTAAGTATCTCCTCATTAGAAATCACAGTACCAGGAAAGTAAAATGTTTTGTTGTTTTTTGTAAAAGAAGCAAATTGAAAAAGAAAAACAAGTTTTCTTGGATGGTCTACCTCACCAATCTATTATAATGGATTTGATTTTGAATGCAAACAGAAACTTTAATATGTTATTTTATACAATGTCTTTTGATGTGGGATATTATGTGAACTTTTGGGTTTTTTCTTTTTTCTTTTGACCTAGAAATTTTCTTCATTGTGTACCAACTTTAGTGGGGAAATTTTGCAAATCCATACAAAATTAAGTACGAACTATATATAAACTCTGAATAAATATATTTTATGTAAAATTGTTCATAATATATATTTATTAGACAGAAAAAGTTGGCCGTGCTATAACTGCTGTACGGTACATAATTTAAAACTGTGTATGGTATGGATAATTCAATTTTTGAATTTATTATTGTTGTGAATCTTGTACTATAAAAGAGAGCGAGAAAGGCCCATGGGCCAACACAGTAAGTTGGTGAAAAAGTGAAATGAATTGACTATAAACAATGTTATCCATTGTAGATTTATATTATGTAGATTATTTCTTTATTCCTTGGCATGGAATCCATGTTTTGGTCTCTTGAAACAAAACAAAATGTCAGTTCCTACACACCTCTCTCTAGATTTTGATATTGGTCAAAAACACTTTCTTCATCTGTATCTTCTGAAAATCTAATTGCCCATGGGGTGCTTGTAGGGGTGTAAACGGATCGGATATTATCCGATTTCGTCCGGATCTGAATCTGGAAATTTACTTAAATTATCCGATCCGTATCCGTATCCGAGACTATTCGTATCTGTATCCGAAATTTTTTAACGGATAATGATACAGTAAGACTTTTAACTATCGGCAACTATCCATATCCGACCGGTTAACTCCTAAACCACAACAAATATACTCTATGTTCTTAAATTAATTTATTAAATTGTATATACATACTAATAATTTATTAAACTGTATATACATATATATCCTGATGAACAATATAACATTATTATATAATTAGTGACTAATGTTTTGATAATTTGATGTGTGTTTTGTAACCAACAAACTTATTTTGACAAATATTAGATCTAATTTATAAATGAAAAAATTATATTAGATGTTATTCTTTACTATAATGTACATTAGTAATTTATTTTTAATTATCCGAATTATATTCATATCCGTATTCGTATTCGTCCGATATCCGATCTGTATCTGTATCCGTTTAACATCCGATCCGTATCCATATCCGAGACTATTCGTATCCGTATCTGAAAAATTATAACGGATAAGGATACGGTTTGACCACTATCCGATCTGTATCCGACCGTTTACACCCCTAGGTGCTTGCGCTAAAAACCAAACCCTTTAGATCCCTAGCTTCACACCCCAGCCTTTGTTTTTGTCTCCCATTTACCTTCATTCGGTGGATGAGAGAGAGAAGGAGCGGGTGGTGCCCTTGGCAGTCACTGCCAAGGTTTTTAAAAAGAAAGGAGATGTTGGTGCAATCTTAATTATAGTCACTTATCATGAAACCCATATCTGTCATATTCTTGTGCAAGATCTCTCAAACAAATATTGAGAAAATTTGTTTAGTACTTGGCAGGATGTGGACAAAGGAAAGATCTGATTTCACACAATTTATAATCCTATATTTTCTTCGATGCAACCCCCCCCCCAAGGAGTTTTATTTCATTAAAGTTGTGTCAAGTGTTTTTTTTCAAGTTAATATTCTATAGGGAGATTTCCAGAAATGTAAATTTAATATCAGAGTCAAAGTCAGACTTTCAAGTTATGGGGAGTTAAACACATGTTGAAAATCAATCATACAAATTTTCTGGCTGAGTATAGGATCAATTTTGACAGTACTTGTAACATTTACTCTAATCTACTATTTATAAGCACATAATTTTTGAAAATGAATGAAGGTCAATTGACCCCATTCATTCCATTCCACGTAGATCCGCCTTTGTTTAATATGTAGTTGCATGCAAAAGAAAAATTGCAAATCCATTTTCAACTTTTTTTTTCTAGGTTATAACAGCTAGTTACCAACTTTTCCAGTGTACATATGTATAACTTCACTTTAAGGAACCAAATATAGGTGGAATGTCTCAACACTCTCTTCTTGGTCCCCTGCAACTGCACTATATCATGTACACTTTTTCCCCTTGTTATCATCCATAAACTTACTCTTTGTACCGAAAGCCGCTGGTTCCGGCACCAAGTTAATTAGTGCCGTCGCATCAAGATAAAAATCTCTAACACTGCATGTCTTGTTGATATTTTTTGGATAAATCTTGTGAAAACAGAAATTGTGTGAGCAAACAGTCAATCAGAACAAACTTGAAATAAATAGTGAGAATGGTACAAAAGTAATTTCTGTTCAATGTTAAAACGAATGATTTGACATATAAAAACAAAGAATCTTCCCTTCAATTATTCCCTTTCTTACATGCAAAGTTTGACCTCAGTACAATTTAGAGTTCCTTTTATAGCATTAGTCAGCACTGCACAAGTGCACATGTTACTGGCATGCAACAGAAGAAGATAAGATTGAAATGAAAACGCATTACATAATATACATCCAAATCAATGTTCTTATTATCATGATTGTTCATATATAATTTTTTTTACTGAATGGACATTGATATGTGTTACTATTGTGTATCCATTACAAATCAAAATAAATATGGATAAATTGAAGTCCCATAAAAATAAATATACTACTTGAACTAATATTGTTATACTTTTTTTTTGTACCTTTTATTTTCACAGTTGTTTTATATTATGCAAGTCAGTCATCAATTTTGAACTAAATAGTTTTTTGTTTGTTTGTTTTTGAACTAGGTAGATTAAGCCTGCTTAATTCAAAGGTTACATGCCAGTATATAACAAAGGCTTGTTAATTTTACTTTCTTAATTTGTTACTATTGTCGACATTTGTGAATCCACCAGTACACTCTGAATTATTGCCAGTTTTTATCAGATTAGGCTTCTAATATCTGTATCTGTATATGTATCTGTATAAGTATGTGCAAATATGATTTTAATTTGGTTTCTGTCAAATACCATTTTCTGATTCTACTTCATTATCTGTATCAGTTCAGTAATATGTACAGACTAAGCAGAAAAAAATGCTCAATTTGTTGAACAGAAAAAGAAAAAAAGAATTAAAGTTTTTGTTTGGAACTGCTCCTGGAATTATTTTGAGATTAACAACCTTGCTATAGATGGACTCCATTCCGGTTCTTATTGCACGTCAGCAATGGATTGCATTTATATCTATGGTATCCAACTTGTAGACAAATAAACAAGAAAAGAGAGAGAAATGAATCTCAAATTCCAGTACAACTTATCAAAAGTTAAGTAACAAACATATAACTTGGCTACTGTCAATTTCATGTCTGGATGAGAATGGGCACATGATCATGACATGGTGGTGAAAGTGGAGTCTGAATGGAAAGATGGCAAAGGAGTCCAGATTAAGGAAGGAATTAGAGAGAGAGAGGCGGGGGGGGGGGGCGGGTACATGGATCAGAAACAGTCCCTTCTTTAAAGGACACCTGGGTCAGGGAAACAACCCTCATTGGTTGTGCCATTCTCAGCTTTCTCATCAGCCATACAACTTGAAAACACACTCTTGTTCATTATTGACTGATCTCTGCTCTGTCTCTCTACATCATCTCCTTTCATATCCCTTGTCCCATTTATTTCTGTGCTGCACTTGCATTTCTCATCATGTCTCCTTTCCATGATTCCATCCCACTATATATATATATATATATATATATATTTTACATCATTTCTGTTCCACAGTTTGCATGCTATACTGGTCTAAGTCTTTAGATCATTTAATTTCTGAGATGATCCGGATGGTTAAATTTGATTATGAGAACTTAATTGATGTATGGTTGTTACTTAGATTTAAGAAGGATTAAGTTAGTTTTCTTATTTTATATCTTGTTTGGTATCTTAATTCATGACTTAAATTTATCCATTCAGAGGAGTATGATGTTGAAAGATGAATCTGTCATGTAAATGAGACAAGTATGGAGTAAGCTAATTCGCCAGAAAAAATAGAGTAAATTAATCCAAATCAACTCAAAATTTAGTCTTATCTTACTCTTATTTTACTCATTTGATAGATTAAATATGGAATACATCTCTCACTCCACAATCAAATATGATCTTAATGCATAAATGAAGCTTAAATTGTCTGTCATGTGTAATTTTATTCTACTTTTTGGGAACCATATATTGCAATTTATATGTTGATGAATGATGATGGATTTTTTAAAGAAAATAACAGAGATGTACGTTTTAATGAACGAAATTGTTGATTGATGAAAGGGATAAGGTTTGGTCCCAATAGTTTTGGACCGGACATTGTCCAAATTCTCTAAAAATCGTACAATTAAAAACCGAACAGTCGATCTGAACCGCTTAATATGATTTTCATATCAAAATGTACTCAGAGACCAAATTTTATATTTTTTTTGTAAATTTTTTACTATTTTTTTAGATACATACAAAATCGATGTTTTTTTACCGTTCAGATATAGTGATGTTGTACGTATCTAAAAGAATAGTAAACAATTTCCAAAAAATATAAAATTTGGTCTATGAGCACATTTTAATGTGGTAATCATGTTGAGCGATTCGGATCGACTGTTCGGACTTTAATCGTACAATTTTTAGAGGTTTTGGATAGTGTCCGATCCAAAGCCATTTGGACCAAATCTTATTCCTTGATGAAAATAAGGTTAGCTTTTAAAAGTACATCAAATAACTTAGAATGAATAGGAGTCCAGCTACCATGATATCGGTGGTACTTGTCACCAACTTTAAAACTTATCAAATAGGTTTCAAATTTTATATTTTTTCGAATTATTTTAGTATTAAATCAAGCAGTAAAAAAATAACAAAAAATTAATTAAAATGAACTTAAAAACTCCCATATTTGACCGCTTGACTTGATACTATATAAATTTGGAAAATTATAAATTTTGCATGTAAACGCACTACCCATGAAGTAGATTGTTTTGAACGGATTGAATTTGTTGTTTGAAACTGATTTAATAGATTATGGAGTTGGTAATATTTGGGCTGAAATATCACGATATCACAGTAGCCGAACTCAAATGAAATAGATCAAATCTTTTCTTAGTTCATGAACTACTAAATCAAAATTGACCAACCAAAAGGATAAATCAGATAGTGCTCCTTTTTTTTGTCACCTTGTAATCCTTGCCACAGTGATATTTTCATAACCTAGTTGCTAGAGAGGTATGAGTAGATTCAGAATTGAATCGGAGGAGAGACAAAATCAACCAAGTGATTTATTAGCCACCCTGAAAAGCTTTACCAAGATTTTCGCTTCCCTGCTTTCTCTTTTGTTTGCCATTGCGCGAACAGGACAGTCAGAAAATTGAAATTGAAAGATTGAATAACATGAAGAATACCAAAGTGTATTTATATTTAAAATGGATTGAAGCGATGATGATAATATGCATGTCACGGATCTGTGCTATGAATTAATCTCTATTTTTAAATTTATAATAGTCCATCTGAATGAGGAACATAACTTGTGAATAATTCGTTATTTTTTTACGTTTCTGAACCAGACACTGAATAAAACGCAAAAAACATATTAAACGTTTTATTCGCGAATAAAACACGAAAAAAATGTGAATTTTTTGTTGCTTTCTTGTGGTACCAAATTATTCCCGAATCACTAAAATTTGACCTCGCTGAATTGAACCCATATATTTGTCATTATGATCCGAATTATTAAACATGACCTCCATATTAAAATGTACTTGGGCTCTTGGAGACTGACTTTTACACTATTTAGAACACTCTTTTGGATGTTTTAGAATTTTAGATCAACTGATAGTTTAGTTATCTAAAAAAATAAAAATAAAAAATAAAAAATGTAAAATTCAGTTCCCAAATACACCTTAACATGAAGATTATGTTTAACGATTAGGATCAATTGATTTAATTTTAAAAATATAAATATAAATTCATAGTATGAACTGATGGATCCATGATATTTCCATGGCCTCAATCTTAAAAGAAAACACAAGATCTAGAGAAAAAATAAACACAATTTACAATTCATAGGGGCTGGCCCTCTTTATCTCACTTTTCTCAGATAAATGATATTTTTTTTTATTTATACCATTGTTCGTACTGTGTGAAGTCAAGCCGGGGTTGTTTACCCCTTTCCTCCGCTCCTGCGCACGAGGAATAAATCCAAGAACATTCTGGTCTTTTTAAAGGACCAGATTTTGACATGGAATTCCACTTTCTGAATAGAACTATAGTGTTTATGATGTTTATCTCCTACTTTAAAACTAATCAGAGTTTGGACGAGTCAATGACTCTCATGCGCAATTCATGTGGTCAGGATTGATACCAATGACAACGATTCAATTCAGATTGAATTAAAGTATAAAACAAGATAGACCCAACACAAAGCGATAGGATTAGATGTTTGAATATTTGATGTTCTGATTTTCCAAGATTAATTTATGGCACTGAAAGGCCTTTTTTTTTTTCTTTAACAGAATTGACACAACAATCTTCATCTCAACCTCCCCCCACAACCAAGTAGCATTTTATCAATTAAATCCAAGAAAAGGATACAAACCAATTAAAATCTTATTTTGCTGATAATAGTTCCTAAGATATAAGCGGGGCGGAGCATTTAAATTTTTTCTACTACGTCAATTTCACACTATCTATAATATTTTATCTTTAACTATATTCAAAATAAGGTATAAACAAAAGAAAATTCAAAATGAATGGGGTAAATTGATTCTCATTCATTCAAGATAGATTCACCCCTGGATACAAGTATCCAAGGTCATGGTTGCTAAACTTAAGTTCTATTTGAGCGGCGGAACTAGAAATATGGACAGAATTAGTAAATTTGGATAGAAATGATTAAACATAAAATGTAAAAATATATAATGTGGTAGGTGTAATTTTAACTCATGTGTGCATTTGATATTTTATAAGTGGGGTTGAATTATATTAAAATTTAAGAAAAAAAATATAATTAACTTTAAATATATATAATTAAAAATTTTGAAATCATGAGTATGACTAAACACTCTTTGGCTTAATTAACGCTCTTGACTAGAAAATTTTAGATTGGAGGGGCTAAAACATAAAATATATAATATGCGATAGATGAGATTTGAATCCAGATCTCCACGACCACAAAATAAAATTTTAATCACTAAACTACAAGCACACATTTAATATTTTACGATGAGAGGTTGAACTATATAAATTATATAAGAAAAATCAATTAAATTTCAATATACATAATTAAAACTTTGAAAATTATGTTGGTGGCTAAATATCTCTGTGATTGACTATAGATCCACCTATATTTATTTGTAAAGCATTTATTTATCAGGTACTTATGTAGAAATTAGTTTATGTGCTCATCAGTGGGTTGTGTTACTCAGTGGTTAGAGTGATAGATTGCTTGTTTTTTGAATTACATCTGAAAGGGATCTCCATATTTATATATAATATTAGATTGCAAACTTAACTTTAATATTTTTTATACATAGATGAATGCGCACTAGGTTCAATTTGTCAATTTAGTTTACACATGTAATGCTATTTTTTGAGCTTTATTTTGTTCATTTAAATGTTCTTGCAGTTATGGTATTTTTTTTTGGCGGGGTAAGGTACTTTATAGAGTATAGGTTATTTGATATTTTGTGTTTTTTTGTGTTATTGTAAAAGTCCAAGTAGTCAATTTGAACAGGTCAACATAATCAATATTTTTTAAATGTTCTTGAAGACCAAATTTTACTCTATTTTTGGACCTTTTTACTATTTTTTTATTTATGAAAATTGTTTTTTTTTATGGTTCTAAAAATAAATAGTGACTTTAAAAAAATTCAAAACAAATAGTTAAAAAATTTCTAAAAAATGTAAAGTTTAATCTCCAGATGTGAATAATATTGAGCGGTTCTGATTGATTATTTAAAGTTTCAAAATAGAAATAAGAACGTAAAACACAAGAGGGCTTATGCTTTATAAATGTATATAAACAAAACTTAAGTTACTTCACAAACGGTAAAATGTATATCATAATCATATTGTTTTTTGAGACATGATATGTGCACCACGTAAATCATGTCTAGTATGCATTTAAAATTAAAATCTTATTATTTAAATTAAAAATTGATCTTTTAAGAAACTGGTTTAAACATAGTTCACAGTGTTGACATAGAGTGAGGTCATGGTACATTGCAATTCACGGTATTGAATTTATATTTTTGTTTTCAAAATTCAAATAATCAATTCAAACCGTTCAACATTATTATTGTATGAAAATATACTTGGTGATCAAATTTTATAGTTTTTAAAACATTTTTTTTTTAACTTTTTTTAATAATTAGAAAATCACTCCATAAAAAATTCTAAACCATTCGTGAGCAATTTAAATTAATTATTTAAATTTTAAAAACAGAAATATAAATTCAATACACGATCCAATTGGTGCATTGTAATTAGGGGTGTTCATTGGGTCCGGTTTAATCGGTTTTGGACCGAACCGAATTAGATCGGTTCAAACGGTTCGGTTTTTTCGGTTTAATGGTTCGGTTCTGTTTGCTTTTTAAAACCGAATTATAACTTCGGTTCGGTTCGGTTTGAAATTTTTAAAACCGAAATAACCGAACCAACCGAACTTTTATATATTATGAATTTGGTCCGGACCGCCCTGGTTTATTTCTTAATATCCCGGTTTATTTTTTAATTAATTGCTTTAAATATTTCGGTTTATTTCTTAATATCCCGATTTATTTCTTAATACTCCAATTTATTTCTTAATGTACTTCGGTTTATTACAAAACAATTGCTTTAAATTAAAAAATTGATATATTTTGGTTTGAACCGAACAAACCAAAATAAAACTTTGGTTCGGTTCGGTTGCAATGCTGGTTCAGTTTGGTTCGGTTCTATTTTTAAAACTGAATTATAACTTTAGTTTGCTTAGTTCGGTTCGGTTTGAACCAAACCAAACCGATGAACACCCATTTGTAATGTACTATAATCTCAGTCCTTGACATATGTCCTCCTTTAAACCATGACGTGTCAATGACCAAATTTTTGTCTTTCAAAACTTCAACATACCACCTTAATATTTTGAGAATTTGCTCAATTCCTTGATGTGAGAGGAGCTCCGGGTTCCAAACAATCATCATGTTGTTTTTGGGTTTGTGTAGTGAATATATATATACTATATATATATATATATATATAACTATATATTTTGAATACTATATATATATATATATATATGGTTTGGTTTACCTAGGAGTTGATGCTAGCTTAGTCAGCAGACCAAGCATGCAATACACCATCCACGCCATTCTTCCACTACTCTAGTGCTATTATTCATCCATTCCCCTTCCCAACAAACCTTGCCATTTCTGAAGTTTTTAACATTACTAGCTAGGCACACATTTCCTCATCAAAAAGTTGGTTTTGTTCGGAAACTCACAAAAAAATACCAATATTTTGCATCAATACAACTATCAGTCTGTTGTTAAGAGCTCTAGAACAAAAATTTAAGCAAACCTACTTTATGAAGAACTTGCATGAAACCAATATGTTTAGGGCATTTGCAAAAAAAAGAACCTCTAAATTGAAAATTGAATCAGTAGAAGAAGATTGCAAAATTTTATTTAGGCCTATTGAAGAAAATTATATTATTCAAAAACCTCTAAAATAGGAATTGCAAACCAAATTTAGTTACTGTATCAAGAAATTGCAAAAATTAAGAGATTTGGTGTGATTTGCAAAAACTAAAGACTTCTGCACATATCCTCATAGCATTTTTTTTATGTGGTATCAATGAGCTAATTATTAATTAATGGTGCTAAAGCTACGGAATGAATGATACTCTCTCTCCTTTTTAGTTGTTTCAACATATATGGAGTCCTTTCAAAAAGTATAAAATAATGACACAATTTCTTCACCATTTATGGGTGAGTTTTTCTCTTGCATATACCTCTTTCTATAATTTAAAAATAAAACACCTATTTTTTTTTTGAGGTATAAAACACCTATTATTGTAATATAAGATCAGCACAAAATAAATAGGTCTGCTAGACAAGTTTAAAGGATGCACATTAGGATATATGTTTGGTTGGATTGAAAATATGTTATTTTTGAGATTATGCTATTCGGAATAGTCTATTCGGTATTTGGTTGGGTTAGAATAGTTATAACAGTGGATCAAAACTTTTTGTCTTATTAGAATAGATTATTCCTAAGAGTTTTAAAATTTGACTATTATCTAATAAGGCAAATGATAGTTTTTTTTTTTTTTGAGACAAAAACGATAGTTATTTTTTATTTTGCTATTATTGTTTTGTAACCAAACATATCCTACAAATTAATATTTTTTGTAGGGTTGAAATGAAAAACACTAGGATTATTAATGAAAACTCAAGGTTTCTTCTTAAGGATAACCGGGAAATTTGTATGGGGACCACTTCGATCAATTAATAAAAATTTAAGGAGTTCAATCAAGTAGTTGCTTGATAAATTATTGTTGGTTTGAGTAAAAAGTGTTTTGAGATCCGAGATCCGTTGCTTTTTGGAAAAAAATTGGTGTAATTGTACTATATCATGCCTGTATTGAGTCTATTGACCTAGTCTATGACCACGGTCTCCTTGTCTTTTGAACGGTACGCCATGGTACCGTTTTCTTGGAAGAATAACACATAAAATTATGGATTTCAATTCCCATCACTTATGCTGTCTTGTTATTTGTTATTTTATGATAGTATATACTATATGGATTAGAACTTAGGTATGAATAAAGTTTAAAATTGGCCATATTGATTTCGCGTCCCAAGAAAATGGTAAACGAAACAAATTATTATGTTTTGACTAAAAGGGATAACATATGGCCATATATAGCCATTAATATAGATGATAAATCTGTGAATCATAGGCGTTTGTTTGGCTGGTCATTTTTTAAAAATAGTTTTGCTTGCTAAATTACTAAATTTTGTAAAATCAAAGTTTTAAAGAATTGATATAAAAAAAACAACAACGAAGGAGAATGAAAAACCAACTACAGAGAGACAAAGATATAAGCACATTTGACAGTTCACCCTATTATAATGGAAATCAAATTTGCTCCTTTTTTCTATTTGGATCGTTCAAAATTCATTACACGGCTTCAATTAAAGATGAATCATTTCAATAGATTAAATTGATATAAAAGAAACAAATAATTGAAACCGTTTGATGAATTTTGAACGATCCAGAGAAAAGAAAAAGAGAGTGCTCCTTTTCTCAAGAAAAAGAGTAGATTTTGATCCCCTCCAAACATGTTAAAGGTTTGGGTTTGTTGGCAACCATGGCTTCGGTTCTATCATTTGGGGATTTTTTTTTTTTAGTTAAGGTTGAAAGTTAAGTTCTAATTGTTTAATATATATACAAAATATTATTTGAGTTTTGAATTTGTAATTTTTCATACATAAAATATTATCTTTGTTACTAAATCAAAAAATAACTCTCAGCATATTTGAAGTCCCGTACAATTTAATTTAAAAGCTCACCTTGAATCCACCAGAAAAAGAAAGAAAGAAAAGAAATAAATGATTTGAGTCAAGCCATACGTGTACTTTATAAATCATCTCGAATCAACAACCATTTTTTTATGAAATAGAAGATAGATATCTACTTTATTTTTTAAACTTTCATTTAATTTAATGTCTATAAATAATTAATCTCTTATTCAGGTTGTAAACTTACAACCTTTCAGATAAAAATGTTATCATTTACCACTAGACTAAAAAAATAAAAAAAAATTAGTTCTTCTCGAATCAACAACTTTTTACTAATAGCTAAACTTATAGCACATTGTGTTAATCTTAACTTTACCAGTTTGGATTTAGATCATCAGTGCAATCTTGAATCGATAATGAACAAGTAGATTTACAAGGGGCGATGAAATGAATTTTAGACCATATATAAGTTTGAGAAAAGTGTAGGTTCGATAGACATGGGACATATTTTTTGGTTTGATGAGAACTAGAGCCGTACGATGCACTTTAAGATTTGTGTGTGTTCCGTTTTGTGATTAGTGCGTACGAATT
The DNA here is from genome assembly GCA_024447775.1 of Carex cristatella. NCBI lineage: Eukaryota > Viridiplantae > Streptophyta > Magnoliopsida > Poales > Cyperaceae > Carex > Carex cristatella. The sequence continues at coordinate 9,190,764 of JAJHPF010000003.1, read as the reverse complement.
TTAAAGTGTATTAGATGGCTCTGTACTATGTAAGTTTGTCATGTTGAACAATTTGAGAAAGATTATATAGTTATTTTTAAAGAAAAATTTAGTCCAATTTTTATCTTTCAAATAAAGCTTCATGCATAACTAATTAAGTTTTTTCTTCAAGATAAAGATAGAGGATAATATTTTTTTAAATACATATATTCACAGTAGATTTTCGTTCAGATTTGGAACGTGTAACCTCTGACATGAATGTCAATTATTGAGTGGAAAATTATTAGCTGGAATTGGTCCGTATCCTACGGTTTGAACTTTGAAGGATTTGAGCAAGATATCATCCCTCAAACGAATCCAGATCCAATAATGTAATTCAATTTTTGGGTTTTAAATCGGGACCGTCCGATTTGAGATGAGCGCGCGAGATGGAGCACACATTCCAAAATGAATCGTACAAAATAGAACGTCGGATTCTAATCAGACGGTCTCGATCCAAAAACCAAAAATTGAGTTACATTAGGGGATCCGGACCCCCCTCAAACGGGTGCAAGTAACATAGCACCTTTCATATATATTCATGATCCATTAGCCTTAGTCATGAAAAAGGTAAAACAGAGTTGGTTAAATATTCAGTAGATCGGTTATTTAGTAACACACTTTATTAATTGTTTGAGATAAAAATAGAGTCAACCGTACTAACTTTTAAATAGTCACAAGAGATTTCCAACATGCACACTTTTTTTATAACTAAGTTTTAAAAATGGTATTACTTCTATAATAAATTAGAATAAAATCAACGCACAACTATCAATTACTCCTCATATTTAAACTGACAATAGAAATTATTTTCTAGGTTATCTTTAAGAATTTTTCTCTTTACGGACGAATCAGGATTATGTTTTCTTTAGCAATCCCTTGAAATAGGACTTCATGTACTTTAAGAAAAAAATAATAATTTCAGCCTTAAATATTCTTTATTATGTTAAATATTTCAATACTCAACAGTCAAGAAAATCAAAAATCAATTTATAAAGAAGTTGTGTTATCTTATAATCTTTTTTGAAGGATTAAGAACTTAAGGAGCGCTAGGGAAATGATGTTCGGTTGTCTTAATCCGTGGGTGAATGATTAAGTGCTCAAGGAAGGGGAAGGGGTGCCTTAAAGTTCGGGCAGAGGATTAAGATCCGGGCAAAAGGAGGCTAAAGGAAGTAATCTTAATCCGCACTAAGGAATCGGTGTTCGGCAGGATTAAGTTGCTAAGGAAGCTAAAGGAAACGGATTAAGTCTTAAGGAAGCTTAATCCTCTCCAGCCGAACAGAACTGTACATGTCCAAATTTTTTTTTATAATTCTTTTATTTTCACTTTTATTCAAATTATTAAAAAAATATCATTAAAATTGTCAAAATTAACCATTTTCAAGTGAAGAACAATATCTCAGAGTTCAATGATTTACAAATAAATTATATGGTTGCTCACCTGAAAAATGTCCAGGCGGTGCAAGGGCTGATAGAAGAAAAGGACGAGAGACTGGGAATTAAAATAGAGCTGTCCCCTTTTGTTTGGACAAAGAGGAGGCATAGATATGATGAGGTATATAGAATTGATTAATTGGGAAATGTTTGTTGCTCTTTCTTTCTTCATTTTTTTTTTTCCTTTTTTTATATAATAGATGTACTTAAGTGCTCCTTGATCATTGGGCATTCCTCTATGTCGCCTGTTAACTCTTATTTATGTTTGCTTGACTGACAAGAGGCAAAATATTTGCTTCTGTCTATGTTTTCATTATTAGCACAAACTTTGATAAGAGTGCTTTGTTAATTTAATATCCATTGTTATGGTAGACAAAAACTTATTTTTTTTGCACAAGCAGAGAGCTTTTCTGGGGCTTTTGCATCTAGAACTAGAACGAGTAAAAGTACTTAATCTAATAAAAATTTCGAACTATCATTGTATTAATATATTTTGATTCTAAAGCAGGATTGACCAACTGAAATCAGTACTTCGGACAAAGAAAGGGCACTATATCTTCAATAAAAATTGGGATTGGAGGGTAAAGATTTTAACAGAGCAGTTTTGACTTCATGCAACGTATGAACTATATACAACATTATTTTGATTCTATAGACCGTGTGCTAAAATTGCTCTGTTAAAATCTTTATCCGGATTAGATTTAATGGAGGATGACGATATTTAGGTAACCCAAGAATTTGTGTTATAAATTGTCACTACTACGTTTCACCATTAATAATTCAAATCATTGGTGCTTTCTACAGCGTTTAGTCATTCATAATTTAATATTACAATCCTTGTGAAAAATTCAAATCATTGGTGCCTTCTATGTCATTAATAGTTTTATTCTTGTATTTAATCAATTTGATATGTTTGTTTTTCTACGATCACCACTCCACCAACATTATAAAGTTACACACGCGCACTAAAAAGTTAAAGTAAAAATAATTAGGAAATATTATACATCTATTACGATATTCAGTGACAATTTATAAGCATGGCTAAATATAAAATATTGTCGTTAATTGATTAGATGATCAAATTTTTTTTATAATTTTCTTCTTTAAGAAAAATAGAGTAGGGGACATTTAAGAGAGATTAATCTTTTTTTTTTGTAGCAATATACGAAATAGATAATATTAAATTGAAAACCCATAACTAAAGGAACTTAATTGATGTAACGTATGCGAAACAGAAAAAATACTATATCTATGTTTGCTACAGGCGAACAGACCTGGTCGAGAGACATAATCGTAGAAACGACAATGAAAATTAGTATATTATGAAGTCAGAGGATAAACACTGATACATAAAAAATTGTTGGTAATTCTTTCACACCTTAAAATTATGTTGAGATAAAAACTTAAATTGCTTGGAAAAAAACAGAGAAATCCTTTCATGGTTTCTTCAAGCTGTGGTCCCCCACACGATTTGTCTACCCTTCTCTCTCTCTCTCTAACACCCCCCCCCTCCCCCCGGTCTCAATTGCTCCGAGTGTTTGTGTGTTTTGTTGGTTCAAATGTTTTTTTTTTTTACCTCTATCCAAGGACATAAATACATAATAGAAAAAAAATCACCTTATGACTAATTTTGTCACGGATGTCATATGATCATCTTTCAGTAAATTGACACAGTACAATATGACATAGTCACGTGAGTTACGTGTGATTATAACCGTTAGATCTTGATTAAATAGTATATCTTGAATAAACTAATTTAATTTACGAAAAAAATAGATAAATGTGACCAAATGTGACCGGTGCTCAAGTGTGGTCACGGCGTGACTAATAACATGCCGTGAACATCCCTTCAAATTTGATCACGGCATGGCTCACAAAAATTTAATTTGATCACATCACCGCACAACACATAACTCAAATCACAACATGATTAGTCACGACAAGATATTTCAATTACCGAAACACCTCATCAGCTAGAACGCAAGGTGTTAAAATTCTTGTACATCTCTCCCTTCAATGTTGAACTGGTGTTATTGACAACATACAATCATTTTAAATTAAATACTAATTAAATTTGTAAGTACACTTTATGCTACATAATAACATAAAAGATATATTGTATGTTACAGATATAAAGATTTCTTAGATTTTCACTATTAATATCTAAATTATGCATTCATTTAAAATTTTAATAACTGAAAATCTCACATCAAAATAATAAATAAAATCATTAATTATAGTTCATATCATATTTTCTATGAACATAGTAAGAGACCATATATATAGTCTATGCGGTTGTTGTCTTTTTATTTTTATTTTCAGAATATATTTTTGTTTTAATCAGTACGAAGAGTTTAAAAAAAAATACCAATATAATAATTCGAAGATGTAATTAACTTTTCTAGTGCTCAATTTAAAAAAAACAAAGTTAAAATACTTATAGACAAAAAATATAAATTATACACGATAATTTTTTTAATTATAATGAAAAAATATAATGAAATGATAGAAAATAAAGACATACGAATCGTCCTTTAAAAAAAATGTACTACATTGATGGCATTTTAATTAGCAACATTTTTGGAGCCAAAAATATGCTCCTATAATATCTAAACATGCTTTGCATGAATTTGCACTGGGGTAAATAATTAACAGATAAGATAGGAAACTCCTCTGTTTCGCACACTACACACGTGCAACCCGTCGCCTCTGAGGCCTTATAAAAAGGGGCATCTGTGGAGCACTCAACATTTGTCAAGAGGCTCCTTTAGATCTGAAGTGGGGGTTCTTTTGCTCTTCAATTATTTAAGTGTGTGTGCTTGTCTCTTCTAAAATTCGACACAGAGAGAGATAGAGAGAGAGAGAGAGAGATGATAGAGTCTAGGTTTAAGAGGATTTGTGTGTTCTGTGGTAGTAGCCCTGGAAGAAAGAAGAGCTATCAAGATGCTGCTATTGAACTTGGCAATGAGTTGGTACAGATTTATGCAATGCACAATTTTTTTTATATACATTTAATTCCTCTCAAATATCCACAGGGTTTCATATGGTTTTCTTGATAGATAGCACATATATTTTCAAACTAGAAACCTATAAATACATGATTTAGCTAATTCTATTGGTGATAGTGACTAAATTTGCTTCTACACAAAAGAGAAATTTGTTTAGATTCTCTCTTTATATAAGAGGTTGCTTTACTTCTTATTCATATCATCATTTTAAAAATTCAAACAGTTAAACCAAGTCGTTTAAAATGATCTCTATATTAAAATATACTTGAGACAAAATTTTACATTTCTTGAAAACGTTATATTATTTTTTTTAGAAATTTTTTTAGTAAAAATTAGAAGTCAAGCCACCTAACTATGTAATACATTTGTTATTACAATAAAGTATTTTCTCCATCTGAGTTTTGAACCCATGGCTTCTTACATAGAGGCCATGTGCCTTAGCCACTAGACCAAAGCTATTTTTTTTTTTTTTTTTTATAGAAATTTTTAAAATCATTGTTTTTCTTTAAAATTTCCATAATAAATACATATACTACAGTGAACTTACTTTTTTTACATGCTTTAAGGTTTCCAAAAATATACAAGCAGAAAGCTGGTGTTTGCCTCTTTGTTTGCAACTTGAAATTAATTTCTTGTTTTATTTTTCTTTGTCGTTTGTGAAAGGTTTCAAGGAATATTGATTTGGTGTATGGGGGGGGAAGCATAGGATTAATGGGTCTGGTCTCTCAAGCTGTCTATGATGGAGGCAGACATGTCACTGGGTATGTACAAACTTTTCATTAAATTATAAATTTATAATCACAGTTTAAATATAAATCCAAAAAAAAAAAAAAGGTCATGATGTGCCTACTATTTAATTGTTTTGTTGTTTTCTGTTTATGTGCAGTGTTATTCCCAAGACACTCATGCACAGAGAGGTATGTACATGCATGTCTGTATTTAATTTAACAAAGTTACAACAGAGAATTTGTGATTATAAAACTAATTAAGAAAAATGTTAAAGAAATTAAGCAATGTACTAAGGACTTAATAATTGATGTGCACAAATGAAAATGGTCCTAATAAAAGACATAAAAATTTGGGTAAAGATATTCACAGATCAATTTTGGATTCATGTAGTGCATAACAAATAGACACAAAATGAAAAAGTACACGACTGATGCGCAGCATGAAGCCAAACCAGATCTCAATATATATCTTCTAAAAATTATGGTTGTGATAATGACATATAAATAAAGTAGGACACAAAAGAGAAATGTGTATCCCCCAAAAGATGTTGCTCTTTTGTAAATGTGGTTGTTGACATGTTTGTTTCATTGACTATATATATATGAATGAGTGCACTTTGTGCTGTATGTGCAATATAACTAGACAATAACAGATCATGAATAAGCATGCCCCACCAAATGTTAGTTTAAGTTGTCAAGTAGCAATTTATCTTTTGTATTCCAATAGATGAACTCCTATGTGACTCATAAGTCATAAGTGTAGATTATTGGCGCACCAAGGTTATCTTGTTCATGCTTTTTGGTTTCAAAAAGTGGTGTACATGTTTTGACTTTATTTGTTTGGTCATCAGATATTTATATTAATTTCATTTACAGATAAGTGGAGTCACTGTAGGGGAGGTGATGCCAGTTGCAGATATGCACCAAAGGAAAGCTGAGATGGCTAGACAGTCTGATGCTTTTATTGCCTTACCAGGTTTGTGCAAAATTTCCTTCTTGGGTAAATTTCATTTATGCCCCATAAACCACCAAAATATCATATAACCATAAATTTCATGAAATTATTTGATCAAGTTTATAACTATTTGTATCATGTAGGAGGGTATGGAACTCTGGAGGAATTGCTTGAAGTAATTACTTGGGCTCAACTTGGCATCCACAACAAACCGGTACTTCCATAACCTTGCATTTTGTTTCGGGTACTGCCTGAACGATACCAGTCCCGACCCAAAATCAAACCACCTTTAATAGCAAGGCAATTGAATGAACTGAATTGGTTTTGCCAAAACAGCATTTGCCTGATCGATGGATCAATACTATGATTTAATTGTTTTGTCTAACTTATTTATGAAAATACATAGGTTGGATTGCTAAATGTAGATGGCTATTACAACTCATTATTGACATTCATCGACAAAGCCGTAGAAGAAGGTTTTATCAACACCAGCGCACGTCATATCCTTGTGTTGGCACCAACCGCAACGGAGCTAATGGAGAAACTGGAGGTAACCATTTAAATTCAATAAAATCATTTACTTGCTATTTATTGATTTTTCACTTCTTGTAACCTTTTCTTTCTTTATTTTTTCTTTTTGTAGGAGTACATGCCATATCATGACAGAGTTGTATCAAAGCTAAATTGGGATGTGGATCGGCCAAGGAGGAGCTTTTAAAATTCAAATTTGAGAAACAATAGATAAATTAATATTCCTCCTAGTTCAGATGCATCTTTTTAAGGGATATTGTAGTCAGTAGCTTAATTAATTTCAACATGAAAAAAAAAAATGTCAAATGTATCTTAATTAGAGCATGGTAGTGGAAAAGCTGTCTCATGGGCGATTTATTCTCTGTTTTGTAAATTTTTCACTTTAGTACCTACAAACTTTGTATAACTCCAGTTTCCTTCAGTTACTATAGTTATCTAACTACTTTTGTATTTGAATTTTAATTATAATAGTGGTTAGTTATATCTCATGCTTATGCTTACAGTAGTGCGATGTATCATAAGATCAGATATTTCTACAGTGTTAGCTTTTTTTTCTTAACCAGATTGATCACATGGAAAATGAAATCTAAAATTTGCTGTATCAGGCATCAAACTGGAATTGCGAGCAAATATCAGAGATCTCAGAGCACTGTCACTTGTTAACATATCTGTGATAATTTAATGTTTACTCAAATATATATTACATACACATACAGACATGCTGAGCTCCATTTATTTCGTACATGTAAAGGTTTCCCTACATTATAAATTATTTCTTTTTCTTTAAAGTGATGATGATGATGATACTCATTATTTTGTTTCAGACAGCAGCGATCATTTCTATTATATGGGCCTAGACTAATGGGCCGAAGTCAGGTGTCCTTAATAAGACCTCTCCTGGCCCAATACAAATTTAGAATCCGATAAAGAATAAAGAGGAAGATAAATTATATGTTTGATGGACATTAGATCAAACAGTTAAATTCTAAATGTTTTCACATATCTTATCATCAACAACTTTATTTATCTGATTTGTTTAATTATTATAAATTTATAATCGAAAGACTCATATTTATTCATGATGTCTGTTCTTATTTAAAAGAGAATATATGTTTGTATTTATTATAGAAATTTTGTTGATCGTGCTGTTTTTTATTACTTTAAAATTTTAAATTCTTAAAATTAATATTTATGTTTAAAATTTATTTTTTGAAGATGTTTTATAGAAATTTATTATAAAAATAAATTTATTTGTGGGGTTACTATTAATAATTTAATATGGCTTAATTCTCTATCTCTTTATACTTCATCTACTCGCAAAGCAACCGTAAATTCCTTGTAAATGAATAAACACTGAAATGTAAATGATACTTCAACCCAACCTTGTAACAGTTCCATCATTTTGAAACGAAATTTCAAATTTCATAATTTACAATAACATTTTTTTAGCCTATATTAAATCGTCGAAACATATGACAGATATGATGAATAACCCAATCAAACAGGTTTTATTCTATATTTCTACTAGGTAAATTTCTGTTATCATATACTTGAATGAATATACGGGCCAGATTCTTTTTTTTTTTTGAAATATTAGTAGTGGCATACGGGCCAGACTCATTGGCGCAAATTGAAGCAAAATACATTTAAAAAAATAGAAACTTTTTTTTCAATAATTTTATATTTGGGATGATTGGAACCAATAGACATCGCGACATTTGAGAAAAACGACCACTTATTTTTTTTTATGGTGCCAAACAATCTCTACCGAATAATTCTACAATATTAAGATCACAAAAAGATTGAGCATTTGAAAATAAGTTATTAGAGAAAATTAAACCATTATTCTCTACGAATAGTGGTTTTATTTTATCTGATTCTCAATTTCCAAACCCAAAAAAATTGGTTACTGGAATTAAAAATAATCAAATAAATCAAATATAGAAAAAATAAATAAATTAAATTTCACCAAGCTAGTGAAAATATGACATTGGAGGAAAATAAACTCATAGCATATCATATATTTGCACGAATTTAGTTTCCTGTGCCTAATTTTATTAATTAGTATATCTATCAAGTTCTTACTTGGGTTCTAGTTTTGAAATGGATATGTTGTGATCTGTTATTTTTCCAGTGAAGATGCATGCTAAAAGTACCAAGGCTACATGAGGTCTTTGTGAACTGTGAGTGGAAAAAAGAAAGAAATTCATTTTTTTTATGTGGCAAGAAGTATCACCTCACCTGATAATTAGATAATTATTTTGAATCTCCATGGACCAAAATTCACGCATTTTTTTTTACATCCCAGCAGTACTCGCTGCAACTCTAAAAATCTTTCATTATATATAAAGAATATTGAGTTTCAATTGTGTACCTGAAACGTTCCACTAACAAAATTTATAGCAATTTTTTTATGAATGCACTGCGGATGAAATTTGTATAATCTTTTTTATCTCTAATATAAAGTCATCAACTGTACCTCCATAATATATTAGTTATGAAGTGCACACAGAAAAATAAAAGCTATAAAGTAAAGATTATTTTTCATTTAGCTAAACTAATTTATAAAATAAAATAAATTGGAGGAAATCAATTTTAACTATTTGGCAAATTTGCATCAATTTCGGAGAGCTATATGATTGGTTGACATATATGAATTACCGATAAATTTAACTATTTTATGTTAATAGCACATTTTTTTCTTATTTTTTATAATTATAAATTTTTAAATCTAAAGTTGTTGTATTATTGATCTCATTAGTTCGTTTAATAATTAGTAAATTTAAATTAACATTTAATTGATTATAACTAAGATCAAGCGATTTATTATAGTAACCCAGGATAACTTTAAATAAATAGATAAGACTTCGAAGCAAGGGCTAATTAAGTTTTCCTTCATAAAATATTCCATCACAGGGTCAAATTTTATTATTTTTTACTTTAGTTTTTTATTTCGAAAATACCACGAATTGCTGTTTTCCCCTTTCTTATACCTCAAGCATACATTGATAAATGATGAGCTGCATAAATTACTTGCTGAAAAGGGTAATTTACATCTTAGGATTTACAATTTAATATCAGTCCACCAATTGTATTTGTTTCTATTTTGTATTATAGCCCATCATAAAACTACAATTCAATTAATCAAGGACCAAATTCAATTTACTCAAAATTAAACTTAAGACTACCCACACCCTCTGATAGAAAAGAAGAGCATAAAAATTAGCCAATTTAAACAAGAACTTGGTTAAATTGGAGTCTAACAAACAAGATAACCAAACAAATTCTATTTAGTTAACGAGTTTGAATTATTAATTATTTTTATTTAATATCTGATTAGTTAGTTTCAACACAATTTTTGCAACAAATTGATACCAATGAAACAAAAAAATATAACTACTTTTGCATATGCAGTCAAGTTTCTTACCTACAACAATTACCGCTCAGATGTATGTGCAGCAAAAAAGGCACTAAAACAAACTGGACCTGAACAATCACCACTTAGAGCTTCCAATGGAGAACTGAATCAACTGGATCGGGACAAACAAACCTCAATATGATATCACCAAGAGAAGAGGATGAAGAGCCGAATCAGGACTAGAGTCAGGAGCCAACCAAACATTACAAAAAGAAAAAGAGCAAGAATTGGTGAAGAAGAAAAAAAAAACACCGGTATAAACGATAACACACAACTAACATATCAAGAACGGAAGGTATATCTACTGTATACAAACGAGCGACCACTCATTCTTCTGTTGCCGAAGAAGAGAAACACTTGTCCGTTATTTTAGTCCGACACTCAGCACAATGAGAGAAGTGTGGCAGAGGTCGCCGTGATTTTTTTTTTTTTTTTTTTTTTAAGTAGCCCCTTTGCTCCTCGCTTTTCCCAGCAATAAGGAACTCATCTTTTTATTAGCACATGGATTTGGGTTTTCTCCTAAACACTGTAATTCTGTAAAATTACTGTATCGAAATTCATGGATGATTATATTATATTATCTAAGTAAAATTTAGATGCTATGGATAGTATAAGGTTTTCCGTGCTATGGCTTCAAAAATTTATCCTATAAACTTCAAACTTCGATTGAAGTAGTTCAGTAAATTAGTTATATAATGAACTTGTAGAATACTATTTTTTACTATTTTAAAAAAAAATTACTAATTTTTATTATTTATAAAAGATGGTAGAAAATGACTTAAAATGAAAGAAAATTGCTAATGTTTTTAGGTTTGTCATCTTTCATAAATCATAAAAAATAAGAAAAAAAATTCAAAAATAATAAAAATTAGTATTCTACAAGTTCATTATATAACTAATTTACTGATCAAATTTTAAAATTTATACAATAAATTTTATAGCACGAAATACCTGATGCCATCCATAGCATATAAGCCTTAATCTATAAATTTGTATTGCACAATTGGGTTGAGCCAGGCCCGTGCAATAGTGCTGGTGCTGGGTAAGAGCTCCAGTAGAAAGGAGAATTCGCATCCTCTGAGATATCTCAAACTTTGCGTGACTTTTTGGAATATCTCAATCGTTCAAATACATTATGCACGAATCTCAAAACTCAAAATATAGGCACCGGACACGTAGGTCACGCAAAAATTGAGATATCTCAGAGGATACGCACCCGTAGAAAGGATCAGTAGGAACTAGGAAGCTACTGTGGCGGGCCCTATCCAAAAAAACAAAAACAAAAAAGTTTAATATTGCTGGGAGCGAGCCTAGCTCGCCGAGCCAGCGGAGGTTTGATTAACTTGTGGGACTAAACGAGTGGTTTAATAATTCCGACTTTGGGCTTTATATCAATATCCCGGAGAAGTCCCGTTTGAAAAATTGGGCCGACAAGTCTTTCCTCTTGAACTGAATTTGGCCCAACTGTTCTATATCGGTTTCTTTTTAATCATCTTACCATTTCTTCTGGAATCTTCTTCTCTGTCTAGAAAAATTGTTAACCGTGGCGAACAAAAACATCCTCGAAGAAAAGCGCGATTCTCTTTTCATGTTAATCAGAAGCTCTTTAATCCTATCGCTAGACTAGCGGAAAGAAAACATGGTTAGTTCTCTTCTTGATTTCATTTAATTGAACAACTTTTTATTTTGCGAGTTCGTTTGATTAGTACTTGATTGGTTTGATACGAGTTGGGTTAGCACCTTGATTCCTCGTTTACTTCTTATTAATCTGGCTATCCGGGGTAAATTGATAGTATTTTTCGAATTACCTGATAAATATGGCATGATTATTTTTTACCCATTACCGAGGTTCTATTGTGTATTATTAAATAAGGATATATTTTATCAAATTTGGTACCACCATATGCTTCTGGTTTGTAATGAAACTGGATGGAACAATTGAGGCTGTTTTATTTATTGCCTTCCACTAATTTGATTTTTAGGTTCTATTTAAGAAATCATTGTAAAATTTGTGAAGTGCATATAAACTAAGGAGTTGGAGAAGGCTTTGTTAATTTTTTATTTCTTCTTTTTCATTTTTCATACATTAAATTGTATGCTGAAAATTCAAATAATCTATATTTTTTTTTATCAATATCTCCCGAGTTGATGAATTCCATTATGGATTTCATATAATTTTCTTTTTATTAAAACTTCTGTTATGTAGGCAGCTAAAATTATTGCAAATTTGATTGTTATTGGCTCTGGAATTTTGGGAAGAGCTGTTCTTCAGGCATATCGCAAGGCCCTTGACAGTAAGTACTATTTTCTCACAAACCCTATTTTCTTTTTCCAGTACCTCACATGACATTTTGTTGGTCATTTGTAATGAACGCCAAAGAACCAAAACTGAGAGATCAAGATAAGCTAAAGTTTTTAAGGGGCATATGCTTCACATTTTTTTCTCTTCATAAATCTGAAATTTAGAAGTTAAGAGCACAGGAACACAAATTTGCAAAATTAGCTTATTAGAAAGTTTCCACATGTGCGTCTCTGTTTGCATTTATTGGTCACAAACCAAGTTCCCTACTTTGTTATCCATTTTATCGATATTATGTACTGTATCAAGAGTGAGGCTATGAAACTATGCATAGAGCACGTCGCTCCGTACTATGGATCCATGGACTCATATATTTGAACCATTCAACATGATATTCATATGAAAATGTACGTGGAGGCCCAATTTTACATTTTTTTTGGAATTTTGTTACTATTTTTCTTAGATAGGTAGAACATCATACTTGTATGGACGAGAATCTTAAGATCAAATGATTTTCTAACTATCTAAAAATATAGTAAAAAGATTCTAAAGAATATAAAATTTAGCATTCAAGTACATTTTGATATGGAGATCATATTGAGCGGTTCGGATTGACTGTTTGGACTTTGTAAAAAAAAAAGTTTCCATGAATGAGAGACATGACTCAAAAATCTATCTCTCTTTTTTCTTTCTTAGTTAGACGTGTGGCAGTGAATTAGACTAGATGCATGAGATTGTCTACTGTGAGTAATGTATGTCGCCATCTTAGCACATTAAATGAGGCAACACACCGAAATGGGACAAAGAGGAGGGCCCACACATTTTGCTGGAGCAATTTCGCATCTGTTTTATGCAAGCCTAGGTTCACAGCCAATATGTGCAAACCAGGGGCAGAAAGTGTTTTTTCTCAATTTGACACGATATGCATTCAAAGAGTGCTAATTTGGTCACTGATTGGTTTTAATTCAATAGATGTGAACTTCCTAGTTCGCTAATTTTGCATAATTGTGTCTGTATCCTGTAACTTTTAAATTTCAGATTACTAAAAATGAACTGCATAATTTTCATATCAGCTTAACACAGTAACTCAGTAAGAGCAATTTATATAAATATGAAACAGAATATGTAAATTATATGGGCCTTTTTTGTTCAAGTTTTGTTATATTGAAAGGTCTTTTATAAGGTAAAAAATAGCCAACATTTGACCCAATAAACCACTCTATTATTAATTAGTCATGTATTGTTCTGTATTATTATTTTTTATTTTTTAGATGCTAATAAGACGGGTGTTGCTCATGAGACGATAAACAATATAAGAAGAGCTAGCAAAGCCATGACCGAGCAAGAAGCCCGACAGATTTTGGGTGTCTCTGAACAAACTTCTTGGGAAGAGATCTTACAGGTCCCCCCCTCCCCCCTCTCTCTCTATGCACACCCCTAGCTTATAGGATGTGGTTGTTTTTCATCCGATGCGCCAACATGAAAGTAAACAAGAATGCAAAAGATGAAACCTGGAAGAGATTTTTTCACTTATAGAATTATTATTAAATAATAAAGGGAAACAGAAAGAGTGCTGGGTTTTTCCAGCCAAACTTTGGAACCATTTTTTTTTTTCGGATCCAAAGTGTTTTTCTGAAAGAGTGGCTGGCATTTTTTCTGAAACAGAAATCACATTGGATCCAGAAAAATAGTTCGGCTCCAAAGTTTTGGTCCAAAATTTTTTTGGGTCCATCTTTGCTATCGAAAAACCTCAGCAGACTTTATGTTTCCCTATACTATATAATAATAATTTCTGTAAATAAACAATTTTCAACTAGGAACCTGATGTACATTTTCAGTACCAAATGCCAAGCGGTGCATGTCATGAGTGCAGGACTGATTACCACTTGAGAAGCAGAATTTTCCAAATAAGATGCATTGTGGGATAAATGGTTCCTTACTGAAGTTATATAATTATTTTTCAGAAGTATGATAACTTGTTTGAGAGAAATGCAAAGAACGGGAGCTTCTACCTACAATCGAAAGTTCACAGAGCAAAGGAGTGCCTGGAAGAAATTTACAAAAAGAATAACCAAGCTCCTAGTTGAAATTGCAAAAGCTTGTTTTTTGTTTTGATTTTCTTTATTTTTTTTTATTTTTGAGGTAAATCCATGGGTACGACAGGTACATATGTTTGCCCACCTTGTGAAAATTTAAAAATAAGGGAGATGATTTGTTAATTTCAATAGTTACTGTGAACGAGCTTTCTTTGAGAGGCTTTTATTTTTATGTGATTAATTTTTATGTAGTTCTCATTTCTTTTTTAGATGAATGTTGGGAGCAGAGTTGTAGTTCATTTTAGTGCATGTTTCGCCTGGCAATGGTCGAGTTGGTTTTGGTTTGGAACGGATCCAAAATAGTTTATATGAGAAGAGCACTAGAATTTTGATGTTCTTAAATTCATGAAGTCTCTTGTGAGCTTAATTTTAAAATTTATTAGTTTGAGTTTAGACGATAAATTCCAATTATTAGAACAGATCTAATTTGATCTAGATCTAATTTATGAGTTAAATGTTTGTATGTAAATTTTACAAAATTTTGAATTTAATATAAAGTCAAACGTGATAAAAAAATGATGAAAAATAAACATAATAAATTAATTTATAAAAAAAATTATTGCTTGATGTTATATTCAATTAATTCAACAAAATATAACATATAAATGCATCTGTCATAGAGTAATGGTTCAACAGTTTAAATTTATTATCTACAAAATATAATATATAAATGCATCTGTCATAGAGTAATGGTTCAACAGTTTAAATTTATTATCTGAAATCAATGCGATATACAACTTAAAAAAATTTAGTTCTCCTTTTACAGTTTTTATAATGATGAGTATGCTTTAACTGCACGTGAACCTGAATCTAAACACAAATATTTTGTTTCCTAAGATAATATGAATTCTCTTTTAACCAATATCAAGTAAAATATTTCTTCTTTAAAATTATTAAATTTATTGACAAAATATTCTTGATGGACCAACTTTATCTCTTCCTCCCCTTATTTCTCCTCCCATTTGTTATGGATATCATAACTCCTCCGATCCACATGATTAGTGTAATATAAAACAGTCTTGCTCCACCGATCATGTGAATCGGTGGAACTATTTTTCCACTTAGCTAAAAATGCACCACAAAAAATCTCACATATAGACCTCCACCAATGCAGTAGATCAGTGGAGCTGGACTTTCAAAATTTACGGCATCAAAGCCACACTGTCTCTCCTTCCTTTATGAATTGAGTCCACATCATCATAATTATTTTATTGTGACCCTCCACAATTGGGTCCACATCTATAACTTATTTTTTGTTTTGATATAATCACTACATTTATATTTATATTTTATATAATAACATATTTATTTTTAAAAAAATCTTGAATATCCAGCTCCACCGATCTACTAGATCAGTGGAGGCCTATGTGTGATATTTTATGTGGCGTAGTTTTAGTCAGGTGGAAAAATAGCTCTATGCTACACCGATCTGTAGATTGGTAGAGGTTATTTTCATGACTTTCAAACAAAGAGTGCTTGTTTGATTAATTTTTTTAAAAACAGTTCTATTTAAAAAAAATGCTAGATTTAACTTGATTAATTGTATCAGATAGCTCGCATTTGCTTTGCATCGACTCTGCCCTTTCGCTCCAAATTTCGACTTCACCAATATGTATGCACTGAGGAGTTGGCTAGAGAATAGTTTATTTATAGAAAATATTAAAAATTAATAGAGAAAGAGTACTGTAGTTTTCTTATGTATTGAATAATCAGTGGAATTTTTTGGATCAATTTTTTTGTTTGCCGATACAAATTATTTCCCTTTTTTCAATTAGTTTTGATTTCTTATAGCAACTTTCTTCCGACTCCAAACACTTTTTTTTTCACATAATGGAGGCCACATAGGATTTAAAATTCTAAGGTGATTAAAAAAATATCTTTTAGATCGGTGAAATTTTTACAATCTTTTTATGTATGAAAATTTCAAAATACTCTTTCTTTTTTTCTCTATTATTTTATAATATTTTCTATAAATACAAAATTTTCAGCTGGCTATCCATGTGTAAAAAATCGCTCAAAGTCAGGTCCGTGCAACGGAAAACGCCTTGAAGGTCTTCTGGACTGGGACCAGACTCGTTAGACCCCCGGCCCACCTCATGAGCCCAATAAGTAAATAACCCATAAGCTTTTATTTAGCCCATTAATTGCTGCATTTAATATCTCAGATTGTCATCATTATACTTGGTTTTAGGAAGAATGCCGCTATTTTCAGGGCTTGCTTTTATTAAGAGCAAAATGATTTTTTTTCTTCTTTTTTACCGTTGTCAAACCGTTTCTTCCTTATCGTTCCTCAGTTACTGATTATTAGTGATTAATGCTCATCTTCTTATTACAGTAATTGGGTAAATAAAGTAGAGGTGCTACTTTTACCCGATTATCCGGAACCGACCCGGATCCGGTTCATTTGGGTAGGGTATGGTTTAAAAAATATAACCGGCTAAATTATGGGTACGGTTACAAATTTAATAATTTAATATCCGATCCGGATCCGAACCAGAACCGATATTGTAATGGGTAGGATATGGGTTTGATTTTATTATCCGACCCATAACCGAACCCGACCCGATACCCGTATAAATACCTGATAAAACATATATTAGTTTTGCATATTAATTTAATATCTGATTAACAAATGTCACACCACTCCAATAATCTCGTTTGCATATTAATTTTTTCTATAACATTTATTGTATTGGAAATTTATTGCATATACCATTGCCTTATATCCTCCCCATAATTATGAAAATTTATTGCTTGATATGTCCTTTGTAATAAATCTCATTAAAATAAAAAATCTGCTATATATCCTTCTTGATCTTTTGTCAATTAATATTTTACTTTCTAAAAATTATATCTCTTCTTCAATATTTTAATTTCAAGAACAATAATATAATTTTTATATTATTTATGAACAAGAACAATAGTATAATTTCTATTTTACAACAACCTTTTAATTTATATTATAATGATTTATTATGTGAGATACGAAGATGTTTAAGAAATTATAATTATATTTAAATGTAAATGATTTCTCAAATACTTATGAGTTGTGACATGTACCCGCTCCGGATCCGGAACCGCTTTGGATCCGGACCGGACCCGATAATTTACAAACAAGTTATGGATATCTATCTACCCGGAACCGAAAGATTGGACCTGAAATATCTACGGGTAGATAGGTATCCGGATCCGGACCCAACTCGATTTGAAACAAATAAGTGTATGGATTGAAATTTGGATCCGAACACTTTTAGGATACGGATCCAAATATAATAGTATCCGGACCCGACCCGACCCAATAGCACCTCTAAAATAAAGTAAGCATTCTGAGTAAATAAAGCAAGCATTCTTATTACCGTAATGAGGTAATTTTTTGCTATCCTGGTTCATAGAAGGTAATTTGCTATCTTCTTATTACCGTAATTGGGTAATTCCCTTTTACTGTTTTACATACATTTACTTATAATTTTGAGGCGATTGTGTCAAAAATTGTTGATTTCAATGAGAAATAATACTGCTTGTTAAATTTTCTCTTGCCAATCCTATGTTATTTAAGAATCTCATATACGGATTCAACGAGCAGCACATGCATTGAAGTGTGTGCTGAAGTTATATGGTCATATTTTTCATTTTTCATATTTGTAAATAGCATTTTAATTTGAAAATAATTATTTTTCAAATAATATTTTGAGAAATTATTTCACTTCCAATTATTTTAATTGTCTACCTATTGAACTAGACAGTTTACGTTTAAAAAAAACATAACATTGACACTATGAACACTAGCTTAATTTCGTGCAAAAATAAAAAAAGGACGATTTAAACAATAGCGTCTCCGCAAAAAAAAAAAAAATTGCTTGGAATATGTAAACCAAAATAATATTTTCTGTGAATACCAGGATATATTATTAGAATAATTTAGCGAATCATATAACATGCGCGAGGTAAAATATTCTGTATGGCAAGAAATAAATTTAACAAGCTGCGTGAATATACAATTAAGTTGATGTTGTTTATTTTATTATTTAACCACTGTCATTGAAATCCAAACTAATTACACCTAGGGATTTGTGTTTATTTTTTTTATAGAGAAGGCATTTTCAAATGCAAGTTCAACAATCACATCATTAATTGCATTTGTCGACATTTTTATTATACTATACTAGTACTACTATATTTTATTTTATATTAATATGGTTACTACCGAGTCATAGTGACATGTCTCATATAATTATATAATGGAGACTAAAAATTAAATTCCAACAAATTAAAACTAAGTTGGGAGTTTTGATAGGAGATGCCAACAGCTCTTGCTCAAATATATATATATATATATATATATATATATATATATATATATATATATATATTTTATAACCTTGAATATTTTCATACTTAGGATATGCTTAATATTAAATAGAGGAATTCAATATCAATAATTTTGGTGCTCATTACGACAAAATCTATTTTCTTTATATATAATTCAAATTTAAACGACAAATTCAAAACAATGATCTTGTTTTATATATTTGATATTTCTAATAAAATGCTTCATATCAAATCATAAAGTTTTTTCTTTGTTTGATACAAGATCATGAAAGGGTACAAAAATCAATGGCCCAAATAAACTATGGAAGTACTGATTTTATATTTATTATTTTGGTTTTGCTTCTTCATCTTGCACATAATAAACTTTTAAGTTTCTGATTTTTGTCATCAAGAAATTGATTTAGAAGTAGATAAAACTAACGGTTCATATTTTTTTAATGTAAGTTTTAAGTTATTAATGAAACAAAATTGTGATGAGAAGGACACTAAAAATACTATTTTTGAATCCTCCTACACTGAATATACTTACGAAATACTTGTTATAGGTGGATTAATTTTTCCAAACATTTCCAGTGACCAGGAGATAATTTAAGATCCTTTAAAAAAAGTTACAATTAATGTACATTTTTTAAAGAAAAAGATAATGCAAAACAGATCAAGTCAAAAGGGTAAATTATAGGTTTGTTTCTCTATTGTTCATCTATGAATGACTTTACCACTTTTCTTTTAGTTATTTCAAACCAAAATGTTAGGGTTATTAATAGACCAATTGCAACTTACACTTTTATACATCATACACATCTTTAGGTGTTTATTAACTTTTATTTCTATCTTCTAATTGAAAAAATTGCCGAGATGATAAATCAGTAAATCAAGAAAAAAAATGTTTCTAATATTTTTCTAAAGAAATGCTAGTGAAATAATTTACTAAATGTTTCTAATATTTTGGCAGCAAAAGCATCAACATTGTGAGCTCCATAATTGGGTAGGCTGTAATTCTAGTTATTCATGCAATCACTCTATAGACTTATTAAGAGATACACAATTATATACTATTATATAGCTTAGTTTTTACAATTTTCACAGTATCAAATATCATATATTTTTATACCTGAACTGAGATGGAGTAGCTCCTCTAATTCTGAAATATCAATATTTTAGATTTACACCATTGTTAGAAATGCCAACTATATATTATTAGTTTTGACATCTTCTGATGTAAATATGGAAAATAATGATTGTGGTTTTGTGAATTGTATTTTCTTCACCATTTAAATTTACACTAATAAAAATCACAACTAATTTAGTAATTAAGACAATAATATTCGTGTCAAATATTTCAAATTCAAAAATCTAATTTAGTGACTAAATACAATATCATACATTTGAAATATTTTAAATCTAAAATCCAGCATCTGCTAAAGAAACTTGCAATATAATTTCCAGAAAGAAAAAAAATCAACACTTTTTTTTATGATATACAATCAAATGCTCTACTGTTGAGTTATGGACTGACTCTTTGTTCATAGTTGATGTTGCGGTTTAATGAAACTCCGAGGCTCAACTTATATTTTTTCTCTAAAAAAACTTATTTATTTATGATTTAAGAATAGATAATTAGAGCCGTCCTATTTTGACAGATATAGAGAAAATTCAAAGATTTAAATAGCGTTTATTGCGTCATAGCGGAACGGTTAAAAAAACAGCACTATGTCAGTATGGCGCCGCTAGTGCACTATTTAGAATCATGTCTAAAATTACATACATCCGATCTTATATGTCTAATTTTTGAAAGGTTAATTTGATCATTCTTCCTAAATCCAGACTAGCTAAAATAACTAGAC
The DNA here is from genome assembly GCA_024447775.1 of Carex cristatella. Lineage (NCBI taxonomy): Eukaryota > Viridiplantae > Streptophyta > Magnoliopsida > Poales > Cyperaceae > Carex > Carex cristatella. Next base: position 9,170,104 of record JAJHPF010000003.1, on the reverse strand, counting down.
AATACATTTTATGATTTTTTTTAGAAAATATATTTTATGTGCTCACTCAATTGAAAGTCATGTGCAAGTTTTGTACTTATTTTTAGTGAAAATATTGACAGTGTTGATTTGACTTTATGCATTGTACGAGTTATGTATTTGTTAATTTTGACTATATCATATGTGTTGTCTAAAATCAAAATAACATTTTCAATATCTTTACTTTATATTTTAACCGGAACAAAGATTTACTTAACAAACGGCTTACATATTTGCATCTAGTTTTGTTTTTTGTTTAACAAAAAGAATGATTTTTGCAATTCCTGGAGTACGTTGAAGCATATCAAAGCACCATTAATATGTTATGGAATGCTCTCTCTTTTTTTTGAAAACTTGGTAGCGGCTACCAAGATTATATTTAGATGTGTTTAGAACAACAAATCCTAAATAATTACATCAGAAATTTAAATCAAATGTTTCTATGGTATGTTCCAAGCCCCTGATACAACCTCTCTTTCCCACAGAACCTCATCCATAGTTTTGCATCCTCAATTGCTCTACCCGCCACCTTCCAGGATGGCAGCTTCGAAGATCGGAATATAACATCATTACGCTGTCGCCACAGAGACCAGAGGACTGACATGAATTCAGAAATCCATTTGCTGCTGTGTCGTCCCGTCGAATTATGTAGCCTTGAAGCATCCCAAGTGGACTGTACAGAGAATCGGTACCGAACCAAGGTCGGAAAAAAATTCCAGACCCGATGTGCATTGTGACACTCAAAAAACAAGTGGTGGGATGTTTCAAGTGGACAGTCATCGCACATCACACAGCAAAGTTCACAGTTCATGCCCCGAGTTTGTTGAACTAAGGTATTCTTTCATATTTTTATTTTCCAAACAGCCCAACAGCCGTTTGTTGTGAATATTAAAAAAAGACCCCCAAACAACCCTCCACACCTAAAAAAATAGAAAAACAATAGATTTGAGTAGTTATGATAAGGTGGAATCCAATTTTTGTTTATTTAATAAAAAGGAGGTCGCAAATTAAACCTATAAAAATTAGTAAGAAATTTCAACAGCTAGAAAGCTCAAGCTTAACAGGTGTGATGACATAAAGAGATGAAAACAAATTTAGATTTCGAATTGTTTTCTGAGCGAAAGATGGAGATCTAATTTTACAAATTTTAATGTTCATAAATAATCTTTTATGCCAATTTTGAACCCGCAATCTCCTAAAAAGATGTTGTCCTCGGCCATTAAATTGTTAACTTTAGTTCCAAATCTAGAGTCAGACTTCTAAATCACAATCCATGAAATTAAGTTGAAACTGAACTTTCTAATTTACGACCAATTCATTATAATTACGACCTAGGTATAGGGAAATAAATCTGCTGCGATTCTAATGGAATCGCAGAAACCTGCTTTTTCATATCCATCCACTAATTTATTTTGATATTCGTGTATAAAAATAATTGATTTTGAGATTCGTGTATTCAAGAGAATTGATGGTTGGATTTGGAAAAACAAAGGAGCCTGCGATTCTTTTGAATCGCAACAGATTTATTTCCATGTATTGGAGATGCACTTATCAATCATGATCCGTACGTGTGATAATTTAATCAGAAAAGGTAGGTGGCAACGGCCAAACTCAACCTTTTTATATTCCTCAACAAGTTGCTCATTACATTGTTTTTTGAGATTTAGTTTTACAATTAATTTGATTAGAGACTGCCATCGCGTGAAATCCAATTATTTCCATTCAAAGCAGCAGCAGCAACAACTAAGTATTTAGTTTCAAATAAATTGAAGTAGACTAGAAATGAAATCCAATCGTAGTCACAAGATGAATTAGATAATTATAAAATAGAAATATTAATACTACTAATAATAAAATAGTACCTTTATTCCAAAAAAAAAAATAATAATAGTATCTCTAATAATAATACTAATACTAATAACACACTCACTATATCATGCCTACACTATTGATCATAGATGTCAAAGTTCGAAGTTCTACGTCCTAGATTCTAAGTAGGGGTGTTCAAATGGTTCGGTTTATTTGGTTTTAAACCGAACCGGAGAATTTCGGTTTAAATGGTTCGGTTTTTCGATTTAAATGGTTCGGTTCGGTTGATTTTATGAAATAATTCGGTTTAAATGGTTCGGTTCGGTTTTAAATTCTCAAAACCGAATAAACCGAACCGACCGATTTTATTAATAGTTTGAGACTTCGTGTATTATTTTAGTTCATTTTCGGTTTTGAATATACGTGTTTTGATTTTTTGAGATTGAATTTCTCTATTCGGTTCAACCGAACAAACTATTTATTAATAGTTTGAGACCATTTATTTTCGGGTCAACCAAATCACTTATTTATTCCTCTATTCGGTTCAACCGAACAAACCGAAGTTTAAATCGGTTTAATCGGTTCGGTTTTAATTCGGTTTGTTATTTTAGTTCGGTCGGTTCGGTTGGATTTTCAAAAACCGAACAAAAATTTGGTTTGGTTATTTTAGTTCGGTTTGAACCGAACCAACCGGTTGAACACCCCTAATTCTAAGTCTCTAGTCATATGGCCTAAAGCTTAAAATATTATTCCTAAACATGCCTAAAACACTATCTCTTAAGTCATGGTTCTAGACTTCTGGTAACTTCCACACACTCCTATCCGAAGCTAATTTCTTGTATATATTCCAATCATTCAAATTCATTTTCACTACTTCCTTCAAGTTCCTTTTTCACTGCTTCCTTCCATTTGAAGCGGTGAAAAAAAAAACTATGTTGTGTCGTGATTAAGTGATTTGATCATTTCATGTTATGTTCGTGACCAAAAATTTTATTTCGTGGAATATGAGGTCTCGTAGTGTGATGTGATGTAAAATCTGCTCGTGTCGCAACGTGTTATTTTTTAACGAAAAAAATATATATCATACAAATAAACACGTTACATGACTAACATACGTGATATGACTTTTCATGTTATATACGTGACTAAGAGATCACATATATATTTACCGCATGGTTATGTATATATTATATCTTGATTTCATTCGTCGTTTCTCAAAAGGTTTTGAGGATTTGCTTTTCTTAAATAAAAATAAACAAACTATTTAAACATAACAAACATTCAATGTGTTAAATTTCCGAAAAGCAACTCCACCATAGCACTGCTACGGTGGAGCTGTATTTAGAAATTCAATATATTAAGCGCTTGTTTTGTTTAAATGAGTTGTATATTTCTATTTAAAAAAAATCCGTTTAAGGGTACCATTTCGAGGTTGTATCAATAAACTTAATTCGAGAACCCAATCAAGATAGACTATTATTATTTATGTAATGACTCTAGACTTAAGAGAGACTCAATTCTAGAAATAATTTGAGAATAATGCACTGAATCCATTATATTATAAATTTGTTCTAACAAACCTCAAAAAATATTGAGAAACGGTTTTAGTTATTAATCATCAATTGCACGCTTATATTAGGATATTAATATTGAGAAATGATGTTGGTCAGTGCAAATCCAAACTCAAAAATGTTGGCATCCCTCAAATTTATTTAAGGATTTATGTTTTAGTATGAATAGGCAAACTGCTACTTGTTTAAAACAATATCAATTGCACGTTTATATATGTAGCATTTAATTTAATTTAGTTTAAATTGTTTTTAGAAAATTTTGAACCACTAAAAAACAATAGTTTTGTAAAATACTTAATAAGTAGTAAAACAATTCAAAAAAAAATGTAAAATTTGATCTCCGAGCATATTTTAATATAGATATCATGTTGAACGGTTTGGATCGACTGTTTAGACTTTGAAAATCGCAAAATTAAATTGTTATAAGATGTTGTAACTTTTAAATATTCACCTCCTCATTCAAAATAATTGATTCAGCAGCCAAATAAATCTCATTTAAGTTGGAATTATTTTGATACAGACGATCAAATCGGATATTCCAGTAACGGATCTCACTATCAATTAGACTAGACTACTCTCATTAGTGTCTTCATTAATATCTTCAAATCGAATTTGAAATCATCAAGTCTCCAATAGTACATATTTATCATGAAAAAAAAAATCTGACTAGACCAATAAACGATCCTGTTATTTGTGCTGTTTAGACCAATATCGAATCATGCGATCAAAATATTCAGTATTGTAAATAACAGCATGCGCTCGTCGGACGGACAGAATATCACCAAGCGATTAATCAGGAATGTTTGCGAATAATCGACCATAATAAAAATAATCGTTCAATTAGTTGAAAAAATTCATCATAAGTTAATCACCAACAACGACTAATCAGACGATTAATCATCCTAAACCACTGTTTCTTATAACACTCAAAATATCCCAATTCTCAACTAACACAGACGCGGAGTTTTTTTATCGGTAGAAATTAACAAAAAAAGAGAAAGAAAAAATAGAAATAGTGCACATGTTCTAATATTAATAGTAAGACCAGTATAAATTCTACCAGTCTTAAAAATTTCAAAGTTTAGACCTGTAAAACTCTTACCGGTTCTAATTATTTTTTTTTTCAAAAGTCTAAACTTTGATAAATCCAACTGATAAAAAATAAAAATAAAAAGTTAGGACCGATAAGAGTTTTACAGGTCTAAACTTTGAGATTTTTAAGACCGGTAGAATTTATACCGGTCTACTATCAATATTGCACTCCTTCTATTTTTCTTTCTCTTTTTCTGTCAATTTCTAAAGATAAAAAAAAATCCCACAGACGCAAGAGGCCAAGAGGGTATTGATTTTAACGTAGTTTTTGATTCATACAGCACACTAACTTCAAAATCAAAACAACACCTCACATCATTCGCGAGCTGCGTGAAGCTAAAAGCACTATCTTAAGACTATTACCCACGCAAGAGCCGTTACTTAGTAGTATCGAAATAGCCGAATCCGTATCATTCCAGGTATCTGAGAGAGCTGTTCGGCAACTATGAATTAAATCTTCTTAAGATTTAATCTTTTTTCTTTAGCTTCTTTAGTCGCTTAATTCTGCCGAACAATAATTTCTTAGCGCGGATTAAAAACACCTCATTTAGCCTTTTTTTATCCGGATCTTAATTCCCTGTCCGAATCTTAAGGCACCTATATTATCTCCTTGAGCGCTTAATCCTTCACCTCACGAATTAAGACAACCGAACATCGGTTCCTTAGCGCTCCTTAAACTCTTAATTCTTTGTTGCCGAACGGCCCGAGGTGTATAAATCCGGACTGTTCATTAAGTTGACACGAATCATAAAACATCCTTACAATCTCCATTAGCACCAGATTGAGTTTAGTCCGACTGGAATTACTCTGAGCCGTCCGTTTTCTAAAATTGCACCTCAGTTACCTGGGGAACACTGACTCGAAACATCCTCCGATAAATCTCTCCATGAGAACAACATGCTTATGTTTCTCGTACAACGAGTTGCTATCAAGTTGGTCCCAAATCCCAATTTCCCAATTCATTTCATCTTTTACGATCCCTCTCGGATATAACTCGCCACACAGTTTCAATCACAGAAGTTGTGTATAGGTATTTAAGACCTACTGGTCCGTAGTATAGGATCCGTACCTATTTGACCAGAACAAGGAAGACTGGAAGAGTCGATAAAACCCCTCTTATCTCTCTCTCTCTCTCTCTCATACCAGTTCGTTACATTCTGACTTCTCTGATCGCTCTTTTTTTTTTTCTCTCTCACGATCAAATTTCGGGAATCAAGCGGAGGATTGATTGTAATTCGGCTCGTACAGAGAAGAAGAGGCTTATCCGATAATTAAAAGGTCCGGTCTAAATTCCCCTTTTGACTTTTTTAACCTTCTTCTTCTTTATGCAATTTCATAAGCTTTATCCTAAATAGATATATGAACCTAGTAGCATGGAAATTTCTATTGATAATTTCTCCTTAGCTCTTCTCATTTAATTCGATGTCAATTCTCATTTAATTCGGTGTAAATGTAATGCTCGCTCTTCCTCTGTTCTCTCGCTCCTTTTTTTTGGTTCTATCTGTCTAGAATTAGAAATAATTAATCCTATTTCCATCAGTAATGTTCTAGTACAATCCACTCTTAGTTAATCTTTCGTCATTTTCGTAATTGGGAATACTATTGAATTTGGAAAACGATGTTGTGTTTCGAACTGTACCTCTGATTATACGAAAAGGTTTAGAAGCTGACTTGGCAGTTTTTAATTGGTACACTTGGAGAGGTTGGTTCTAGAGCATTTCTGGTGAAACGGAACAATCCATTTCTTGTTTGTATATACAACGGGACAAACCCAACAATTTAACGTGGAACATAAAACTTCACGATCATATATAGTGTTATTAGATATAATTTTATATTTAGGGACCAAAATTGGCAAGTGCCCGTGCCATATCATGCAGAGGCGGAAATACAGTATAACAACGTACGGTGTCAATTTACTTTCATTTTTTTTTTTTTCAAAAATTTTTATTTGTAACTTATTTTTTATATAATTTATAGTAAAATATTACGATTAGTGTAAAATAATTTTCATTTGCAATAAAAAAAAATTATATGATTTATTTTTATTTATGTTTGACTCTCATAATTTGAAAGTCGGACTCCGCCTCTAATATTACGTATGGATTTGTACAAAGTCATGTTTCGATTTGTTTGTCTATTTTTGTAGTTACGGTGGGTAGTGAATTAGTCAGTGTTTTAAAATTCGGTCTATTCGGACGAATATTCTTATTCGGTTGCAATCCGAATAGAAAATTTATATTTGGTCCGAATATAAAGTTTAGAGCATATTACCGGTTTAGAGTATATTAATAGTGATAAAATACCGGTTTAAAGTATATTAACAGTGATTTATACTACATATTACCGGTTTATAGTATATTAACAGTGATAAAAATACTGATTTAGAGTATATTAACAGTGAGTCATACCACATATTACCGTATACTTATTTATATATACGAATTCTCATTTAAAATCCGCATATGCGGCCGCATACCGTATATACAGTATATGGTGACCTTCCGCATACTGAATGAGAACCGAATTTCAAAACACTGGAACTAGTAATCACAAAGTTTAGATATCAAATGTCTATTTTTAGACCGTTTAGACATGAAGAACTTAAATATATTTGACAACAATTAATGACGATGATAATTAATGTCGATGATAATATTATTATTATTTTGGAATGCTCGTACGACATTTAAAGCTCTTATATTTATTGAGCGGGACATTCAGGACACTGCAATAGTTATTATTGATTATATTTTGGACCGGATAAAATGGCACACAGGGAAACAACGGAAAGCTACTGAATTATATATTTGTAATTACAAGGTGTTTCCAGGCAAATTTATTTCTAATTGATGAAAAGATAACAACAGGAAATACTTTTCTTTAACAGCTGTATACAATTTGCATATGAAGATTTTTCAATATGGAAAATAATTGCTTCTATTATTGATGCATACTTTCTTTGACAACGATTTTCTAATTATATTTTCTTTAACCAATTAAGTCGTCCTATTTTATATTGCTCTGATTAATTAAACATAGTGGTTGTCGTGCTGCTTTCTGGCAACTATTTTAGTGCGTAGTCTTTATCAGGTTTTTTCTATAGTGCATAAATTACATTGTATAGCAGTTTGCCTCCGTGCTCCCAACTTCGTTAGGATAAAAATATTTGTAGAATATATTACTGAACAACAGTGATACAACACTAAACAATATAATTTTTAAATTTTTTTAATAATCTTTAATTATAGGTGAGATTTTGTATGTTTTAAATATACTGAAAATGTAATGGTTCTTATATGTTAGCAACCTTCAAAACATATATTGTATACTATCAAAATACAAAATATTTGGAAATTTGGACTAGGGTAGTTGATAAATAAAAGTGATATATAGAGAGAGATGGGATATGGTGAGTTGTGAAGTAACAATTTTATTTTACTTCACGCTTATATTATCAAAGATCAAATAGTTGATTTGAACCGCTCAACAAGATATTCATATTGAAATGTACTTGGAGACTAAATTTTATATATTTTTGAAAAAAAATTATTATTTTTTAAAATATTTCAAAATCACGTTTGTATGGTTCTGAACCATTCAAAAACAGCAGTTTTCTACCTATCTTAAAAAATAAAAATAAAATTTCAAAAAATGCAAAATTTAGTCTCCAAGCACATTTCAATATGAATATCTTGTTGAGCGTTTGGATCAACTATTTGGTCTTTGAAAGCGGATATATGAGCGTGAAGTAAAACAAGATCCTTATTTCGCAACTCACCATAGCCCATCTCTCTCTCTATACATATACACCTCATATATATATACAGAGGTTTGCTAATATCAAATCAATTATTCGTGAGTTCCCGTGTAACTAAGTCGTTTTTTAATTTTTAAAGTCTAAAAAATCAATCCCAGCCGTTAGATGTGATCTCTATATTAAAATCTGCTTGGAGACCAAATTTTATATTTTTGGAAATTTTTTACTGTTTATTAAGCCACTTTGAAAATTATTGATCAAATAGTCCAGACTGGTTTTACTGTTTGGTTAAGCCACCATTGGATTATCGATTTTCAAATTGGCTTAATAAATATTTAAAAAAGTTCCAAAAAAAATGTAAAATTTGGTCTCAAAACAGATTTTAATATAGATATCACATCTTCTTTAACGGTTTGGATCGATTTTTTTAACTTTGAAAATTGAAAAACAACTTAGTTGCACGAGACCTTAAGAACAATCAATTTGATATTAGCCAAACTCTATATTTCTCTTCTCTCTCTCTCTCTCTGTATATATATTGTTATGATTATATTGATTTATATATATTCTCTTAAATATAATGGACCAATGATTCTAAATTTTGTTTTATATTTTATAATATTATGTGCATCATATGCTTAAAGTATCATATTTATTCGTTTATTTCTTTTTGTTCGATATTTATTAATTTTAATAGATAATAGTAGGATATGTGCAAGGGTTTAATGAAGACTAATTTTCAAACAAATACAGATATAAAATCACCTCTATTCAGTGACACTTCTAATTTGAACTATGCAAGGATTATATATTTCTTTGCTTGGTACTCATAATATTAAAAAGATGCTTTATTGTAATGAATTAATCACAAGGGATCCATTTATTGCGTTTCTTGACTTGAGGGAATCGATCTGGTTGTAGCATTGAAAAGCGAGAAGCAATCTATATATATTCTATAATGCATGCGTTTGATCATCTTCAATAGAAATTAACTTTCTTCATGATTCATGTTAAAAAATCTCAAAGTTCTTTCTCGAGGTGTTTATTACCACTATTTCTCATTGACTTCGTCTTAATTTGTGTTTGTTTAGCGTTAACAATAAATGCTAAACGACAAATTCTCTGTATCTCTGATCCATCAAGTCAATCTCCTGTGTAGTCGTTTGTGTTGCATAATTATAATAATAGTGACTATCAGTAAATTATTGATACATTTTATAAGAAACGATCTGTCTATGAAGTTTTCTAACAAAATCTATAGTCCTTTTGCAACCATACCAACCATGTACGTAGTATTTATATATTACTACATGAATAGTTACAATGGTTACGACCATAGAAGAATTGAACTAAGTTTAGCTGTGTAATATTGGGATTTGCGTCCAGCTAATTCAACATTTTCTTTTTTATATTCAATTCAACTTTTTCTCGTTTATTATTTTGTTTTTGTTTTATATATTCTCCGTGAGGGTGGACGCCAACATTAATTATATTTAGCCTAATTTTTAGCAATGTTGTCCGTTTCATATACAGTCATTGACTCAATTCTATGGTGCTGTTCGGCTGGAGAGGATTAAGTCTTCTTAAGACTTAATTTGCTTTTTTTAGCTTTCTTAGTAACTTAATTCTGCCGAACACCGATTTCTTAGCACGGATTAAGATTATCTTTTTTTGCCCTCTACCCGAACTTTAAGGCACCCCTCCCCCTCCTTAAACAGTTAATCCTTCATCCACGGATTAAAACAACCGAACATCGGTTCCTTAGCGCTCCTTAAGCTCTTAATCCTTTATTGCCGAACGACCCTATATGTTCATAATTATACTCACAGCCTTTTTTCTGTAATTAATTTATTCAAATATCCACTGTACAGCTAAAAGAAAAGGTAAACACAGAATTTCCAATGTATCACTTGATCAATTTACACCATTTGTACTTATTTCAAGTATCGCATCTAATTTAGGTGACAACTAGAAAATTGAGATTGAGGAGGCTGAAAAATTAACTGTAATGCAATTTTATTTTATAAAAAATTAAATATATTGGTGCATATAAAAATTATCAAATTCTCTGTAAATATTTTTTTTCATCTAATACAATGTCGGCTGGCTATTCGCGACCAACCTTAAAAACAATAAAAATAAAATTCTATGAACTAAATTACAAAAATTTAAGGGGACCTCCTTATCATTACACTGCCAACCACCTCCGATATTTTCTAAAGAAAGATATTTATGGGGTGCTATCTTCTTACTTGTTGAATCTGTAAAAGCTCATGGCATGTAGTTTAAAAATATTTTCAGAACATATTAAACTTGAATTAGTAGTTACGTAAGCCATAGACAAGGTACCAGGTTTGATTCTTGCAACACAAGGAGAAGCATCTTAATTAACAATAATAATGTGATTAAATCTAAATGATCATGTGAAGATCACGTTACTTTAGGCCGTTAATTTTTCCAATTCTCGGTTCTTCTGTTCAAAATTGACTAGATTTACAGCTTCCACCCAGTTACCATGTGCATTACTTCTAAAAATATAAGATTTATCTTATACATGGTCAACTATATACCATAACTATTTTGCAGTATCACATGATTTTTGCGATATATATTTTAGTCTATATCTTTTGGGACGTAACATACTACTGGCAAACTTCTTATATAATATAATTGTTTCATCTTTTCAGTAATTTTTTTTCCTTTATATATAAAGGCAGTTTTGATTAATATATTTGAAACCGTGAACTTTTAAATATGTATTTTTCAGTTTAATATATTCAATATTTGTATAGTCATTAATATATTTAATTTATAGGAGATGCTCTATTTTATATCTCAACTTCCATACAATAATAACAACAGCATATTCCATTGCCACAGAAGATATAGACTAAAATTTATGGGAGAGGGGCGTGTCCGATGCCCATCGGACCAAAACAGTGTTTGATGGTGGTTTCTACCGTCCGATTCACTTCAAGATCTGTGCGCATCACTTTAATATCCGTGCTATTTGCTTTAATATCCGTGCGCACATATCTTGAAGTAAATCGGACGGTAGAAACCACCCATCGAATACTGTTCTGGTCCGATGGGCATCGAACACCCCCCCTCTCCCAAAATTTATATATGTGAAACCATTATTTATTATTAAAATATCTTTTGAATCATATATAATTATAATTATAATATATTTCAGGATTATAAAATACACAGCTTTCAACGCACCTCTATAGTACTAATTTTAATATTATCATATATCATATAGTAAGTCATCAGGAATCACACAATCTCCAAGACTGGTATATTTAAAACTAAAGTCAAACTAAGCATTGATCCAGGTCATATAACTTAGAAACAAATCAAGGCATGTCTAGTAATTCATGGCACACATGATAACTCCACGACTACATCAAACTGGTACGCTGAGGTGAAACCAAACCTTTAATTATCATTCATTCCAACCATACAAGAGAGAAACAGAGGTTATTGCATTAACATGATACCATGTCTCTAATCAAAAGATTTATACCAGGTAAGCACAGGGAGAACAAATCTAGCGAGGTGGAGAAGATGTCGTCAGACGGGTCGCAGATTGGTGTTATCGGGTCACTTGCTCTCTCTGTTACATCATCAGTGGCAATTGTTATATGCAACAAGTACCTCATCAGCTCCCTCGGCTTCCTTTTTGGTTGGTGTTCATGATTCCTTATTCTTCAACTTTTGTTCTGGTCTTTCCTTTTTTTTTTAAATGGTTTGAATTTGGGGTTTGATGATTTTTTGTCATCGCAACAAAGATTTGGGGGACCTTGAAACTTATTGGAAAGTTACCAAGTAGAAATCCATATGGTACGTAAGATTTCAATTTTTTCTGATTGAGTGAGACTATGGTACTATGCATAGCGCATATTGGTTTGTACTATGGATCAATATCTCCAATTTTGAAGACCAAGAAGTCGATCTGAACCGTTATGCATGATCTCCATATGAAAATGTATATACAGACTAAATGTTACAATTTTTAGAATTATTTTACTATTTTTTTAGATAGTAGAATATCACTACTTTTGAATGGTCTAGAATTTAGATCAAGTGATTTTCGATCTGAAAAAAATAGTAAACAAATTCTAAAATATATAAAATTTGATCTACAACTATATTTTTAGATGGATATCATGTTGAACGGTTCAGATCGACTATTTGGAATTTAAAAATAGAGATATTAATTCATAGTACATACCACTATGCATAGTACCATTGCCGTACTCTTTTAAATTGGTGCTCGGTAGATTTACTAAAGCAAAGTGAAATGATTTTGTTAAATCCACCTCATTCCTAAATTCTTGTAATAACTGAAGATAACCATATGAAAGAAAATATCATGAAAGTAACTTTCAAAATATTGTTATGTGTACAGCCACAACACTGACAAGCTGGCATCTACTTGTCACCTTTCTCACACTACACGTGGCGCAGCGGCTACGATTTTTTGAACCAAAGCAGATTGATGCACAAACAAATATCCTCTTTGGGCTACTAAATGGTACATGTATCGGCCTCCTAAATCTCTGTCTCGGTTTCAACTCTGTCGGCTTCTATCAGGTAATTTATTCAATAATTGTTAGTGATAATATAGTATTAACAGTTTTAAGCATGACCAACTAATTTTCAATAATTAACCCAAGATTTTGCACAATTGAAAATGCATCTATCATGTTGATCGGTTCGCTGGAAAGCTAATATAAAAGTTCAATAGAATTAAAAAAAAAAAAATTACTTGCACTAATAGGCCTCAGTTTTTTTGCCTGTAAGATCATATAAAGTAAATCAAGCTTAGTGAATTTTAGTATAGATTCCCAAGTTCGATGGAGTTATAAAATGAGCATGGTATTTCAGTCACTTTTTAGATGCATATGAGGAACCTTGGGTGTTCCGTTTCAGTTATGGTATAATATATTTGGTGCATTTTGTAAAAGTGGCATTCTTTATAATGCATTCATTTATATTTCTTTTACTCATGTTTTCAAAAAAAGGAAAATTAAATTTTTATGTGCTTTTGTAGATGACAAAGCTGGCCATTATACCATTCACTGTTTTGCTGGAAACACTCTTCCTCAACAAAAGATTCAGGTCATGAGAATTTTAACTCAAATTTCCTAGTTAGCAACTAGTTTACTTAAAAAAATCTAACAGCAGAATCTCTGAATTATTTTGAATAATGTTCAGCCAGAGTGTTAAGATGTCTCTTATGGTACTGTTGCTTGGAGTCGGCATTGCATCTGTCACTGATCTCCAGCTCAATTTTCTCGGCTCAGTTATAGCTGCTTTGGCCCTTATCACCACTTGTATCAGCCAAATTGTATCCTTTATTTCCTTCTTCTATTACTGCTGTATACTTTTTGGTTGCAAACTTGCAGGGGTTGATCTAGATATAGCCCAGGGGTGCTTAGCCACCCCCATGATTTCAAAAAATTTAATCATGCATATTGAAATTTAATTGAATTTTTATTTTTCTTAAAAGTTTTTATATAGTTCAGCCCCCTTCATGAAATGCTAAATGTGTGCTTGTAGCCCAATGGTTAGAATTCCATTAAGTAGTTGGGGAGACATGAGTTCAAATTCCAGTGACCACACATCATATTTTTTCCCATATTATGCATTTTGCATTTCAGCCTCTCCATCTAGATTTTCTAGTTCCGCCCTTGCAGATTTGTACTATTTTTTGTAGCGGTAAATACTTAATTATTGCTGGCCTTGATTTGAAACATAGCTAACAAACACAATACAAAAGAGGCTGAAGGTCTCCTCGACTCAGCTATTGTACCAGTCATCACCATACCAGGCAGCAATACTGTTCATCAGTGGGCCTTTTGTGGACAAGATGCTTACGCGCCGTAGTGTTTTTGCTTTCAACTACACCGTCCAAGTTTTGGTACCTTTTTTGCAATTTTTAATTTCATAACTCTCCCGGTTTTCTGCGACTAATTCAGTACCATACTTCACCACTCGGTATGTTCTATCCAAAATCCGGTATGGTAACCAGTTTGTACCTTCAATATCCCACAAAGTACAGTCTTGTTTTTCACTGTCATATCCATACAGTCACATGAGTTGTTCGGCTTGTACGGCTGTAATTTCATTATATGTAACCAGTACCAGTGTACCACCCTACCAACAAACAAAAATAATAAGAAAATCTTCGGTCAATGCAGATATTCATCACCCTATCATGCCTGATCGCGGTCTCGGTCAACTTCAGCACTTTCTTGGTGATCGGTACAACATCCCCGGTAACGTACCAGGTCTTGGGACACCTGAAGACATGCCTGATACTGTCATTTGGGTACATGGTACTGCAGGAGCCTTTCACAGCACGCAACATCCTCGGCATCCTCATTGCCATATTTGGAATGGGGCTTTACTCTTATTTCTCTGTACAAGAGAGCCGCAACAAGAAATTGGAGTCGAAAGATAGCATCAATAGTAATGGCGACTCCCTCCCAATTAGCCAGGTATGAGAGGACTGTTAATTAAAAAAGCAGTATATTAAACAATAAAACCATTCATCTCTGACAGTAAAAGCAATAAATAACACTTCTTTCCTGGTGTTAGTTTCAAACACTGATACCCCTATTATACCAATAAAATCAGACCTCTGAAAACACAAAACATACTTCATAATACATCTTCCGAAAAATAGGATTTAGTCTTGAATTGCTTATGTTTCTACAAAATCCAAGGTGACAATCTTTGAGTCAAATCCAGATGACAAATCTCATCCAATTATTCAAAGTTCCTTCAAAAGGAAAAAAAAAGAACTACATGAAGGAGTCTCTAAAATCCAAAATTGAATTTTGCAATCTTTTTAACCAATTCAACCTTCTCGAGGCCAAAAATAATCTACGGAAAACTCAGCAATTTTTGTTAGAATTTCTTTGACAGAGTTGACAAAAGTTAGACCGACCTGAATAACTTGTTTTGTGTTCGTTTAAAATCTGCTCCAATTTCAAAGCCTAAACAGCCCAAAATAAAAGTAACAGGCATCAGGTTTGACTCAAAATTACATATTACTTGTGAAAAAATGTTGTTGTATCAGGGTCAAACTTACAATTGAATTAAACAATTGAGGTGCACTTTTAACAAATAGTTTAAATTGTTATTTTCTTAATAGCAAAATTTAAGATCCATGTTGAGCAGTACTGCCTGTCTATTGTCCAATTTTTCAATAACTTTTTTTTTATTTGTTTTTATCGGTAGAAGACTGACAAGGAGGGGACCCCGCTGCTCAGCTCAAAACTTTCAGGGCTCGATGAAGAAAATGGCAACCTACCGGAAGACGAGAAAAATGCTAAAAATGTTTTTTAGTCGTGAAATGCTGTCAAATTAGATTGAGGAGATGGTACAAAACCACAAGTTGGGGGTTTTAATTTCTTCCTTTTAATTTATGGCCAAGTTTTTAATTTTTTTAATTTATGATTACTATGCCATATTTCCCTTTGCTAGCTTAGCTCAACAAAGTTGAATCCCAATTAAGGAAGGGAACACTGTTTAGATTAGTAATGGTGTAATTTGGTATTAACATTATCCTTTTTTTTGCTGCTATTTTGAAGTGGCTTTCTTGTAACTTTATTTTTTGGTTGAGATATAGTTTTATGTCAAAGTTGTTTCATGCATGCGCTTGTTTACAGAGATATCTTTCATAACAAGGTTGGTAAATATAATTGGCTACTGACTTGGAGCATATTTTTTAACAAAAAATTACCACGCAACTTCTAGGGTTTATTATTTTTAAGCAACATATTCACGAATTTTTTTTTTTTTCTCCCTTTTCTTTTGTGAACTTGTTGCATAAGTTCCATGATAGGAAATGTTAGCACGGATGTGAAATTTCTTGGATCCGCATTGTTAAGCTCTGTATATCTAATTTATAAACGAGCGAGGCTCTAGTGCTCATTGGTAAGGGCTATGAATTCATATTTTTATTTTTAAAATTTACTTTGTTGTTAACTTTTATATTTTTTTAGAATTTATTTACTTAGATAGGTAAAATATCACTTGATCTAAAGATTCTCAATCATCTGAAAATGGGAGAGGAGGGTGTCCGATACCCATCGGACCAGAGTCTGTTCGATGGGTGGGTTCTACCGTCCGATTCACTTCAAGATTTGTGCGCATCACTTTAATATCCGTGCTGTTTGCTTTAATATTCGTGCGCATAGATTTTGAAGTAGATCGGATGGTAGAAACCACCCATCGAACACTGTTCTGATCCAATGGGCATCGGACAGCCTCCTCTCCTTCTGAAAATAGTGATTTTCCATCAGTCTAAAAAATAATAAGAAAATTTTAAAAATATAAAGTTTAGATTCCAAATATATTTTCAGATGCCACATTATTTATAAACAACTAATGCTTAAAATCGATTTTTTTTTTAAAATGGAAATTATAACAAACTTCTTAACCAAACCAACTAATCCAATGAAAAAGTTACAAAAATAGTCTACACCGGATTCCCAATCCGGTGTAGTTTGAGAGGGCCGGACTACACCGGTTTCCCAATCCGGTGTAGCCATTTTCCCACCCAGCCTAATGTAAAAGCACTCCAGCCGAGTGGGAAAATGGCTACACCGGATTGAGAAACCGGTGTAGTCCGGCCCTCTCAAGCTACACCAGATTGGGGATCCGATGTAGGCTATTTTTGTAACTTTTTCATTGGATTGGCTGGTTTGGTTAAGAAGTTTGTTATAATTTCCATTTTTTAAAAAAAAAAAGTCCTTAAAATCCATGTATATATGACTCGATGGGCCTTTGAAAGAATGAAAATAGTATATATGGGCCTGGGTTGTAAAGATGGTATTGTGCTTTACACGTTGTAATTAGATCTGCAATTATCCTACAGCTTTAGAGACATTTTTTTTTTATCTCACTGCTTGGCAAGTTGGCATGACCTCAAAAATTATTTTTCTTTGTTGACTGATTATTTTAATTTGATTAGCTTATTTATCCAGCATTAGGTAAATTGTTCCAAAAAAGAAAAAGCCCAAGTACATATTAGCTTCATATTTTTTAGATTTGAATATAGTTTTGATAAAAGGAGGGAATTTATGTCCGTCCACTTTTATGTTCACTCATTTGTTATCTTATCTCTGACAATATAGTCCGAATTTGGGCCTCCAAAATACCTTTTAAAATCAAAATATTTTTGTAATTAATTAGAAATCATAAAGTACTTGCCAAAGTTAATTTAAGCAAGAGAGGTTGAACTGGTGATGTCAATTGTCTCTTTTGTAACCTGAGATAGTTTCTCATTTGTTTATATCTTGTCCTTATATATCCACCATATGATCATGGATTGCTATTTGCTATTTCCCACTTATTAATTGAACTCATAGGGCAGCAACACTGTAGGTGGTATGGTTAGATTTGGTAAACCCTAAACCAGTCCAGCAATTAGCTTCTGCCATTGCCTTTATCTCATTTTGATGTAAGTTCAAACACGATAACTCATCTTTTTTAAATTAACCTACATTCTGCCTTTTGATGTGTCTAGTTTGCTCCAGGCAAACAGTATAATTATTCTCTCAGACTCAGATACTTTGAAAAGGGAAAAGTCCCTATCAGAGGAAGAGAAACTCTGTTCTTGGTTATTAGAGTAATTGATAAAACAGGGAGTTAATTTGGTTTATTCTGACTCAGTTTATGATATATACCTCTCCTGGCTCTCACTCACACAGAGTTCCTCTTATGCTTTCAAGTGTTCTAAATGTTTTGGCTAATAAGAGTAGAACTAACTAGGGTGTTCGTTCATCAAGATCCTCTGTGAACTCAATTCTAAAATATATCGGATTGTCTTCAAACGATGAATCCAAATTGTTGAAATCCTTTTACCTCACGAGTAATGCGTATGCAAAAAAAAATTAATTTTAAATTAATTTTGAATAGAGTCAAGTGGTCAAAAGGTGTTCAAAAAATGAATGCATTAAAATTAATTTATAAGTTTCTAATTTTGACCATTTTACTTTATATTAATTTAATTCAGAACTTAAAATTTTTCTCATGTAGACGCATCACTCATGAGGTAAAAGGATTTCAACTGTTTGGATTCGTCGTTTGAAACCAATTTGATAGATTTTAGTGTTGAGTTCACAAAAAAACTTGTGAACTTAGGAACAACCTAGTTCTACTCGCCTAATAACTGTTAGCTATTGTTTTGTAATATTTTAGTGATACTTACCTTCTAATAAAATGTTTAGCTGATTAACTCTCTGGTTAGTTCCAGGCTTTGTCTGATGCCTACGATTGTTTTGTAAGTTCTGAATAGTTCTTGCTTTTGGATGATTGGTACAACTTCTGTACCATTGCTATATTGTAAAAACTGAAATCTAGTTTCTAATGAAATGGGGGGGTTCAACCCACTTTTATCCAAAAAAAAATTATAATTATAGATATATTTTTTCATCGTTATAGCATCCATCAAACTTTTAATAAAAAAAATATATAATTTAATCAATTATAAAATAATCGAAGGATTTAACATTTTAATTTAAATTTGCTTTCAAATTTGATCAAACGTGTATATAATGGACGACACGTCTAAAATATTAATTTTTGTATGGACAACTTACAGTTAGCAAACAATTTGATGTATGATCGTCACATGATTTGCTAATTGGAAACTGATATTTTTTTTTTAAAATATATCTTGTATACACACAACACATAATTATTCTTAAAAAAAATATAAAAATAACCAATAATTATTCTTAAAAATATTTAATAACTAATATTTTTATTAATCTTGTAATAAATTTATAATATATTATTAGTGTATACATACAAAAAAAATTGAGTATTTAGTGTTGTATTAACAACCACGTACTTTGAATTAATTAACATAATTATATATCAAACTATTTCGAGTTGAATATAAACAATTATGTAAAATAATTTTAATTTTATAGTCAAACTAAAATTACTCGAAAATTTAATTAAACAACTCGAACTATATTCAGATAAAATACAAACGAAATATCACTAGTTACCACTTACCAGCTAGCCTGCTTTTATAGAACTAATTAGTTTATTCAGATATAACGTATACACAACGTAGAATCTCGCGTCATACATCGTTATATCTATTTTAATCTACTTACAATACTATAGACTTAATAGCCGTGCGACCCCTAAAACAAAATAAACAAATCAACGGAGAGACACACATATAGAGTAGAAAAAACGTGCCGTTTCGTGCTGTGCCGTGCCGTGCCGTGATTTTGGTCTCGTGCCGTGCCGTGACTAAAATGTGGAGGGGTGGCCACGGCACGCGAGTCACGCCGTGACTCCCGTGCCGTGTCCAAACGTAACCAATCACGTTCTCACATTTAACTTTTTTTTTATAATTTAGATTAGTTTATTCAAAATTCACTATTTGATCAAGACTTAACGGTCCTAATTACACATGACTCTCGTGATCACGTGTCGTGCCGTGCCGTGACCGGATTTTTAACGTGACGTGCCGTGCCGTGTCAAATTTTCAAAAAATGGCCACGGCACGCGACACAAAAAAGTCACACGTACCGTGCCGTAACCGTACCATTCCGTGACGGAACCAATTCCGCCGTGCCATTTTTCTCACTCTGGACAAAGACACATCCTGAAAAAATAATAATAAATAAGATCACGTAGACGCACCCATGTCGTGTTTCGATTTTTTTATACGTCCCCACGACGAAATCTCAAAATTGTCGAGTCCATTAAGTTATAAACATGTTATCTTATCATACATGCAATCTGAACAGCTCATACTAGATCTCACAAATCACATTAGATATCACAAGAATTTGAAAGGAAAACTAATGAAGAAAAAAAAAAACAGAACTGTGCATCTTCTACAATAACGTAAAATTTGAGTTTGGAATCCGGCCCAATTTAAAAATTTACGAAGTCTCTTTAATATTTGTGCTAATTCGAAACAAACGGAATAAGTATGAGACAATGTTCCCGTTTAAATGATTAGGAGATTTTTACTTTGAACCAAAGTATGATTTTGTTTCCCTTATTTCTAAACTGTATATGTCCACTTTTTGTCTATAAAATCTTCAAACTATATCTTTGTACATCGTATAGAAATATTTTATCAAAATAGATGTAAGATATAATAACCGTTTAATTTGTGCTGAAATAGAAAACATTTTTTTGTAATCAGAGCGATAAATTCTTGATTTGCAAATATAACTTCTTAAAGGATTTTTAGCAACTAATTGACGGATCTAATGCGTTGAAAAATAAAACCTAACCTATTATATTTTTTTTTTCCCTTTGATTCTCCGTCAGAATACTGAAAAAAGTTGATACCGTTTGTTTAATGGATGTCATTCGCTGCTAAAAGGAATAGATGCTCAAATTGTTTTTGTTTTCAATGCATTGATTGTTTAATAATTCCTGATTTTTAACATGAAATTAAAAATAATTTTGAGTGACTTGCATAGTTTTTTTTTCTTCGAAAATATGATTATCCCAAGATATATAAAAGAAAAATAAAATGATTTTGTAAATTACTTTACAAATGTTTTTTTATTTACAAAATTGGTAAATTAAAAAAAATCCTGCACAATATGAATTGAATTTGTTAATATGATCCATCTGATTTGTTAATTTACTATTACTAATTTACTTTTCAATTCTGTAAAATAAATTCGAAATTAAATTTTATTGTTAAGTTTTTCATCTGTTACCGCTTACCACAAGTGAGAACTGAGAATTTAATTTTTCTTTCAGTGATAATTATGCAAAAGGAGGAGGAATCAAGTTACAACAACGATGTTTTTTATTTTTAAAGTCCAAATAGTCGATTTAAACCGTTCAATATGGTAATCTAAATAAAATATGCTTCCAAATCAAATTTTACATTTTTTTTAAATTTTTTACTATTTATTAAGATTGGTACAAAATTTAATAGTCTGAATTTGACTAGTTTTTTGTAAAATACTTAATAAATAGTAAAATAAAAAATAAAAAAATATATAAAATTTGATCTGGAAACACATTTTATTTAAATAATCATGTTGAACGATTTGGATCGACAATTTGGACTTTAAAAATGAAAAAAAAAAATATTATTGTAATTTTATTGTAACTCAAATTTGTTGTACCATGTAAATGTAATTTTTAAGTGAGCGCGTATGTTAAAGAAACAAAAAAAATGAAGAGTTGTCTCTATGTCTGTCATCCATTAATAATTTTCGCCTACTCTTATTAAAGTCCGAATATCAATTCATAATTTACTTACCTGTGCCAACTTTTTCTGACACGTATTTTTACCTTTAAGAAATTATTATTGCTATCCTTTTGACCTACTGGCACTAGTTTGCAACGAGTGGAAATAGCTTTTATCTATTTTACTATTTACATGTCTTGAAAAGTTTCTGACATGATCAATTCAAAAGCAGGGAGGCTCTACAGGTACATTAGGCACCTCTAAAATTTTAAGAAATTTAATCATATTAATTGATCTTTTATATAATTCAGTTTTTTTAAATATTAAATACGTACTTGTAGCCTTGTACTTATAGTTTAGTTATTAGAATATCATTTTATGGTTATGAAGACTTAATTTGTACTTATAGTTTAGTTATTAAAATATCATTTTATGGTTATAAAGACTTAATTTAAATTTCAGTTGTCACATATTCACATCCAATTTTTTTATAATCAGAAGGACTTGAGAAATGAGACTATAGGTCTAACAAAAAAAATATCATTGATATTTTTTTTGTTCCTAATTTCAAATATAACGGCAAAAGAAAAAAAAAAAAACTTCTTTAGCTGATAGTATTTCTCAAGAATGCGTTGGATTTTTTTACCACATGTGACATCAATCGATGTATGATCTCATATCATTTCCAACACTGCCAGATACAATTATTGCTCTAAGTGATTATAACTTGGATATAGTTTTGCAAACTTTATTCTTAACCATATTTTAGTTTTTTTTTTTAAATTAGATTTATATGCATCCAAACTTTTAAATTAAACAGAGTTAACTATCGTTCAGAAGCGGTCGACACAATTAAACCTTGCTACTTGTATATAACAGTCAGACCAATTAAATACACTAAATTCACACCTCAATTTGGTTAAAAACTAAAATGAATTTATTTTTATTTCTTTCTCTAATCTCCCATAGAAAATAAAAAATGCATTTATCACCCATGCTAGCGAAAGACTAACATTCATTGGAATAAACCCTGAGCAGGATTTTTTTTTTTTTTTTTTTGACTTTTTATACATAGCCGTATGGTCAAATAGCCATCCTCTTTTCTCGGCGTGACAGGTGCACAATTACTACATCGGCAATTAATCATGACGAAAGGAGCCGTTGAAAACTTGAAGATCAAATCTTCTTAAAGGGTTCAAAGTTTAAAACCCGCGTAGAAAGAACATTGGGCCCGCATGCTATTTCGGGGGTATTTACATGTGTTATCCATGACACCATGCATGCAATTTGTTTTAACTTTTAAGCAACAGAGACAGCACAATAGCACAGGTGAAAAACACCTCGTTCAAGACTGGTGGGTGTACAGCTGTACATGAATGACGAAACTAGCTATGTCATTATCATACAGCGAACAGCGAATTCGGATCCCACAAGGTAACTCAAAATCTGAGTTTGGATCCGGACCGTCTGGTTAGAATTTGCGTAGAATTTGCGTGAATATTAAAGAGGCCATCCGGATCAACTTGATTGCACTATCTGGAATATGTAAAGTCATTTCAGATTTATATTACTATGGTCCGAGTTAGTATAACGATTGATATCGTTGGATTTTCGAATAGGTTATAGTGCAACAATTTGATTCAGTTTTTCAATTTGTTTACTATTCAAAAAATAAAATCTATGTATAAAATTAATTCTAAAATTAATATAGAGTTTACCACTAGACGCGCAGCGGAAATCTCCATCTAGTCGTTCCAGTAGTCAGACATTTTTGCTTCTTCTCTGTGTCAGATAAATGCACCAGCGATAGCAGTTGTGTCTCTATTAGTATCC
This sequence comes from Carex cristatella, assembly GCA_024447775.1. Taxonomy (NCBI): domain Eukaryota; kingdom Viridiplantae; phylum Streptophyta; class Magnoliopsida; order Poales; family Cyperaceae; genus Carex; species Carex cristatella. The sequence goes on along the minus strand of JAJHPF010000003.1, from coordinate 9,146,808 downwards.
ACACGAATGGGTTGACAAACTACTGTAGTTCAGCATACTAGTACCGAACTGACAACCCTTCTTTCGACTCTTTCTCTCTTTCTTGTTTTATGAAGTAGTGGGAAATTTAGACTTATCAGATTTTCGGTCTAATCCAATTAAACCGAAAATATTAGTCTTCTATTTTTTGTCTCCTTTTTCTCTTTTGTATAATTTCGGATAATAGAATAGTTCTCACAAAATTGCAGTGCTACATATGTATTTATAACCAAATACATCTGTTCAATTGCATCATTTTGCACTATTTCATCTACAGCTATTCATTCGCACCTAGTCAGAATATTTATCATAATCTGATCAAATTAGATTAGAGAGAGTGACAGACATATTTTGGACCCAATCCCAAAAAAAAATCATATTTAACTTACAGCCCAAATTATACATTTCTTACATACACTTGTTAGAATTTGACCATAATTTTTTCATACGAGATCCAATTTAAGTGATTCAAAATTATGGGGAAAACTTGAGGCATGCTACAACTTTTATATTTGTTAAGTTGTTAAAAAAAAAAAACACGAGCTACCATGGTCAAACATGCATATCAAGAGAACTGGTATATTTGAAATCTGTGTGTTGTTAATAAATTAGTTACGTGTCATCTAGATGTGAGCCGTGTTGTGCACCTGGTGTGATGACGGATGATTCTTTATCATCAAAATCCATGAGCGGGCTAATGTCAGAATTGTGATACCAAATCAACAGCAAAAAAATCTAACAAAAATATTTTACTTTGTTTGGCTGTGAATCTGTGATTATGCTCGAGCGGTCTGGAACAGGTTCTCCTCAAAAAAGATTAATAATGGGACATAATATGATGCCGCAGGGGAACTCAATTACTCAATACAGGAGGTCACGAGCAGGGCACGTGACCGGACACGGAGTCTGTCTAGGACGGCCACGAAAAGATGGCAAACCTTCTTCTCGGCCGCACTTTGGAACATCTGGAAGCACAGAAACAGGGTGCTTTTTTAGAACAACAGGCAGCCGGCAGAGGTGCTCTCTGGGGGAGAGGGGGTGTCCGATACCCATCGGATCAGAGTCTGTTCGACCAAAAGTTTCAACCGTCCGATTCACTTCAAAATCTGTGTGCATCACTTTAATATCCGTGTCATTTGCTTTCATATCCGTGCTCACAGATTTTGAAGTAAATCGGTAGAAACTATTCATCGAACATACTCTGGTCTGATAGGCATCGGAAACCTCCTCCCCCTGCTGGCTGGTATCATTTTCACAGGGGATAAGATGTGTAAATTTTGTTCAGTGAGAATTTCATTGTGTGATGTTTAATTGTTGATGCACCTTTCTTGACAGCTTCCGTCAAGTTTTTCAAAAAAAATATATATATTTTACTTTGTTTGGTAATCGGTATAAACAAAAATCTAATAAAATCAGGGAATTAAATTTTGTCAATTTCTTTCTTTCTTGATGAATTGCAAGAAAAGTCAAAATTTAATAATTTTTTATATACATATAGTTGAAATAATATACAACTAATTACTATTTTAAATTTATTAATACACGACTAAAATAATTAATATTGTTCCCATAATGATTATTGACATCTGATCCTCGTCAAACACCTCTGCATTACCTCAGATTTTGTATTTGGAATCACAACCATCCAAACATAATTCGGATCAATCTGACCCACAAATGTAATACACGAATTTCTTTAGTGTTCGTATCAATAGGAATTGGACGGTCCAAATTTGTTCTGCATAAATTCAAAATTTGAATTACTTTAGACGATATGAATTCGTCAAAATAAACCCAAGGAAAAGACAGTTAATTTATGAAACCCTTGCCAGATATTCTACAGAAATCTCTTAAATGCTTCAACTGTTCTTGCTGTTTTTATTGAATTCGAATCAAACAAAGTCAATTCAAGATCTATTATATGCTTTCGGCCCTGTCTTAAATTTTACAATTATTATCAGTCAAATCTCGTGTAGATAAATACTTTTCAGACGAATACGACAAGCTCACAAATTAGGATAGCAGAGAATGTTTTAGTAGCTAGACAATGATGTTTAGCATACAAGCAGAGCTTTGACTTGCTGTTATTTTTTTTTCTCCTTTTCTTTTTAAGTAAAAGACAGGGGTGCCCCTAAATTTTATTAATTTATCACGGGTGGTGTAAAATCACAAAAAAAAAAAATTAAAAGGAAAGAAAATGATAGAATAAAAAAAAATTATGTCACACAATACACTGTTCTGTGTAATTACACTAGCACCAAGTTGGAGAACACAACTCCATCTCGTAAGGGGTGCATTCGATGGGTATTGAACTCAAATCAGTCTGATGTTCGCTCGGAACTATTTGATTTGCATTATGATTCGTACGCAATGCGTCAATATTCGTTCATATCAAACGCGCACAAATTATGAAACAAATTAAACGGTTCTGAACAAGCATCAGGCCGATTTGGGTCTGATATGTCTATCGGACACACTCTGCTTCCGTTCCAAGTTCCAACACATCGTTGCGTTGTTGTAGAAATATATAGTTGTATCTTTCTCGTCATATAATGAAGCAAACCAGAACTTGTAACACTCTTGTGATCAATTTCAGTGAAACTGTGAATATATTGTTTGCAAAATCATGAGATAATTTTTTTCCCATGCGGTGTTTGACATTTTTAGAATGTCTAATCTTCTGGTGAACTGTATTAATTAGTCTTAGTTGTGTTCTCTGATACTGTGTTCTATTTTGATTCAATAGGGCAGCTGTTGATGACATAGTGACAAATTAATTATTCGGGTTCGGTTCGGCGAGATCAAAAATTCGTGATTCGGGAATAATTCGGATATAATTCGGGAATGATTCGGTATTATTCGGATCAAAGTTCTCAGTTCTATAAGGGAACAAAAAAATAACCAAGAAATAAAATTCTGGAAAAAATTAAGAAAAAATTCGTAAAATTCGAGAAATTCATGAATTATTCGGGAATTATTCGGTCAAAGTTCAATCAATCGAATAATTCAGCGTTCGGTTCAGCATCACCAAAAAACCGAATAATTCGGGAATAATTCGGCAATTATTCACAAATCTTGTTAGATGACTACTATTATGCTGTAGTACATCTGTTCTTAGATATTAGGTACTTTTGTAATACTGAAATAATACCAGCTGTTTGGTATTATCCCCAGTTGACTCGATTATGGTTTTTATGAAAACGGTGGGTTTAACCAAACTTTATTATTTAAAGAAATTGAAAAGAAAAGAAAAAAAGTAGAGGTCTGCGTTTGAGCTCATTTTTTGCTGAGTTAAAAAAGGGGCTCAACATTCACCAGGGAATTAAGCTAGTTGATTGGTTAAGTGTAGCCACTGAGGAATTTTTTTTCTTTATTTTTTTAGCTACTTCGTAGGTTGGTTATTTCATTTTTATTGAATCGGATGCTTTGACACCTTTATGGCTTTATTAAAAAAAGGAAAATATTGTCATTTTCCTTTTGAAATTAATCGCGGAAACTTAGGATTAAAAACATGTATTGACATTAGATATTTGTTTCAATAAATTATTTTTTAATGAAGAAAATTATTAAATTGATTTTGATCATTCCAAAAAAATAATAACGATATCGGAATTACCCTTAATATAATGAATTACTTTTTTTTATATCAAATCTTATAAATTGAATAGTGATAATTTAAAAATTAGTGAATCTTTGTTTAACATTTAAATTAAAATGAAAAACGAAAATATTTCATGTTTAGCTATATGCTTTATTCTCCGGTGATAGATATATAACTACAATAATTTTTATATCAGTCATTTTTCTCATCAAATTATGATCATTCTTTTAAACCAATAAAGATTGTTCATATAATAATTAAGTCTTCAATTAATGCAAATTATATGAACGGCGCGAGAAATATGAAGTCTAGACTTCAAGGTTTCTTTATTTTCATTCTTAATTTAGGAATTGAGGGAATGGGAGACGGTCCGATATCCAATTGGAGTCGTCTGGTCTGCATCAAGATTCGTGTCGACAACTTCAAAATTTTATCTAGTACACTTAATGCAGATCAGCTCTGACCGTGCTTGGGACTGCCCCCAATCCAGGGATTGAGAGGGTTGCCCGGGTCAGAGACAGAGAGAGAGCTAAATTTGCACAACTTTTAGAGAGAAGAGGTACCAATCAACAAAAAAAATAATAAAGAGAGGAGGTGAGATTAAACAAATCAAGCACATTTATTAATCCCAACGAATTAGTAAGGAGCAAGACTGAGCTCAGAAAAATATTCAATTAAGGTTGCATCAATGATTGCAGGGGTGCATTTGAGTCAAATAGAAGCAGACGAATAATTAATTAAACAGCAGTTCAATTTACCATTAATGATCTTTTAATAGAGAGCATGGGCTAATCCAATCCTTCCATGTGCTCCCCATATTTTGAGATTAAATGCACAAAAGTGTAGGTGGGTTCAAGACTTCTAGTTCTAGTTCTGGTGCTAGATAATTAAATTAAATTAATTAACACAGCCAATAATAACACTTGTTCAGTCAAACTAGTAATAATTATTTCTTCAGAAAAATTAAAAGTTACTTTACCTTTCCTTTGAAATTATTTACAAAAAGCCACAGGGAGCAAACAAAAAGCGGTTGCAAAAATGATGGAAACAGTAATAATTAGGATGTTTGTACCAACGCTACTGTTGCAAATATTTTGTAGATACTGACAAGCGTTAGCATTTTCATTAAAATTATAGGTGAGCAACTTTTTTAAAATTATTTTTTTTCCGGAAAAGATGATGATTTTTTTTTTTCACAAAATAGATGAAAATGTACTAATAGAGCAGTTTCATTCCATACAGGTTTTTTTGAGACTGCACCGTAAAAATATAGGTGAGCGAATGGTGTGGTTTCATTGTTTTTCATACGTTAAACTCCATTTTTATCACATTGGTGCGGTCGCATTGTTTTTTCAGACCTTAAACTCCATCTTAATTGCAAATTTGCTCAAAATACTAAGATTGTACTAATAGTGTGGTTTTATCTAATTTTAGAGGGAAAAAACCAATTAATTTCTTTTCCAAAATTTGATTTTAATTTTAATTTCGAGAAAGGAAAAAAAATCTAGGTGAGCTCTATTCTTCTGGGCTCTTAAAAGTAACATTTAATTTCTACAGGATAGGAGGATTTATGCCTGTCACTGTGACACTGCGACACTGCACCAAGGTTACAAAAATAATAGCAATAATGGCATGCATGTACCAGTACTGTAGCAAGTATTGTGTTGATTTTAACACTTCGACATGCTATAACACTTTCATTAAGGCGTACTTGGTACTGGTGTTGTTGTGCTCTCTTTTTCCTAGCTTCTAAATTAATGTGGCATCAATTGTTACAAGTAATAGAAGTAATTGCAGATTGCTTCTGTTACAATACATCAAATCAAATCTAGATGTTGACTGCAGTTGACACTTGCTATAATCTAAAGAGTAAATATAAGATTGCGCATGACATGTGCATAGGAATCGTATCATCTAAATTAAGATTCCATATCATGCTTATCTCAAGGTATATAATATAATGTTCTCTGTCAAAGGTTCTTCATCTAAGGTTACCTTGTATTTTAATTAGACATAACACTGATGAATTATTGTCCGTTCGATTTGTGCTTGAAAATTTTCCAGAATTGGAATTCATATTTTATGCTAGAATCCAATTTACTTCTATAAATATTTCAATTGTAAAGTAATTTCAATTTTATGAAGGACCAAAATTTTAACAATGGCTCTGCATTCTAATCCTGCTTTAGCAAATTGAGGAGACAAAATCAGAAAATTATATTAGAGAGACTGAAATGTAAAATGCATAATGAATAATATGTGGTCAGTTGGTCACTGTGATTTGAATTCAAGTATCAACAGTTACAAAGTCTAATCATGAGTTAAAAGTCCGCATTTAACATTTTAACAGGAGTATGGAACTATATTAAAACTCAAAAAAGAAAATTAATTTAATATCAATATACATAATTAAAAAAAAAATTACGAGCACTTCTGACTTAGACTGTAAATCTGCTACTGAGGAAATCCTTCTCCATTAACAAGGTAGACTCCAAACACTAAATCTAACAATTTATTTTGAATTCTAAAGTGATTTGTAAGGTTGAGGGCATGAGGCCAATCCTTCTTTAAATATATTTTTTAGAATTTTGTCTTTTTTTTTTTGTGAGGATGCAGACGGCGAAAAGCCCTTTCAAATAGATTAATTTGGTAAAAAAAAAGCTGGTAGTTGCAACCTTAACTTGAGGCCAATAGAAAATGTCATGTAAGCCAACACAACATCTGGACGAGTGCGTATCCTCTGAGATATCTCAATTTTTGCGTGACTGACGTGTCCGGTTCCTATTCGGGGCAACGTAGGGGGCCAGTATTATTTGAGCTTGGAGATTCGTGCAGAACGTATTTGAACGATTGATATGTTCCAAAAAGTCACGCAAAGTTTGAGATATCTCAGAGGATGCGAATTCCATCTGGACTTCCTTGTCGTACAGACATGTATGGGTTTTCTGTTGACATTTCTTGTACAGACATGCATGGGTTTTCTGTGGATCTTTCTTGTACTTGACTCCAGGTAACATAACAGAGATTTGTGGTGGTGTTGGTTGAGTTCTTTACCTGTAACACCATATTTAATAGAACTCCAGATAATTTTGTAAAATAATTGTAACTAAAATTAGAAACTTGACATAAAATCGAGACAATTTATTTTCTTATTAAAGTAAAGATACTATTAAACTAAAAGTTTAACACGCACGATGTAAATACAGCAGGCAAAATTGCAAAACTCATATGCGTGCACGCACGCAATGATGTACAGGTGAGCGCCGCAGAAAAAGTAGACATGATTCCTAAATTCCAGTCACCTGTCTGAGGAGAAAGGAGTGGGTGTCCGTTTCGATACTCAAATTATCTGTTTCCTCTCCAGTTTATTTAAACTTCACAAACCAGTCCTTCCAAACCGTAGATTCAAACAGGAAGGTCGAATTGACGCATCCTATTAGAGTATATTCGAAGTCGACCGTTCGATCAAAACTGCTGGACTGTAACAAACTAATGGACATATACAGTTTTTATAAATGGAGAGATACAGATGTGTGGTTGGCGACTGGCGAGCAGCGAAGGTTAGAGAGGAAACTCGAGCAATGATGACCTGACGCGCTGACCGTCTTCCCTCTCCTTCTAATTGGAGGAATTTGGGATTCCTGTAGTAACTCAAATGTTGTTCTTGGATCTGGACCGTCCGATCTGCTCTGGCACGAACATTAAAGGAAACCCGTAAACCCACCTCGAGATGGATTGGTCGAGATTCTGATCAAACGGTCAGTATTTAAACACAAAATTTAAGTTACTTTAGGGGATTCGAATTCCTAATTGGAGATGAGAGAGAATCGAATTGATTGCATCATATCAACCTTTCTCTTTAAACAAAAGCTAAATAAAATCGCAAAACCAACCAAACGTCTCTCTTTCTCTCCGCGTTTCTCAAGTTTTATTCTTCGCTATCTCTCTGCCTCTTCTCTTCTTCCTCCGGGCAGGGGGTCCCATTCCCCCGCTCAGAGGAAAGGTTTACACAGAAAAAGCCGAGGCCTTTTTGAAGGTCCATTGGTTGTCTCGTGCAAAACTCGAGCTGGCGTCGTTGGAGAGGATCTAGCGAGTGGGAGGGATGGCTGGAGCTGCGGCGGAAGTGGTGGCGAACGAGGGCCGGAGGATGGAGGGGTGGCTGTACCTCATCAGATCAAATCGCTTCGGCTTGCAATATTCTAGAAAGAGATACTTCGTGCTCGAAGAGAATTGTCTCCATTGCTTTAAAGCTGTACCTAGTTCAAAAAAGGAGGTAGTGTTTTTTCTTAATTATGAAAATCCAATGTGTCGTTTTGGCTTTTAATTTAGAAGTGAACTTTTTATTCACTTCTATGCTGGAAGTTGGAAATTAATTTTGTTAAAGAGTACTTTTTATTGAGACATTAAATGACTAATTTGAATGCAAGAGTTCAAATTTAGGGATTTATAGTTGAATTACAAAGGAAAGGAAACAAATATTGATTAATTATTTAATCTGTGTTACTATCAGTCGATCGCTATAAATTATTATTTGACAAACAATTAAAGCTTGAAATTCTTGCAAAGTCATATTTCTTTCACCTGGTTCTGCATGATATATTTTAGAATTTTCCAGTTCTATGGGGAAAAGTGGCTAAAATATATCTTTATTAAAACATAAACCAACGATGCTGGAGTATCTTTCTTATTTTTTCACATATTTTTGTGTAATTTTCAAGCATGAATTAAAAGATAGTTTTAATTGTTGCTGAATTATGTTAGTTGCAACAATGCATCATTTTGTCTTCTTATTTATAATTATTATTAGTCAACAGAAATAAACAGGTAATTGTCTATTTTGTAAGCTTCCAAGGAAATAGCTGTACCCCTTTTTTTTCCAAAATTTTAACTGGGGAAGTAACATCCATTTTTCCAAATTTTATACTATATTTGTCATAACCTTCAGAAAGTCATGGCCCCTTGATCTATTTCCCTTATCTAACATAAATTCTTCTTGCAAAGAGAACCTTGTGGTTGATTTCACATCGTCCAAGTTTTAATTTATACACCTCAGAAAAATGATGAAAGTCAATACCACAAAATTTATTATATCTTTCTATCCCTTGTATTTTGATTTTGTTCAAAGGATCTGAAATTGTGGGTCCTTTATGTCTCAGTTATCTACAGAGAAACAATGATAATGTGTCGACAGTTTGGGTATGTTATGAATATCTTGGGAAAATGTATTTCCTAATTTCTTTTATTTTCTTATTTATTTATGACCTCTAATGAAAGGAAGATGGAAACTTTTCACTAGTGTTTTGTTGTGTGCATGGATCTCTGTGATATTTTGAGGACTTGAATTGGCCATCCTTGGAATATTTTATTCTATTCTTAAAAAGAGCCAACTGTAATCTATGATTTTAGTTTGACTTGTGCTGAATGTTTGTGGAACCCCATGCTCAATATTTTTTTATTTGTATTTGCTGTATCCTAGTTTTAGTTAAAATGGTAGCCCATTATTGTTGCAATACAATCGTCTCCATGCGTTACATAAAAGGCAAAGATATTTCTTTTTGTTATGTTGACAAGGTCATTCCTATGAGATTTTTTTTAGTATTAAAACATTTCTTTGAATCCCAGGGAATTTCTCTAATTCATCTCTCGCTCTCTCTCTCTCTCTGTCTCTCTGTAGTTTTTCTTCTTTTTTCATTTGCTGTATGGTGACACTTACTAAAACTGTTTCTGTTTCCCTCAATTAATATCGGTTGAGCCTTTTATACCAAAGATATGGATATATAAGATACGAATTGTTGACACCCGGAATTTTAAATTTCCAGAAACCGCACAATTATGTAGAATACTATTAAATATTAGCTACCAAAAGTTTCTAGATAAAGTTAAACTTCCTTTATCTATAATAAGTTTTCCCAAGACTTGGGCCATTGGTTTTAGATCATGCATTAGGTTACCAGCATCTTAGGAATACTTGCGTATAGGTTGTTGTGGCATCAGATATTGCATCTACCAGTACCTAAGCCAACTACTTAATTTTGTGGCCTTTTCTTTTTGTCAGGATCCAGTGAGAAGTGCGCTTTTAGATTCGTGCATACGTGTCACTGATAACGGCAGAGAGAGTGTGCATAGAAGTGTAAAACAACCTTCCCTCTTTCTGTTAATTATTGACAAATTATGTAATAGGAATTGTATTCGTTTTATTTTAGCACCTGACAATTTTTCCCGCAAAATTTTCAGGTATTTTACATTTTTACACTGTATAATGCTTCTAACCACAATGACCAATTGAAGGTACACTAGTTCTCATCTTTTAATAATAACAAACCACAAAGGAATCTGAAATTAAAACAATCCATACACAAATAAATAAAACATTTGTCGTTTTACAGTTGGGAGCTAGAAGCTCAGAAGAGGCGGCAAGGTGGATTCGAACCCTAATGGATTCAGCCTCAAAGGTATGATTCTTTTATTGATTGTCTCTCTCAATCAACCGAAATAAATCAGAAATATTTATAACCAAAGCATGCTCAATATTGAATACAAACCCCCTTTATGCCCAGGCATGACATGACTAAACCAAAAAATGAAAAAAGAAATTATGCCAGAAAAGTTTTATAGGAGAGTACTTCCGTAATTCTTACTTACTGCTACAACTCACTTGTTGTAGTGTACTGAAATAGGTAGTCTGGCATCGGTAAATATGTACTTGTTATTTAATTCGAAGTCCATTTATTGCAGACGTGCCCTGCCAAGGATGAAAAGGCGATACCTTGTCCTAGGAGAAGATGGCAATCTTTTAGGTCTCTAAATTTCTCTATAATCCCTAATTTGATCAATATATATAACAAATTTCTGCCTTCTAGATGCAAATGAGTGAATCTTATGTTTCCTTAACAGGTTGAGTCGTGGTCGGAGCCGCATGCACTCTATTGGTATTTTCTTTTCTTTTTTTTACTTCAGATTATGAAGTTTCGATTATTTTTCAATTTTTTGTATGGAACTTGGTTCATAAGCTAATTAAAACATTTTATTCTAGATTGGACCATGTTTTCTGCGGTGCATGCTGATCCCATGCATTCTGACGTCATTGCCCCTTCTCCTTGGACAATTTTTGGTTGTAAAAATGGTAACTTTTTGCCACTTTTTTTAGATAAAATAAAGTTGCTTTTTGAAGCTTCTATCTGATTTTGTATGTTTGCTTCTTGTGTGCAGGCCTACGGCTATTTAAAGAGGCAAAAGATGGTGATTTTCATGAAAAGGTAACACTTATTACTTCATTAAATGATAAACTTCACGATCATCCTTTTAGTTAATAGTTTGTGCATTTTTTATGGTAATCAATTAAATAATCGTGATTATGTATTTTTTTTTTTCGTTAGTATTGGGATGACCACCCGGCCATAATGGCTGTGGGAGTGGTAGACGCAAATTCTGAGGCAGTTTTTCAAGCCCTCATGTCTCTTGGCAAATCCCGATCTGAGTAATTCATCTGTGTTCATCTCTGAATATATTTTGGTTATATATTGCTGGGTTGGGCTCAAATGCCTTGTGTCTTTCATGTCTCAATCGTGTCTCGCATCCTTATCTCCATTTTCAAAGTCCAAACAGTCAATCAGAACTGCTCAACATGATCAAATTTGGGCTAAAATATGCTTGGAGATCAAATTTTATATTTTTTTGTATTTTTTTTGCTATCTATCATATAGGTACAGAATCACTGTTTTCCAGAAGATTCGGGACCATTCAAAAACAGTGATCTTGTACCTATCTAAAAAATAGTAAAAAAATTCCAAAAAATACAAAATTTGATCTCCAAGCACACATTTTAATATGAAGGTTCATGTTGAGCTGTTGAGATCAACTGTTTGGACTTCGTAAACAGAGATAAGAATGTGAGGCACCATTGAGACATGAAAGACATGAAGCATTTGAACCCTACTCTATATTGCTTCTGAACTACACAAACTAAACAAATATTGTGTAATTTACCCTTTCCTCTTGTTATTTGCAGGTGGGATTTTTGCTTGCAAGAAGGAAAGGTTGTGGAGCACTTAGATGGTCATACCGACATTATTCACAAGAAACTCAGAAACGATTGGTTACCATGGTCAGATTCCCTTCAAAAAATTCTCAAATCCTTTGCTGTTATAAGTTTACTAAGAGTGTAATTTTTAATGTCTAGGGGAATGAAGAGAAGAGATTTATTGTTGCGCCGTTATTGGAGAAGAGAAGATGATGGAACTTACGGTATCATCATTTTATAAGAAGAAGAACAATGAGTATTTTAATTTGAGTGAGGCTATGGTATATGCATAGCGCAGATTGGTCCGTACTACGGATCAATATTTTTGTTTTCAAAGTCTACACAGTTGATCTTAACCTTTCAACGTGATCTCTATCTGATGATGTACTTTCACACTAAATTTTACATATTTTAGATTTTTTTTACTATTTTTATAGATTGGTAGAAAATCACTACTTTTAAATGGTCTAGAATTTTAGATCAAGTGATTTTCTAAATATCTAAAATAATAGTAAAAGAATGTAAAAAATGTAAAATTTGATGTACAAGTACATTTTTATACGGAGATCATATTGAACGTTTAGATTGATTGTTTGGACTTCAAAAATGGAGATATTGATCTTTAGTACGGACCATTATGCGCTATACATAGTATCTAAAGCCTCACTCTTTTAATTTTAATTAAACAAATAATGGGTGATATTAGTTTTTTTATTTTCTTTTGTTATTTTTGTTGAACAGTGATTCTTTACCATTCTGTCTTCCATCAGGAATGCGAACAAGAAAAGGGCTATACCCGCGCCTGCCTTAAAAGTAATGTATGCTTTCAAATTTAACATTTACTGAGCTGTGGATATAGTTAAAAATCAAGAGAAGTTGTGCATTTATTTCTATCTAATAATTTTCAAATGAAACTTTGTTCTAGGTGGCGGTTACGTAATATCTCCAGTCAACCAAGGGAAAGAGTCAGTTGTGAAGCACATGTTAGCAATAGATTGGAAATTTTGGAAATCTTACCTCCTTACCTCTTCGGCTAAGTATATTACCATTCGCATGCTCGGGCGAGTTGCCGGTACATATTATTTTCTTCAATCTTTTATTTAATGAAATTGTCACACAATCCCTGTTATAGGAAGCCCCCTAGAAAATGAGAAGCAAACCCCTGTCAGGTAAGGTGACATTTTCCTGTCCTTCCATTTCATACCAAAGAAAAAATATATTCTCGCTAATGAATGCAGGGGCAGTTTGAGAAACAATCATTTCTATTTCTTATACTTAATTTCATGGGAAAGCACAGCCTTGCGTGAGTTCTTCAGAGCAAAACTGGGAGGATATACCGAGACCGAGTTCTCATCAGGGGAGCTGATGAGGGAGAGGGATATCGGGCTGACACAGAGTCAGATAAAACTTGAAGTGGACCCCCAGTCACTCTCCGTAAATACCGGAACTGATAACGCCACGTCAGCAACTGACGAGCACATGCTAAACAAGCACTCAAGCACCGGGTCCATCTTACAACTCAACGACGCGGTCGATGAATTCTTCGACGTACCTGACGAAGCTGAATACGAACTAGACGATGGCCCCTGGTCGTCTGCGGACAGTGTCACATCTTCGGTCAGTGTTTCATTTCATCTCTCTTTTTATCACTTTTTTTTCCCTTTTGTCCATTGAGATAAGGTTTATACCAGTGTTGGTGTGGACCTAGGATGGCTGTACGGGAGTTGTACTTCACCAATTTCATATAGCTTTCTAATTGTTTGCTTCATTGTTTTTCTTATTACATTGATTTGTGTTTTTTTTCTTTGCTTTTGAATTTATAAATTGTGACTACATAAGAACTCAATTATTTGAGTGAGGCTATGGTACTACACATAGCGCGGATTAGTCTATACTATGGATCAATACCTCTGTTTTCAAAGTCCAAACAGTCGATCTGAACCGTTCAACATGATCTCCATATGAAAATGTACTTGCAGATAAAATTTTAATTTTTTACATTTTTTTACTATTTTAAAAGATAGGTAGAGAATCACTTGATCTAAATTCTGGACCCTCAAAGTAGTGATATTCTGCCTATCTAAAAAAAATAATATAAAAAATGTAAAATTTAGTCTACAAGTACATTTTCATATGAAGATCATGTTAATCGACTATTTGAACTTTGAAAATGAAGATATTGATACCATATCCTCACTCCAATTATTTTATCGCTGGAGCATAGAAAACTGTCAGAGTGGCTGTACCACATGGCACACAGTACCAATGAAATTTGGTGTTATAAAAGTATAATAGGTGCAAACTGCAGTACTGGCAGAATCCTCAGCCTTCCACCTCTCACAAGGTTTATCCATGTATTCCATAATTTTTTGGTAAATCAATTTCAGTGTTAACACTCAGCATTCTTAAAATATGCAGGAACGTCCCGGAAAGTTATCTACTGCTGCTGGTCTTGTAAAACGGCTCCATGATCTTACAGGTGTGTAATTTAGCTTTATCAACTATCTTAGAAGAGGAGGGTTCAAATGCCTCCATTTTTAAACTTTAATAACTTCAAATTTACAACTTAAATGTCAAAATAAACCGTTTGATGTGATCAATATAATTTTCTCTATGCACGTGTAAAAGATTACAACATTTTAATTGTTTTGATTGTTATCAAGAGCTTGGAAGAATACACTGATGTAGATATTTCTGGACATTGATTTTTCAACTTATTTATTCATGTAAAAACAAAACCGAAAAATGATAATTTTTTATGTGTATGTAGAGAAAATGATATAGATCACATCTAATGGTTTTATTAACATTTAAGTTTAAATTTTTTGTTATTAGAAAATTAATAAGTGGAGGCATGATAGAGGCACAAAAAATGGAGTCATTTGAACCCTCTAGAATTAATTTCCTACTTGTATTCAATAAAGGCGAAGTTCAACTCTTTTAAGTTCAAAATTTGTTTGTTTTTACCTACCTATAGTTCAAAAGAAGGGCTACATAGATTTGCAAGGAACAGCGCCAGATGATGTGTCGCACTGTTTCTACGGTGCTACCTTACCAAAAGACGCAACTTGTACCGCTCTGTCTAGCTGGGCCATGGCTGAAGCACCAACCTTTTTAATCCGTGGCGAATCTTATTTGCATGACAGTCAAAAGGTAATTAAATGAAAATCTAATCATTCTATTTTGGATGACTACTCTTTCAGAATAATTTTAGCTAATCATATCTGGTTTGACAGATCAAAGCAAATAATACATTGATGCAAATGGTCGGGGCTGACTGGATCAAGTCCGACAAGCGGGAAGATGATTTAGCCGGCCGTCCTGGCGGCATTGTTCATGTATTTTCTCAACAACAACAAAAAAAAATGATTACTTACTGATGACAGTGAGAAATACCTACGTTATTGTGCTGATATTTGTTTATATTTTATAATGTGCAGAAACATGCAGCGCAAGGTGGCAGCGAGTTTTTCTTTATTGTAAATATACAGGTGATTTTTAGTTTAACCCTCTCCAACTTTGTGCATGTAAACAGCTAATGATACTAATAGAAAAGAACTTTTTTTTATAATAGGTGCCAGGTGCAACAACATACAGCCTTGCATTGTACTACATGATGACAACTCCATTGGAGAAGGTCCCACTTTTAGAAAGATTCGTCCAAGGTGATGATGCCTTCAGAAATTCACGATTCAAACTCATCCCTTATATCTCTAAGGTATGTATTGCTGCATTTTTCGCCTTTTCTTTTCTTTTCATGCACTACCTTTTTAAAGATTTCGGCCCATCCACGTTAGCTACCATGATTGGTTGATATAATGCTGCATGAATTGTGTATCTTAGAGATAATACGACTTGCAAGGGTAAATAAGAAAATGTTGTGTTGCTTTTGTTAGGGTTCATGGATAGTGAAGCAGAGTGTTGGCAAAAAGGCTTGTTTGGTGGGTCAGGCACTCGAAATAAATTATTTCCACGGATCAAACTACTTGGAGGTTGGTACCGGTTCAAGATTTTCAATGTTTTGTTGTATAATAAAGTTATATAACACTAATGTTTTGATACGAATATCCAGCTCGGTGTCGATGTTGGTTCCTCAACTGTGGCCAGAGGTGTGGTTAGTCTTGTGCTCGGCTACTTGAACAACCTTGTTATTGAAATGGCATTCTTAGTTCAGGTAGGGGCATTTTGGGAAGAAAAAATTGCAATCAAAATTAGAAAGCTTGGTAAAACCTTTACTAATTGTACGGATAATTGCAGGGTAATACGCAAGAAGAGCTCCCAGAGGTCCTGCTCGGCACATGTCGGTTGAACCACTTAGATGCCGCCAAGTCAGTTCCAATTGACAACCTCGAAACATCCAAAACCCTTTTCAATTAACAGGTGGTGACCATTTAACCACTCGTTAACTCAAATATGTGTTCGCCGACCAGTAAAGTAAGGTGAAGCCATTGTACATTCCTTTTTTTTTTTTTTTCCTTTTGTGCAAGTTTATATATCTATTGGATAAAAGAACTGGATGTGGGAGGTCATAGATTCGAAATTTAGATGGGGAGAATCCTTTGTTGCAATAACAAGGATATTAAATAGTTGGGTGGCTTGACCTCCAACGTTACTCAAAAGAACTGTATCACATTCTTTTGTCATTTTTAAGCAAAAAAAAAAGGAAAAAAAATTATTAGAATTGGCTTCTTTCTTCCTCTTGTTTGTTCTATATTCTCTGTGCATTTTCTATTTTTCTGAAATAGCTAATATACTTGGAAGGGAATTTGAAATGGCAAACCCTATTGGGGGTCTTCTTTGTTATGACATAAAAAAAATCAGAGCAATGAGGGGACAAGAACAAAACATGTCAGGTAACTTGTTGAATATGGTGACTTAGATAAAATATATATTTAATATGGCTGATATTTTTTAATCCCTAGTGCTCCTAGAAAAGTAAAAAAAAAAAAAAAAAAAAAGCACTCAGAAGTGCTCTTGCACTGACTCTTGACCATGCAACCTAATAAGAATTTGTTTTCATTGAAGCGTGAAAGATGTTGTTAGTTAGTCTCTTTCTCTCATACTGTGTGCTTCTTTTCCTAACTTTGCTGCTGTTTGAAACTTACCATTTTTTTCATTTGCTTTCTAAATCATTTCCTTTTCTCCTTCCACTTCCTGCTTAAAGCACTTGCCAATCTCCTTGAGAGGTCTCTCACACATCTACTCTTCTAGTACTCTCATATCCTACGTAAATAAAGCAATCGATAGTAACATACTAACATTTTGTGTAAATCGGTACGAATATACAATGCCTCTCATATCCTGCCTGCCCTCCTATTGATGTAAAATGGAGAGGGCCCAAGCTTTTATCATTCGCTGCGTCCAGATGAAGTTTTGTATTGGTTTGGTTAAGAGTGTTGCATAAGCGAATTCAGATCCAACACAGTACCGGACCGTGTAGAATGAGATCTGAGTCATCCGTGTAATTTTGGCACAAATCTCAAAGCGGATCCTTATATGTTCTAACATAGGCTCGTTAAGTAATTTGGGTTTATCTAGAAGATACTCATACTCTGCACAAGCGCCACCTGTCACCCGTCAAATCTGAATTAGATGGCTCAGATTTCATGTCATTTTTCTACTAGTGCCAAGACAGGCTTACTGGGTATTAGGCTGACCAAGGCCCACTAAACTGATAGCAATGCTCACCTGAAAAAGCGGTGCCGCTTAAAAGGAAAAGCGGTGGCGATTCTAACATGGCCCACGGCGATCCGAGCACCCATCTCATACACTCCTCCTTCCAATTCATTTCTTAAATCTAAGCTGGTGGTTTTATCTAGTGGATCTGACTACCGCTTTCAGCATCGCTCATGCTCTGTCGTCATTCGAGCCAATGCTTCCATTCAATGAATTTGACCACAGTTTCTTGATACTTCCACTTCGTGGATCTGGTCATCGCTCTTTATATTGTTCTTCTGGAAATTTTATTCTTCAATATAAGTGGTTCGTTTTTTTTTTTTTCTCTTCTCCTGAGCTCTTCTTCCTCTCTTTAGTAATGAAAGAGTGGGTGGAATGAGTTGTACATATAGTTACTTACTCTATATGTTGTTGTATGTTTTAGTTTTTTGCGTTGGGTTTGTTTGTGTTTTTTTTCTTCTCTTCATCTTCTCTCTCCCTTTTATGCTTTCTACACCGGCAGTTCTTTATTGGGATCTCTGAGTGGTGACTGTCTCGATTTGATTTATTCAGTTCCTGGTTCGGTTTGATTCAGTGTCTCTATTGGACCTTTTGAGTAGTTACTGTCCTAGCTAGGTTGATTCAGTGTCTTTTACGATGAAGTCTGCCAGCAGAACAACTTTGCACACAAAGGAAACTATTATTAGGCTCCTATCATTTCTATCTAGCAAGAATAACTAAAATTGTGTCCGCATGATCCACATACCAATATGTGTTTTTAGTTTATTTACAGCTGAGTGTTTTCTAAGACATTTCTTATCTAGTTTCTTTTTATGTAATGGTTGGTAGGGCTGTCAAAAAAGCTCGTAGCTCGTGGCTCGCTCGTGACTCAATCTGGCTCGATCGGTAACAGGTCTTTCAATAGTGAACCGAGCTGTTAACGAGCTGGCTCGCTAACAGCTTGGGCTAAAATTAACAAGCTGAGCTAAGGTCTTGGCTCGCTCGCCAGCTCACGAGCTAGCTCGGCTAGGCATCAATTTGTGAATTTTTATAAATTTGTGTGTATTTTATAATGTCAAGCTTGGTCTAGCTTGGTCCAGCTCGGTTCAGCTCGGTTCAGCTCGGTCCAGCTCAGTCCAAAAAGATTTGTAAAATTTATTTTCTTCTTAAAACAAGGTCCAACCAAACCTAGTGAGCCAGCTCGTGAGCTGACTCGTCACGAGTTTAAGTTGAAATTTTAGCTCGCGAGATGTTAACGAGCTGGCTCGCTAACAGCTCGGTCCAGAATTAACGAGCTGAGCTACAACCCAGCTCGGCCCGAGCCAGCTCGTTTACAGCCCTAATGATTGGTTCGTAATTTTTTAAATTAATAAAATTGTTTTACTGCCACAAAAAAGGCCCACTAAACCCATGTCTACATTGTCTAAGATTATTGTAAGGTATATAAATCGAACAACTACACGTTAAAATAGTAGTACCAAGTACCAATTGGTACCAACTTCATATTAGGGTTCATCCCTTCTAGCCCAGTAACTACATGCTGCCAATACCCACAAGGACCAACCACTGTACTTGACCAGTCCGATTCTGGTATTGCTTCTCCATTTTTTTCATAGGAATTTGAGAAAATTTAACCAGACACAAATCCAAACTTCTTGCCCGGTTTCTGTCCAGGCAAAATATAGGGTTAAAGATATTAACAACTCAGTTTTGGCTTCATACAGTGCATGCAATGCTCGCATGTTGAATATAGATGATGTGAAATATAACCAGGTTAAATTATAACAAAATGGTTTTACAGTAGATGAGAGTTGCAAAAAAAACCAAAACCAACAAATTGATGTTGAGTTGTTGACGGATAAAAGCGGACTTCTCCATTTCAACGGAAATGGAGAGGAGTGTTACCGTGCTTTGTATGAGACATAGCGGGTCACTGATGTCAATATAATGCCAAATTAACAAGGTGTCGATTAAAGTGAGAATGACAGTGATGTCCCAAATCGGACAAATTTAGTTGCACTGTGTTTGCTTTCATCTTTCATGCTTCTTTCTCACGATAGCATATTAAATAATCGCTGAATAGTGTTTAACATTTTAATCGACCTTTCGTGTTTCCCTTCGATCAAATTATTACTGGAAAAAAAAAAAAACTCGCCGCTAAGTGGCTTTCTTCAGGTATAATTTTAAGAACTTTAAAATTATGTATTTTTTCTCTAAAATTCATAATATTATATTTACTCTTCTGAATTTTCAAAATTCATAAATTTATATAATTTATTGTGTTTTATATTAAAACTCATTTTAAATTTATAAAGTGTTCATTTTACTCTTAATTAAAAAATAAAAAATATGTGGAATATTTAAAAGAAATATTTAGTTTTCAGTTGACTAGTTGTGAGAGCAAATGATTTATTTTTTTTACTTGTGACACATACACAAGCGTGTGTCTAAATACCGTGTTCCGTGGGTATGAGTCACATATAGTGAAATAAATCATGTCTTCAGAAACCGATCAACTAGAAAACTAGCTATTTTTCTTACACAAACTATCTATTTTTTAATTTTTAATAAAAGATAAAATGGATACATTGTAAGTTTAAAATGAATTTTAATATAAAATGCAATAAATTGAGTAAATTTGTTGCAATCTAAAATTTTGGAATAGTAAGTATGATATTATGCATTTTAAAGGAAAATAAGTAAATTTAGAATGATATACATAAAATTTCCCCTAACAAATTCGTACAACATCAGTGAATTGAGCTCATTCGGCAATTAGTAAGTAACGGCGAAGTTAGAAATTAATATTAGAGAAGATAAGAAATTAGTATATAAACACAATAATAAATTAAAATTATAATAGAAAGGATTATACCTCTTGCTAGTTTCCTCCTCAATTTATTGAACAAGCGACTATCACTGTACCAAATTCATTGGAGTCGGACTGAGACTGCGTTAGACTTAGACATACTTACTGCTTACACGATTCGAATCTTTTTTAGAAGCTGGAGATGATTTACAAGGATTATTTATTGAACTTTGAACAAATGTTGCTTTTGATTTGACCATTAAATCAAAGATAGATATGTTCGATTAAAATTAAAAAAAAAATTGAACCAAACCTAACCTTCAAACCTGACAGTTTAAATGACGATTCGACTATAATTGTATTGTATGGTTTAAAGTTGAACTATATCTTTGTTTTAAATTTTAAATAGTCATAAATAGTCGATGTGAACTGCTCGATGTATGAATATGTACTTGAAGATCAAACTTTGCATTTTTTATAAAAAAAAATTACCATTTTTTAATAGATAGAAAATTACATAATCTAAATATTTTTTCAAAAATAATGATTTTACATCTATTTAAAACAATTGTAAAAATAAAACGGAACAGAAAATATGCGCTATGACCAATCTGCGCATTGCAAACCATAGCCTCACTCTTTAAAATAAATAGACAATAAGTACTCACGATCATTTAATGATTTTTTTACTAACTAATTAAGAAGAGCTAAGAATTGCGGACTTAGTGTAGCGGCATGAGTCCTTATAAGTTCAATTCTCAATGATAGCATTTAAAAAATATTAGTGTACTAAAAACTTACAAAAAAATAACTAAGTACACCCCAAGTCCAAACCTTGTGTAATGTCAAGCTAAACTTGTTCTCTTGATAATCATATTTAGGTCTAAAGTTTAGAAGAAATTGGTCATCTCTTATAATTAATTATCATCACAGAATCAGTCACTTGGGATGCAAACTATAATTAATTGTAATGATCAGACAAATTAACTAACCAGTGGAAATTACAAACTAGGCCGGTTATATATGTTATAATTATGTCATTTTCTCCGTAGGTTCTTTTGTTACTAATCATGAACCAAAAAAGGTTGTCAATCATATGCTTTAGTTTAAATGTTCATCATAACAAGATATATAGCAGTGTAGAGGTTTGTTTCAAATAGAATTCAGCACGAGTTAAAAAAACATATATTGAAAAAAATAATAATTTTGTCGTAGATTCAAGTAGACATTTTGAAACCGTTGAATATTCTGGCATAGTTTTACACTTTTACTTATTGGTTTTTGTATATATCCTTCATGCTTATCATTTAGGATAATATTAACTTGATGTATCACTTTGACGATACTTTCAATTGATATCATGAGAAGCATTCAGTAAATTAATAATAAAAAGCAAAAATATGTTCATCATTTATAAATGGGTTGTGTTCAAATATTTTAATCTCTGAGTTTTAGTCACTTTTGAAAACCAATCAGTGAAAATTCAAATTAATTTAATTTAATACACATTATATCTTAATGATGTTAAGCACATCTACAAATTTATCTTTTTAATTTAAGTAATATTTTTAAGATATACCAAATAGATGTATCGTAAAACTTGTGAGATGATATAGAAATAAGAGCAGTACAATTCTTCTATTCTCAGTAATTATTCATAGAAGTAGCTATATATTACATTACAAAATCAGCCAAATTAATTCTAAAATTTAAAATTTTCACATATAAAGCATTATAGATCGATTTCAACATCAGATTGAATTAGTCGTTTAAAGTCAATCCAATTGATTTTAAAATTAAGTCCACATGAGAACTTAGTGAACTTAAGAACGCCACGCCACAGTACTGCTCCAATAGTACATACAATAAAGAGCCACGTCCCTCTCATTTATAAACCGTACGATCAAATATTTAGATGGTTCTGATATTCTGTTTCTTTTCAATCATTTACAAAAATCTTTGCGCGAAGTACTCAAGCGGATTTCATCAGCTGAATTGGGGACGTTTAGCGTGTGTGTGTGTGTATTCACTTGTCTGTGAAGTAAAAAATTGATGTGACTATAGCATGTTATGATTTGATTATGTTACATCATGTTATATGATTAATTTTTTTTTGTGTGATATGATCAAAATAGTAGTAAATAATTACGTCACATATAATGGCCGAGCCACCATGTAAAGAGATAGGTAATTGTCTACTTCTCGAATTTTAAAATCGGATATGTAGTATAAATTTGTTGTCTGGCTACTTCTGGAAATTAAATTTTCTATCCATGTTCTTTGATAATTCAATACTGCAATTCAATCGAATGAATTGAATTGCAAATTGCAACTGATAATTGACTAAAATCATTGAGTGTTAATGTTTTTTCTTGATTTATGTTTAAATTTGATTTAGAATTTGGTGAAATTGATTAAAATAATTTAAGTATATAAGTTAATTTGCCCATTGACTCAGTAACTCAAAGTTTTTTATCCGCCTCTGACTCAAATCCTAGCTACACCACTGGTCACACAAATGGTCACGTTATATTTAATTATTATTTTTTTAAATTTCAAATTTGTTTATATATAAAAATACTAAAAAAATAAAAAATATATTAGAGCAATGTTAGAAAAATCAATCACGTGACGTGGCGATATCAAATCATTTTGCACGACGTAATGCGACATGTGTCGTTTCACATCATCCGACACATGAGTTATATGTCACATACAATATAAATCACGTAATGTGACGTGACATGATGTAACCAACAATAAAATCACAACAATATAACTATTTTTTTTTTCACTACCCTTCTATTTATATATTTCCTTCGGTAAACTTCTATGTATACGTAAGCTCTTTATGTATATGGTCCACTAGCAAATAAATAAATGAAACATGCTACCCAAAAAAAGGTAATAGTAATACTTCAGATCCAAGTCAAGTGGCACGGGTGCACGGGTTGAGAGAGAGAGAGAGAGAAAGAGCATGTAATGCAGTGAGTCATGCCAGTATAGATAGATATAGATAATTGAATTGATGCAGCATGCAAATTCAAAGTAGCAGAAGCTTGTCATACAATCAAAGTTATAAGAGAAAAAAAAAGAACGCGACAGAAGCAAGTGGGCTCTGCAATCAAAGTCCAAAATTTGCACAGTTTGTCTCCTCTGCTTCCTACTCATCAGGTAGAGAGAGAGAGTGAGAGTGAGAGAGAGATGGTGTTGTATTGGTTCCTCTCAGATTTATGTATCTAATTTTAGACCCATATTTGAACTGGTTATTTAATTTCAAGAATAGTTGTAGTGTACGTTTAATTTAAGAAAATATTAAATATTGAGTGTATTAGGACGGAGGTAGAAATTTATAGAATGAGGGTCAAAAAAGTTTTTTAATGAGAATGGCGAGTGAGAGAGATAATATAAAAAAAAAAGTGTTACATGTGATATTTTGATTTGTTTTTATAAAAAAAAATTTAAAAATGCTAGAAATTCTTCAAATTATACACATTTTTTTTAAAGAATGAGGTCAATAGTATAAAATTTTATAAAAAATATGGAGTTCAATTTTTTGTACATCTAGCATTTTACTATAAGTTATATAAAAAATAAATTTTTAGCAGTAGGTTTTGAAAAAAAAAAATAGTGATCAATTGACCTCATTCTTCAATACTAGATCCGTCTATGAGTGTATCAACTCTAGATCGATTTAAAGGTTGTCTAGTCTTTAATCAAATAATTTAGCTTTTTAAATATTAGAGTTTCAACAGCTTTAAAATGAGGGGCTAATTAAATTTTAAATTTACTCAAATTTAATGCACGGTCTATCTAAATAGATGGAAGTACATCGTAGTTTATTTTAATTCTAAGAATAGTTGTAGCGGACTTCAAATTTTATATATAGACGTACATTTATTTAGTATTTTAAGAGTTATTATTTAAATTATATAATTAAAATTATAGATGTATTGTTTATTTTTTTAAACAGTGCATGTGTCAACTGTAAATTGATTTGAAAAATGTCTGGTTTTTAATCACTCAAATTATTTTATTTTTGTAATGATGGAGTTTTAACGACTTTAAAATTGATGACCAATTAAGTTTAAATTAGCTCAATTTAATACAGTCTATCTAGATAGTTGGAAACATCTATGATTTTAATTTTTTTCCCATTTAAAAAATATTTTTTCAAGATATCAAATTGATTTTAATTAAGTTGATGGGATCGTACTTCCAAATTTTATTAATTAATCGTATTGGAGCCATTGAAATGGGATAAGGTTTGGTCCAAATGGCTTTGGACCCGACACCGTCCAAAGACTCTAAAAATTGTACGATTAAAGTTCGAACAGTCGATCTGAACCGCTCAACATGATTTTCATATAAAAATGAGCTTAGAGACCAAATTTTATATTTTTTGGAAATTTTTTACTACATTTTTAGATACGTTCAAAATCACTGTTTTTAAACCATTCAAAAATAGTGATGTTGTACGTATTTACAAAAATAGTAAACAATTTTCAATAAATATAAAATTTGGTCTTTAAGCATTTTTTAATATGAAAATCGTGTTGAGTGGTTCGGATCGACTGTTCATATTTTAATTTTACAATTTTTAGATGCTTTAAACGGTGTCCTGGCCAAAGCCATTTGGACAAAATCTTATTCCCATTGAAATACTAGTGCAAATTCTTCATTGTTTAAGTAAAAGTTGGGGTGATGCCACATTTATTTCTTATATTCATAAAAGATATTCTATTCTCGGATTTGAACTTGCGACTTTTACGAGTTCTTTATTTTTTTGAATCAAGTTGATTCATATGCAAACCAGAATTTTTTAACCACATTCTGTAGCATTATCATCGGAAAAAAAAAAAAAAACGGATTTGTTTCAACCAAAGGCCTAGGATTAGATTAAAATCTCTCTCTAGTCTAAGATCATAGGTGATAGAATCCGATTCGTTTGTTTAAAATTATACAGACAGAGTTTAAATAGCAGCAGATATTATTCTCTAAGATCACCTTGTGTATATAAAATGCGTATATTCGATTCATCGTATTTCTTCCTTCTTTCTTAAGTATATATGTCCGTATTAAATTAAATAATAAGCATCTAATGAACAAAACATGAATTGCCTAGAGACAATATTAGATGACACACACATCTACATCACAATTTCCGAGTAATAATGTCGTAAGATTAATATTTTCAATTTTTTGGTAACAAATATAAAAACAAATTATCAGTAAAAGAGATGATTTTTTTTTTTTTTATGTATAGAAGGGTGGGAAGAAGATAAAGGAACTAAATTATTCATTTAGTCTCTTTAATTTTAACAATGTGCACAACAAGGATCATACAGTTTGGAAAATTAAAGGGATCGAACCAATGGTTCAGTTCCTTTTCAAGAACAATTATAGGTATCGAATTAATGATTCAGTTTTTGTATTTTTTAAATGAAAAGGCTGGCATGCTACATATAGCATAATGACATGTCGTATTACTTTCTCAAAAATTCATTGAGTAGACTTCAAACGACAAATCCAAACGTAGAAACCGATCTACTTCATGAGTAATGTATTTACATATAATTTTTTTTTCTATTTTTATATTCATTTAGTATAAAGTCAAGCGGTAAAAAAAATAATAAAAAATGAATGTATTAAAATTAACTTATAATTTTTATTTTTTTACCGCTTGACTTTATACCAAATGAATTCAAAACATTATAATTTTGGCATGTAAATACATCACTTATGTAGTAGATTGATTTTAACAGTTTAGATTAGCCATTGAAACATATCCAATAGATTTTTGAAGATGTAGTACAATATGTCACTATATTACTAAGTAACATGCTAGTCTTATACATGCAAAATTATAGAAATCGAATTATTGATTTGTTCCCTACTCCCTATATAAATATTCCATTCATTTTTTTTCCGATAATTTATTTTCTATAATTTTAGAAAAATAAAAAATTGTAATATTTTAGTTGGAGCGAGCGTTGTGTTGGTTTGAAAGGATGACGATGGTGATGACATCATCATCAACATGCTCAGGGGCTTTGTCGCAATAAAAAAAAGTTTGCGGTGTCGTATGCAAAGCACTACTAAACTAAATTTCAGCACCTTATCATTGGGATTGATCAAGGAACAGCATGGCTGATGTTAAAAAAATTGGAGAATGTTTTGGTTTCCTGATAAGTTAATTTTATTAAAAATGCTTGGCTAACATCATCATGCAACCCAAAATTACACAATACTCCCTACCCATTATTTTAAGTTGTAACCAACCGAAAACACAATTAATTAACGGTTGATATTCCTCGATATTTTTTATTTTTAACATTTTTTTTTAAACCTGCGAAGTCGTGAGGGGAAATCGAACTCTCGACCTTTGGATACAACAGTCCTAGAATTTTTTCCTCGATATTTTTTATTTTTAACCAACTGAAAACACAATTAACGGTTGATATTCCTCGGTATTTTGTATTTTTAACATTTTTTTAAACCTTCGCAGAGGCTGCGAAGTCGTGAGGAGAAATCGAACTCTCGACCTTTGGATACAAAAGTCCTAGAACTTTTTCCTGGCCAACTGTACTGCCTCCTTTTTTATTTTTAACATTTTAAAAAAAATAAAAAAGTGGCACGGTTCTGGTACGAGATTTCACCAGAACCATGCTACTTTTTATATTTATTAAATGCTAGAAATAAAACAAATTGGTGTTTCTGACGTGCATTTTCAAAGAATAAAAAAGTTATTTTTGCATATCAAATTAAGAATAATTTATAATGATATAATTTTACGAAACTGGTTGCAAAGAATAATGTCTGTCAGAATACTTTGTCAACACAAAACCAGTACATTAAATGCACGCCATACGGCCCATATCATTCCATATATGAATAAAAATAAACTAATCAAACTACTCTGTTTTAAATAAATAAATATATATATATATATATATATATATATATATATATATATATATATATATATTGAAAATCTCTCTTGTTTAAATCTCAGTCGTTGGATATATATCAAAATTAGATGCATCTTGAAAGTTAGATACACCTTAAAAATATCCTTCCATAATTGGTGCTTCTCTAAGATTTGTACCAGATGGACTAAATAAATGGCATAGTGAGACATGCTTGCACTTTTGGTTAGTTCCTGGTGCTTACAACACTTTGCAATTGCATTTGCATGTACCTTTCGGCCTGTAGCCCCTCTGTCTTTTATAATTGTATTTTCTTATACATAGCCCCTCGTACAATATAATATTGCATGTCTAGGTTCGCCGTTTTTTTTTTTTTTTTTTTTTTTTTTTAATAATAGCAGCTAGCCTATCTAGGGAAATTAAAGTTTTTTATTCTCCTATATTTCTGGTGATGAATGTGAACTATTGTTGAATCATTAGTCAGTTGGCATTTAATATATTTAATCTTTATTTCCAAATGAGTGGAACAAAGCTAGAAGGACTCTTAGTTAATTATTAATTAAAAATTGTAGTTATGTTTTAGTTGTAATATTTAAAACTACACCGTGAAATTTTAATAACTTATTTTGAATATATTATTCATATTTGTTGTCATGTCAATACTAAACTAGTAAAAACAACATTAGAAGATATATGAGTGTAAAATACATCCATAAATCTAGTCTGTAAAAATTAGCAAGTATTGTAAAGACAGTGAAAGATTATAATATACAAGTTAAATTATTTAAAACACTAACAGTTTTTTTTATATGCGAATGTGTGTATTATTTTTTTTTGAACCGCTTGTCGTATTAGTTTAATCGGCATTAATTCCAGCTGATGAGAAAAATAATGTAATATATAAAATTTAAGTTGAAGAAAATTATCAACAAGAAAATTCATCTGGTGAAGAAATTTGAACCTTTACAATATGACTCAATGGTTGGAAAATAGATGCTTAATATTTTGTTTAGATTATCAAGTAGGTATTATAAGGGTATAAATGCAAAATTCCTCATCACAGTCACATATTATTTTATTATTTTATAGCTAAAATAAGCCTGGTCAGGTTCGCCGAAGCAGGAAAGACTGAAAAAATGTCTGTCCAAGTTTCAAACACTAAAATAATGAAAGGAATTAAATTAAAAAGTTTCTTGAAGCCGTACATGTAATTAAATAATTGGCCCACAATTCATATTTCTTTACACGATTCGGATGTATAATTTATTCAAAGAGAATTGGAACCCACGTGCCTCTGCTATTCCTTTTCTCGCGTGCAACTAGAATATACCATTAACAACCAACCAACAAATTGTAATTTAATTTAAGAGAGATATGCTTAATCATATGAAAATTAACACGTCAAAGTCTCTCTTTTAAGTGTTCTAAAAAAGTTATTGATGACACCTTTAATTAAATTTGTGATTTGTACTATATTTATCGCTTCCTTACAAAACACTATTTTGTCTGGATGTAACTTTAGTACTGCAGTTTTGTTCTGTTCGGTGCGTTCTATTTCCAAGGATAAGTAATTTTTAAGATATAAAAAATTGAATATATGATTCACACAAATTTGTAGACATGAGAAAGATTTTGGTAGGAGTAAGGGTTTGGTGTTATGAATAACATAATGATATTTGTACTACGGTCTTAAAAATTTATCAAATAAATTTTAAATTTTGATCTAAATGGCTCAATAAATTAGTTATATAATTAACTTGTAGGATGCTAATTTTTACTATTTTTGATTTTTTTTTTTTTACTATTTTTATGATTTATGAAAGATGACAAAGAATGACTTAAAAATAAAATAAAAATGTTTTAGGCTATTTTTGCAATCTTTCATAAATCATAAAATATAGTAAAAAAATAATAAAAATTGGTATTCTACGAGTTCATTGCATAACCAATTTATTGAGCTACTTAAATCGAAGTTTGAAGTTTATACGATAAGTTTCTTAAGCCGTAGCACAAATGAACTATATTATCCATAGCACCCAAGCCTTACTTTTTTTTGGCAGAAAATCTAATAAAAATATTGAACAAAAAAAGGAACTAGGTCAAATTTATCTTCTTCTTTTTTCTTAAAAATGATGGGTTTTGTGAAAATTGGTGGAAAAACTTATCCAGATAATATAAGGGTGATATTTTTCTTGAAATATCAAGGTATTATTTTGCTCATAAAAATGCTTTGGCGTGGCAGTGGCACTATCTTTACTGTGTAGCGGGTCGCTAAATCACCATCACAATTTCGCCCTAAAACTAAAATACAATTGCTCTGTGTTTTTTTTTTTTTTTTTTTTTTTTTGGCAATTTGAATTTAATACTACTTCCGATACGACATGGATCCATTACATGTAAAGTTATCGACATCGTTGTTTTGGCTTCCTGCAGTGTACATACAAAATTTTCATTTGATTATATTGTTAGTGTGTTGTATGAAGTCAAATACTGTTGTCAATATCTTTACCTAGTCATTATTATTGAAGTTATTAAATTGTCATAGCGCTATCTGGTATGGATCCTCTCAAATAAGGAAACAAGTATGCCGCGATTCTTTGGAATCGGAGGGTCCCTACTTGTCCAAATCAAACCATTCATTTGTTTCGAGATTCATACATAAAAATTAATTGCTTTGAGATTCGTGCATTTAAAAAAATGAATGGTTTGATCTGAAAAAGCAGGACCTGCGATTCCAGATAATCGCAGCAGATTTATTTCCCTTTTGAGTTTCAAATTAGAACCATCCGATTATAATTCAGACCGATCCAATTCCAACCCAAACCTCTTTCATGCTAGTTCACAACGAAGTCTGTAAACCACGTTAGTGTGCAGCGAATGGACCAAATTTAAACTCAACAATTGAGATACCTTAGTGTTATGAATTCGAGCACTATCTACAAAAGAGGACTGAATTGTAATTTTAAACCCACCTAAAATTCTAAGAAAGGAGGCACACTGAGGTCTTGCTTATACTTTACTACTCGGTGTGGCAAAGAAACCGCCAAGCCTCTGAAGCTGCTGCTACTCCCATGCTTTCTATAATCCACCGATCCATGCCAATATGTTCCTTCGATAAAAAGGCTTCTTTATTTTGGGGCTAGTAAAGAAATGCACACATGATATGTGATTATTAGTCAATCAATGGGCGTGCTCTTATAGTATTGTTTCAAACAAAAAATAAAAAAATTTACATGTACGGATGAATGAATAGATAAGGAACTTTTCATAGACATGCTGGTAAA
This sequence comes from Carex cristatella, assembly GCA_024447775.1. Taxonomy (NCBI): domain Eukaryota; kingdom Viridiplantae; phylum Streptophyta; class Magnoliopsida; order Poales; family Cyperaceae; genus Carex; species Carex cristatella. The sequence continues at coordinate 9,116,492 of JAJHPF010000003.1, read as the reverse complement.
TTACGATTCATCATGTAATTTTTTATGTTTCCTGTTGTGTGTTATTTCAAATGTAGATGTTATTTTATGCAAGAATTTTTATGTTAATTAAAGGACTGTTTATGCTATTTTAAAGAAAGGCAAGAATAACAAAAGAGAAGAAAAATATATTTTACATTGTGTTGTTCACTACTTGTTCTATCTTTAATTGCCAAAAACATACAATCATTACTATTCCGAAATCCGAATAGTATTTTTTTACCATTTTTTCAATCGTCACTCTCCCACCGTACTCTTTAAATTATGGTCTTCTGTTAATAATTATGTTCATTAAGCAGGTCTTATATTTTTTTTGACATGAGTGGTGGGGCCAAGCCATCCAATCCTTTATATTACTTTTGAAATAAATGATTTTCACATAAGAGACGTGTCTTTGATACTAAACCAAAGACTCATTCTTAGGACTTATAAAGAGTAGGAATCCAATTACACCATTTTATGGTGATACATCTTGACACTATATTTATAAGTTATTTTTGCGATTTCAAAGTCCACACAGTCGATCCGAACCGTTCAACATAATCTTCATATTAAAATGTACTTGGAGACCAAATTTTATACATTTTGGAATAATTTTAGTATTTATTAAGATGCGTAAAAAATTGTTTTTTCAAAAACAACAATTTTCAAAAATTCTAAATAAACAATAAATAATTAAAAAAATGAAAAAAATTGATCTCCAAACACATTTTAACATTTTAATATGGAGATCATACCGAACGGTTCATATCAAATGTTTGAATTTTAAAATCGACAATATCAAGATGTATCACCTAAAATAGTGTCATTGGACCCCTCCTACTTATATAAATATGTATTCATAAATTTATTGGATAGCGATCTTCGTTGCAGTGAACTAAGAGATGTATCAAACAAGTGCCCGATACGTTGTATATATTTTCTTAAAATCTCATCATTGTATATATTTAGACCTTCTTGTTTTTTATTTATTTATGATTTGGAGTTTAGAATTTAAACTTCTTTTTTTTTAAATCGGACTCAGTATGTCAACTTTCATTTCATTTCAAAAATTTATATACACAACCTGAATGCACGTACAAAAAAGTAAAGAAAATTCCTCAAACCAGTATCAGTTCTAAATCAAAATAATTCTCCTCTGCGTCTTGAACAACAAGAAAAACTTATGGCTACTCGAGATTAGGGTTGGCAAAAAATCTCCAAAGCCCGCATGTATACCGTGACTCGATCAATAACAGCTCGTTTATTAGTGAACCGAGCTAAAATAAGCCCGCTCGCCACAAACTCAAGCCAGAATGAGTTTGAGTTAAGTCTAGCTAGCACAAGCCAGCTCGATTCGTTAACGAACTGTTGAATATATGTAGTCTAATAGTTTAATCAAATCTGTTCATTTCATGCTAGGAGATATTATGGTCTATGAATGTTATAACTAGTATTATGGTAATTGCACTTTAAATTGTGCTTAAGCTGATTAGTAATAAACTGTGAATTAATTACAACTAAGTTAATTTGTATGAATCTGTTTGATTTGGTATGCACAAATTTATTCTGTGAACTATATTTATATAAATTTGGAAATTTTGTATTTTGGTATGTATAAATTTAGCTGCAAACTTAATTTATGGCAGTTGATTTGCTTAGTTGTCGAATTAAGAGTGTTGCTCAATAATCAGTCATATAATGTCATTTTGTTTTAGCCATAATTGATAAGATGCTGTGAAAATTTAAGATCTAACAGGGAAAGGAATATATAAATTTATGAATTTGTCAAGTTAGTAACGAGCCAGTCTTAAATAACAGTTTCAGCTCAGGACTTAAAATTCAAACTCACTTGCTCAGTTTGATCCACAAACAAGCCAGTTACAAATGAGACCTAGTTTACTTTTTAGTAGCTAGTTGCCAGCCTGAAAGTGTAGATTTGAATCTAGTTCCAACTCGACTCAGCTCATTTTACTTTTGCCATGGCTGAGCTTGAGCTCCAACTCGAAAATAGCTTGATATTATATTATCTAGTTAGGAGTAAGCATGCATTAATATAAGATAACATGTTTATATTATAGATATAAATGCATTTTTATCTATTCGGTACCCCTTGAACCATCATGTTAATTGGTTCCCTAACTTATCGTTTGCTTTAGAAAAGATGTTTTTTCCGTTTGATGTGATCTGACTCGACGTGGTCAATCTTGATTTGATGCGACTCGTTAGATTGTGATCGAATGACGGATATTGCAAACGACGAGTCCCGCAAACCTAATTTTGTACGCTTCCATTGATGAAAAATAACACGAGAGGAATCTGAATTTCATGGAATAAATTACCATGCACTATATTCCACGAGATAATGATGAATCAGGTGCAAATTTTTGTTCTCGCTTAAGAGTAGACCAGGATCTGAATTGAACTTGATTACTGGTTTGAATTTTTTTCAGCTAATGGACAAAATATTCAAAGCGATTTATTGGCACTGGTCCAATTGTCCAAATCTCCCCTGAGCTGGAGGAGATCGTTAGATACCTTGTACAAGAAATTAATTGCTCCAATTATTAATTAATGATTAATTACAACTATGTGCAACATAAGTACATAAAATATAACTATAACTCGCTTTGACCGGCCTAAAATAAAAGGGAGGGGAGGGTGTCCGATGCCCATCGGACCGGAGTTTGTTCGATGGGTGGTTTTTACCGTCCGACCCACTTCAAGATTTGTGTGCACGGATATTAAAATAAACAACACGGATATTAAAGTGATGCGCACAGATCTTGAAGTAGATAGGACAGTATAAACAACCCATCGAACAAACTCTGGTCGGATGGGCATCGGACACCCCCTCTCCCAAAAAAAAGAAAAGAAAATTCTCTGACTAAAAGGCACATTAATTAATGACAATTTATTTATACATCCATCCTACACACTAATTAAAATCTGAAGACGAACAAAATTTTGAATAAAGTTATTGGTAATACTATTTTGAGTGGTGTGTTGTATAAATGAAAATAGCTCTGTCAATATCTACATCCAAAAGTTTAGGACATATATTATGGTGTAATTTTATGCGGATAATTTTTTTTCGTAACAATTATTATATAAAGAGGAGGGATCCATTTACATCATTTTTTGGTGACACAAAATTACACCATCTATTTTTGAAGTTCAAACAGTCAATCCAAACTGTTCAACATATTCGATATATTACAATGTGCTTGCAGATCAAATTTTACATTTTTTATTTATTTTTTTACTATTTATTAAGACAAGTACAAAAATCTGATGGTCCGAAAACAACGATTTTGTAAAATACTTAATAAATAGTAAAAATATTAAAAAAATGTAAAATTTTGGTGTCTAAGCACATTTTAATATGGAGATCACGTTGAACGGTTTGGATCGACTGTTTGGACTTTAAAAACTTTAAAACTGAATAGTGTAATTTTGTGTTACCAAAAAATAGGGTAATTGAATCTCTCCTCTTATATGAATGTAATAATCACATTTCTTTCCATAAATTAAGTTTCTTTTGTGTACAAAAAAAGGAAATTATTAAGAGGCCTATTGCAGATAAACAAGGACAGAGCTCCTTAAAAAAGGGATCTAACCATTTTACCAAGTTGAGTTACTATGAGTATTTAATGAACAGAGATCTCGGATGACCATACGTACCGCTGTAGTAACTTTCCATTTTTTTATATATTTTTTTCCAGTAACTTTCCATTTTATAAATTTTGTTCTCCAGAATTATGATTCACCACAAACGTGCCTTCTTGTAATTTTTCATATATCTTAAAATTCTTAAACATATAGATCAGCCCTACACTAGACTGTGTTAAAATGCACATTTATAATCAAGAGAAAATTAGGTATCTGTCACTCTAAATTTAGTTAATTTTTAAATTTGTCACAAACACATAATTTTTATACCTTTTTTAATTAAAAAATTAACTAAAATATACAGTTTTGAGATACGTATTTCTGTATTTCCTTATATAACCTTCAGACCCCTCATTATACGTATCTCAAAACTGTATTTTTCAGTTAATTTTTAATAAAAAAAAAGTATAAAAAATGTGTGTTCGTGACAAATTTAAGAATTAACTAAGTTTAGAGTGGCATTTTTCAGATTTATAGTTTTGTGATGGCATTTTTCAGATTTGAAAATTTTAGAGTGACAAATAACCAATTTTTCCTATAATCAATGTATTTCGGTAGTTGTGAAATATTGTCTTGAACGTGAATTATTTTGATCAATAAATTATAAATCATCCAGATTAAGTATTAATTTAAAGGTGATTTATATTATGAGTTTAGAAATTTAAACAACGAATATCCATCTTGGTACAAACGGTTATTCATTTTTAGGAGCTAAAAGGTGTGTGATTGCTACTGAATGGTCCAAAATTATTTAGATCACAGACGTTTCTTTCTCACTAAAAAGATGGTACAAGAAATCTAAAAATTATAAAATTTAATCTAAAAAAAATTTCAAGTTATAAATTACATCAAGCGACTCGAATGGACTATTTGAATTTTCAAATTTGAGATTTTGCCAGCTGTTTTACTTCCCAAACGTCATAACTCAACTCAGTTGTTAATACAAACACTTGCCAATAAAGCTTCATCCCTTTTCTAATATCGCAACATCATAATTTTCAATTGAAGATTCTACTATTACCTTCATTACATTCTTCAGGCCATTAATCCAGAGAAAAGATTTATCAACTATAATCCGCTTGCTTAAAACGAAGCCCCAGTTGACTACGTTTTACCGACAAATCGGTAGCTGGCAACACAAACCACCCATACGCAATTCGTCACAAAAGAACTAGGAATCGAACCCATCATCTGGTGAGTGCGTATCCTCTCAGATATCTCAATTTTTGCGTGACCGACGTGTCCCGTGCCTTTTCGGGGCAACGTAGGGGGGCCAGTATTATTTGAGCATTGAGATTCGTGCAGAGCTTATTTTAACGATTAAGATATTCCAAAAAGTCACGCAAAGTTTGAGATATCTCAGAGGATGTGAATTCTCATCTGGTTCGGTTCACGTGAACCGGTGTAATCCATGCTTACGTAGGACCGGAGATACGCATTTAAGTGCTCTACACAGGGACCAACAACCGTTACAACCAGCCGTTCCATCCAGCGGCCTCACCTTTTAATATCTTCTTCCGAAACGAGTCACTACGCTGACTCGATCATACTCAATATATATAAAGTGGTAAACAAATGATCACATAAGATCTGAAACTTCCTCTATAGGTCTCTCTAGCCACTCGTAGCTTGTCACCTACCCGCCACTGCCCCTGAGCAAGGGTCACTTCCCAGGGGTATTTTAGTCATTTCAGTAAGCCTCGGTATTCCCGTTCTCCCGACCCTACCATTCTCTCTCTCTACTCTCTAGTCTCTACGACCTCGCTTGTTCTTTTATTTTCTTCTCTCACTAGACACACAAAAATACAGTGCTCTCCTGTCAGTACGACCGCTCGCTTCTGTTCTCGCTTCTTTAAAGCTGTCAGCTTTTCCCGTCTCTCTCCACTGTTTCCTTTTAATTTCTTCTCCTTCTCTTCGCCTTTTTTTACTTCGCTCTTCAAAAAAAAAAACCCTAGCTCTAGTCTCTATCCAATCCCAGACTCTCTCTCTCTTAACTGAACCCCACTCACTCCTTGTTTCTCTTGTTTTTTCTCTGATGTGATGGGTTCTGGTTTTGTTGTATGTTTCTCCATCTCCTTCTCCGATTGTGAGCTATTGAGAGTTATCTGATGCGCCTTTTCACGGGCTCTCCTTAGAGAGCCTCTCTGTTTATCAATTATCTGTAAGTTCTCTCTTTTATGGAGTTATTTGCATTTTTCACCTTACATTTTGGTGATATTTCTCAGAAAACACTGCTCTGTTACACAAAATTCAATGTCTCTCAACCAATTCTCTCTTATTTCTGCTTTCTTGATTGAGATCCAAACGCAGCAAGTGGTATTAGTGAAAAAAACATTTAACAGGAAATAGGTATTTGCTTTTCCTTTCATAAAAAAATAACTGTGTGCATGTTTTGTGTGATTTACTGCGCATTTAGAATAATACTCTGCTTTTACTTTTCTTATCTCAGTTTTTTTTTCTCCTTTTATTTGCTTTCTGTTTTTTTTTTTTTTTTGGAAAGTTGCCTCCTTTGAGCTTTATTTAGCTGCTCAAGGAACTCCTGAGCTGAGTCTTTAAAGCTTATAAAGAGAAAATAGAATACTAACTCTTTTTAAATAGTAGTTATTCTAGTAAAATTTAACCAAGTTTTTTTTTTCTTTGGTTGCAACAGGATCTTAAAGGAAAAGGGAAAGGGGAAAGAGGCAAAGGAAAGCAAAAGAGGAATAAGTTGGTGATATAAGAAGGGGAATAAGAGGGAAACACAAGTACTTGCACTGGTGTTTCTCACTTTGAGTGTTATTTTGGGATCTCTTGTGGCCAGATAAGAATGGCTGCAGCTGTGGCCACGAGAAGTGGTAGTAGCAGTGGTGGAATGGTTGATAAACACGGCATGGATGCCGGGAAATATGTCAGGTTAGTAATTATGTGCTAATGTTTGGGTATAGTTGCATTTCTGTTGTAAATCACTAGTTATTTGCAACTGTATAAAGGTTTACATAATTTCAACATGGAAATTCTGGAACGTGTCACATGTTACATTTCGCATAGCTTACAATTGCATCAAGTAATGTCTTTTTTATGTTTTTTTTTCTGAAGTGTACAATTGCAAAATTTCCATGCCAATTGCATTAAGTAATGTCTTTATTATGTTTTTTTCTTAGGTATACACCGGAGCAAGTGGATGCGCTAGAGCGGGTCTATGCTGAGTGCCCTAAACCAAGTTCAGCCAGGCGTCAGCAATTATTACGAGAATGTCCGATTCTCGCAAACATTGAGCCCAAGCAGATCAAAGTCTGGTTCCAGAATAGAAGGTAACACGGGTGGTAATTAACTTGAATACATTCTAAATTTATTAACTACTGGCAAAACAGCGACAAGAGAGGTTTAAATGCATTCTAAATTTTTAGCACTGATACATATGTTAGTGAAATCGTAGATGCCGTGACAAATGGAGAAATGAGGCATAATAAATACATTCTAAATTTTAGCACTGATACGTATATTGGGTGAAATTATAGATGCCGCGACAAACAGAGAAAAGAGTCATCAAGGCTCCAGGCAGTGAATCGAAAATTGACAGCCATGAATAAGCTTTTAATGGAGGAGAATGAGAGGCTCCAGAAACAGGTCTCCCAACTTGTACACGAAAATGCGTACATGCGTCAACAGTTACAAAGTGTACGTCTCAAAATTAATACGCTGACCTATAAATTTATCCACTTTGTTTGGGTTAGTTTTTCTGAAAGAATCTTATTTTACAATGTAGGCATCAATAGCGAACGATACGAGCTGTGAGTCGGCTGTGACAACACCTCAGAACCCTCTTAGGGATGCAAACAATCCTTCTGGGTAAAAAATAATATCACGATTAAATATCTTTTATCTGTACTAAAGGAATTTTTATGTTAATCACTATAAGTTTGCCTTTTATAGACTCCTGTCGTTAGCAGAGGAGACCTTGACAGAGTTCCTATCCAAGGCTACAGGGACTGCTGTTGATTGGGTCCAGATGCCTGGGATGAAGGTTTTATTTTATTATCGATATTATTCAATTTATTTATATTTTGTTGTATAATGTTACCTGTATAATGTGATTTGAAATGTAATGTAGCCTGGTCCGGATTCGGTTGGTATAGTTGCTGTTTCACATGGATGCCGCGGTGTGGCCGCACGTGCCTGTGGTCTAGTCAACTTGGAGCCATCTAAGGTACTTTTATCCTCAAGTAAATTTATCCTAAGAAAAGTAACGAAGTGCAAACTCGGTTTTTTTATGTATTGATATTTGGTGTAGATTGTGGAGATACTTAAAGATAGACCTTCATGGTTTCGAGATTGTCGAAGTCTCGAAGTGTTTACAATGTTTCCAGCTGGAAATGGCGGCACAGTTGAACTTGTTTATATGCAAGTAAGAAAACTATTATCTAAATGTTTTAGTTTGAACTCCCAGTATAAAACAATTAAACTCCCAGTATATCTTCACTTGGTTTATTGTATGGATGCATTTTTATTAAATAAAACATTTCAGTTTTGTGAAATTCTCTACCGTATGATTTTTGTAGATGTATGCGCCAACAACACTTGTACCGGCACGTGATTTCTGGACCCTGAGATACGCTACAACTTTAGAGGATGGAAGTCTTGTGGTATGAATAAATTAAATTTAAATTTTGAAATGTTCTTGCAGCAAATGTTATATCGGGGTTGCACACTACAACTAGTTATAATTTTTCCTTCTCAAACTTTGAAGGTTTGTGAGAGATCTCTAAGTGGTACTGGCGGTGGGCCCAATGCAGCTGCAGCGCATCAGTTTGTCAGAGCAGAGATGCTACCGAGTGGCTATTTGGTTCGGCCATGTGAAGGAGGCGGGTCAATAGTTCACATAGTGGATCACCTTGATCTCGAGGTCTATATGCAAATTTGCAATTTCATTCATCACATTTTGCTTAATTTATTTGTTATTTTTGTTAACAGTTAATGACCTTCCTCTGTTTTTCTAACATACAGGCATGGAGTGTGCCAGAAGTGCTTAGACCTCTTTATGAGTCGTCTCGTGTGGTTGCACAAAAGATGACGACTGCTGTAAGTGCTTGAATTAATTGTTCTAGTTCCATAGCACTTGGTGTCAATACAATAACAAATACCTAGATACTCTTTTACCATTTTGTATGATCTAGTCCAAGTTAGTACCCATCTTGTAAAGTTACCCCATATTATCTATGAAAGAGCAAATATTACGAAATAAATATATGTAACTTCTTTGATTGAAGGCTCTACGGCACATCAGACAAATTGCACAAGAGACAAGTGGCGAAGTTGTATATGCCTTGGGCCGGCAACCCGCTGTCTTGCGTACCTTCAGCCAAAGATTAAGCAGGTATGGTTAAAATAAATGCTCCTAGGTTCCTGATAAGAGTAGGTTGTTTTTTATAATACAAAAGCATTGATTAACAGTTGAGCTTTGAAATTTTCAGGGGGTTTAATGATGCGATTAGTGGCTTTAGTGATGATGGATGGTCACTGATGGCTGGTGATGGGGTTGAAGATGTTATAATTACCGCAAATTCATCTAAGAAATTACGGAGCTGTGTGAATTCGCCGAACAATACTTTCTCTGTTCCAGGAGGCATAATCTGTGCCAAGGCATCCATGTTACTTCAGGTGGGCCCATATATCCTCGTAGTCTTTTTATATCCTATTAGAAATTATTTGCATCTTTCCTCGTGTGATCTTTTTTGCTTTGATTGATAGAGTGTGCCGCCGGCATTACTGGTACGGTTTTTGAGGGAACACCGGTCAGAATGGGCAGATTATAATGTAGACGTGTACTCAGCTGCATCACTTAAGGCTGCAACTTGCGCACTTCCCGGGCTAAGACCTCAACGCTTTTCTGGTAACCAGATAATCATGCCTCTTGCGCACACCATAGAAAACGAGGAGGTATGGCATTTTCACTTTTCATAAAATGGTTTTTAAGGAATGAGTAGAATGGATAAAATGATTTTTTAGGAACGAAATAGAATGAATAAAATGATTTTGAGAAACTAAATAGCATAAATATAATGATTTTTGAGGAATGGGATAGAATGAATCAAATGATTTTTCGTAACCAATAAAAGGTTGACATTTAACTTTGTGTAGATTCTTGAAGTGGTACGCCTTGAAGGCCAGTCACTTATTCAGGAGGAGGTCATGCTATCCCGAGATGTCCATCTGTTACAGGTGCTCTTTTATTATGCAACTTCCAACTGCTCTTTTATTACGCAGCATCCACCGTTACAATATTCTCTCTTTTACTCGTATTGACCATTGACATATTTTCCCCTTGCATCAGCTTTGTAGCGGGATAGATGAGAATGCACTTGGTTCATGCTTTCAGCTTGTGTTTGCACCAATAGATGAACTCTTCCCTGACGATGCACCACTTATATCTTCTGGATTCCGTGTCATCCCACTTGATATAAAATCGGTTGAGCAAAATAAATATATTTGTGACAAAGAAAATCTAAATTATTAACAATCACATAAACTAAAATAAGAAATTATTTTATGTAGGATGGATTACCTTCAAGCCGCACTCTTGACCTAGCATCAAGCCTGGAAGTGGGCTCCACAAACCCCAACTCTGATGCATCTCCTGATGGCTGTGCCACCAACTCCCGATCTGTTCTGACAATTGCATTCCAGTTCCCTTACGAGTCCCATCTGCAGGAGAGTGTAGCTGCGATGGCCCGTCAATACGTACGTGGTGTCGTCTCTGCGGTCCAGCGTGTCTCAATTGCTCTGACGCCTTCTCATTCTGGCAGTGGCCGTTTGGTTGGTGGACAGAGGGTTCTGCCCGGTTCACCACAAGCCGGAACCTTGGCCCGTTGGATTTGCCACAGTTACAAGTAAAGCTTCTGAACTTCTTATAATTGTACCCTCTTTTCCATGAGTAGGGTTAAAATGCCCCATTGTTTTTGTGCCCCAATCTTGCCTCTTGCGTCCTTATCTTTATTTCTGTAAGTCCAAATAGTAGATCCGAACAGCTCAATATGATCTCCTTAATAAAATGTTCCTGGAGACCGAATTTTATATTTTTTTTGGAGATTTTTGCTATTTTTTTTAGATGGGTAGAAAATAACTGTTTTTCAGAAGATTGTGAATCATCCAAAACATAGATTTTGTACCTATCTAAAAATGTTGTAAAAAAATTCCAAAAAATATGAAATTTGGTCTCTCAAGCACATTTGTAATATGGAGATCATGTTGACTGTTTGGACTTTAAAACAGCGACAAGGATTTGACTGTTTGGAGTGTAATGGGTTATTTTAGCCATTACTCCTTTTCATTTTAATTTTGAATTATTATCATCGTGGTTCAATGTTGATTTGGTGTGCAGTTACCATTTGGGCGTTGACTTGTTGACCTGCGGTGATGATTCCGGGGATGAATTGCTAAAGATGCTTTGGCATCACCAAGACGCTATTCTATGCTGTTCTTTCAAGGTAATATATACTTGCTCTCAGTTGAAAGAATAAGTCCAATGATGAATATGGCTGTTTTTTTTTGTTAATATCTTTAGCTGTTTCTTTTATAGGCCAAACCAGTATTTACATTTGCAAACCAATCGGGTCTTGACATGTTAGAAACATCACTTGTTGCTCTACAAGACATCTCTTTGGATAAGATTTTCGATGAACCTGGTCAGAAAGCACTCTATGCTGAGTTTGGCAAACTAATGGAACAGGTATATTTATTAGAAGCGACAAAGTTATTTGGTAGTTATAGCTTTAAAATTTGTGTTTAACCTGCTATGTGTTGATTTTTCGACTTATCAGGGTTACGCGTATCTACCGGCTGGTGGTTTTTGTTTCTCCGGAATGGGTCGCCAGGTGTCGTATGATCAGGCTGTTGCTTGGAAGGTACTAGGAGAAGATGGGAATGTACACTGCCTTGCATTTTGTTTTTCCAACTGGTCCTTCGTTTAGACTTTTGTTCAGAATGTTAACTTATATTCCTTTTTGGTATATTTATTTGAAAATGTTGCATGGGTTTTTTGGTCAGATTAGGGTTTTAGCTGGATTTATTGGGACTGAACTTGTAATTTAACAGGGCAGTTTGGGATCAGTGACTGTATACTTCCAAGTTTTGGTTATGTTATCGTGATATGTTGAAAAGTTATGTTTTGAGTGAAGCAGTCAGATTGTTCATTATATATAACCCAGCACCTAGTGTTACTATGTTCTAATTCACGTTATTATTTTTTAAATTCCAAACATTTAACCACTTGTAATAACTAACAGTTGTGACAATTTCGATTAATGAAGTAATTACTAACGTTTAACTACTTGTAATCCAAACATTTATATTTTTTAAGATAGGTAGAAAATCAAAATCAAGTAATTTTTTAGTGAACTTAAAAAATACTAAAAAAATTCTAAAAAATACAAAATTTAGTCTGCTAGTAGATATTAGAATCATGTTAAACGGCTCTAACATAATATTTTTAAATTCATTTTATGCACAAGGATTGGGAAAGAACGCCAGGCATTGAATCAGTTTCAAACCATGATATGATTGATTGATTGTGGACTCAATTCTGGTTTTACTATAGTCAAGTAACGGGCGATCTGGTTATATTTTTAGAAGGAACAAAAATAAAAAAAGGTAAGGTGGAAACTAAGACGCATATTATAACCTACTGTCTGATATCTCCTTATGAAAGGCTATTATCTTTAGACATACAAGGTATATCAACCTGCCCAAAACCCTAATCTTTTTAAAACAAACTAAAAAAGATGGAGAGCACAGTACTCCCATATCATGCAGTTACAACAAATGAACAGGCACCATATGCCCGCTTGCCAGGCGCTCATGACAACTCTCACTTATCTCTGTATCTCAAGCTGCTTCAAGCTCTGTATTGCAGCCTCCTCCGCCATCTCATCTCTCTTGTTGATACTCTCATCACTAACATCAGTAGCACTCTGCACATCTTTTACCTGAGGTGGCGGTGATGGAACAGTACCTGGTGTATCCAGTTCCACCTGAACTGGAGGTGATCGAACAGCAGCTAGTGCATCCGCTTTTATCTGAACTGGAGGTGATGGAACTGGAACTTTCTTATCAGCTATCTCTTTTACGGCACCAGGAGCCTCAACTGGCATGGATGGTCTAAATGACCTTTCCTTTATCTGAACAGGCAACACGGGATTTGAAGCATGCACCTGAGCTGGAGAAGAAAATACTGGTACTGAAGGCCTCATCCGCACTGGGGAAGCCATGCGGATAGACGGTGGCAAGCCCATAATTGGCGGCAAATTAAGCCCAACTCCACTGGCAGGAGGCGGAAGCGGTGGGGCAGAGAATACTGGCACTGCCGTCCTGACAGTGACAGGTGGCGCCATGGCATGGCATGGAATACGGTAATGTCGGACCGGGACGTATGGGGGTGCACCCAGGGCAGGGAACTTGGGTCTCGGTGAACTTGCTTGTGTCATGTCAGTGGAGTCGGGTCGGGGTCGGGGGTTTACTTTGGGGCGAATGAGAGGGAGTATTTTGGAGTGATTGGATTGTGTCGGTTGGAGGTGGATGGATTGCGGCCGGCGACTTGAGTCGGTAGGTGGTTGCATCGGGAATTTCTTAGGGAAGGGAGAGGCATAAGGGTTAGCGGGGTTGCTCGCTGCCATGGCAATCTTCTCTTTAAGACGGTAGTTGAGCAAAGCACGGGCAATGCGGATCTGTTCCAGCTCGTCACTGTTTTCAGGTTCCGTTGAAGAATTTGCCGTTTGCTGTGCTACTGTATTGCAGGGTGCACAGGGTATTAGCACTCGATCATGAAAAAAATAGGAATCAAAGAGAAAACTATCCTTGCAGTCTATAGCATACTGAACCAAATATTCTAATAAATTTGCTGAGAACAAATTCATTAAAATTAGTACACTCAATTCTTTAATATATTTTTGGTCTGCAAATGATATACATCTATCCGAACTAAAAAAAAGCGAACTGCCCATGTAAGTTTCTTCTAAAGCCAATACTTCAACAACAACAACCAAGCCTTTAGTCCCAAACAAGTTGGGGTAGGCTAGAAATAAAACCGATAATTTAAAAATTCAAGAAAATTTGTATTGAAAGGACAATAGAACAAATCTGTTCAATCGTTAGTTTATGACACTAATTTTTTTGCAACATATTTTCTTTTGAAGTATTGATAGTAGATGCAGACGTCTGAAAATAATTGCCATTATGTCAGGCAGTGCCATTCTAAATCAGAAGTTTGAACCGTAGAACCTTACATTGTTTTAAAGAGGCCCAAGCAGCAGAAGCGGCATTTTTCTCAGCTTGCTTCTTATTTTTAGCAGGGTCACCGGTAAATGTAATTCCTGCCAATTCAACAGTGCATGTAAAAACTGGCAAATGGCCGAGACCTGAACGCACCGTAGTGTACGATGGTAACGGCGCACCAACTCTTTGTGCCACCTCCTGTAACAAGTTCTTGTATACCCCAGTTTCATCCTGAATTAAAAAACAAACAAAATGCCTCATTTTCTTAAATGTTTAACATTGACAGAAGTACAATTTTATTTTTTAAAATATAATGATATAGAAGTCCTAATGCGGTATCTGTTGGGTTGGGTACAACATATAACCAATCATATTTGAAAACAGATTCAAGTCAACCCCATTAACCCAACTGTTCTGGTCAATAATAATAATCACTGATAAATAACTTGAAACAACATTTGAATGCTCAATAACATAATTAATTCACGCGGTAACAGAACCAAAATATGGCAGTGAGAAAATCAAGCAAGAACTAGTGGTTCACATTTTATCTACAGGCAGTGGGAGTTGGAAAAGTCTGCTTTCCTACTCCATTTTCTAAAAAATATTTTGAAAGCATGGTAATCGGTGAAGTCATGCATTACATAATCATTCGGCACGTTTAAAATATCTGTGCTCATTATTACTGTTACTTGCAGGCTTCATGGCACAATTTTCCTAGTCCATCATAGTATTCTTTTTACAATGTATAAAGGAAAACGGAACCAAATATGATAACCTAACATTGAGAAGTTCAAGTGTTAAAGTCTACTCAATATGGCTGTCTAGCACTAAGTGAGTGGGGTCCACAGTGCTTGACTAATGAGAGGTATTAGGTGACAGGTGGGCCCCAAATATCTTCCCAATCCAATTTCAAAACCACCCAACCAAATCTTTTTATTATTTAATTTGGCCCTCTATTTAAAATCCCACCTCTTTTCCTGGTCAGCACCATACAAAATATTGAAGTCAAATTTCTACACTCCACCTTTCATTGTTTGACTTGTATATACATTTTATGCACTAGATGCACTAGATTCATCAAAGGCCACTGAAGTTTCACCTCTGTTCTTAAGCTTTGTACACCATGCAATTAATGGAGATGGGAAAATGATTTTAAACAAAGAATTCATATAAACAACTTGACCAAAACTATAAATTGGTAGCTACAGTCTTCCAGACTTACAGTCAAATTTAAACCTAACAAAAATGAAATATCTCACTATTAAGATGTAAGCATTATTATCTTATTATACAAACATCAGATAGTTGAACCAATATGATCAACAACATGGTTCATTTCCTAACTCTTAAGACTTCTGTGCCCTTTCTTTCATTCATCAATAAACAAAATTTCTACAGCAATAAATAAATTTAACAAAACAAAGTTTAATAAGATGGGTTCAATAAGATGGGTATGTGTATGGGTGAGGTTTTTTTTTTCAGTAGTTTATCAGGTACAGGTACAGTAAAGTTTTTTTTGGTTGACATAACGGGTAAAGACTTTCGTACCTATCCGGTAATTATTAAAAAATAAAAAGTTATAAAATTAAATATTTATATGGGTATGATGCATGATGTGATATAGTTTTATTGATGGTCCATATATATATCTATTTAATGACACCCTTATATCCGTTTACCCGACCCGTATCATATTCCGTAAGATGGCAATTGGTAAGGTTTTATCGTTACCTTAACGGGTAAGGTTATGAAAAAACTTTCATCCGACCCGTTTCACACCCGTTTGACAGCCCTAGGTGTAAATGCAAAAGTCTGAGATTAAAATGAATTTAAGTAGACGGAGACTACGGTCGCTAACGAGTGGGGCACGGAACCCTAGCCGACCGCTAGTGGAGAGTGGAGACCCCGCCCCACTAAACAAATAATAAGAGAGGCTAATAATAAATACAGAGAGCCAAGAAAGATGGGCACGAAAAATAAAGCACCGAACTATAGAGTGGAAGCATTAAAATACGACAAAGTAATAAATGCGTAATTAAAAGCCACGTCTCTCCTCCCCCCTCCGTCGCCGTCCCGACGAAAATACCCTTTTACTAGACTTGTTTAATCCTACTGTTTATATTAATTAACTGCTAATTACCTTTTTACTGTTAAAAAAGTACAAAGTACGAGTTACAAGTTTGCGAGTCCCGCCTCGTAAATCGAGTACCTTTTATTTCTCCTGTACGAACTAATTACTGTATTATAGTATACTCGAAAAAAGTACCGATTAACAAAGTAATTTAACAGTGTATTCTGACAGGAGAGAAAAATCAACTCCAAGAAAATATAACTGATTTTTGTAAAATGTATGAATTTCTAGATTTTGATCAAAACGGGGTCGGAATTTTCGAAAATGGTACTTTTTTTTGCCAAAAAATCGAGGCTTGCAAAATCCCTTTCCGAACTCTGTTTTCAACAAAAAGAGCCCCCCTTTTCTTAATTTCCTCGCGAACAGGAGTATCAGAAATCAATTCCATGATCGAGAAATCTTTTTCAGAAAAGATTAAAACCCAACACAAACTTACATTACTATCAAACAACAAAAAGGTTTGAAAAGAATACCAGTACTTAGAAAATGAAAAAGCAAAGAGAATAAATAATTGTGACTAACCAGGATGCGAGCAGCAAGGGAATAGGAGGGCCCACGTTGGGAGAGAGCCGTAAGAGCAGCCTCAGCAGCCGAGTGCTCAGCCTGACGAAGCGTGGTGCAAAACCCGGGGCTTTCAAAGATTTCTCCATTGAAATTCACCGCCGCCTTGAACCTCGGCGCATGATCAGGACCTTCTCTTATGCTGGTATACGATGGCAGATTAAAGCAACTCCTTTGTGCAAGCTCTTGCAATTGGTTTTTATACATCTCTCTAATTATCTGTCCCTGGAAATTTCAATCCCCTTTTTCTCTCACTTTCTCTCACTCTAATTTGGAATAAAAAGAAAAAAATGGGCGACACTGATAACTAACTGCCAGAGAAGGAACCTAAACTCCTTTTCCTTCCTGCTCCGATTTAACGCCGCTCAAAAATGTATAAACTATACAATGATTACCCCTTTCTCTCCGCCTTTTTTCCAATTTCTTCTCAGATTTACACAATGGTTCAAAGACCGATCGAATCTGATCTCCAATCTGTGAATTCTGCTTCTCAATCCGCTTCTGTTTTTCCAATTTCTCCACAAGATAACAGAAACTGTGTATATATCAACTACGACGCCTAATCTCTGCTAATGTGGGACCGATCAGCCAGGTCCATGAACTTCTGAGCCGAACACGAGCTCATTCCGGCGATGTGGCGGCGCTACGTCGCCCACGAACCGCTAGAGGCGGCGCAACGATTGATCCCTGAGGATCACGAAGAAGAAAAATTTAGAGAGTTTTAGACCGAGATTTTAGCTAGGGTTTCGCACTTATCGTTTGCTCTTTCTTTTGACTGATAAAAGAAAAAAAGAAAAGAAAAGAAGGGAGAGAGAGAGAGAGATCTGGAGGCAAAAAAGAGAGAGAGATGGAGATTAGAGGGGGGGTAGAGACCGAGGAATTAGGAACCACTAAAGTAACATTAATCTTAAGTATCGATCTATCCCGTTCTATCTTCTTCAGCACGAATATTAAAAATCGATATTCTGATCGGGCGGTTGAAATCTAAATGGAAATATTCTGTTACCTGAGAGACTAAGCAATACTTTAATTTTGAGTTGAGTTAAAGATGAGTTTCTATTTATTTAATACAGCTGTTAATGGCAAAAAGATAGTGACCTGAGTGACGGAGTGAGTGATGTTTGATTGCTTTCTCACGCTTTGCGGCAGCGGCAAGAACAAAGAAACAAAAAGTATGTGCGGTGGAATTTTTGTTTATTTTGGGAAAGTGATGGCAATATCTCGTTCAAATTTTCACATAAAAGACTTCAAATTAATTAAACTTAATAATGTACTACAAATTAATAAAATAAATATCTAAATGTACTGTAATTATTTAACTTCTTTTTTTTTTAAATTGTAGGCTCACGGATTCCTATCAAATTCGAAAGAAAAAAAATGTGTATGTTAACTACTTGAACTTTCAAATTTTAGTGGTGAGATGTTAAAACTTCAAACAGAAATTGAATACCGAATAATAATCAAATATTATAATTTAATAACTATTCGTTTGTATTTAGAATTATTTCTTCATTGAAGAAATATTATGAATAATTAATTTTCGTATTATATTTGATATATTCCGGCTTTAGTAAGAAAATTATTTATTTTTACAATGAGCTAACTATTGAATGCTAGACATGATTGTGTTGTGAGTGAGGCTATGTTACATTGCAATACGCGAATTGGTTCGTGTATTGGATTCATATCTTCGCATTCAAAGTCTAAATAATCAATCCGAGCCGTTTAACATTGTTATTATATGCAAATATGCTTGGAAATCAAATTTTATATTTCTGAAATCTTATTATTATTTTTTAGGTAGGTAAAAAATTACTATTCCCGGATAGTCCATAATTTTTTTATCAAGTAATATTGTAATTGTTTATTAAAAAAATATAAAATTTGATCTTCAAGTATATTTTCGTATGATACCAATGTTGAACAGTTCAGATTGATTATTTAAATTTTGAAAACAAAAATATAAATCTAATGCACGTACCAATCCGCACATTATAATGCACCATAGCCTCACTCTTATGTTTTTGGCACAAATTGTTTCTAGATATTAAAATTTAGTTATTGTTTTTTATTTGTTAGTATCGCACAATTATATTATATCCCATATATTTGTTTGACCCGGTCAAAATGCAATTAAATAAGTCATTACTTATAGTCTTGAAAAGAAATTTACATGACTTGGAGCTTTAATTTAGAATATGCATCTACCTACCTAACTTAAAATAAAAGATGAGAAAAAACGACCTTTAGAAATAAATGACAGCATAGACCTATGTGTCCTCCGGTTATGGTGCGGTCAATCCAATAGTTAAATCCGGTAACAGTTGTAAAAGCATTGATTATATTTAATAAAAGTGGTGGAGCATTAATTTTTTAAGACAATTTATTAAGTACTATTTTTTAATGTTGCATCAATCATTAATTATTATTAAATTTGAATTATTGAATTTTTACTAATAAATATACATCCATATGCGGTGTATCTTAATTTAATGTAAAATATAATTACATCATCGTGTATCAGTATTTTTGTATTTTTTTATAGTATATTTTATTAAAGAATATTCATTATACATTTTTTTTTTAAATCTAAGTGACTAAGTCTAGAATATAGTCATGTTTTCTATAGAACCCCCGTGGATCCTTGATATGTTAAATCGCGTGTCCAAAATGTGTCATATGTCTGATTGTGTCTTGCATTTTTTTATTGCATCTAAACGTGTCGTGCATGTGTCCGTGTCAAACGGATACGTGCGACACTATTTTAGGTGTGTCCACGGTCAATAGGCTAGTAATGTGCCGCGCGATGAAGTAGTTTTGACTAGCTTTGTACAATTTACTTGGAATAAAATACGAAAAGTATATTTTTTTTGTAATTTTTTCTTCTGAAAATTCTTTTTTATTTATCAAATATTCTGGACACACGAACTGGTCAAGTAGCTGGCCCTTCCCATAGTTAAATAAAACTACATTTTTATGGACATTTTTTATTATTTAAAAAAAATATGCAATTAACGTTCTTATATTGCTTAAAGATTTTCTTAATTCAGGTAACAATATATTTCATTGAACATATATTTCTTAATTTTATTTTCTTAGCAAATTCGGACTCTTCCTGTGTAATTAATTACCTCGCAAATTAGATGGGGTCCCGCAGAAGTAATTTATAGCCTCTCTTTCTTAAACACAATAACAAGTTTTAAGACCCTATACTGTAACTAGAAATCTGAGTTAAATAGAGCCCGTAAATAAGTCGCGTTAGAGCATTTGTATTTCTGAAACTCTCCGAGTTTCTAAATACATGTTAACATAATTTTAGAAATTTCAGACTTTCTGAATTTCTAAATCTCTACATTCCTGAAATTAAAATTAGAGTTTCTTAATTGTCACATTAGCATTTAATTAAAACAGTATTAAAATTTGAGCGAATATGAATTGATTATTTTGCCATGTCAGAGTTTTGAAACAGTTTCATATTTAGAAACTATTGAACAAAATTGCTAAATATAAAATCCATCTACATCTCTGAAACTAGTTTAGAAACTACCAAGTCAGTTTTGAAACTCCAAGAGTTTCAGGAGTGCAGATGCTCTTATGCCAAGTCAGATAAAGTGTGAATTCAGTTGTCTCATACGCGTTAAGTCAAACTAGACAAAGTTTGAATTCTGTCATGACAAGACGAGCCAAGTTGGACTGAGCCAATTATGAATCGAGTTAAACCAGCTTGTTAATAACTTTTTTTGTGATGTGCACCAACTTGGTGTTGTGAGACAATACACATAGATCACAAGCTAAGACCGAGTTTGTATTTTTTTTTTTTTTTTTTCTTGCTTGCAACGAGGTTCATTCTCTTATAACAACCTTCTATTTTATATTTTATCGATAAATAAAAAATACGTTACAACAAAAAGAGTAAAGAAACTTGAAATTTCTTAATGAGTATTAAGGCAAAAAAAAAATCTCACGTGATGCGATACTAACTCAAAAATAAAGTAAAATTTATCTCTAAAAATTCGATTATATTTTTCTCTCAATAATATAAAAACTTGTCGTATAATACTGAGAATCAATCTTTGATTTAGTGTCAAAAACAATATTCTCCGTGTGAGATATCACATATTCAGAATTCAGAATGAACACTTCTCTGTAGATATTAAAAAAAAAAATTAACGTATAATACTTGTTTTATCTTTTGAAGTGGTTCATCACTATGTTCAATTTAAGGGGCTTAATTTAATGCACCGATATCATGTATCTGAATTTTGAACTTCATTATTATAGTAGGCATCACTATTACTTGATTGCTCGGTTTTCTGTCTCTGCTCAATTTTATACGAGTAGATACAGTATTTATTTCCAAATATGATGACAATCATACTTTCAACCATCATTTGTTTCAGATTTCATCAGAAATAATTATTCAATCGGATAGATCTCTGACATATATATCTATTACACAATAAGAACCTTAGAATTTCTAGATTATAAAATATTCCGCAAATTTGAAAGATCAATGACTGTGTTTTGACTTTTGACAATCCGTCATAATTTCTCTAATTATGACACTCAAATCTTTCTAATAGTTCATCTAAAATTTACAGTATTATACCTTTTTTCACAAAATCTTTGAATTATTATTTTTCTCTATAATCTTATCTGCTAAAAAATTTAGAATAAAGTAAAATATGATTGCAAAACAGATGCATCACTAAGTTCAGAAAATCAAACAGACTGAACACCTTTTTTTTTTTTTTTTTGTTTTTTTTTTGGTAATCATCATAATTTTCTCTCGATTCATCTAAAAAATTTGCTCCAACACTTCCTGAAAATATATTTAACCATATAAATTACAAGAATTTTGGACCAAGAAAAATATGTGCGTTGCAAATGCGAAAGTGTTAATTATGTCGTAATTAGGGAGGAATCTGTGTTTTCCTAAACATTTTCATCAAATAACGAATTAAAGTACACATGTGAATAGAGCGATCACCGTTGGTTTGATCACACACAATATTTTAACGATACTGATAATGTTTTTTTTTTAATTTCTTACAACGCAAAACAATAGAAAAAAAAAAAGATTTATGCGTTGTTGGAAGTCAAAGAAACACTCTTAATATCACTAACCAACATTTGTATGTTGTGTTTCCATTAGTTGTAGCAAACTATAATGGTTCCCACTAAAACATGTCTCATCTTACTAGCATTAATTAATTCCTGGAGAGGTAATTCAAATACTTTAAAAACACCGCACTATCTCTGCTCAACACTTAAAATTCTTTGTAAAAAGATTGATTAGTGGACCGAATACATTTCAAAGATTGGAATCTATTAAAATAAAAGAAAAATTGAACCAACGAAGGATAACAGCACGGTCTCATGACCTAATTCTGATCACTAATATCGGTCGTCATTAAAAAATAATATTTATATTGTTTTTAGCAAAGAGTCTATAGTCGACATGGTAAACACATGGTCAAATAAAATGCTAAACCAGCTTTCTTTCTCCGTGTAATTAATAATGGAAAATCGACAATGGGTATTTTGAGCGGTTGTCAAAATTAATTAGCTATTTGTAAATGGGTCCAATGAATAGCTCAATAAAACTGCTCATCCATGTTATTATAAGGTAATGGTCCTATGTATAACACACATTGATCCTTAATGTGAATTAGTATTTTTATTTCCAAGTTTCAAACCGTTTAATATAATATTTTTTATGAAAATGCACCTGAAAACTAAATATTATATTTTTTTTAGAAACTTTTTACTTTTTTGAAGATAAGTAAAATTTCGTTACTTTTGAATGATTTAGAATCAGATGAAGTGATTTTCTACTTTTATAAAAAAATAGTTAAAAAATTATAAGGAATGTAATTTGATCTACTAGTCATTTCCACTTTTCTAATGAAATCATATTGAACTATTGAGATGGACTGGTTATATTTTTTTGAGAAAACAATATGCATAAGTGATAAGTAAATCCAATACTTTAAAAATAAAAATATTAACTCATAATATGAAGCAATGTGCACATGTATTGAGTATTGTGCAAACCCCACCTTATTATTGTTATTATTATATTTAATGTATTCACAATCACAAGTCATAAAAAATAATAATATAAATGATATACTGAGTCCCACAAAAAGGTTCGTAAATTATAGGCCTCGGATTTTTATCCGGCAAATGACAAGGCATCATTTTTATTTATATCCAACATTAAATAAAAATTGTTAAATATGTTAATCGAAGTTCCTAAATTTTAAATCTACCCAAACCGGCCAATTATTGGCCGGTTTCTATTTTTTATTAGAAACGGCCAATAATTGGCAGGTTCTTGATTTTTTTTTGTGAGATAGTTGTATTAATTGTTGAGTTTATATTAGGACTAATTTTTTTTTATATTATTTGTTGTATATGCATTGACTAATTAAGTAAATATCAAGCTTCGAGAATGTCCGATAGATAATAAATGACTTCATTACTGTATAATTTGATTTATTTAAAATTAACATTACATCTCTTTCAAACGAATATTTATTAGTTCTCTGACAAATTTGATATGTGTCTTTCTATTATAATGTATTTGTATTAAATTTTTTAAGTCATTTCTCTCATTTCTAAAGCACCTGCATATTGTATATGTATTTATCTAAAACATCTTACAGCCAAGGTTATGATGACAATTAATAAAACAAGCGAGACGATATATTCACTGAGAAGGCATAAAATGACGACGAAACTTTAAACGGTCATAAAACAATGCTCGAGTGTCCGATTTCAGCAAATGACCACTTTTTGAAAAACTTGTGAAAATGTGCATGTGTCAGTGCTAGCAATGCCGATTTTTAAATTCAAAATTGCCAACAAACAAAGGGAAGAGGTTCAAAACTTGAGTTGAAGTTTCCGATTAAGATTTTCATTTCTATTTTTCAATCTAAGTAGCTCGGTAAATTGGTTATATAATGAACTATAGAATACCAATTTTTACTATTTTTTATGGTTTATGAAAGATGACACAAAATAACTTAAAAAATAAAAGAAATTTGTGGAAATTATATTTTCTCAGTACTTGGGTTGGGTTCTATACAATATCTATTCAATACATCTCATTTTATACACATTAAACAACTCAAATTCACGTCTTAATATTTTATTTATTTTCCATATTTTCTAAATTAATACATATTAATTATAACACAAGAACACATATCGAATTTGTTAGAGTATTAATGTACTTTATTTCATGTCTTAATATAAATTTGTCAATTAATATATCAGCTATCTCTAAAAAAAAAATTAAGAACCGGCCAATAATTGGCCGTTTTTTACAAAAAAAAAAAAAAAAAAGGAACCTACCAATAATTGACCGGTTTGAACATTTTTAAAATTATCTAACTTTGGTGGACATATGACAATTTATATTTATTGGTGGATATTAATAAAAACGACGGAATCACAAGCCTATTAATTTTGATTTTCCTTCTTTCTTTTTTTTGGCATCGATTGGATTACAACAAGCAAAGCAATCTATAATTCCCGTGTTCAATTTGTACATGAATCCAAAGTAGAATTTGTAATTTTCAACCGCATGCAAACAAAACAAAATACCTGTACAGTGTACCGCAATCTCAAAAACCAGTCTAAACAATCGAATAAAATATTGGATTTTATTTGTCAGTGTCGTCAACTCGCCTTAATAGTCAACATTTTATTTTGAATTTTTCACCAAACAAATCTGAAGCAATCTGGACCGTTGGTTTCGATATCTTAATTATTGCTGTGATAGCGATGATTGTCTGGTTACAAAGAAAAGTTTCAGTCAGGACTCGGGTCTCTTTCCCTTAAATTACGAGACCTTAATTTCAGTTTAGTCACAGCAAAAACCATGCTTCACACTGTATTTAGGAAGATAAAGTTTGGTAAAGAGTTAACAGACAAGTTTTGATTTCATACAACGCACAAATAATAAGACAGTGCCTTTTTAATTCCACAGTTCTTGCACTGTACGAAGCCAAAGCTATTATGTTAAAACACGAATTAGAAAGTGCAGATTCTTTCTAGAGAAAAAGGCGAGCGGAGACTTTTCACCGCGAGGGAAAGAACGAGAGAGGGACGTCGAAGTTATCGATATTTTACGGACACTTACTGTGTGTAATAATGTTTTGCTGTTTACTTACAAAGTTACAAGCTGTTTTCAGAGACAATGAATTCCGTTACGGGCGTTGGTCCGTAATGCCACACGAATAGATACTTTACATACGACACAAAGAACCACAAACCAAACTAAAGTCGCTCAGTGAACCGACAGAACTACCGTGTTTAGACAAGACTTCCAGATAACGAAAGGCTAATACTACAATTACATTCTACTACTTTTCACTTTATGGTGCTTTGGAGAAGTATTATTGGAGGTCTTGATTTGGAGATAAAAATTGCTTTAGTTAGTTAATGGAAACTTGACACGGCCACTAGAAGAGTAGAAATCGAATCCAAACTTGTTTTATTACTTCTTTCTTTCCTCCTACAGACGTACTGTCTACTGGAATGAATCTGTAGTTCTGAACAGCAATTTTTCATTGGTACCCAAAATATTTTTAAAATCAATCATCTTTCAGATAATCGAGCTATCTCCTTTACAATAAAGAAATTTCATTAATATTCGTGTCAATTCTATGCTGCATTTTTGTGGATGAACATGAATATGATAGTGCTGGGATTGGAATGATGGTAGGTATTTGAAGCCAATGAGCAATTACAGCGGTGGGACCCGCCACTTAATGAGTGGTACTACTATGTGGGGCCCCATTTCATCCAATCTGAGAGGGGGAGCTTTTAGTATCAATTTAATTTGGGCTCAGCTATAACAAAGTCTATGATCTAACCATTTTACATGTTTTGTTTCAACACAAAACAGTCCCTGACAGGTGGGCCAAACACCGTCACTTAAAATAGGTAAAAGATGTATTAGTTAGAAATTTATACTGATTTTATTAGCAGGGGCACTGTCTCACCTGGAATGGACCCCACCTAGTATAATATTTATTTAAATCAGTGTCTGTGGGCCAAATTGGGCCAGACCAAGTGTTGAAACTATAAATAAATGTTTCTAGAAAGGCCTCCTGAAATCAGGAAATTCAAACCAAACCACTTGTCAGGGACAGGTGGTTTCGTAATTTTGCATGGAATATTGAATTTGAAATGTTAAATTATCATGAAGTCAATGTGTGATGTGATGTTAATTGTCAAATAAGCAACTGAAGCCGTGTTTTTCTCGCCACTTTGGTAGTGCCTTAAGGTCGTGTTTCAGAGAGAGTTATTTGTTTTAGAACGATAAAATTGAAAGTGGAGCGGATGAAAGGAAGAGAGAACGGAGGCGAAGTCGGGTGAATTTAATTATTTTTTTCACCTGTAAATTAATTTGAGTTGTAGAGGAGATGGAAGACTTACGTTGCACAGTCCGTCTCTTGTTCCTCTTCTTTTTTTTAGGAAGAGCATTCTTTTAACTATGTTTTAAAATGCAGCTGTATGGACTGTATATGTATATGCAATCTGCTACTGTGTTAGGTGGATTTAGAAATTTTATGAGGAGAGCAAAAAAAATAGCGAATCGGATTTAAATAGTTAATTAGATTTAAATTTATTAGCTAATTAGATACTAGATAAAAAAAATACTCTAACTTATAATTTTAAATATCCGGACTTTATTTTTTTAATGCTCTAACTTCTAATTCTAATTATCAATCGGAATTGAAATAATTTATCCTAAATTTAATCAGAATTACAAATTAGGATTCCATAAAGGGCAAAAAAAATTCCAAGAGGGCAAACTCGGTCCGGGCTTACGAATTTCTATGTGGGTTCACCCCTGTTGTCGTGCTCAGAATGTCATGTAGTCCCATATATACGGATTTGAATATGCAGAAGCATATACAGTTATGAGGATGCATAATACTCCATGCGGTCATCCATGCAGAGACGTAATATTCCATGCGGTTCAGAAAATAATTGACTTAGGAAGAAGCTTAAACCATTAACTACAAGAATGTGATAAAGAGTACAAACTACTAGGTTAGACAACTCTTGTAATATAAATTAGTTTAATTATATTAATATTTCTTCAGCAATGCATAACCAAAACCGCATATACTTCCACATACAAATATACATATGGAAACACTTACCATATATGCAACAGGTTTTGTGTGCATGAATAAAATAACATTTTAAAATATTGCTCTCCACTACCGCAGGTACTGATCACCTGTCTTAGATTTATGGAGGTATTTAAATTAACAGTCTAGACTTCATTCTATCTAATCAGGTAATTGACCGTACCTAAATTCTTCCATTTATACACCCCGATCTGTAACACAGTTTTAAAGGATGCACAGTTTGCAAGTTTTTAATATCAATCGTGTTGGTATACTATTTGACCCAATTTCTTTTAGCAATGAAATTTTTCTTTTTCTTTGCATCAATAGACAATAGTCAATACCCTGCAACACATTAATGAACTAATAGTAAGAAGCTTAGGTTGCGTCCCTGCCTTGCAGACATATCAAATGTTGACAGGAGAAAAGCTTATCTAGATACAATTATGAGAGTTCATCTCCTAACTAGGGAAGATGGGGATTCATGCATGGGCAATATAAATAAAGAAAAAAAAAATATTTAGAGCCTGTTCTGTTGGAAATAGACATGGGCACAAGAATTGAACTAAAAATTACTATTCGCGAGGAGAAAAAAAATTCAGTTCACGGGAACAGTGGAGTGGCCGAACAGGATCTTAGGGTCGGTTCGGCAGACCATTGGGAATGGCCAAATGGGCATGGGCAAGGGAATTGAACTAAAAATTACTATTCACGTGGGAAAAAAAATTAGTTGACCTGCAAGAACAGTGGAGCGGCCGAACACGCCCTTAAAATGTCAAATATTGGGTTTGTGTCATTTTCTCTCCTAGTTGCGTGTATGTGCACGTGGGTTTACTTCAGGCCACAAATGTGGTTAAAACAACATTAATTAATTAATTAGATCTTGATTAACTATTAATCCATACACATCAAAATGGCACATCATCATATTATTCAAGTTTTGAATAATTTTGGTTGCTTTTAATTACACATAAGACTAAGAGACAGATAGTGCCTACATATGCTCCGGAGCGGATCCTAGTGAATGGATAAGGGGGGCTAAGCCCTCTTCTATAAATTTAAATTTATAATTTTCTCTATTAAATTTTGTAATTTTTGTATATATATTTTTTAGCAACTTTTATATAATAAAAGAGGATGGTTCAAATGCACCATTTTTTGGTGCTCCAATATGCTCTAATATACTCCACATCTTTTATGTCTATTTTCAAGGTCCGTACAGTCGATCCGAATCGCTAAACATATTCTTCATAATAAAATATGCTTGGAGACCAAATTTTATATTTTTTTAGAATTTTTTTACTATTTTTTTCACAGGTACAATATCACTTTATCGGATGGTTCAGAATCTCCTTAAAACAATGATTTTGTACTTATGAAAAAAATAATAAAAAAAATTCTAAAAGCATATAAAATTTGGTCGCCAAGCATATTTTATTATGAAGATCATGTTGAGCGGTTCGGATCGACTGTCCAGACTTTAAAAATAGAGATAAAAGATGTAGAGTATATTGGAGCACCAAAAAATTGGTGCATTTGAACCCTCCTCATAATAAAATTACAATATACTGGATTTTTTAGTCTTCACAATCTCAATTTTCTATTTCTGCCTAACATACAAACTAGTTGCTACACTTAATGCTAACGTATACTTTCGGTTAATACCGCTTATTGCATCCTTTCGTTAGTTTCGTTCACATTTTTTTTACAAAAATATTGCAATAAATGGAAGTTAATTACGCTTTAATTCATAGATGTTATAAGAAAATTCTGTATCAATTGAGCAATTGCCAGTTTGCCACATCAACACTGTCACTATCTACCAAGTTAGTTAGGTTATTGGAAATAATTATAGCGTTCAAATCCTTACCGTTGAAATGTAACCTTTTAGGTTATCCAAGTGAAAATCTTATCAAGTTCAACTGATCTATATATAGAAGCGGTTAACAAAGTATAGTAAATTTCATACGGGCAATTGGATATATAAAGAGGGGAGCTATGATTTAAAAAAAAATCAGTTCTTTCCAATTTTTTTTTTTTTGACCTTTTATCTTTCTAATGGTTGGATTTGACTTCTTCCTTTAGTACAAAATAATTAATTAAAACATATGCATCAGAATGGAAAAATAATAAATTAAATTACAATTATATACTTTTACAAGCTAAAAAAATATAATAATAATAATAATGATTAAATCAGAATTACATTGGATTTGGGCATTTGGCACAACCATCATATGCTATCAGCCTATCTCCATAGTTGAGCCCAGTATAAGGCACTACATGGGCCTAAAGGCCTTTGTTTTTTTGGGCCTCTCTTTGTTGCCAAAATCTCCTTATTATTTTATCTTTTTCCAATTCAAGTAAAACCTTGTCTAAAAATATTCTAACAGAACTAGACAAGTAAACGCTGTCATTCACGCAGAAACCCCTTGCAAAATTATAATTGTCGTGCTCACTGACCACTGTAAAAAAAAATGATTATGAAGATAATAATAATAATAAAAAAAAAGTAGGTGCTGGATGTTGCAAAATGATTCATGCTGAATCAAATTCTTATATAAACCGGAGACATCGAGAAATTAACATTTGCTTTAATTAAATCCCACTTGCCACCAATAACAAAAAAGAAAAACAGTGAAAATATTGATGGAAAGATTGATTAGGATATTTACCTGAATTTCTTGTCATTTTATTAGGTATCTCTAGGGATTACTTTCGGCTTCCGTATAAACCAGAAAACCACAAAAGCAAATAAATGGAAATGTAACTTTTCCCTAATTTGTACCCCAAAAGTGTAACTTTTCATTAATTTGTACCCCAAAGAGTAACTTTTCACTATTTGTACCATAAAGTGTTTTTACTAGCTTTAAGTAAAACATGGGAAATGATGCAATGGAGCTTCTTCATGAGTCCGGATTTTCTAAGGTAGCTCGAATTCTGAGTTTGGATCCGGATTGTCCGATCAGAATCAGACCCAATCTTGTTCAATTTAGAAATTATGGAGCCTCTTTAATGTTCGTGTAGATTCTGATCGAACAGTCCGGATTCAAACTCAAAGTTTGAGTTATCTCAGAGGACCCGAATTCCTTCGTCATGTGGTCCAAAAAATTCAAACCGATGAAAAGTTACACTTGAAACGAACAAAGCAACTTGTCAATTAGAAAAATAGAGGTTTTAGTCGTAAAGGTTTAGATTCCTATAAGCACCAAAGTCTCATCTTTCATAAAGCAAATTAAAACCATTAGCGAGAATAACAAAGTGTCCTTTTCAATTATCTTCTTCTAATCTCCAGTTTCATCAAACTTGGACGTGTCCCTTACAAATTTAATCTTACCTAAATGGAAATTTTCATGTAGAAAATTTTAAAACAATTTGTGGGATTATTCTTCGTTGAAAAATAAAAATTGAAGAAAAAAAATCACGGGATTCTTCTTCTTTTGTCCTACTGATTTATTATTATGTAGATTCCAATTTAAGTTATCTTTGATATATAACCGAAATGACCAAATTCTACAATTAAAAAAACAAAAAACGAACGAAAGGAGATTAAAATTGAAATAATACAGAGTAGCTTGGCTATTTTGAAGAAGTCAAATTGCAATAAACAAAAGAAGCAAATCAATCAACGGTCAAATTATTTATAATGAATAACGATTAATGAATAAAGAAAGAAAAACTGTATTGATTTGACCGAGCACAGTTAAGGCTTGCATTATAGTAAATGGTAGCACAAATTTAATTATTATAGCTGTGGTTGTGGTATATCTAATAATTAATATTATGAATATAAATTAATATGGGAAATGATTTTGGTGCCCGGAATATTCTCTCCTTTCAGTCACTACTCCATAGTCCATACATAGTGAACCTATTATTAGGTCAAGTGAAAAATTCTTTTCAATTTGCACAATTTAAAAAAAATGTGAATATATTTTTTTAAAATTATAGATGAAAACATAATTATTTTATAATTATTTAAAATATAATTTTTTTTTATAATTTTTATGAGAGAAAACATAATAATAGAACATATTTTTTGAAAAAAAAAATCAGGGGTAAGCAAAATTTTATAATTTTTGAAGCTCGAGTATATTTCATAATTATTTTTTGATAAAAATATAAAACTACAAACATTTTTTAAAATTTTATAAAACATAATTTTCTGTGATAGGTACGCAAGCCGATAATTATAATGCCTTTGACATTGTTAGCACACTGAAATTAACATTTTTAAAAATAATTTCCAGTAACACATGAACTATCCCTTATTTAATTTTTACACACCCTATAGTCATTCTAATACGTGATTAGTAGTTTAATTACATTCTTAACCCACTAAGCCTGAAAGCACAAAACAAATGGAAATTTACAGGGATTTGTGTAGACTGGAAACAAAAGCACAACAAATTTATTAAACACTTTTTGCTGTTGCTTGTGGCTTTCAAACTAACCAATCAATGAAGGTAACTTTGTGGCAAGAACCCCAGGTTTATGCACCTACACAAAAAGCCTAATATTCGCCTACAATTATTTGAGGATTTATGGTACAAAAAAAAGGTGCCTAAAATGCCCCCAAGATAGCGCTGTCATATGTCAATATTTGAATGAATTTTTTTTATTTCATTTACAAACGCTTGGTACAATTTTTGATGTGATGCTTGAGTCCTTGTGCTCCAGAGATTTTTTTTTTGTCTATTTTAAATTTTGAAA
This sequence comes from Carex cristatella, assembly GCA_024447775.1. Classification (NCBI taxonomy): domain Eukaryota; kingdom Viridiplantae; phylum Streptophyta; class Magnoliopsida; order Poales; family Cyperaceae; genus Carex; species Carex cristatella. Next base: position 9,085,013 of record JAJHPF010000003.1, on the reverse strand, counting down.
TAATTAAATAAATGATATAATTTATCTAAGCGTATGATTTTTTTTATAAAACTATGGATAGGATTGAAGAAATAAATTAATAATTCAGGAGCAAGATTATCATATCTATTTGAGTGATGTTATGATACTATGCACTGGTTTGCATAGCGATAGCGTATACCGGTTCTAATTATGGATTAATATTATCATTTTCAAAGTTCTAATTGTTAATCTGAATGGTTCAACATGATTTCTATATAAAAATGTAATTGCAGACTAAATTTTATATATTTTAATAATTTTTAGATAAGTAGAAAATCACCATTTTTGAATAGTGTGGAATTTTTAGATCAAGTGATACTCTACTTATTTCAAAAACAGTAAAAAAATAAAAATATAAAATTTGATATACAAGTATATTTTCATATACAGATAATATTACTATTTAGATTAACTATTTAAAATTTGAAAATAAAAATATCAATTTGTAGTACAAATCAATATCCACTATATAGCATAGCGTTAATTCTCTCATTTGATCTATTTATCTTATTTTCTTCCCTTCCTCTCCAATTACTTTTTAAACTATGTAACACGTCTATAGGAACATTTGTCCTATGTCAGTCACAACGGACCATATAAGGCTATGAGCTTAGAGTAGGCCTACACTTTGATTTAATATGTAGAGGAGAATTAGGGTGCTCTTAAGTTTACCAAGTCTTTTTGTGATCTCAACTCTAGAATTTATCGGATTGATTTCAAATGACGAATCCAAACGTCTATCTTATATGAGTGATGCATTTACATATGCAAAAAAATTTAAACTTTCGAATTAATTCAGTATTAAATCAAGTGGTCAAAAGTAGAAATTTATAAATTAATTTTAATGCATTCATTCTCTGAACAGTTTTTGACCACTTGACTCTATACATAATTAATTAAAAATTTAATTTTTTTTGTACGTAGACGCATCACTCGTAAGGTATAAGAGTTTCAACGTTTGGATTGATCATTTGAAGTCAATCCAATATATGTGAGAGTTAAGTTCACAAAGAGTCTTGATCAACTTAAAAGCACACTAATTTACTCTAATATGTATATCGATCAAATCTAGTATGATTTTATCTTAGAAATAATAAAAATTATCTTGTCATGTTAGATTTGAATTAGAATTGAAAGTCTTAACGTAAAATTAACAATTAATGATCATCAAATGAAAATGGGCCAATAGGCCGGTAGCGGTTAGAAAAAAAATTCTAAAACTATTGAATACTCAACGGTCGAGAGTTCGAACCCCACTCACCATTTCGCGGCTTTTGCAAAACTTCTCAAAAAGAAAATAAAATAAAATGATCAACATAAGAGTACATATTTTGTAAGTAAGAATTAGAAAGTAATTAAAAAAAATATAATTATGAAATTCTCACAAGTCATATCAATTGAAAAAAAATCGTCACATTAGATTAGAAACTAAAAAAGAATGTACACACTCTCACTATTATTGTTGGAGAATAGAAACTATTTTTTTTTTTTGTGAAATATTAATATTAAGTAGTTATGTTTTGAATTTTATTTTAATGGTATGATGTACTTGCTTGATTTCAAATACAGTAATAGTAAATTTTTACTATTAAAACAGGCAACTTAAAAACCATTTCCAATTGTGCATCGTATTATTAAGGGCGTATTCGGCTGTTCTACTGTTTCTGCAGAGAAAATTCCGTTTAACTGAATTTTTTTTTCCTACATAAACAGTAATTTTTAATTCAATTCTCATGCTTATGCTTATTTCCAATGACCTGCCGAACAGACTCTAAGTATATAGTTCAACACTTCAAATTTAAAAAAAAAAATGTTAACAGGCAGCCGGGTTTAGGTAAGACTATGAAAGGACAGGCTGAGCTCAAAATTTTAAGCTTGGGGTTTGGTTTGGGTGGTTGTATTTTCAACACACTGACAAAACAATTTATATATAAAAATTTGCTTTAATATCTCTCGAGTTCTAAATTAAAATGAGCAGACATTTCAGATCTGATATTGTAATGGGAGCATGTGTATCTGATGGATATCAGATCAAATTCGGCTTCATATTTATTTTAAACCGTTCAATTCGCACATAAATTCGTGTGAATAATTATATATATAATCATAAATTGCTAGTAAATTCAAACAGACACAAAAATCTTTAACACTGGTTGAACGGTCCACATTGGACAATATGCTATTTATTCAGTCATTTGATTAAAAACTTGAGCAACTTCATAACCTTGCAAATTGAATTGCAAAATCTTAAATGACATTTTTAAAATCTCCTTTATTACTTTAGATACAGTGCAATTGCAAATTTTAAAATGTTTCATAAATGAAAGCTTTTATCTTCGCTTTCACTCTCTCACAACCAATCAAATTTCCTACCTTGGCATTAAAAACAATCAATTGGTAAGAGTTGTGAAATTAAGTTTGAAATTAATTTTTCTTTACTATTTGTTTGAAATTACTAAACTTCATCAATGAAGATGCTCTTAAGCAACTCAAAAGCATATATATATATATATATATAGAGTGTGGCTAATATGCTTTCAGTAGCATAAGAACCGAAATACATCTAACTTTTTTTTCAATTTTTGAAGTCCAAAATGTCGATCCAAACCGTTAGATGTGTTCTTAATATTAAAATGTGCTTGGAGACCAAATTTACATTTTTTGGAATTTTTTTACTATTTATTAAGCCACTTTGAAAATCGCTGATCCAACGGTTTCACTGTTGGGTTAAGCCACCGTTGGATCAGCGATTTTCAAAGTGGCTTAATAAATAGTAAACAAAATTCAAAAAATGTAAAATTTGGTCTCCAAGCACATTTTAATACAGAGAACACATCTAACGGTTTGGATCGACGTTTTGGACTTCGAAAATCGAAAATGGAGTTGGATGTATTTCGGTGCTTATGGTACCGAAAACATATTAGCCACACCCCACACTCTATATAAAAATATATATATATATATATATATATTATTATTTTTTTAAGAAAAATTTATCAGGCCTAAATCATTTGATTTCACTGTTGACGTTAAATAGACGCATCTCTAATCATAAATTCTGTATTTATTACTTATACGGCAGCGATGTGGAGTTTAGGGTTTTGGATAAAAGGATATAAATATATCCTTTTGTAGGCATGAATACAAAGCAGCAGACAAGGACTCCTGTCAACACAATCTTAATATCAAACAGTCAAACCAAATTAAAAACAAGAGAGATAAGAGATAAAGTAGTAAAGTAAATAAGTTCCTCCACTATGAATATTCTTGGTTTATACCCCTTAAATTATACAAATGACAAAATAGCATATGTATTACTTTTAAAGAATACAAAAGTTAGTTGTAAGAAAATAAATGGTAGGGCAACCAAACTGTATTTTGCCTCTATAAGAAGATAACATGAGATTATATCTTTGCATTATTTTAATAATTTTTAAATACCACACATCCCTTTCCAAATTGCAAAAAAAAAAATATATAAATTAAAACTTATCCTTGCAACTTTTTTAAATCTCAAGTTTCATTGTGCATTGAATAATTTACATGGACAACACCAGTTACTATCTTTAACGAAAAAAAATACAAGAATAAGAATATTATGTAATAAAAATTATAAAGTGTGCTGGTAGGAATGAAATAATTTCCATTTTCCCAAGATTAAAATAATACAGCATTAAATCAACTCTCCAGGTTAGAAAAATATCCACGATCATTTTCTTTAACCCAATTAAACAAAAAGGCCTAAGCAATGCTCAAACAAGTTGAACATAAAAAAAAAGTAAACAAAAAATAATCTAACAAAGCTAACCCACATATAATGCTTTAAACCCCACAAATAATTAAAAGTTTCCATTTTTTAATCCCCTTTCCTCTATATCGCATCAAATCTCTCTCTCTCTCTCTCTCTCTCTTCACTCATCTGAGAGTAATTAAATCCCCACTAATAATTAATAATTAATTAATTCAAAAGTTAGTCTTGAAACCCTGTCTTTTCCCAAATTGCATTACGAACGCGTCTCAAATCTCTCCCCTTGAGAGTTCTACCAACTCCTTCATGCACCGAGAATGACATGGCACGGTTTCTACACACCATCTCATGAGGTGGGACCCACGAGCCAGCCTCTACCTCCCCTGCAACGTCATCATCGTATACCTCCCAATCTCTTCCCCCGACACTATTCTTATACTCATTCCCTAGTATTTTCGACCAGTCCGGTATGTTCACTGGCAGAGACGCAGGTCCAGTACCCGTACCGGTACCGGAACCACGGCGGTCGGTTCTGGGTTTTGCACGGGTGATCTGGATCGGACTTGACATCTCGGTGGGGCCCAGTTCGACCGACTCATGATTCCATATGTCAGCCTCCTCAAATTCTTCAGAGTCAACTCGATTTGAGCGTACCGGGTTCTGTACCGGTGAGAAGAACCGTGACGCTTGCTTCAGCATGGATCGGTTTCTTGCTGCCATTTTTTGTTTGTTTGGGGATAGGTACGTACCTTCGCGTCGTATTCGAGACCTTAGAAAGAGATATCAATTACTAGAGAAAAAGAAAGGGAAAAAAGGCTATAAAATTCTACGGTTTAGTTTCTTCTCGTTTAGAGGGGTTTGGTGTGGGTTTTATAGAAGGTAAAGGGAAGAGGCGTTGTGGATAAGGCCTATTCTCTCTCTCGATTTTGCCCTTAGGAATATTTAGAAATTGCAAAACTGCCAGTGGTTTTGGAGTTTGTTGCATGGCTTCCCATTGGCCCTTTACGTGTTGTAATTTAAGCCTCTCTTCAACTAAAAAGAAAAAAAAAATTAAGGTCTTCTTTCAGTACGGCAGAGTTGGTTAAGGAAATAATTGCCATACCCGAAAATGCACCCGGAATTGTGTTGATTGCTGACTACAGGGAATAGTTTTCCGAAATTTTTATAAATATACAAAATCCTAAATTAATTTAACAATCTATACATTTTTATATTAATTTCCAAATCTATCCAAACCGCTGATCGTGTCAGCGGTTTCAGAAGCCAGAACCGTTGACTCTGTCAGCGGTTTCAGAAAGCTATAATCGCTGACAGCAGTTTAAGCCAAGCACGATTTTTGATGCTTTCTTCACACTTTTTGAAACAACGAACGACTCAGATTAAAACACTGTTCGTAATCATTACAGAGTTGCGCAGTTTCATCCGAATTGAATTTAATATAATTTAAATGTTAGATATTTTTGTTAAACTTTTAGTTTTTCAAAAATAGAAAGACCATAATATTTTCTGTATTTACCTAGAAGTGACTTTTGAACCGGAATCAATAATTCAGATTCAAATCATTTTTATTTTTTCCTAATAACACACAAAGAAATATTTTAATTTTTCTTACAGCCGTGAAAAATCCGATCTGAAAAATATTGATCCGGGTTATTTGTTTATGTCTTTCTAATAAATCAAATTATATGGTATTCTATCTAATTTAAAAAATATATAAAAATATTTCTAATATTTTAATAGAAAAAATAAATAAATTATAATATTTTCTAATTAAATAAAATATTTAAATGAAAAATTATATTAAATTCAATTCTGAAACTGCGCAACTCTTGTAATGATTACAAACAGTGTTTTAATCTGAGTCGTTCGTTGTTTCAAAAAGTGTGCAGAAAACATAAAAAATCGTGCTTGGCTTAAACCGCTGACTCTGTCAGCGGTTATAGCTTTCTGAAACCGCTGACATTGTCAGCGGTTTGGATAGATTTGGAAATTAATATAAAAAATGTATAGATTGTTTGAATTAATTTAGGATTTTGTATATTTATAAAAATTTCGGAATAGTTTTATTCAGTTATTTTAATCATTGTAGTTTAATCATCGATTATAAATCTTTTGAGAAAAAAATATTGTAAAGGATTGTGTCAAGTTTTTTATATTGTCTTTAAACATTATGTTGTGTTTGCATAATAGAAATTGTATAGCATTGACATTATCTGATGATCAGATAATTAGTTGTTCACGTATGAAAAAAATATCCTTATTAGGATCAATGATGAGTACTTAATAACATAATAGCTAACCAATTCATCATGTTAGCAAACTTGATAATAATGTTACATATTGTGGATGATAACTTCCATATCTTTAATAAAATGGGGGTAAGAATTCATTAATATTGAATTAAATTGATATCTTAATAATATTATCAAAATTAATTCAAGAAACTGTTTCAAAAATAAGAATAAATTATAGACATGTTGTTGGTTTTTATAATCAATTACATCTAAATTTGTATGAATTTAAATATTATTTAAGGACCGTGAAATAATGCTACAAAATTAAGTTGCTTGATTAGCAAAAAAAAGATTCATGAAATTTTCTTATTTTATCGTGCCTAAAATACAAATATTAAAACTTAAATTATCAAAGTTTGAAATTAGAATATTTTTATATTTATGAAGTTAATACATTATAAATACATCTAATCACAATTAGAATATTAATACACGAGCAATACAATCGCAAGGATAGGTCATTTATCATATTAGTAATTTTAGCAAGTCGTTTCTTAATAAAATTTAATGTTAAAAGGTTGAATACATGTAATTATGAATTGCATATTAATTTCAAGCTGATGAGTATTGAAAGATTAGTGGATTACTAATAATAACATTACAAAATTAATGATTTCTATGCATAAAATTATAACTGTCGTGTCAGCACTGGAAATTGGGATTAGGATGTCACGTTTTGGGGTCGTCTATCTTTTATCGTGGACGTTTAACCGGTAACGCCATTACGATAGAACTCGTCATTTATAAGACAATCACATCCGTTTAAACATCGACAATGCCTCTAATCAGACGGCAGGACGCAAGGATGGCGTGTTGATGAGATAACGACAAAACTTGAGGAAAGCATCGAAGCCCCAAGGGTACGTAAGTAATTTTATATATCAGCTCTTATCTTTAATCTTTTTCAGAGAAAAATAGCACTTCTCTCGGTTTTCTGTCGCGACGTCGAGGAGAGAAGGTCGCACAGGGGTATGGGGGGTCCACAGGCGGGGTATACGAGCTTTAGATGCTAACGCGTGGCTTTTCCGTATTGGACTGACACGTGTCGTACAGACAGCGCGAGAGATTTAGGGGGCCGTGATACCACGTGAAGTGGGGCCCCTCTTAAAGAGACTGTTCCTTTGAGACAGCTGTTCTTATTTCACTGACGCCGGGGCCCGCATGATTATAGAGGATAATTAGACCGAGTTTCCTTTTGTTAGTATTACGTGCCGTGTTCTAAGTGGTGCGTGTAAATTTTAGTAAACTTTTAAAGTGATGATATGGAGTGGCAAAAACTCAATGCCCATACGGCTAATGTGATGTAAAAATTTGAATAAGTAGGAGAATTAGACGTAACACGAAATCACCGATTGTGACCTGTATAAAGATATTTAAAAAAAAAAATTCCAGCTATGTTACTTTAGCGTAATCCAATATACGAATAATATGTACATGCAAAAAATTATAAGATTAATAGCTAGTTTGTTATTATAATTGATAAATTAAATAAGATACACATGTTTCGAAATTAGGCATGTGATTGTAAGATGTTTTACAATAACCGGGCATTTTGGACAATAATTGATCTCCTTCTTGAAACCTTCTCTGATTGGTTCAGCTGTCATGCTTACAACACGAGTCATTATTAATTTAAAGTAAGCTACTTAAGTTAATAAATACCATGAGATATGGTCGAAATTATACATTATAATTCCGAGATCCGAGCAGGTGATGGTGGTTGGCTGATAAATATAACAATTTCTCAATTTCAAGAACTTAGTTTGCTTTTTTAGTACTTTGAGGATGCTTCTCTACTTCTCTTTAGGCTTTATCCACTAGTTCATTAGCTGCTTAGCTATTATATATAGATAATTACTTAGGCGTCCTTTGTATTGTCTAATTAACCACTATTGCAAATCTAGAGACTTCGTAATATTATTATATTAATTTCCATAGGCCATGGCAGTGGCAGTGTCTTTATGCGTAGAGGTTATTGCTAGATACAGATTTACTGTTTGTACCAGTATATATAGGAAAAACACTCTGCGCTATTTAATTAAAAAAAAAGAATAACAAAAGACCAAAGAGGAGATGAGAAGAGAAAGAGAGAATATATTTTATAGTATTATTTGTTTCTCGAGTAAGGTTGGGTGCTATGCTTAGTATAAGGTCATTCGTGCTATGGTCTCAGAAAAACCTACTGTAAAAACTGCAAACTTTAATTTAAGTAGCTCAGTAAATTAGTTGTATAAACAAATTGTAGAATACTAATTTTTACTATTTTTTATGATTTATGAAAGATAGCAAAAAATGATTTAAAATATTGGTAATTTTCTTTTATTTTTAAGTCATTTTTTGTTCTTTTTCATGAATCATAAAAAATAGTAATTTTTTTTTCAAAAATAGTAAAAATTAATATTATACAAGTTCATCGTATAACCAATTTACTAAGCTACTGAGATTGAAGTTTGAAGTTTATTCAATAGATTGTTAAGACTGTAGCTAGAATGAACTTATGCTATCCATACCATCCAAGCCTTACTCTTTGTTTCTTTGTTGTTGTGACACACTGAGTATATTTCGTATTTCCTACAGTACTTTCATCACTTTTCCACCATACTTTCATCCAGTACTTTGAAATTACATATACCCCTCTAAAATTTATAATACCATTTTTATTTACCTAAACTTCAAAAACTCACAAATTTACCTGTTGGTTTTCTTTTCTATTGAAACACATTTTTATTTTTATAAACTATCCATTTTGCCCTCATTACAAAAATAAGAAATATGCAGTATGTTTCAGAAAAATATTTGTCTTCTAATTAGTTGGTTTTCTAGAACAAATGAGTAATTTCTCTACTTTTAGGCACTTATTTTTTTTTCTTCGTTTTACTTTTACATGTGATCTATATTATTTTCTACTTCTAGCGCTTTTGTTCTACACATCAATATATTTTTACAAGAACTCGACAGCAATTAAAACAAATTTGAAATGCTATAATCTTTTACATGCGCATAGAGAAATCTATATAAAGCATATCTAAAGTTTTATTTTAATATAAGTTTGTTTTAAATTTTAAGTAATTAATTAAATTTTATAAATAGAGGAATAACGACGATATCAAAAGTGGTGATATTTCGTTCAAAAACCTCTTTGGATCTTACAATTTTTTTTTCCTTCGTATGGACCGTTATTTTTTTTAACTTGTTTAGAAATATAATCGAGAAAATTTTATTTTTGACTCAAAAAGGAGACCCCTCGGTCCAATTAAAACCGTAAGCTCGTTTTTAGTTCAATTGCACCTTTAAATTATTATTATTTGATTATTCTAGTATTTATATTTTTTCAAGATGAGTATTTTATATGTTATGTTAACTATTTCCGTGTTAGAAATAACTGATACAGATGTAAAACAATTAAAACGGAGAAGTTCACAAAAGTATCAAACAACCGGCACCAAGTTACATAATTCCTAAAACAAGCTACACACCGTTGCTGGTAACTTAAATGAAATTTAAAACAACTAAAGTTTACAAAAACACAAACTTCACAGTTTGGCACGATTTACAAAATCAAACCATTAAATGAAAGTTAAAATTTATGTTTTCTTTTAAACCTCAAAAATCACAAATTGTAGTTTCAGGGGTTAGGGGTGTAATTACAATCTTGGCTCTACACCAGAAGCTTGTCAAACTAATTATTTTAATTCTAAGGGACCTTACTGATGTACATTTGACTCTATTAAAACAAATTATATTCCTTTCTATCTAAATGTTTCTTATCTAATTAATAATTCTAACAAAGGTTTGTCTTTTAAATGGGTGCATGAATCTAAATACTAAAAATCTTCCAAACAGGTAGGTTTCTGAGAAAGAATAATTATTAAAAGAAGCTATTCAAGTTCAATAATTGCTTCTACCGAGCATGTAACAAAGAGATAACACGCTGCTTCATTTTGTCCAAGAGTTCAGACCCTACCAACCTCTCTTAATTAATAATATTTTAGGTTTTTTTTTTTTTTTTTTCCTTCTAACAAGCTATAGAAAAATTTTATTTTGAGAGAGATTTTAGCATGTCAAACTATATCAAAAGCATGACCGACAATTCCTCCACATTCAATTAAATGTAGAGTTTAAATGTAAAATAATATAAAAGGCGTTGCCATTCTAGTAAATATTCATTAACTTATCGTCTTTTAAAAGAAATATTCAAAGTGTTTGCTTTACAGGCCTCATCTCATGTAAAAGATGAACTTCAAGTGATAGAGAACATAATAAAAAAATAAACTGTAAGAAAAAAAAAGGATTTATTAAACCATCTATCTAACCAAAATTGAACTGTATAGAACATAATAAAAAAATAAACTGTAAGAAAAAAAAAAAAGGATTTATTAAACCATCTATCTAACCAAAATTGAACTGTATCTCCTTGGCTTGCAAATTTTTATTCCCAATTTAACTATTTGACTGTCTTCAAAAATTCCCCTCCAAAAAGGAGAAAATCTATAATATATATATAATGGCGTACTCAGTTTTTCAAGCAGAAAATTTTAAGAAAGAAGATAAGCGAATTGCTGTCTCCTGTTTCTCATGACACACTAAATTTGATGTGAATCTCCAACGGTTGAAGATGCACAACAGGCGGGATCTGAATCTGCTGAAATCCGAGATGAATGACAGTGTTCCTACAATACCTGTTGAAATCCAAGTAAATTTTGTTCCGACACAGAAAAAGTTGAACGGCTGGGATCTCAGATTTCAGAAATTTCGGAGAATTTCGGATTTCTGCCAATTTAAATTCCAACATGAGAGATTCTTTCATGTCGTGGCTTTTACTCAGCCTGTTTATGAAGGGAGGAAGGAGAGTGGAACGAAGTAATTGGGTGACCAGTTCTGACTGAAGTTATTTACTTGCTCCAGAAGTGAAAGTTTTGAAAGGAAGCAAAGAAGACAAAAAAGAGAAATGGTGAATTGTCTTTAGAAACTCTTAAATTTTGTTTACTTCTGATTTGGAATATAGATCAAAGAGAATTTTCTCTCTTTCATTCTGCTTTCTTTCCATTACATATTGTGGTCCATATGAACTGAACTTTGAGTCCTGTTCAGAGTTGTCACTGGACCTTCCTGTCCATTTAGCAGGCCTATTTGTGGAGCACACTCTTAGCAGTATACATGAAAAATCTATGTAATACGAACAGTAGAGTGATGTACTGATATACATAACAGTCAATAAAATAATTATCAAAATTAAAAATATAAAATTATAGATATTTTCTCCGTAATATAGATTGGTTATGCTTTAAATTCGGTGTAAAGTCAGAATCATTTGGTCATCAATCAAATATTAATAAAACAAACTTTTATTTCCTTAAAATTTTTGATGGATGACAAGTCAATCTAAATTATTGGAGTTATTTATAATTTTTTTTTTTGAAATCGTTTGATATATTATTACACAGTTGTGAACTTATCCCTATAATTTAAGGGTATGTTTGAATGCACTCTAGAATAGCTAGAATAGCTACTGTTTAAGAACAATGCTATTCAGAATAGTAAAAAAGTTGTTTGGATTGCATATTTAGAATAGGATTTGGAGGGAATAGCTACTGTTTAATAATTTATATGTAAGATTAAATATAATACAATATAATATTAATTCAAATATTAAATATAATATAATATTAATTCAAATATTAAATATAATATAATATTATTTTAAATATTAGATTAGTATTAAATAAAATATTATATTAAATATAATATAATATTAGTTTAAATATAAAATGTAATATAATATTATTTTAAAATTAGATTAGTATTAAATAAAATATTAGATTAAATGTAATATAATATTATTTTAAATATTAGATTAGTATTAAATAAAATATTAGATTTGTATTAAATAAAATATTAGATTAAATATTAGTTTAAATATTGAATGTAATATAATATTATTTTAAATATTAGATTAGTATTAATAAAAAATTAGATTAAATATAATATAATATTAGTTTAAATATTAAATGTAATATAATATTATTTTAAATATTAAATGTAATATAATATTAGTTTAAATATTAATGTAATATAATCTTAATTTAAAAATTAGATTAGTATTAAATGAAATATTAGATTAAATGTAATATAATATTATTTTAAATATTAAATTAGTATTGAATAAATATTAGTTTAAATATAATACAATGTAATATTAATTTAATTATTAAATATAATATAATATTATTTTAAATATTAGATTAGTATTAAATAAAATATTAGATTAAATATAATATTAATTTAAATATTAAAATGTAATATAATATTATTTTAAATATTATATTAGTATTAAATAAAATATTAGATTAAATATAATATAATATTAATTTAAATATTAAATGTAATATAATATTAGTTTAAATATTAGATTAGTATTAATATTGAAAGCAACACTATTCTAAAAACAGTAGCTATTCCGAATAGCTCTAAAAATTGTTTGGATGCATCTTGTTCTGAATAACAATGTTATTTTAGGAACAGTAGCTATTCTTGTGCATCCAAACATACCCTCCCTAAGTTGTTGGAACTTTATAAATATCACAGGAAATTTATGTGACTGCCTTTAAAGAAAAATACCTGTAACCCAGATGCATGTGTTTACATGTGCATTTTCATTAAAATAGCAGGATATACTAAAAGAAAACTTAAATAACAATTAAATTATTCTCTTAAAAAAATGATGAGTATTAAAATTGACAAATTGAGTTCTTGTAAAATTCTTGGATCATAATAGAGAACATGTTGAAAATGTTGACTTTTGTAAATTAATATTTTTTTGATAGAACGAGGACTAAAGTATATTTATGGTAAATATATAAGATTAAGGAGACGGAAAAAAGTTTTTTTTTAAATCGTTATCCTTAAACCGATTTTTTTTTTTATGTAATGACTAAAATATACTTTATAAAAAGCATTAAGTTTAATACTTTTCACTTGTGTGTTGCGTCACATTATCAAACCCTTATCCATGCATGTGATTGTATTCTTATTTATAATTATTGTGCTCTCCTTGTGATATTTATCTCATTTAGTTACTCATGGATTGAAAATTTTACAGCTCTACTATAGTAAATCGGATCGACGAATCTAACATCCACTTGAGGCTGATAGCGAGAATGAAAAAAAATTATCGAGTGGCAAAATTACCTCAATTACGGGTAAATATATTAACATATATTTTTTTGAGTAAATATTGGAAGTCAAGTTACCAAATTATTTAATATTATTGTTATTATAACAAATAATTTTTATCATCTGAGTTTCGAACTCATAACCTCTCACGTAGAGCTAGATCACGTGACTTTGTTACTAGACTAAAGAAATGTTAACAAATATATTTTTGACTTCATACAACAAACATACTATAGAATCAAAATAACTTTGCATATGATGCATGAAGTCAAAACTGCTCTTTAAAAATAGGGTTAATTAATTTCTTATTTGCCACTGAAATCTCCTTCGGTTTTCTATTTACGCCTGAACACTTTATTATATCTAATAATCCTTTAACTCTCTTTATCTTTTCCTATTTACCCAGAGTTAAATATCCATAGCTAGAATTTACTTGTTTCCATTATACCCTTATTCTTTCTCAACTTTTATTTAGATTGCTGCCTCTCTCTTATATATCTCTCTTTCTCGATAGAGTTTCAACATGATGTAAAAAAAAGTTAGAAGCTGCCTTTACATTTTGTAAAAAATCATTTATATGGCGGGCCAGGTGATTAATATTCTTTCAAGAAATCGTAGCCATTTGTAAACTGGTACGAGGCATGTAAAAAATATTTGCCAAATACAACCAATTACATTTTGTTAACTATTGTCATATTTATATTATGAAGGAATTTCTGAGTTGCCTTTACATTTTGCTTGGCACATAACTGTTCTACGTAATGTTAGTGGAATAATAAGCCGAATAGGTAAATGGAGAATAAAAAAGCTGCAGTGAAAATATTTCTTACCTTCATCAGCAAATATCGACAAATACTTAAATAGCTAAATTATTAATAAACTAACCTTTATGTACTTTATTAACCACCAAGTAATTGCTTATACTTGTTCTGGTACTACTGATATCAGAAAACAATCAAAGAACAATACCCGCATGCTTTTATAATAGCTAGTTCACATATAATGTTCTAAACAAAAATAAAATTACAGTAAAATCATTATAAAGATACCAAAGGACTATGCCTTCAGGTATGGACTATTCATCCCTGATTGGTATAGATACATAAATCTAGTACCAGAAGTACATAGTCAAAGTGAAGCTTAGGTAAACAAATATGTCATATATGCAACACTTGCTTTTGAACACATGTACAATTAATCAGGCATCGGGAGATCGAAGTCACCTACAGCAGATTCATGATGGATGAGTTTGTGCCAGAAAGAACATCAATAATTTAAGCCAACATGACACACAAATAGGAGAATGAACTATCCGATTGAGAAACCCTTAAATTCCAAATTACAAAAATGCATCATATATGTACTCATTGAGCAAACTTGAGCCCTGCGATTAATTGAAGCATCTTTTATTCATATTCTGCTGCCTATTTTGGTACCTACCATCAAAGAGGATATATGATTTTGAACATCCATGGCTACATATATAGCTAGAAAATTTAGGCTTCCGATCAACAACACCATATTATACAGAGCAATAAAAAAAACTTACCGTTGTAAGGGCACAAGAGGAGAAGAGAGTGGCAAGGACGCATAAGGAGGAAAACAAAGAGGTGAAAGATAAAAAGAGAGACCTTTCCAAAAGGATAATTTTGTCTTTTATTGTTTTAATTATAGATTTAACTATAGTTAATTTCAGAATTATTGTGTAATATATGGACAAAAAGAAAAGAGTTTTGAAAAGTTCAGAGACAAATTATATATATTAAAGTGTTCAGGGACAAACTAACCCTTAAAAATATTTACTCATCACGCCTTTCCTCTCTGATACTGTCCCAATAATGCTCCAGGAAAAAAGAAAAAAAAAATGCATTTTTAATGTATTTATTTTTTAAACATTTTTTTACCACTTGCCTCTATATAAATTAATCTAAAATTTAATTTTTTTAAATGTGGATGCATTATTCGTAAGGTAGATAAATTTTTACGGTTAGGATTCGTATTTGAAGCTAATTCAATAAATTTTAAAATTGAGTTCATAAAAAACTTAGTGAACTCAAAAACACCCTAGTTCTACTCATTAGATTGAGGGTCCGGAAATTTTTTTTTTTCTTTCTTTTTAAAATCGTTATCCTTAAACCGAATTTTTTTATTTAATGACTAAAATATATATACTTTATAAAGAGCATTAAGTTTTAACACTTTCAGAGCATGACACATCATCAAATGATTGTATTATTATTATTTATAATGATTGGCTCTCCTTGTGATATTTATCTTATTTATATAGTTACTCCGGGATTAAAAATTTCATAACTCTATTGGAGTAAATCGGATTGTCGAATTCAATAATTATAACCCGATCAATCGCACCACTATTGGGTATTATGCACACTTTTTTTTTTTTTTGGTAAATGGGTATATGCATAAATTGAATAATAAAGTTGGACCCACTACTGAATGTCCAAGTAAGAATTGAGGCCTAATAAGAGAGGTTAAGAAAATCCAAACTTATGTTCTTTAATATATATACCGTTTTGAGAAAAAAAAAGATAGCATAGTTAGGCTAATTTTTTTTTTTTTAAACTATTAATTATTCAAAAATTAAGAGTTCAATTTATCCTCACAGCAGAATACAAAGTTGTGTTAAGGTTTTAAACAAATATATATTTAACGTCTTGGGCTGGAGAAGATATGCAAACTCACCATATAATTTCAAGGTACCCAAATTGTTTTATAATTTTTATTTTTGATATGACCGGACTCTTTATCTAATATATCCCGAGGACATTTGAGCACCCGCTTGAGGTAGACAGTGAGAATGTATAGAACTCTATAAGTGCCAAAATTTTCCCAATTACGGTAAATTTTTTAATATGTTTTGACTTCATATAACACACAAATAATATAATTAAAACGACGCCGCATATGTTGCAATGTTAAAATATATATTTTTATGGATATTATCCGATGTAGATACGGATATCTGATATTGGAATATCCGTACATATAGTGATACAGAGTTTTGAATTTTAATTATTCGTATCAAAATAATAAATATTTATCATATAGTTTTATATATATTATGAAAATATTTATGTATATATCTGCGGATATCTAATTCGTATCCGTCTAATATTCGATCTGAATTCGTATCTAAAAAAAACAAATATAAATATAGTTTTACGATAGTAGTACTATCCGATACGTATCCAATCTGTTTTCACCCCTATATATATCCCCAATTACGTCTTTTCTCGTTAAAACTATTACAATTATACCCTGATGAAAAAAGAAAAAAAAGTTGTTGGAGAGCTATCTTGTAAGGGTAGCTCTTTGTTAAATTCATTTAATGCTAATGCTATGATCACATGTTTCAACACTTTTTCCTCTAATTCCTTTTGCAGCATGTTTTATTTTTATTTGCCAGTATATTCTGTTTTTTGATCCATTACCGATTTACTGTAACTTTTCAGGTCGTGCAGCAACCAGCAGGGATCCTTATCCTCAAACACCAGGCACTATATGCTCCGTTGAATTTTGGCAGATTTTTGCAACATATATTCATCCAGAGAGGCAAACTCAAAATTAGGTCAGGTAGAAATCGGATTCAAATAACTTATCGGGTTCAAATATATTAACTAATTAAATACTAGATAAAAAACAATCAACACAATAAAAAATAATAAAAATAATATACTCTTACATAATAAAAACAACAAAACAATATCATTTTATATATTAAAAAACAACAAAGTTAGTCCGGACTCATAAATTTCTATAAAATTTCTATAAAACAATAAATTTTTCATTAACAGTGCTTTTGAACCGGTGTGTCGGGCTTTCCAGTTCCATAGTAGAGCAAAATAATTTTCAGGGAGAAATAAATTAAGTAGCACCAAACTCGTATTTTTCCACTGAATTTTAAAATTCAAGGGGGGCCGGGGGTTGCTCCCCCAGATCAAGGTGGATCTGCCCTCTATTCATGCATCTTAGTCCCATGCAAGATGCAACATATTTTGTAGTCATGCAACCAGTCAGACTTCACTGTGTAAGTTTACACGGAGTTGAGAAATCTTTGACACATAAACAGGAGTTCGAAACTCCGAATCCTCGAAAGTAACTCAAATTTTGAGATTTGATCTGGACCATCCAATCTGAACTCGAACCAATACAGTCCAAACTAGAATTCACAACACTTCATTAATATCAGTGCAGATTCTTATCAAACCTTTTAAGGGCGGATCCATTCATATTGAATGGAGGTCAATTGGCTTTCATTTTTTCTTTAATTTTTTTTTTTGTATTTTTGTATGATTTTTCATATAATTTAGAATAAAATTTTATGGGTGCTGTAAATTTACTTCTATTTTTAACATGAACATTTTATATAATTGATATGGATTCTTCAAAAGTCTGGCTTTAACAATGGAGCAGTCCAAATCCAAACTCAAAATCCTAGTTTAGGAGATTCGTTCCTGAGGCAGCATGGGATCTCAATATTGATCTTCTTTTTCATTTCGAGTCCATTGCATTACTTCATGGGCTTAACTCTTTAAAACTCTTAATTGCAAACCCAAAATAATTAATTGGGCTAAATTTATCTTTTGTTTAGAAAAGAACATTTCATGCTTCCTCTCTTTAAATTTCTTTCAGTTCTATTCCGATTTAGGGCCAACTGTCAGTGGCACTTGTTCATTTTCTTCCTTCTATTTTCTTGGTGTACCAAACATTGAAAATCTACAAGCGTGGTGAAAAGTGTAATATAAAAATTGGTTCTACGGACATTATAACAGTTGAATAATTGATAATTAATTAGCCGGTTCTTAAGCTAAGCACACGTGATATTTGATATTTTGTCGTTTTGCATCTGTACTGAAAATAATTATGTTTGCGTTTCTAAATAGTTCTGAATTATTTCAAAAAAATGATCAGTTCTGATCCGCCTAAAACTAGCAATAAAGTTTGAACAACTGGAGAGGAAACACAAGAGTTCCTATCAGGCAAAAGAAAAAAATGAATTAGACAGTAGACACCGACGTCATCATTAAATTTAATTATTTAAAATAATAAAGTTTTTCTGTGACTTCCAAGCGGTATAATACTCTGTAACGGGTCGTACATTTACAACATTTTAAGTTCTTCCATTAAAAGTCTGGGAAAGCTACCAACTTGATTTCTGGTTTAATGGTATGTTTTTTGAATTTCTGGTTGTAGTTGTATTTCATTGCAACAAACTAGCAAATAATTGAACTATTTTCCTATTATAAAAATCATATGTTTGCAGCATATGATAATTTGATAGTTACCGTTGATTAAAATTTAGAAGACTATACATAATATTATGAATTTTAGAAGGAAAAATACTTAATTTAAAAGTTTTCGAGGAGTATACATAAAATTCCCCCAATTTATTTCTTGCATTTCTACCCTAGCCTTTCTTCTGATCACACCAAACCCAATGGCCAAAACAATTCTAAATAATTTCAAAGTAACATCTGTCAAATTATCTGCAAAATTTTGCCTAAATTTATTTTTTCTTGAATTACTACAAAATTTTAGAAGCTCTTTGAACTTTTCCAACATATAATATCTGGTACATTTCATAAATTCCTCTTGTATCGGTATCGTGAGGCAAAATAAACAAAAACAGCTAAATTAAGCATGCATAGCCCTGAAACCAACAAAAAAAACCGATCTAAGTGCCCCTCATTTAAGTTATCAGGTATCCATCCAAACACCAAATCAGTCATTGTCAAAATAATCGACGTGACATAGCCTCCAAGTGCAATGGTAAGAAGAGCAAGCGACAAACAGAGGCTTCGCATCGAATCAGGTGCTTGGTCGTAGAAGAACTCGAGCAAGCCTATTTGGTTAAATACCTCGCCAACACCTACTAAAACCTGTTGCGGTATTTACCAAAGAATACTCATCGAAACCGCAACCTTTTCATGCACCAAACCTTCTTTGCTTGCTATCTCTAAGCGCTTCGTTTCCACGATGGCTGCTGATACCATAGCAAGAACAGCAAAGAACAAGCTGATCCCGGACCGTTGTAAGGGAGACAAACCTCTATCTTTTCCGGTAAATCTGCGAGCAATCGGCACAATTATGTTGTCGTAGAAAGGTGTGAATGCAATCACTGCAAGTACAGCGAAAGTCGTGAGAGAAGGGGGAGGGATGTTCAGAGAACCCAAGCGTGTGTTAATGAACATTCCTTGTTCGACAAAAACTGTCGACTCCTGGGTATTAACGGAGGCAAATAGTATAAATGTGGTCCAAATAGGAAGCAACCGAAGTATAGATTTCAACTCTTCGACTTGTGATGTGGTGCAAAGACTCCAAGGTTTGCGAGCACCAGCAGGGGTGAAGTCTGAAGCAGAGACAATGGAAGCTTTGTTAAAGAAGCTGCAATTAATTACATTCCAATTAAATTCAGTTCTGTGCTTGAACCTCTATAATAATATTTAAAAGGGAGTGAGACTATGGTACTATGCATAGCGCAAATTGGTTCGTATTGCGGATTAATATTTTTGTTTTCAAAGTTCATATAGTTGATCTAAACCGTTTAACATTATTTCTATATAAAAACATATTTACAAACTAAATTTTACATTTTTCAGAATTTTTTTACTATTTTTTTACAAAAGTAGAAAATTACTACTTTTGAATGGTCTTAGAATCTTTAGATCAAGTGATTTTCTACCTATCTAAAATAGTAATAGGATTATAAAAAATATTAAATTAATCTACAAATACATTTTCATATGGAGATCATGTTGACTGGTTTCGATTGTTTGGACTTTAAAACTGAAGATATTGATCCATAGTACAGACCAATATTCAATCAACTGGATCAAAGGATACTTAGGATATGAAAGTTGCATCACATTAGAAAAGTAACAGAAGAGTACTAATTAATTATTTCTGAATTGATTAAAAATTAAAGGCTTGCTTGTTGTTGTTGTTGTATTAAAAATTAAAAGAATTAATATAAATGAAAAGATATAGCTAAATTGCTAAATATTTTGTAGTCAAAATCATTATTCCTATTATCACATTTTAATATTTTAAAATAATTACTAAAACGTAAAGCATTCAGAAGCAGATTACCTGAATTCGAGGGTACTTTCTAATTTGCCGATTGCTGACTTTTCTGTTGCATTATGTAGAAGAGACTCATCCTCAGGCAAATCCAAATTAAACTTTCTAGTGGCCGCAACATTCACTTGACACATTCTTGTAAGAGGGCTTCCTATCGGTTTGCGGTATCTATAAAACTTAGAACCCGATATTATGATTGTAATGCCTATGCCAAGTAGTATGGTAAGAACACCAAACCCTAAAGTTCCATCCGTAGTTATCTTGTATCCATACAATGACAGTTCCTGCAAAGAAAGCACCTATTGTGATAGTGAGATAATATAAATTGAAGAAAGATCCCTTTGCTGCGGTATCAACAGTGTCAAATTGATCAGCACCAAAAGCTGACAAACACGGTTTAGTGGCACCGGCCCCGAAAGCAATCATGTAAAGGCCGAGAAATGAGGCGATGGGAGAATGCTTCAAGATTGAAGTGATGTTGATAGAGTCAGAACTAGAGCTGCTACATTTATCCGATTATCCGGAACTAATCTGGAACCTAACCGGATCCGAACCAGAACCGACCCGGATCCGGTTCATTTGGATAGGGTATGGTTTAAAAAATATAACCGGTTAAATTATGGGTACGGTTACAAATTTAATAATTTAATATCCGATCCGGATCCGAACCGGAACCGATATTGTAATGGGTAGGATATGGGTTTGATTTTATTATCTGACCCATAACCGAACCCGACCCGATACCCGTATAAATATCCGATAAAACATATATTAGTTTTGCATATTAATTTAATATCCGATCAACAAATGTCACACCACTCCAATAATCTCGTTTGCATATTAATTTTTTCTATAACATTTATTGCATTAGAAATTTATTGCATATATCCTTTGCCTTATACCCTCCCCATAATTATGAAAATTTATTGCTTGATATGTCCTTTGTAATAAATCTCATTAAAATAACAAATCTGCCATATATCATTCTTGATCTTTTGTCAACCAATATTTTATTTTCTAAAAATATTTTACTTTCTAAAAATTATATCTCTTCTTCAATATTTTAATTTCAAGAACAATAGTATAATTTTTATATTATTTATGAACAAGAACAATAGTATAATTTTTATTTTACAACAACCTTTTAATTTATATTATAATGATTTATTATGTGAGATACTGAGATGTTTAAGAAATTATAATTATATTTAAATGTAAATGATTTCTTAAATACTTATAAGTTGTGACATATACCCGCTTCGGATCCGGAACCGCTCTGGATCCAGACCGGACCGGACCCGATAATTTACAAACAAGTTATGGATATCTATCTACCCGGAACCGAAAGACTGGACCCGAAATATCTACGGGTGGATAGGTATCCGAATCCGGACCCGACCCGATTTGAAACAAATAAGTGTATGGATTGAAATTTGGACCCGAACACTTTTAGGGTACGGGTCCAAATATAATAGTATCCGGACCTGACCCGACCCGATAGCACCTCTAGTCAGAACCACCGATCCCTTTTGTTAAAGAACAAAAAAGAGAAACATCAAACTAATTTGAATTGGAAAGCAAAATATTGTTTAGTGTAGGAATGGTGTACAAATGACCCAGTAAAATTATAAGACTATATATTTCTGTGAAACAAGTTAAATATTTTTTATATTTTTAATAAAGAGTAAAATGGGTACTTTAAATTTAAAATGAGTATTAATAGAAAGTCAATGAGTTGGTAAAATTTGCAAGTTTTTGAAATTTAGAAGGGTAAGTATGATATTATGAATTTTAGAAGGGAAAATACGTAATTTCGAGATTTTTGAGGGTATACATGAAATTCTCCCTAATATCAGTATGCAGATATACTATGGCAATAGGTCTATTACATTGTTGTCGTACCTGTATGTCACTGGTACAACAATGAATTTTGTAACAGTACTCCTCTAACAGCTTTGCAAATTGTATTTTGTAACATGTCACTGTACTCGCGGTGTGTGTGCGTGCGCGCGTGTTTATATATACGCAACATTGCAACCTAATCATAAGCATATGCAAGAGCCATGTATAGAATTGGATACTTACGATAAAGAAAATGATGAGGAAAGGTACAAGAGTCGAATAATTTCCCCAGTAAGAATCTGCCACATAAGCACCTATCAGTGTTGTTGCGAAGCAAGTGCCTTGCCATGTCGAAGCTTGTGCTGCTGCGGTAACATTATCTTCAAATAGCTCTGTTTTAAGATATACTGATAGATTTCGGGCAATGCCGTAGTATACCGTGCACAGACAAAATTCAGTACCTATAATATATGCAGAAATATAATAGCACAATTTCATTATGTCTTAATTAATATTTGTCTTGTAAAATAGGATTAGGAATGCAGCATAATTATGTAAATAAGAGAACAGAGCTCTTTTTTACTCAAATTACAAAAAAAAAAAAAAAAAGGAAGAAGAAAGATTGTAAAACTATTTGGAAGAATTTAATATAACAGCAAAGGGTCCCAGTTTTTAAAACAACAAATTACCGATAAATTTGAACTACAGATACTGGTACCTAGGTTTTTTTTTCTGGAATGAGAGGGTTGGGGGGTCAAGGCACCCCACATCTTTTCAACCCCTGTTATTACAACAAAGGATTTCTCCCATCCGGATTTCGAATCCATGACCTCCCACTTCAGAAGATGTGACTTTTGTCACTTGACCAAAGGTACCTAGGTTTAGATTGAGCTTAGCCTGGTCTCAACCAAAACTGGGAATAAAATGTAAAACAATTCTCAGACTTGTATGATACATAAATTATTTTTATAACTGTTTTCCTAAAATTCTTTTATCACACGTGATATAAATCAGACAGCCAAATTGGCACCTTGGTAATACAAAAGTTAGGTTTCGATCCAAGCCGGCTCAATTCAATCAAGCCACCCAATTTAGATCAGATAGCTCAATTGAGATACCAGATACTGCTACTTGAAACGACCATTG
This sequence comes from Carex cristatella, assembly GCA_024447775.1. Taxonomy (NCBI): domain Eukaryota; kingdom Viridiplantae; phylum Streptophyta; class Magnoliopsida; order Poales; family Cyperaceae; genus Carex; species Carex cristatella. The sequence continues at coordinate 9,061,688 of JAJHPF010000003.1, read as the reverse complement.
CTTACACATAATTAAAGAGCAAGCTTTCCATCCTCCAATACGATGCTTTGATTCTGGGGTTATTCTTTCCTGCAGCATAGTACCATGTAAATTTAAATTTCCCAATTTATAAAATGGAACAGTTCAAAATATTAAATATTTTAGTTTTGCCAATTACTACAAGCACGAAATGTGGCTTTATATATTGATATAGGAGCAGTATGTTATAGTAGCCATATAGTTGTAGAACTCATTTCCTCCGTCTCTTTTTCTTTATCTGGGCCAAAAAATGTTTCCATTCATAGAAGAAAGTACAGCATTTATCAGAGAATTTTTGATTTCTTCTAAATCAAGGAAGAAAATCTAAATCGGAGGTATTTCATGTATACCCCTCAAAACCTCGAAATGAAATATTTCCCCAACTAAATTTCATAATATCATATTTAGCTCTCTAAATTTCAGAAATTTACAAATTTATCTCATTTTAAATTTCTAAAGTTCCTATTTTACCATTTATAAAAAATAAAACTTTATAGTATATGTGAGAAAAATGTCCAGTCTTCTAATCGATTGATTTTCAAGTACAAATGGTTCATTTCTCTACTTGGGATATATACGTAGTGACAATTAGACATATGCTTGCTGCGCATCACATGTAACAAATGAACTATTTTTTCTCACAGCCAACCAATTGAAATACTAAACATTTTTGTTTAAACAGACTACCTATGTTTTTATTTGTTTAATAAAGGGTAAATTGATTACTTTATAAATTTAAAATGAGTTTTAATAGAAAAGGCAATATATCGGATAAATTTGTAGGTTATCAAAATTTAGAAGGGGTAAATATGATATTTTGAATTTTAGTGGAGAAAATACGTAATTCGATGTTTTCCATAGGCATACATGAATTTGCCCCTGAAACTTATTGAAAATACCGCTCCTTTAAAAAGATGAGGAGAAAAGGCCACAAATAGAAGCTTTGATGTACCACTCTCCAGTTTGCAATCCAAAGAAATTGACTCACAGATGCCAAATAATTCTTCTGAGATTTATTTGAGTACCTCAGGGGGGGATTGGGATTCTTCTTCTACCACCAGCAAACTCTCTCTCGCCTCCTCCATTATTAAGCCCAGTTGACCAGTTCCTCGATGCAGAAGGAATATAGTGCTTCTCAACTGCAGAGGTTTTTTTTTCGGTAGATTCAATTTGAATGATTGATTGGTACAAAGGAAGGAGCAAAAAGAACTGGTTGAGACATTTCTATTGATGTATTCATATCACTTTAAAGTAACTCACCGTTTCAGTTTGAATCTGATCCATTCGTTATATAATAGCACGAACTGGCACGGATTGGTCCGGATTCAAACTCACTGTAATTCAGAGGATCCGGACTCAAGGGGATCGTCCTACTAACTCCTATCACAGTCACTCGCTGTCACTAATAAAGATATTATATTATTATATATGGTGTCAGGGATTTTATGTGTCTATGTTGTATGAATATGGAATACGACGATACAGTAATTTTCAGTGTGATACAGAAATGATACAAAATATGATACGAGTATTGATATGACTAGTGTTAT